>JAJHPF010000013.1:739463-1478927 GCA_024447775.1 Carex cristatella | reverse complement strand
ATAAATAATCTAAATCAAACTTGTCTAGATGGAACGAGTAAATAACTCCACCGTGAAATTTACAACTATGTACGTCTATGGCCTGGGGCTTATTTTAGTTCATGCTGTTTCTAGTTCACGCGAAAATTTGTGAAAGAATGTAAAAAAACTTGTGTGAAATTAGAAATAAATTATTTTTAACCGGACAAAACGAATGATATGAGAAATTTGTATGGGTCCGGTTCAAACAATATTTGAAAGGATGGTCCTACAACTCAGTTAAATAACCGCTGCTTCAGAAAGAAACCACGTTCAAACAACGGACTCTAATGAAAGCGACTTTTAAAGGATCCCTATATCTACCGGATAGATCCAACGGTTAATACATGACCAACTAGGCGTCTATGAATTAGAGCCGCAGGATCCATCTTTCCTCAGGCGCGTTCGATCATCGACCGACCGAAATCGACCCTTCAAATACGAATTCGATTTCAAAAGGTGAGAGGGAGAGAGATTGAGAGAAAATCCAGAGATTGCAATTTTTTTGCAATAGAGAGAGAGAGAAAGAAAGCAAAGACAAAGCCTCAAAGCCCCCCCTCCTTCTACGCTTCTTGAATCCCTTCTCTTCCCACAAAAAACCCCACCGCGCGAATCAAAGGAAGATTGAATCTTGAACTTGAACTTCTCCCCCTCAATTTCGCACGGGTTTTACACGCTGGTGGATCTCAGCCGCCCGATTGATTGGTGCTGTATCTGTCTCGATGGAGCAAGCTGGTGATTTCCCACCCAAGAAACTTGCACGTCAGCTTGATTTTACTTCGGCTGCTTACGCCGGTAACCCTGCTGCGGCAGTCGCTGCCGTTGCTGTTTCTAGGGGACTTCAGGGAAGATCTCCTCAGATACAACCCCAGATGACAATTCCTTCACAACCTCAGCCAAGGCCACAACAACAACCACAGCCACACCAACAGCAACAGCCACAACAACAGCAACAGCCACAACAACAACCACAGCCACAGTCAAGGCTGCAACCGGTGCTGCAACAGAACCATCAACCGCATGTAAGGCCTCAGGCTCCTATGCAACAGAATCTTGTGGCACAGTCAATTCCCCGGCCTTCGCCGACGGCAGTTTCCATGTGAGTTTCTGATGAATTTTATTTTCTAATTTCCAATTTTGAATTTGGGAAAGTGAGTTTTGTTATTTTGATCCATCTTTTTTATTTCTGCTGAAGACAAAATGGGGCAGTCTGGGATTCAGAAGTCGTACAGTTTTCACCCTGTCAGCTTAGTTGGCTGTATACTTTCTTCTCCAAATTTGTTGTTTACATATCACCTCTTTCAGTTACAAGTCGACTCTCGTGACCAGGTTTAATTGAAAATTTGAATTCGGTTCTTTCAATCCCCATTCTGCTCAAGATAAAAAACATCGTCTGATTTGGTGTCAAGTTAACCTTCCTCAGGAGCTCCGGAGGAATTTAAATATTTGAATTTTCTCCTTTCGATATCCATCCGGCTCAATAAAAACATCAGATTTCTTTCACTGACAGAGCCTTCTGTTATTTTACCTTTTCCTGTACAGAGGCTTCTGTTATTTTATCAGCTTCTGTTAGAAAGATTTGACTTGTTTTCTTAATTTTTTTTAATTGAGCATGTAATTTTTTTCTTCATATTTTCAGGAATCCTGAATCCCCAAATCCAAGGCCTCGCTCATTGCACGAAGTGAATGATGGCACACCAACAAAGAAGAAATGCTGCAACTGTAGACAGTCCAGATGCTTGAAACTGTATGTCAAATTCTATGCAATTTGTGTATATCCATGTTTACACTCTAGATGAATTCTGCTCGCTGTACCAGCTTTCTGTGGCTTTTATATGATTGCAACTCATAAATATGATTGGGTTTATCAGAAACCTTTATACCATTTTTACATGATTTATAGCCTTTTTTCGTAAATTTGTTTACCTACTGGTTTGCATTATGTTACCTTGATCGTGAAACAGCTTGTGAAAAAGAAAAAAAAAGGCTTTGGATATACCATAAAATCGACTCCTCAGTAATGGGTTGCGTACTTAAATATGTTTACGGGGTAACTAATTTCTTTTCAAGTTACACTTCATCTTACAAATCAATTACATTTTCTGGTTCATAAAGTTTTCTACTTTTACTGATTTGAACTTACTGTTTTTGGTCTTTGGTTGACACTTTCCTTTACAATTCATGAGTTAAGTTAAAACTGACCTGTTCTATCCTGTCAGTTCTAGAGGCATGCAAATAATTTTTTTAGCCTTATGTGTTCTTACTCTTACCTTACCTTTTTTTTTTTTTCTTCTGTTTAGTTAATATTTTTAAATCTAGAAGTGTAAGTTATGTTATTAAACCATTCCTCAAGAAAAATAATTTGATATTTAATCAACTGATAATTTAAATTTGGAACCTACATTTGAATAAGAGAAAGCTCATCAGGATGGGCAAAATTATGTTTGTTGTTCTATTAGCCTAACAGTTTGAACGTTATTGCTCATGTAATGTGTTGGTTGGTATCTGCTAATTGGTAATATACTGTGTGCAAATTTTCTCAATAAAATTTGTACAGTTGGATTGTTTGGACTCAAGGTGAACTAAACATGTTTAAAAAGGTGCATGTTATATAATAGCGTGCAACTTTGGGCTTTTCTCGTAAAAAAATTCTTAGCTTATATATTACTTTTGTTTCAGGTACTGTGAGTGTTTTTCATCAGGGGTGTACTGTGAAGGTTGTAACTGTATAAATTGCTTGAACAATCTCGAGAATGAGGCTGTTAGGCGAGATGCAATGGATGTCATACTGACCCGCAACCCAAGTGCCTTTAGGCCGAAGATTGGTAGCAGCCCTCATGCTGCCATTCGGGACAATGTTGTAAGTACACTGATTAATGCTCAAATTTATTTGTCTAGATGCTGAAGCTTCTTTAGACCTTGAGTAGATGACAAGAAGGGAAAACATAATTTGCATGTCCCTGCTATATCTGGAGTTTGCCAGAAAGTCTGGCTAAAGGGACTCAAAATATTTGACAAGTTCAGAGAGGGTCTTTATTAATTGGGTTATTCTGCTTTAGTAGAACGTTTGGTCTTATGGAATGACAAAAGAATGCCCTTACTTGAAGTAGATGGATCCCAATGGTATCCTCTGTGTGATTTTGATTTTAGCCCATTTTTGCCAATAAAAAGTTTATGACCGAGTCTATGGTACTATGCATAGCACAGTTTGATCCGTAATACGGATCAATATTTTTGGTTTTAAAATCTAATGGTCGATCTGTTCAGCATGATCCCCATATGATTATGTACTAGCAGACCGAATTTTATATTTTTTGGAATTGTTTTACTATTTTTTAAGACAGGTGGAAATTCACTTGATCTGAAAATTCTGGACCATCCAAAAACAGTGATTTTCTACCTATCTTAAAAAATAGTAAAAAAATTCTAAAAATATAAAATTCGTTCTGCAAGTACATATTCTCAAAAAGATTAGATATTGATTAACCTCTCTACAAATTTGACAGAATAAGTTAATCAATCAATCATCTTCTTTTCCAGCTTAAGCTTTAGAGGTAGTTTGTTGGATAACATCTTCTAACCCAGTATTTCTTGTAATTATACAAGCAGGAGGCAGCAGTCCATGAGCTGCCCCTAGCGGTGAAGCACAACAGGGGATGCCACTGCAAGAAATCGGGGTGTTTAAAGAAGTATTGTGAGTGCTTCCAGGCAAACATACTCTGCTCTCAGAACTGCAAGTGCATGGATTGCAAAAACTTTGATGGCAGTGAGGAGCGCCATGCCCTCTTCCATGGAGACCAACGCAACAGCATATACATGCAGCAGGCTGCAAATGCTGCCATCAACGGTGCAGTTGGGCAGGCTGCAAATGCTGCCATCAACGGTGCAGTTGGGCATCCTGGGTTGATATCCCCATCAAGCTCACGGAAGAGGAAGGCCTCTGATCTTCCGCTTGTTCACAGTATGGGCCCTGTCCCCATGGTAAGTATATTTGTTTAATTATTGTATGCATTCTGCATTGCACTTGGTCTTCTTTTTTGCTTTTGGATTTTTGAAATATGTCAGAAGTAAGAAATAGATACTTTAAATTAAATTTTGCTTGGAGATGGGAGTAATTATTGAGTGAAGATTTTTATGCTTTTGCTAGCTTTGTTGTTACAGTAAAATTCTGTCTGGCTTTACTATTGCTTTTCATGTAGTTATAAATTGTTATTTGGGAGCAACTTTATCCTGAAAAGTCAACTGTATGCAACATTGTCAGTTTCATGTCTGTCAAAAGATTCATTATTTCATATAAGTTTAGTTTCAGCTGGTCCTCGATTTTTGTTTTTCTAATTACTTTTTATTGTAATTATGGTCAGGGAAATCAGCAACGAAATGGGATGCCTGTTCCCCCTTCTGGAGCGCTAAGCCAATTAAATTCTGCTGCTATGATACCTACTAAAGTAACATACAGGTATAAAACATATCTTTGTTCTGATGTTGTAAACTACAAACGACAAAGTGTATAGAGAGAGGATACTTTAACATATAAACACTTGTTTCAAGTGTTAATTGCAATACCTTTTAGTTATTGTTCTAAATCTCCTTATATAATATGATAATTTCTCATGCAGGCCTCTTCTAGCAGACATAATCCAAACTGAGGATGTTAAAGAGCTATGTAAGATTTTGGTGGTTGCATCAGCAAAAACAGCGAAAGCACATGCTGGTAAGTTTTGAGCGAAATATTTCTGGCCCAATCAATTGCCAACCAAATTTTCGTCTACTTGTTCTAATTTTAATAAATGCTCTACCTTTTGTATGGATAAGCATATTTTCTTTTATATTTATGTTTCTTTTACATAGATAACATTTTGTGCGTAGGCCTAACACAACTAAAATGTCATTTGTGGTTTGTTTTATGATTCTTTGTTCTTACACACGGTTTATCAACGAGTTCAATTTTTAAACACTAGTAAATGCTGCAGCAACTAAATGCTATAACTTGAAAACTTCTGGACAAATGACTGAATTAACCGAATTTAAACCGGAGTTGTACCAAGCTGGTTTCAGTCACCATTAGTATGTCATGCTTTGTCTCACTTATATTGCAAAGTTTATTCATAAACTTTTACTGAAATTGCAACAGTGACACTCACAATTGAAATAATTTACTTAATCATAATAAAAAAAACATATATGCACGGACTGCCACATGCCCTTGTGAAAATTTGTTAATGTTCTCCCTGAAACTAATTGTTCAGGCAGAAAGGCCCAGGAGAAGAAGCTAGCTGAGAAGGAAGAACAGACGGAGAGCTCTCTTGCATCGACAGAAGACACTAAAGAAGAAGAGCCTGCCATCCAGAAACCATCTTCCGACAACAGCCATGTTGATGAAGCTTCTGGCTCTGACATGGCTGATACGCAGAAGGTAGATGGGCGGCCAATGTCACCAAGCACACGTGCTCTGATGTGTGATGAAGAGGATGCTATTTTCATGGAGTCATTACGAGACCCAACCCTAATTCCGGCACACATGAGCAACTTTGCATTTGCAGAGAGTATGCCAGAGGTGTATGCTGAGCAGGAAAAGTGTGTCTTGATGGAGTTTAGGGAGTGCCTTCGCAAGCTTGTCTACCGTGGGAAAATGAAAGGTATATAAATCTTGAATTCTCCAATCTGATTTGTTTGAATTGGGTCCTACATCTAGGTCCCGGTTGGTGGATTGAACTTTTTATCCTGGTAGGTGTCCTACATTATCAAGTGATTTTTGATACGGCTGGGCTGACTGTTCGGTTGGCCTTACCCTTACCCCAGCCTGCTTATACTTGCCTTGGCTTTGTCCCAGAATTTCTTGCACTCGCAAATAGTACTGGGTTTCTTGTAATTGCATTTGGTAGCCACCACTCTCTCTCTCTCATATAAGTATTTTAATAAAATTGACCAATATCTTTCCATAACTTGTCAATGTAACCTTGAAACTTTTCATTTGGATAACCTTGCCTTTTGTTAGTTAGTCAGGGCCAATTTGATTAAAAATTCATGAAACATTCCTTTTTTTTTTTTTTTATGATAGAAACATTCCTGATTGAAATAAGAGTTATGTGACTATCTTTGCGAAGGATCTGTTGAAATAGATTATTTGACAATATTTTTCAAATCAATTCAAAAGTATACAAAAGTCATAAATTAAGTTCATGAGTGCATTGCTGTGTAGCTAGATGTAAGTACTGTCAAATTCGAACCATTGAAAAATTCAAATTGTTTTTGGAACTGTAAAACATGCATCAAACCTCATTATTTTATTTTATAGGCACAATATATGTATCATATAGACAATGCATTCTACATAGTTGAATTTCCCATTTCAATTTAACTTTTAGCTATTGTCAAATTTGTCAATTTAAAATATTGTCCGTCGATCTTACCCATTTGCAATTTTCCTATAAATGGTGAGTGCTGATTGGAGTTTCACAAATGGTGGAAGTAATAATATGAGCTCAAGCTCACCAAGGCCCAAGGGGCCAATGAGCTTAACCTGAAAAACAAAAACAGTTAGATTGGCTTCAAACAACAATTTGAATAGATCTTGATCTCCTTGAATGAGCCAAGCTTTTAGATTCCGAAAATTTTCATTTTCTGAATTCAATTTGTAAAAGATCAAGGTGTCAAAAAATGAGTTATTTTTGGTGCTCATTCCTGTTTCAACTATCTTTGACTTTTTTATTTTATACAAAAAAAAAAAACTATTGATATTCGTTGTTTGAATCCAACCCAACAGATTTTTAGGATAAGCTCATGAATATCTTGGTAAGCTTAACTTTATACTTCAATTAGTGTGTTATTGATGGCATAGTATGAAAATTTGGCCCTGTTGAAATTTCAGTAAAAGTCCACAAAAACTGACTAGCAATGCAAGATTTTTTGTGGATTACAAGTCAAGATATATTCTCATTTTTAAAAGTTTAAGGTTCTAATTTTTTTCATTTCTCGAATATATTGCAGAGGTGGAATTCATAAATTCTACTAGACGTGAAACTCCTTCGTATCAAGATATACTGTTAACCAACAGTGTTGTGAATACCCCAACTAATCCCTCAAGAACTGCAGACGTGCCCCCAATTTTACAGTCAAACCCCTCGAATTCTACTAAATCACTGTAGTTACAAAACCCAACTTTACACTTTGTGCAGTTTGTTGCTGCTGTCACTGCACTCCCCGTCATGGCCTCCACCTCTGTATGGTACTCATATCTCTCTGAAAGCTTTGCAGAGGCTACGAGTCATGAGAGGGGCTCGAACTCTCAACCTTTGGGTAACCAGTCCTACGACTCTCAACCTCTCTCTCTCTCTCTCTCTCTCCCACCCCCCTAAGTTAGGAGTTTGTTTTACTCTGGGAGCGTACTGATAACATCTAGGCCTTGTGAGTGTGATTTATTTGGTACATGTGTAAGGTGTAGGATATGTGTTACTTCCTCCTCAACAGAAGTTGGCCTCTAGATTTTAGGTTCTTGATGGATCTTTTGCCTTAGGTGTGATGACATGTATTATGTAGGAGGGGAGGATGTGACAGGTCATGGTCAGTTGACCTGTTATCAGTGAAATGAATCGTGGTGGTATAAGTTGGGTGGGTTTTTGTGTGTACTAGTTCCCTCGTGTTGCCAGCTGCATACATTTAGACATAAATTGCTCTTACATGTATAAGGGAGCGAAGGGTGGGAATTGTAGTTGCCATTTCCAAATCTTGCAATTTATGCTTATTAGATAGGGGACCTAATGGATCATTTTTTCTTTTGTTTTTGTTGGTTATTGCAGATAACATCGTCTTGGGTAACAGTGCTAATAGGCAATGACCTTAATATCTGTGCTTAGAACCATTGTGCGGCGAAATGCCCACTAACAATTTTCATTAAAGGAAATGTTTACAATCAAGCAGTGTAGTACAATCTCGTTATAAAGTGAAGAGAACAGACAACATGTCACGATTCCAATTTACTTTGGGAGTAGCCGTAGAGGGAAATTGACCGGTCAAGGGTCACATTGGAGAAGAAAAGGAAGGGCAGAGCAGTCAACAAGCGGGGCGACAATCCTTTTAAACATAAGGGATTGTTAAGAAGTTGTTAGACATATCAGCGAGAATGCGATGATCTGGTACTGAGATCTCAGCACAGTATTCAATTGTAAGATCCGCACTATAGATTTAGATAATTCTTTTTGTAACAGAATAATTGCCTACAAAAGCAAAGACTTGTTGTAACCAGTTGGATCATGAAATGAATAAGCAATTTGTTCTTCACCTTTACGATTTCCGGCTTCTGTGATTGTTAATTCTTTGTATTTCTTTTAAATTATGTTAATTTGTTTAATTATTGAACAAATTGAGTGATTTCTGAGTTGAATTAGGCTGAGAGCCTAACATAACAAAGAACAAAGTATACTTACACCATTACCCCCTTGACCTAGCAGTTCTGGTACCATTGCTGAATTTCAAAGTATAATGGATGAGGATTGATAGGAGGGTTTGTGGTAGGCTTGGCGGACCAGTGGTAAAAAAACAGTCTCTTTATGGAAATGAAACCCTCACGAATTGAGTAGGAGTAGTGCTAGGATGGGTTTTATTTCTAGTCTATTCCAACCTATTTGGGAATAAAGACTTTGAAGAAGAAGAAGAATGTATGAGGATTGATGCTGGCTCTTGTGAGAGAACAGTCTTTTGTTCCTCTCTCGCCAAAGTACTAGAGTTATGGATTCTGGTCTTGACTTGAAATTTTCATTTTGGAACAGAGGTTTTGATACATTGATGATTTTTGAAAGAATCAAGTCAATTGAAGCCAAGTTATTTTAATTTTCAGTGTCAATTGAGAAAATATAGAGTGAGCATAGTGAGCCTTACATGCGTTCAGTGCTCATTGCTCAACTATAATCATACAATCTATTAAAGTTATTAATGAAAAAGTCAAAATTTAATATTATATTTTTTTTCGTATTGTTTGTGGTTAATCGCTAATAATCATTTGTAACTCTTTTTTTTGTTAAGGCTCTTCATCAACAAGAGCATGTCACGTGTGAGAATTTGTATATTTTATTTCGAAAAAGTGCAAACTGTACAAATATTTTTTTAGCATGGTTTAAACTTTTCTAAAAGAAAAATTATATAAGATTCACAGTTTCACACACATAATTAGGCCACTTTTCTAATAAAAAGGCGTATACATTCCCATGCATTCAAATGACTTCAGATTAATTGAGCTGCATTAAGTATTTAGTATTTACTAAATTTATAAATTGTTATTACAACATGAACAAAGTGTCTATTTCTAATATATCTTAGTATCAATTTTGTTATAAATGAGTGTCAATCTTAATGGACTAAATTCATAGCTCCATTAGTTAAAATATTAAATATAGTAATATACATAGAAAAAGAGATATTTAGAATCTAGTCTTTGAGAGATCATAGGTTAAGAAATATTTGTTATAATAATAAGTATATGAAATTTGGAGGCTTGATTTATGTGTGTGTGTGTGTGTGTGTAGAAGCATATTGTTCTTTTGTTGCCCACGCGCGGAATAGTACAACTGACAATTGACAAAACTCTCTCTCTTTTTTGGAGAGCTGTAACATCCCAGTCATAAATAATCATAAATTAATTTATTAATCAGAATTCTGTTGTTATACCGCCGCCGAGCCACAAAGTGGTACCCTAACCAATCAAATAAGCTTTTTTTTATTATTATTTGAAACCCGTAGGTAATGAGGTAAGAAACAAATTATCTGTTATCATTGGCAAGAAACTTTTTATATTTTTTAAATGCAGTGTATTTTTATATTTTTAATGCAACTAGAGACGACCGTTAAATATTTGAATGGGAATGCATACGCTAGCAAGGGATGTTTTTTTTTGTTTACTTACTATAAAGTTTAAATTGTTCCTTGAATCTAAACGCTAGCACTTTGGACAAAACTGAATCCCTTAATGGACGTATGACGCTTCTGTTTTGAATTTTTAACAGCAGTTGAATGTGTTTCTATTATGAAAAAAAAAATAAAGATCAAATCAAGTATTTCAAATTCAAGTTTCATGCAGAATTTTTTTAATCGAAATTTCAAAATATTACCTTAATTATTAGACTAAAGAATAGTTCTCGAGTGTGTGTTAACTTGAACTTAGATACTAGTTTTTGTGTATATCTTTCCTTCATTTAGAAAAAGGCAAAGTAATAATAATAAAGGAATCATATCTTTAAGAAATTTTTTTTTTTGTTAGTCTTTGAAAAAAGTTGGTCTTTCAGGAATATGTGTAGTTCTGTATCATTTATTAAAATGAGTTTGTAAAATTAAATGTTGTGAGTTTAAGGTAATTTGAGTTATTTTTAATTATCCTACATTAATGATCTCAACCTATAACTTAACACAAGAATATATTACAACGTATCACTAATTATCAGTATTGGTTATCTTCACGATATGGTCTGTTGCTAGAGATTAAACAATTCAAAATATAGACCATAAACCCAATTCATATCCAGTGCATTAGTGAATCCGGACCGTTTTTTTTAGCATGGCACGAATCTCAAAGCCCAATAAAACTGCCCTTATTTCTCCCCTATTCTCAAACTAGTTGAGATTTAATCTCAAACCCTAAAGTGAGGCCCATCCTCTAAAGTAAAATCTCAAACCGTAAAGTGAGGCCCATCCTCTAAAGTACCTGTTACCTGAGAGGATGTTGTTCCCCATAAACCTTGGTAAACCATCATCAGTAAATGTAATAGCACAGAAATCTAATTTTGAGATGGGCTTCCGTGAGTTGTAAAGTAAGAGAATTATTTTATTTTAGATTCTTATTTTTAACATTTAAAAGTCTAAATAGTTGATTGGAACCGCTAAACATTATCTTAATATGAAAATGTCTTCGTATACTAATTTTTACAATTTTTAGAATTTTTTATTATCTTTTTAGAAAGGTAAAAAAATTACAAGGATTTTCTATCTTTTAAAAAGAATAGTAAAAAAATTTCTAATACATACAAGTTTTGATCTCTACACATTTTAATATGAAGATTATATTAAGTAGTTTGAATTTGAAAAACAAAGATATGAAGATAAAGTAAAAAAAAAAAACCTTCCCAGTCTAATCTAATTTCTTTTGATGAAATTCCAGTAAAGCTATGTTAAATCTACTGGTAGAGCTACCGATTGTGAAAGTTGAAATGTGTGGCTATGGTTGTATTAAAATAAAAGAGCCACTACAATACATGTAGTGCTATGCATCAAGCGAATGAATGAGACAAGAACTCAATTGAGTGGAAGCATTTGCACCGTCCATTTTAAATAGGATGCAAATCTCTTCCGATCAAGAACCTATGTAAATTAAACACTAAAGCAACTGACAATTCAGTTCTGCTGAGCTTATAATATCAGTAATATGTAAGAATTTTAGTCTAACCTGACAACCCTACCAGGAAAAAGAAAAATAGCATGACATGTCAGCAATATTATTATTGCAGTTGTTGCAGTATTTATATGATACATCATACATATCGTTTATTTTTTTTGGATATGTATCATGTAGTTGTGCCACTGCAATTTGAGACTAGCTATATTTTTGGAAAGAGAAAAAAATATAAAAACTAAACTAACTCTACATAATGACAACGTCCACAAAAAACCCTAGTGGACTACCAAGCAAACACTTATTTCCGATGAGGAAAAAAAAATAGGAAAATATCAAACTTAAAAATACCAAGCCAACCCCTTTTTAATACCATCCTACATCTCTTTGCATCCCTATTCTAACTTACAAACCTAAATCCTCACTATACCTAAGCATTGTCGGTCTTTTGTTTCTTGTCTAGATGACCAGAGATGGGGTTTGTAACTACAGGCAATTTAGAAGAATTTGAGGGGTTTGACCGTAAAATTGGGGGTACCTCTGCAGTTCTTGTAGGAATAATTTGGGGTTTGGAAACACCATTGGTTAATGGTATATCTTGATGCGAAGGAGTTTCAAGTCTTGTAGACATTATGAATTTCTCCTCTGCAATATAATCGACAAATGAAAAAAATTAGAACATAAAACTTATGAAAAAAGAATAATATACATATTTCACATCTAAAAAATCACAAACAGTACTGTTTTGCTTGTTTCATTTTATTGTGGTGGGCTATTCTGGGGACTAATAACAAATCAGTACCTTTTTCTAATAGTATACTAGTACACAGTATTCCTTGATCTTTCTTTTTTCTTTTTTACCAAGGATACCTAAAATTAGAATCAAACAAAGAGTTGGTTGAATTTCTATAGGTCGGGATTCCAATTAAACCTTGATAAATGCAACGGCACAAAATAAAATGGTACCAGCCTGACAAAAAAGTGAGAAAAAGAAAATGAATATAAATCAAAAGGTGCTTCGCAAATAAAGACAAACTACCAATTTAAAAAGAACTTCAAAATTTTAACAAAAGATGAATCAGAATAATCAATTAGGTGTCTTTTTTCAAATAATAAGATGTATTCTGTCTTGCAATGACACAACATTTTGCGGAGTAAAGGTACTGTAAATTTAAGCCTACTAAGAGACTCATGAGCTTACCCTAAAAATTTCGGTCAGCTTCAAATAACGAATATCAATCATTGTTCTTTTGTATAAGATCAAAAGGTAAATTGACTGGACTCAGAAAATAAAAACTTTGAAACCTAAAGGCTTGGCTCATTCTAGATAAAGATCAATTCAAATTGTTGTTTGAAGCCAATCTGACTGTTTTTGAGTTTAACCTCATTGGCACCTTGGGCCTTGGTAAGCACTCAGCATTTTTAGGAAAATGACAAGGTATAGGATCAGACAATATTTTAAATAGACAAATTTGAAAATTGCCAAAATTTAAATTGAAATAAGAAATTCAACTTTATAGTAGGCATGATCTATTTGATACATATATTGTCCTATAGAATATAATGAGGCTTGATGCATGTTTTACCGTTCATAAAACAATTTGAATTTTCCAATGGTTCAACTTGACAATAGACTATCTCTATATCCAACAATAAACTCATGAATTTAATTTATGGCTTTCACAACCTTTTGAATTGATTTGAAAGATATTGTCAGATAATTTCTATTTCAACAGATCCATTTGCAAATAACACCATATTATCGAGCTAAAGTAATTAACAAGGAAATTGGCCCCGACTCAACTAACAAAAGGCATTAATTATCTGGTAAACTTTCAAGGTTACATTGACAAGTTATGAAAAGATAATGGTCAATTTTTTTAAAATACTTCTATGAGAGAGAGAGTGTGTTAGATACGAAAAGCAATTACAAGAAACCCAACACTATTTGCAAGTGCAAGAAATTTTGGGACAAAAGCCAAGGCAAGTATAAGCAGGTTGGGGTAAGGTCAACCAAATAGTCAGCCCAGCCATATCAAAAACATCTTGATAATGAACAAAACAAGATACGAAGAATAATAGTAGTGGGACACCTACCAGGACAAAACATTCAATCAACCAACCGAAACACAGATGTAGGACCTGATTCAAACAAATCAGATTGGAAAATTCAAGATTTATATATATATATACCTTTCATTCTCCCACAGGTGACAAGCTTGCGCATGCAATCCCTAAACTCCATCAAGACACACCTCTCCTGCTCAGCATAAACCTCTGGCATACTCCCCACAAATGCCAAGTTGCTCGTGTGTGCCGATACTAACGCTGGCTCACGTGATGACTGCATGAACATAGCATCCTCTTCATCACACATCAGAGCAAGTGTGCTTGGGGACATTGGCCGCCCATCTGCTTTCTGCGTATCAGCCGTGTCGGAGCCAGAAGCTTCATCAATGTGGGTCCCACTTGATCTGTCATCAGAAGATGGTTTCTGGGTAGCAGACTCTTCATCTTTAGTGTCTTTTGTCGATGCAAGAGAGCTCTCTGTCTGTTCTTCCTTCTCCTCCTGGGCCTTTCTGCCTGAACAATTAGTTTCAGGGAAAAAATGAACATATTTTCATGAGGGCAGGTGGCAATCCATGCATCTATATGTTTTTTTTATTATGATAAGTGAATTATTTCAATAGTGAGTATCACTGTTGTAACTTTAGTAAAAAAATATGAAGAGACTTTGGCAACATAAGTGAGACAAAGCATGGCTTGGTACAGCTCCCGTTTAAATTTGGTTAATGCAGTTATTTATCCAGAAGTTTTCAAGTTATAGCATTTAGCTTCTGCGACAATTTACTACGCGTGTTTAAAAATTGCACTATTGATAAACCATGTGAAGTACAAAGAATCATAGAACAAACCACAAATGACCTTTTTGTTGTGACAGGCCTATGCACAAAATGTTATCTGTGCAAAAGCCGAAGAAATCTAAAAGAAAAGATGCTTATTCAAACAAAAGGTATGGCATTTTTTAAAAAGTAGAACAAGTGGAAGAAATATTGGTTGGCAATTTGATTTCGCCAGAAGTATTTCACTCAAAACTTACTGGCAAGTGCTTTTGCTGATTCTGCTGAAACCACCACCAAAAGCTTACATAGCTCTTTAACATCCTCAGTTTGTATTATGTCTGCTAGAAGAGGCCTACATGAGAAATAAATCATATTATATAAGGAGATTGAGAACAATAATTAAAAGGTACAACATGCAATTAACACCTGAAACAAGTGTTTATACGTTTAAAGTATGCCATGGAGCTACACCTAGCATAGGGGTCTAAACAACAAAATCATTTAGAAAAAAACAAATTTACATCTACGAGAATGAACTTCAGTAGAATCACAGTGACATGACACTCGAGTCAATTCAAGGTTGATTGTCAAGTATATTAGGTTTAAAATATCACGAATAACTGTGAATGTTTAATCTTCAACTCCTAAATAATATTCAATCAGAACCATGTGTTTCTGTTTCTGCTTCTGCTCTCTCTCATCCAAAAAAATTACTAAATAAAATGTAAAATACATAAGATGTTAAGATCAAATTAAATAGCTCAGTTGTCCCATGCTGCAAAGCAGCAGAGAACCCAATCTCTATACACTTTTTGTAGTTAACAAAATCAGAACAAAGATAGGTTTTATTTTTTAAATTCAAAACAAAGATGTTTTATACGTTATACCTGTATGTTACTTTGGTAGGTATCATAGCAGCAGAATTTAATTGGCTTAGAGGACCAGAAGAAGGAACAGGCATCCCATTTCGTAGCTGATTTCCCTGATCATAATTACAATGAGAAATAATTAAAAAAAATAACAAAAGTTGAGGACCGCCAGAAACTAATACGAAATAATGAATCTTTTGACAGACATGAAACTAACAATGTTGCATACAGCAATTTATGAAGTATCTATTTATAACTACATGAAAAACAATGGTACAACCAACCACAACTTAATTCAACGAAGTATCTATTTTTTTACTTCTGACATATTTCAAAAATCCGAAAGCAAAAAAGATGACCAAGCACAATACAGAAACCATAAAGAGTGAGGCTACGGTACTATGCACGGTGGTGATTGGTCCATACTACGGATCCATATTTTCGTTTTCAAAGTCCAAATAATCAATCTGAACCGTTCAACGCGATTTCCATATGAAAATGTACTTGCAAACTAAATTTACATTTTTTAGAACTTTTTACTATTTTTTTCAGATAGTTAGAAAATCACTACTCTTTGGATGGTCTAGAATCTTTAGATCAAGTGATTTTTAACTTATCTAAAAGAATAGTAAAAAAAATGTAAAATTTGATCTACACGTACATTTTCATATGGAGATCATGATCAACGGTTCAGATCAATTTTTTTCGATTTTGAAAATGGAGATATTGATCCATAGTACAGACCAATTCGCACTATGCATAGTACCATAGCCTCACTCATTATACAAATATACTTACCACGGGGACATGGCCCATCCTTGGAATGGTCTGACCAAGCGGAAGATCAGTTGTCTTCCTCTTGCGTGAGCTTGATGGGGACATCAACCCAGGATGCCCAACGGCACCATTGATGGCAGCATTTGCAGCCTGCTGCATGTATATGTTGTTGCGTTGGTCGCCGTGGAAGAGAGCACGGCGCTCCTCACTGCCATCAAAGTTCTTGCAATCCATACACTTGCAGTTCTCAGAGCAGAGTATGTTTGCCTGGAAGCACTCGCAGTACTTCTTTAAACACCCTGATTTCTTGCAGTGGCACCCCTTGTTGTGCTTCCCCACTAGGGGGAGCTCACCCACTGCCTCCTGCTTGTATAATTACAAGAAAAACTAGGTTAGCCAATGTTGTCCAACAAGCTAGCTCTAAATCTTAAGCTGGTAAAGAAGGTAATTGATTGATTAATTTATTCTATCAACATTTGTAGAGATAAAAGGTGGATTATAACTATCTAATCTTGATATGTTAACATGGCTTAAGCCAAGGATTACTATCCATTATCTCCGTAGAAAGAAGCATGTACGCATGAGCACATAGCACTTTCCATATATGAGCTCGTATCGAGTTTCAATTATCAGTATGCAACCAACATTAGTATGTTTCATCATTGTTTATTAGAATTTCTTGATATTTTGGGGGTGAATTAGGGTCAAAAGTAACCTTTTGCTGGCAAAAATGGGCTAAAATAAAAAATCAGACATTTAACATTGGGATACATCTACTTCAAGCAAGGGCAATTTTTTTGTTATTCCATAAGACCAGACCTCCAGTACTAAAGCATTTAATAAGGACCCTCTTCAAAACTTGTCAAATATTTGAGTCCCTTTTGCCAGACTTTCTGGCAAACTCAAGATATAGCAGGGACATGCAAAATGGAGCATTATATATTGTACTTACAACATTGTCCCGCATGGCAGCATGAGGGCTGCTACCGATCTTCGGCCTAAAGGCATCAGGGTTGCGCTCCAGTGTGGCATCCACAGCATCTCGCCTTGCAGCTTCATTCTCTACATTGTTGAAGCAATTTGTACAGTTACAACCATCACAGTACACCCCTGATGCAAAGCACTCACAGTACCTGAAACGAGAATTACAAATAAAGTTAAGCCTCTTTTTGCAAGAAAAGGCCCAATGCCTCACATAATTATATGCATACACCTTTTTAAACATGTTTAGCTCACTTAAGGCCAAACTATACATTTCTTATTGGGAAAATTTGCACCCCAATGTATAACCGACTTGCAGATAACAACCAACATTTATTAAGCAATGACATTCAAACTCTAAGGTTAATATAATAACAAACAAAATTTCGCCATCACACTGATGAGCTTTTTCTTCTTCAAATGTTGGTTCAAAATTTAAATTATCAGTGGATTTAATATCAAATTATTTTTCTTGAGGGTCTAATATCAAAACTAACACTTCTAAATCTAAAAGTAGTCACTAGAATGGGAAAAGTGAAGGTAAGTGTAAGAACAAACAAAGCTTCTAATTTGCATGCATTTGAAAGGACGTGATAGAACAGTTCAGTTTCAACTTTCTCATGACTTGTGAAAGAAAATGTCAGCTAAAGACCAAAAAAAGGAAGCTCATATCTCCACTTTTTTTAAAATTTGAAAGTAGAAAATACAAATGAACCAGACAATGAAATCGATTTATAAGATGAAGAGTTGCTCAAAAGGAAATTAGTTACCCAAGGAATCATATTTTAGTACACAACACATTACTGTGGAGTTGAATTGTGTGGTATATCCAAAGCTTCTTGTTCTTTTTCAAAAGTTGTTTCCATGATCATGGTAACATAATGGAAACCAGAAGATAAACAAATTTATGAGAAAAAGAGACTATAAATCATATAAGAATAGTATAAAATTTTCAGATAAACCAACTCATAATTATGAGTGACAATGATAGGAAAACCACAAAAAACTGCATAGAATTTGACATACAGTTTCAAGCATCTAGAGTGTCTACAGTTGCAGCATTTCTTCTTTGTTGGTGTGCCATCTTTCAATTCAAGCATTGAGCGAGGCCTTGGCTTTGGAGATTCAGGCTTTCTGAAAATATGAAGAAACACATTATACACTCAATTAGAAAAAAAAAATTAAGAAAACGTATAAAATATTTCAAACAGAAGTCGATAAACAACAGAAAGCTCGGTACAGGAAAAGGTAAAACTGTCAGTCAAAGGAAAGCTGATGTCTTTGTGGAGCCGACAGCCAATCAAAAGGGGACAGTTCAAATATTTAAATACCACCCAAGCATACGGAGTTCAATCCAAACTTTTAAACCCCTGAGGAAGGTTAATTAGACACCAAATTAGACAAAGTTCCTTTTCCTAGAGCGTAATGAGGATTGAAAAGACCGCATTCATCTGAAAAATATTCTGTCGGAAGAAGTAAATCTTCCAAAAAATTAAAAACTTTCAACTTCAAATCAATAATTGAGTTCTTTCGATTAAAATCAAGCATGCCTCTTTTTCCAAATTTAAAAAATGTGGAAGAAAATGACAAAACTCACTTTCCCAAATTCAAATTTCAAAAAGGGAAAATAAAATTCATCAGGAACTCACATGGAAACTGCAGTTGGCAAAGGCCGGGGAATTGACTGGGTCATCAGCTTCTGTTGCATAAGAGGCTGCGGCCTTGCATGTTGCTGTTGGTTCTGTTGTGGTACCGATTGCAGCTTTGGCTGTGGCTGTGGCTGTGGCTGTGGCTGTGGCTGCGGCTGTAGTAGTGGCTGCAGTTGTGGCTGTGGTTGTGACGGAGTTGGCATCTGGGGTTGTGTCTGAGGAGGTCTTGCCTGAAGTGCTCTAGATACGGCCACAGCAGCAGCAGCCACAGCAGGGTTACCGGCGTAAGCAGCAGAAGTAAAATCAAGCTGGCGTACTAGTTTCTTGGGTGGGAAATCACCAGGTGGCGCGGCGGCAGGTTGCCCCCCTTGTTCCATCCAGACAGATCTCGGCCGTACAGCACCAATCGGGCGGCTGAGATGCACCGGCGAGTGGAACTCGTGCGAAATTGAGTGGAAGAAGCTCAAGATTCTTCCTTCCCCCTTAGTGCTTGTGGGGGTTTTTTGTGGGAAGAGAGAGAATTAGAGGAACGAAGAAGGGGCTTTGGAGCCTTTGAGGCTTTGTCTTTGTTTTCTCTCTCTCTGTTGCAATCTCCTCTCGATTTTCTCTCAATTTCTCTCCCTCTCAGCTTTTCAAATCGAATTCATATTCGACGGGCCGATTTCGGTGGGTCGATGATCGAACGCGCCACAGCAACATGGATCCTGCGGCTGGAATTCATAGACGCCTCGTTAGTGATGTATCCACCGTTGGATCTGGACGATAGATAAGGGATCTTTTAAAGTCTCTTTCAGTGGAATCCTTGATTTGAACACGGTTTACTGTTGGAGCAGTGGTTACTGAACTGAATTGTGGGACCTCGCTTCAAATCTTTTAATGGTTGCATCAAATGATTTTGAATCAGGTTCATACAAAAATCGCAATTAATTCGTTTTTGTCGTTTTCAAAATAGTCTATTTATTATTTCCACGTGAACTTTCTTACATTCTTTCACAAGTTATTGCATGGAGTAGTATAAATGGTTTGAAAGTAAAAATAGCATGATCTGTGCTACTGGCGTACATAGTTGTAAATTATTTCGGTGTAATTACTTTGAATTGTTTAATTGGTCCACCTCGCACTCTCCGGCTCTCTACGATTTCAGTGGAAAGAGAATATTTTGGAAGAGAGTGTTAGGTCGCTTGATGAGGCGTTAAAGTAGAACATCGGCCGTAGGATGGTGGAGAAATTCTCGAATCGGACGGCTGTTATAGAAGTTTGATTTAAATTATTTATATTTGGGAAATAAATTGATTCACCCGCGAATATCAGTGGGTTTTTCCTCCTTTCCCTCGTTATTTAACGGTGTCAGATTATACGCTTTTTCGTAAAGGATCCGAAAAATTCAAATCATAAACTGCTCCGTGAATACATAGATTTATATAAGCATTGTTTGAAAATATTTAGATTAAAAGAAGTTGTTAATATGCACAGGATGCAATTTAATTTTGGCGCTGAGTAAAGTATATACGGACAGAGATGCAGTCATTTTTTTGCGCTAAGCGACAAAAGATATTGATGGCTATACATTTAATTTGATGCTACCAACAAATGTTCGTTGGAATGAAAAATGTATTGAAGCAAGCTATGCTAGTTATTCAAAAGCAGATGCAATTTTAGTTTTTTTTTTATCATAAGATCAAATGCATTTTTCTTTTTTTTGCAACATGAGGCTATGAAGTTGGATAAAATCGGAATGAATTGGATCTTGAATTTGGTATCAACATCCTCACAAAGCTTATAAAAAGGACTGAGATCATATATAATGATGCATGTTGAGATTCGTACAATATGCACCGCATACTACATACATACAGGGGAGGGGCAGACTCAGTGTAGACCAGGGGAGCAACCGCTTCTCCTGAATTTTGAGTTTTAGTAAAGATTTATCAGTTCCGACTGGCTGTCTTTCCCTGAAAATTTTTTTGTTCCTCTCTGAATGTTTAATTGGTAATTCAAGTTAAATTTATAGTTGAAATTAAAATATTTTTTTTGAAATATGATTGATAATTATAATTATAAGTCAGAATATCATAAATTACAAGTCAGAGCATTATAAAGTATAATTAAAAGCATTATTTTTTATCAAATACCCAATTAGTTAATGAGTTTAAATCCAATTAATTATTTAAAACTGATTCGATATTTTTTTTGCTCCCTAAGCGAAAATCATGGATCCATCCCTGCATACATATCTTATACATACGTACTTGTGGCCTCAGAATTACATAAATCATACATGCAATATTATAAAATATTCATTTTACGTATTCTGTATATGACATCATTTTTTAAACATAAATTATGTATGTGACATCATTTTTTAAACATAAATTCTGCATATGACATCATTTTATAAACATAAAGCGTATAGTTAGTCAACTATAAACTTGCGCTCTATATATTAAGCCGGTCTAAGTATTTCACATTGGATAGCTTAATTAAAAGGGAGAATTTCATATATACCACTCAAAAACTTTGAAATTACGTATTTACCATCCAAATTTCTATAGTTACATATTTACCATTCTAAAATATAATAACTCACATATTTATCTAATTAATCAAAACCTGAAATTAATTAAGTTAAATATTATAAAAAATATAATTAGTAACTTAGATTAGTCCCTTCTCCTTCTACGTACGCACATAATCACTCTTTTTGACGCGACATTCATTTTCTACACTAAAACCTATCATCCTCTCTTGCTTAAACTTTCTTCTCATCAAACCCAAACAAACGCAAAACCAAGAAAGAAGAGGTAGAGAAAGCTATGGAATATGAAGAGGAAGAAACACTCGCACCGGAGAAGGTTGATAGACCTAAATGGGAACTAGGAGCAGAATCACCCTCAATTGAGTTTACTCTTTAATTTTCATAGTTTCCCACACAATTGTATTTCCAGCTACCACATCGCTAATTTCAATTTCAATTTATCAAACCAACGAAGTGCTGGTTCCAGGAATTATACAAGGTGTTGTCAGTTGTGCTACTGGTACGATATGTACACTACTGTTCTCTACTGCACTACTGTTCAGATTAATTTTCCTTGAAGTCTTCCCTGTTGAATTGCTCGGTTGAGTTCAATAGTATCTCTTCTTAAATTTGTAGCATTTTGGGTGAAACCCTATATACGTACGAGATATAACTCACACTAAGCTGTGAATTATTTTTAGGTTAAGATTCATTTACTCATGTAGAGTACGGATAACAACTAATATGAAATTGTGACCAAACATATTCACTTATTGTGCAACATGCATGTAAGCTCTGTTATGATATTGTATTGGTTTGGAGTCTTGTTTTCTGTTTTTTTTTTGTTAAGTCAGTTTGAAATATCTGTTTTTACTTTTTAATATCTTATATTGGGTATAAAGGAAAATGGGTTTGAGAAGAGAAAGAGAGAGTGCTAAATTAATTCTCAATTAATTATAATTTTAGGAATATTAAACATAATTAATCTAAGTTTGTGGTATATTTGATATATACGAAAGTTATAATGGGTAAATATACGTAATTTCAGAAATTTAGATGATAAATACGTAATTTTACAGTTTTTGAGTGGTATATATAGTTTTTGAGTGGTATATATGAAATTCTCCCTAATTAAAATCTAAACTTCTTATTCCTCGATTTAGACTGCAATCAAATAAGTCAAATGATATATAAAAGATGACAATTGATGCATGCATTTTGATTTTGATTTTCGAGACTCAGTCAACGAGAGGGTCCCGCAAAGCTTAGCACCTGCCATTTTTGCGGACCTAGAAACACGTGACGAAACAAGAAAAAATTGTGATAGCAAAAATGAACATTAAGAGTGGGAATAGATGTGGTACAGAAATTGAATTGAATTTTAGTATGTGAATAGTGATGGCGTCAAATAGACCCTAAATTTGCAAATGCAGTATTTTGTAAGATAAACATAAAAACCAGAGCAACAACACAATCCAATAGTCAATAATCCTCTGCCCGTATTCTCATTTTTGCAACAACAACACTTTGTCAAATAAAAAAGCAATGACGACCGATTTTTTTTATTAATAGAAGAATTTTTTAAAAATATTGACAATAAGTATAATTTTGTGAAATTTTGAAATATAAAAAGAATGTTATGAACCATAACATCCAGCTAATTCAAACAATAATAATCTCTAATTAACAAAAAAAAAAAAAATAGACAGTATGGTCCATAACATCCAATATTGTAGGCTTGTAGCACTCATTTCATTCATCAAATCAAGAATTGTAGTTTGATGAATAAAACAAAAAATAGTGATTTCGGGTTATGGACCTTAACATCATTTTTGTTTTGTTTTTTTTAATTAACAATCTTGGGTTACTGTTTAAATTAGCTGGACATTGTGATATTATGATCCATAATGTTTTTCTTATATTTCGAAATTTCACAAAATCGTACATCATTATTGATATTTTTTATTTTTTCCTATTAATAAAAAAATCGGCAATGACCATGTTGGCCAAAATATTCTACCAATTTTATATATTCAAGGCACCCACTTCAGGCGATCCTAGTATCCGCCAATTACCAAGAATTCATTACTTTTGTTTGAACAATGAAGAGGCAAGACTTATTCAGAACACTATCTTTGATTTAGCAGTTAAAAACATGGATTACATCTGCTGCGATTTAAAGCTAAGGAATAATGTTTCTAAAATTCTTGTTTTTTCAAATTCATTCTTCTAATATTTTCTGTGCATGTATCTCGAAACATTTTATTTTTCTATTCACGAATATAAAAACATTCTTGTTTAATTTTTAGAAATGTTGTTCCATGAAGTCGCGATTTTAAACCTTAAATTATCTTCTTATTTTTGTGCATGTATCTCGAAACATTTTATTTTTCTATTCACGAATATAAAAACAATTCAACAGTTGGATTTCGAAAAGCAGAGTTTTTAGAAATGTTGTTCACAATGAAGAATCGCAGCAGATTCGGATCCTAAAAAGTAGGTTACAGGTTCAAATTCAAATGCAGGATTCTTTATGGATATTCAAAGATAGAATGCAACCTTTTTTTTATTTTGGAATGTCGGTCATATTTAAAATAATTTTGTTGTGTTTAAATTTAATAGCTAGGTTGAAAACCTTTTTTATTTTGGATTTTTCTAGATGTATATGTTTTTGTGTGTGATTTCATCTCTTTTTAGTTTTTTTTCACTTCTTAATATAATACTTCCTTTTTTTATAAATATTTGATTAATAAGCAATTCGCCTACACCTAAAAAAAATACTTATAATAAATATTTTTTTTTCAAACCACTAAAGGCATATACAATGATAAACAATACAATTAATCATACAACAATTTAACATAAAAATATAAAAAATATATTTTGAAAAGTAATATTGGACATTTGCCACATTAAAAAAAAATCTAAAATTGTACAGCCAAGTCTGTCTTTTACACGTAAGTCTCAATACAACCAAAATTCTCTACTTGGCAAATGAAAAATAAATCCAGTAATAGGTTAATTTATCTTATGCTGCTTCTTTTTTATTTTTTCTTGTCGTATTTATATTGAATACCGGTAAAATCATTTTTATATACCAATTTGTAATTATGGTTTAGGTTGGTTGTTGTTGAAATTGATTCATTAGTATCGATAATGAAATATTTCTGTAAAAAGACAACTGATAATTCTTAGATTCTTTTTCATTTATTCAAGTTTCTAACATGTAAGTGCCAAATATTACATATTACAGAAATACAACTAAAAACATGTTTCTTTACAAAAAAAATATATATTAAATCACTCTATATATGATTTCACTCAACAAATAATATACTTTTTGTAAAATATATTGTATGTTTTTTGAAAAATTAAAAGATCTTTCCTTTGTAAATAATACACATTATGAGTAAAATATGTTGTTGTTCTATATTATTCAAACACGACTATATATAATTGATGAGAATGGTTCAAATGCCTCCATTTTTTGTGCCTCCGTCATGCCTCCATTTTTAAAACGTTAATAACTCAAAATTTAAATTATAAATGTCAAAATAAATCTGTTAGATGTGATCTATATTATTTTCTCTATGTGCTCATAAAAAATTATTACATTTCGGTTTTGTTTTTATGTGAATCAATAAGTTGAAAAATTAACGTCTAGAAATTGTCCACATTAGTACATCTTTACAAGTACTTGATGACAATCAAAACAAAATTATAATGTCATAATTTTTTACACATGCATAGATAAAATAGTATTATTCATATCTAACGGTTTTATTTTGACTTTTAAATTTTCAATTTTGAGTTATTAAAGTTTTTAAAAATGAAGACATGATAGAGACACAAAAAATGGAGGCATTTGAATCCTTCTCATAATTGATAATATAAAAGTTAAAAGTTAATTCACGATCTACTTGTGAGAGGTAATACATACATGAGTTTTGCTTTTGCATGATAGAAAAAACTCATTTACGATAAACGATCCAAATATTCCATTACCTACAGGCTTCGTTGTTGCAAAAAAAAATAAAAAAAAATCCCATTATTCCATGCATTGAAGTGTGATGAAACTCGTGTGAGATTTTTTTTTCAAAAAGAATAAAACAAACAATTTTTGCATGGAAGTTGAAAGGTTGATGCATTTAAGAAATATATATGAGATGAACTAATGAAATATATAGTCATTTGACAAGTGAACCGAACACCTAATAGACAATATAAATAGCAATATAAATAGTTTAGGTTCTATATTGGCTTGACTGATTTGTAAAATTCATGAAGGTCTGAGGCAATATAAATAGCATCTGATAATATCAGAGAGGTTTAAATTGCATTTATTTTAAACCTTCTTAAATTTAGACCTACATTGAATAAAAAATAAGTCAAAGTCATGGCTTAATTTTAGATCTCAACCAAACATAAATAACTTAGACCGGCTTAAGGTGAAATGACCAATTTAGGTTTCCTTAACTTTAGATCTCAACCACATATCACCATAAGGGAAATAAATCAGCTGTTATTCCTCGAGAATAATAGGAAAGAATAACAGGTTCATTCCGATCCCAACTGTTAGAACTTTTCATGCGTGAATCTCAACAAAGTAAATTTTTATGCACAAATCTCAATGAAGATCAACAGTTGGGATCGGAATAACAGGTACATGTTAGTATCCGCCAATTACTAAGAATCCATAACCTCTCCTTGAAGAGGCAAGAAATTTAGTAATGCTCAGCTCTACTTGTACATTTTTTATATCATCTCCACAAAAATAAAGAAGCAAGGGTTTATCAACAAAGATTCAGTTTTGATTAACTGAAAAAAGTTTTGCCAAGCAGCAACAACAAAATCAAAAGGGAGTTGGTCCTAACAAATTATTACAATATATTAAGTATATGCCGAGTATACTGAATTATGGTATACCAGAGTTGTTGCCTGGAAAAAATCCATTAACAGTCATCCCGCCATCAACGCACACGGTTTGGCCAGTGATGTAAGAAGCAGCTGGGAGGCACAGGTACGCAACTAGAGAAGCCACCTCTTCTGGATCCCCCACCCTATGAAGCGGCGTCTGTGCTATTATTTTGTCCCTGAGTTCCTTCTGCTCTAGCAACTGCACATACAAATTCAATTATCAAAATACACAAAATTGAAAAGTTTCTGTGCAATATCTATTTTTGAGGGAATACTAATTTGTGCACTGAACAAAAGTCAACAGCCTGGTTCATTGAAAAGGAAGAAAACATGATACGAGGGATAAAATTTCAGGAATGAAGAAAAGAGGTCTCACATGTTCTGTGAGAGAAGTGCGGATGTACCAAGGGGCGACCGAATTTGCTCTTATGTTATCTTTCGCCCACTCACATGCCAAGTTCTTTGCCAGTTGATTGATTGCCGCTGGTTCATGTTCGCAATGGCACAAAAAAAACCAGAATTTCAATGAATTAAGTTACAATTGTCTTCAGTGTGTAAAAGGAGGCTTTATACAGCCTTTGGTGATGACAAGTAAAAAAATACATAATTAGTTATTTTTGAGCTCCTAACATATGCCTATACTCCTAATTACACTAAGCAATAGCTGTTATTTTTCCTCAGTGTTTATGCCACAGGTTTGCAATTGCTTGTGCTCCAGTGTTAGTGTGCCAGTATTTGGTACCAGTGTACTAGTACCTGGTTCCTACATATCAGAAGATGAACCAATAGGGAAAAATTGAAAAGATAATAATACAGAAGCAAGTATTAAATAAATATGAATAGAAGTGAAGAGAAACCTTTAGTGCCAGCATAGATGGATCCAGAGTACATGGCAACGATTCCAGCGACAGAAGAGATGAAGACAACGCTGCCGGAGCCAGATGCCTTGAGAAGAGGATGCGCCAACTGGCACATGTGGTACGTGGAGTCAAGATTGGTGCTCATGAGGAAGGAGTACTCCTCCTGCGAGTACTCCACAGTCGTTTTCCTGATGTTGGTACCGACATTGTTTACCTGAGGAAGAGGCCATATATATAGGAAGAAAAATTAATGAGGCCGGCAAAGCACATAGTATGCAACTCGGCTGAGTCAGACAGAAATCGGCCAAGTCAGAACGGAATCAAAACATGCTTCTGCAAAAAATATCCGAGTTTCCGATCCGATTTAGCCAATTCCGACCGATTCATCCGGTTCTGATCCACGGTCAAGTGAATCCAATTCCAATTCCAATTTTGCGAACATGGCAAAGCAGCAAACATGTGGTGTGCATGTAATGAAAATCATGAAGCAAGTAAACATAATGACAACATATATACAAGAATGTTGAGTTTGCCGGAGAAGAGGGAGGAGACATGGGTCATGAGATGGATTCGCTGCTGGGGCACAGAGATGTCACAGACAGAGGTGGTGACAAGGGAGCCGACGCCGAGGGAGTTCCACTTGGCCATGCAATCGTTCAGCTGCTGAGAGTCGCGGGAGCAGGTGTGCACCTTGGCCCCCAGCCCCGCCAGTTCCTCCACCACCGCATAACTGCACTATAATATAATTAATTGATGTTGGGAGTAATTGAATTGAATTGAATTGAATTGAATTGAATTGAATAGAGAAGTAGGACCCGATGCCACGGGTTCCGCCAGTGACAAGGGCGGTCATGCCCTCTAGCGACCACCTCGCTCTCCTCTTGCTGCCGCTTTCGGTGCTGGTGCTCCCCATTTCACTGATTTTCGTATCAAGCTTCGCCTTGAGGAAAGGAGATGGAGCTACCGTGTAATACACAAAGAATAAATCTAAGTATCTAACAAGAAACCCCCATTGACAAGGGAGAGGTTCAAGGAGAAAGGAGAGCCATCACCGTTCTTTCCTTCTTAGCGTGTGAAGAAAAGCCAAGAAAACGGAGGGTAAATATTTTAACAGAGTAGCTTTAGCTATATACAGTGTACATACTATAGAATCAAAACAGCATTCCATATGGTCTGTGCGCTTCATGAAACTAAAACTGCTCTGTTAAAATATTTACCCAAAACGGATAATAAAAAATATGAAATCTGATTTGAACCGGGGTTTTACATCGGTGTTTAGTTTTCAGCGACTTTTCAAAAGAATCAAACCGGAGGTAACTGGTTCCGGTTTTTCCGATTGAACCTTCCGATCCGGTTCACTGTTGCCACCTGAAATCATAGTTGATTTAATTATGCAAAGTTAAAATTTAATAAATTGGCAGCCCTGGAATCGTCGGGATTATCTACGGATGTAATCTCGTGTTATTTAACACTCGTCTGATTACATAAAACGTGCATGCAACTTTATAAAATATTAATTTTATGTATTCTTTATGTTACATTATTTTTCAAGCATAAATTTCTCAGCAATAGAAAAGTGTAGTGAAACATACAGACTAAGAATGAAAGTTCACTTGACCCCAAAAGGCAAAAAAAAAAAAAAATCCATTAATTTTTTTTTTCTCATTGCTACACAAATAGCCTACTCTTCCAGGTTTCAATTTAAAAACCATAAAACAAATAAAGACTTTGATCCTTATTTTTCCTTGAAAAAAATAGCCTGCTCTTCAAAAAATAATATGGGCATCAAATCTAACTGTTCTTCAATTTTCGTAATTAAAAAAGCATGAGCATTATGGTAGTATTTAGTTGAGCAAAGAGGTTTAAGTTGGTTATTTTAGCTTAGATCGATTTAAGTTATTCATATTTAGTTGGATCTAAGGTTAAGTCAGACTTAGGTTTATTTTTGTTGGAATTTGTAACTCAAGTCATTTGGTTAAGTTGATTTTTTTAGTCCCATCTGTAAAAAGTCCTGATTAGAAATAAATTTAAAATAGAGTTTTTTTTTTTTTTTTTTTTTTTTTATATAAAAGGCAGCGAGTGTCCATTCCATTAGAAAATAAAGTTAATTTACAATTCTATAAAAGTAATTTCCCACTAGACACTAAACATAACTTCAAACAGATTCTAATAACAAGCAAAACACAAAAGCTCGTCGCTTAAGTAATCACTAAAAAATAAAAAACAGTTATGGAAAATAACAACCCTAGTGCTAAACCTCCAAACATGGGGCTAAGATAACATCTATAAACTGGATTATAACGAAAAGAGATAACATCCACTGGTTGATGATCCCTCTAAGTAGCCTAGCAGGAGAGGTGGTCCATCAGCTCCACCACCATCAATTGGGTATTGTGCGTGTTGATTAACTTCAAGGTCCCATATGGTCAGTGGTATGGCATTGATATCAACTGGCATCCACTCTTTAGCAGCTACTTTGATCCTTTGGTCCATGTGACTTGTCCAATATTCAAAAACAGAAATTATTAGTAAGATTAATGACCTAATTGACTTACCAGTTGAAAATTGGAAACAAGTATCGTTTCTATATTTTCGAACCGTCCAGTACACATAGCACTGAGCATAGAAATTTGAGTGCATTTGAACCCTTCTCATTTTAAAATTATGTCTAATTGAATCGGCCTAACTCGTTAAATTAGCCCGGCCCAACTACAAACTTACGTCTAATTAATTAAGTCGACCTAACTATTTCGTATTTGATAGCTTAATTAAAATCTAAACTTCTTATTCTACAATTTGGCAAAAAAAGAAGTTAAGAGAAATGATCATTATATCAACCATATTCCATCCCTAATATTGGTAAAGAGATGATGAACATTAAATTTGCAAATGCTGCATTTCGTAAGACAAACATAAAAACCAGAGCGACACCATCCAATGGTCCTCTGCCCATATTTCTCATTTTTTGCAACAACAACACTTCTTTGCTCGCAAAACTGCATGGCAAACGATTAATTAAAGATGAAATCAGCATTTAATTAAGTTGGTCCAATATTCTACCAATTTTATATAGTAAAGCTAGCATGCATGTATTATAGTCACCAAGTTATAAGAAGAGACTCGATTTTTTTTAGGAAGCGGCTAACTGTCCCCCAGCACAAATTCCTGGATTTTTCCTGAGTTCACGAAATTCTGTAAACTTCAATACTGAATCCTGTAAACATAAAAACTGTTCATTACTGTGTGGTCCCCAATAACCTCTACTTTAACTTCCACTTTAATCACCACTTTAACTATCACTTTAACAACTTTAACTGTTTTGATCAGGACCACTTTTTGACCTTTGACCATAATCACATCTAGAATATATTTTACAGCTTTTCAAAACTAGTACCTATTCGGAACTGCTTTAAAATTATGTAAATAGATACAAGTAATTTTTTTTCAATTTTTTTTTTCATAATTTTTTTTCAAAATAATTTTCAAGAAAAAAATTCAAAGGTTTTTCTTCAAATATGCTTTTAGATGCTACTTCCATTTATTTTGAATTCTGTAAACTTTATCATATAACTCTATAGACAGTTTCCTTACATATTGTAAACCGATAAAAAAAATTCAAACTTTATTTTAGTTTACAAAATTTGCATCTGGATGCTACTTCTAATTATTTTGAATTCTGTAAACCTTATCACATAACTCTGTATATAATGTCATTAAATACTGTAAACTGATTAAAAAATTTCAAATTTATAAAAGATAAGACATAACAACATAAACAAAATAAATTGTAACTAAATAACATAACTTTACATACATGATCTATAAATCTTGTAAATATATCATCAATCCTGTAAACATGACTTATAAAACCTGCAAACATGACAGATAAATCATGTAAACCTATCACATAAATCATGTATACATATCATATTAAACATGTAAAACCTATCACATAAATCATATAAATATGAAACCAATAGATGCACAAATAGACATCCAAACATCAACACTAATGTAATTAGGCATAAGCTTCTAATCATACTCGAGTTTATCATCTTCCTAATAAAAAAACACGAAAAAAAAAGATCACACATAGATTTATAGCAGTAAAATTTCTAAAAAGAAAAATAAAGATAGAGAGAGAGTTAGATAATTTTAAATAAGAAACAAACCTCATGATTCAAGGGCCTTCAATAAGCTCGGGATTGAGAATCTTTAGCCAGCGATGAAGGCATTGCACCTCAGTTCTATTAGGGAAATTTGATGCTGCAAAAAAATGGGTATATATAATGGACCATTAGATAATGTAAGACTACAAATTGAATTTAACAGCGAATGAATTGGTAAAAACAGAACGAACTGGTACATACCCGCTCACAATAAAAGGTGCAAAAATCTAGTATGACATGTGCACAATCTATTCAATCCTTAACAATCACCATTTACCAATAAAGGTTTCAAACTAAAAGCTCAAAAATGGGCATCGTCTATTTCGACTTCTATTATTTTATACAGAAACATTCAACAATACTCAAGCTTCTTACATATTTAATTTCAAGTCATCATGTGACAATCTACTATCATGAACAATTGAATTGGTGACTGACAATGTGTGGGCTAAAATGCTTTTTTTTAAAACCAGTTTTGCCCTTGCTGACAAGCAGTTTTGTGATTTTCAATATAATTAATTGGCTGAACCAAAATTTGAAGTCGAGAAGAAAGAGGTTCTGAATTTCATGGATTTTTTTTAAAAAGTGAAAGCTGATCTGTAAATTTGAAGAGAGAGAAAGAGATTGGGAGTTTTAACCGGGGTAGTTTGACCGTTAAAAACGCGTGGAGACCGGTGCGGGGATTTTGCGGGCATTATTAAACGGGGGACATTACCTTTTCTCTCTTTTTTAAATAGAATTCGGTTTAAAAAAATTAACCAAGGCAGCATTGTACTCTGAAAAGCTATAAAAATAGTCTCCACCAGTATCCCAAACCGGTGTAACTTGAAACGGTGGACCTTTTTTAATAGGTCCTTTCGAACTACATTGGTTTGGAGGACCGGTGAATGCTATTTTTATAGTTTCAATGGGTACGAATCTGCTTTGATTAAATTTTTTTTGTATGAGGTCTATTTAAAAAAAAAATCAAGAGACTGTGGTTTTGAAGAGGCGAGAAATTTAGTAATGACTTATCTAGAACACTGTCTTTGATTTAGTTGCTAAAGACAATATTTTTTGTGTGAAAATTTACAAGTTCAAGATCAAAATGTGAGGTGCTTTATGAATTTGAAAGACTTGCTTCTCGTCTTTTTCTTAAAATAATTAGTTAGCCGTGATTTTTATTCATGTTCATCATTCACTGAAATTCGCCAATCCTGCCCACCAAAATTAAATTCTATCAAAACTACCCAAACCGGCTATTTAATAGCCGGTTTCTAACTTTTATTGGGAACCGGCTATTAAATGGCCGGTTCCTATTTTTTTGTGTGGAAAAAGTACAACTTTTTTTATTTATTTTATTAAAGTTTTAGAAATTTTTGATATGTTTATTTGAAATTAGATAGAAAAAAATATATAATTTAGTTTAGTAGAAGAACTGAAACAAATAATCCGGATTAATATTTTTCAGATCGGGTTTTTCGCGGCTATAAGAAAAATTAAAATATTTCATTGTGTGTTATTAGAAAAAAAATAAAAATTCTTTTAATCTGAATTATTGATCCCGGTTCAAAAGTCACTTCTAGGTAAATACAAAAAATATTATGGTATGCGCAACTTTGTAATCATTACTCAATCAGTGTTGAATCTGAGTCGTTCGTTGTTTTAATCTGATATAATTTTCGCATCAAAAAGTGTGCATTCTGCATCAAAAATCGTGCATAATATATAAAATCATTTAAGAAACTAAATTATATATTTTTTCTATCTAATTTCAAAAAAATATATAAAAAATTTCTAAAACTTTAATAAAAAAACTAAAAAAATCATAACTTTTTCAAAAAAAAAACAAGAACCGGCCATTTAGTAGCCGGTTTCCTAATAAAAATTAGAAACCGGCTATTAAATAGCCGGTTTGGGTAGTTTTAATAGAATTTAATTTTAATGGGCAGAGTTGACGAATTTTAATGAATAGTGGGCATGAAAAAAAATCACGCATTAGTCAGTAGTAATGTAAAATTTTCTGTCTCAAAGATGAAGGCCTGACCTCCAACTTTTCTCGAAAAGAAAAAGTCGATCGGTTTTTTTAACTATCAGATGTTATTGCGGCGACTAGCGCCTAGCGGGTTATATCATAATTGATTGTTTAAATTATTAGTTTATAAATGTAAAATTAAATATGTTTCTCTATGGTTTAAATTGATTGGGCATAAATTTTGATTCAATTGATCATCCAAGAGATTACAAAAATTAATAGGCCAGTAAGCAAACTATATTCAAATTGGAGTAGAACTAGGGTGCTTCTAAGTTCACCAAACCTCTTGTGAATTTGACTCTAAAATATATCGAATCAACTTTAAACGATGAATTCAAACCGTTGAAATCATTTTACCTAATGAGTGATGTGTCTACATGTGAAAATTTTAAAGTTTTGAATTAATTTAGTACAGAGTCAAGTGGTCAAAAGTTTCAGGTTTATAAATTAATTTTAATGCATTCATTTTTTGAACTCTTTTGACCACTTGACTCTATATTAAATTAATTCGAAACTTCAAAATTTTCACATGTAGACACATCAATCATTAGATAGAAAGATTTCAACGGTTTGGATTCATCGTTTAAAGTCGATTCGATATATTTTAGAGTCAAGTTCACAAGAGGTTGGGTGAACTTAGGAGCACCCTAGTTCTACTCTTCAAATTGCACCAAAACTAATGCACTATCTATCTAAATCAGTAAGAACGTATTTGCAATTTTAATTTTTTTTTATTCCAATAATCATTGAGTCGATTATCAAAATAGTCAAATAAAATTGATAGTCTATATACTCTTACAAATAAATAAATAATAAAATATACCATGATGCCATGTATAACAATTATCTTCATCAAAATCACAACGAGATCATGTAGATAAAAGTTCTTTGTTTCTCCTTGTTTAATAAAACATCTTAATTTTTAAATTATGAGTTACGAAGAATAGTTGGTTCCAATAAAACAATTCAATTCAATTCATATATTTAATAATAGCAAAACATATTAAGCATTAAATTCAGTAGCACTTTTCAAAATTGATCTGTTATGATCACTATTTAACCCTTATTATATAACACTGGGCATTTGGCATCTGAAAACACAGTAACAGTCCCTATATATAAATGCCATTTAAATCTTTAGTCTCAGTATTGGTCCAACTTATATTATAATATTTCCATAAGGTCACAGTAATGACCGGTTTCGAGTTTGGTTAACAGACTCTGCAAAGCAACATACGATAAAGACAGTACCGAAAACGAGCTGACTAACTTATTTTACTTAATTCCACGAATTTAATTTCCGGTCCATGGAGAATTTTGATTGAAAAATTTCAACACAATGATAACACAAGATAAAAATGGTTAAATTAGGGCTTACAATCTTTACAGAAGACAGTAACAACATTAGATAGTTTACGGATCATATTCACAATTGATAGAGTATTGTCTCTGAAAAACTTACACTGTTTTTCTGGCAATGTTTTCTGATTGAAAACAAACAAGTTGAATTACTACTGGCCAGTGATCCTGGAAATTAAACTCTTGATAATTGTACCCAGCTCTTCTCTGCAGGAAATATATACATTTAGTGATAAATAATTGTAGTTCATATTAGAAAAAAAGATAAAAATAAACTAATCTCAAACCTAATTGATATCAAGGGAACGAGATTTTTTTTTTTTTTCATTTTGAACTGAATAATATTTGAAGATAATTCATGGTAACTCTAAAAAGCACGGTAATTTTCGGACAAACCAGTAACACTTCCCCTCTGTATCATCTATTATGCCAGGCTATTATGGTAATTTGTAGCTGTAAAATTGAAATGATTAACAGGTTTCATACCTATCCGGTTTGAATATGAGGTATCTGTATACAAACCACTGAAAGAAAAAGAGGAAAAAAAAAACAAGGTTAAAAATACTTCATAGCATCCCGGTAGATGGATCAATGATATTCTTCTTATAATGATAGTAATTAGGGAATACTTACTAAAGAGTACAAAATTCCTATATACTCGAAGAAGCTTGGGAGAAGAGGCAATTTGTCAAGAGCCTAGACATTCAATAAGTCACAAGTTGGATAAATTTTACAAATAAAAAATAAGACGACTATTTAGGATAATTACATCCGTATCCCAACAAAACTTAGAATCTCACATGCCCCATGAAAAATGAGAAATACCAAACAAACTACCCGGTCCTCATTTTCATTTTAAGTGCAGATGATCCCTTTTTATGTAATTCATACTGAGAATGAGGGTTATTTGAGGTATGTTTGAAGTAAAAGACTAAGAAAAGATGGTATTTTTCTTGCTTTGTAGTTCATTGATGTTTTGTTCTTTTTGGAAGGATGTTTGAGTTTTCAGAATTTCACAGGGTTCCACAAGAAAAAGGCCTCATAATTTGACTTGTATCCCAATATTACTACTACAGAAGGAATAATTGCACGGTAATCCTACCTATTAGTGGAAAAAAATTGTCTTCTAATACTATAGAAGAGAAGGGTTAAAATGCCCCAATCATACCTTACATTCTTATCTCCGTTTCAAAATCTAAACAATCGATCGGAAGTACTCAACATGATCTCCATATTAAAATGTCCCTGGAGACCAAACTTTATATTAAAAAAAAATACTATTTTTTTAGATAGGTACAAAAGGACTGTTTTTTCAGAAGATCATGGACCGTCCAAATACAGTGATTCGTACCTATCTAAAAGTACAGAAAATTTTTTCCAAAAAATTTAAAATTTGATCTCCTAGCACAATAATATGGAGATCATTTTGGGGCACGAAAACGATGGGGCATTTTAACCATACTCTTAGAAAAACAAAATCAGAAATACAGAGTTGAAAGTTGACAGGGCAAGTTCAAATCCCAAAAGATATAGATAGAGGAAGATTAAAGACAGGAAGCATAGTGGTTTAGGGCTTCAGCCTACTTTTACACAAAAAAGCGAGGTTATTTTTTTTTACCGAAATTAGATTTCTAGCAGCCCAAATATACACGAGGCCCGCAAAGCCCAAACCAGCCAGAGCTAACCGATCTTCAGGGCTGCTCCACTGTTCAATGAAGAGAAAAACACATCTTATACTGACAACCAACAAAGTACCATTGGCCAGGAAAAACATATAAATTCTCTCAAAAAAAGTCCAATTTAAAAATATTTTTGGTGTCTATGCTAAAGTTGGGTTGTTATTGATAATTGGGCTAAATTTTTTTAATCTAACCCCAGTACTTATGTCACTGCATCAGTAGCATATTAGCCTAATGACAGAACTTTTACTTGATCTTTGTTACTTCCGTTAGTAAAAGTCCATGCCTTTTTTTTTTTCCTTACTTAATACAGTAGTCATTTCAAAAACACTGTAGAGGCTTATTGGCAAAATGCACAGAAAGTATATCTTTAGAACTTGATACTATACAAGATTTCAATAAGACTCCACAACTTTCTTTCCTTTGGTTCAGCCAGCCCCTCAAACTGGTATATAGTTCGTTCCAGTCCTTCAGTTGAAGACAATATGGTGGTACCATGTAAGCAGCTGACTTGTGCTTTTTTTTTTTCCTCTCCTTACCACACTGATGTGATGTCCAATCAACACATCAAAGGTCAAAATTTGAGTACATTGTCATTGCCATGCCAGCATTCCAGGCGACAATCAGGCGGTGCCGGTGACTAAAGAAAGGGCTTGTCCGAACCAAGTGAAATAGTCAGGGACCAATTTAATAACATAAAAACTTTTGGGTCATAATTGAACGATGTCAGAACCCGAAAGCACACTTTTCTCGCACAGGTACCCCAAAACTGGTACCACCTGTGTGAATCTGTATGGAAATTTAGCATGGACATAAGAAAACTTACAGCAGTTTGTACAGAGTTGACTATGCTTCCTGAGGAAGATTCGGAACTATCACCAACTGCTTTTGCAACAACTAGGCTGTTCCTCTTTTCACCTGACCCAAGTTTGAAATTCAAATACATTAGGTTCATCACAAAACTGAAGGATAAAAACTAAGGATATATAACAATAGGGAAAAAAAAGAAGCACATTATACAATTTATTTGCAGAAATGAACCACTGGCATGTTCTTTTCATTTATATGCAGCTAATTGATGTTAAATATAACCACAAGAAATACAAAAGCAATCATCAAATGCTGAAATTTTTTGACATAAAGGTTGAGTCAATATTCAGCTGCTCAATTCGGATTATATATTAAATTATAACTAGATTTCATAAATTGGAATGGTCCATTTTGCAAAACTGAAATATTCTGAAACAAAGCGTAGAAATAATTATCACAATTACCGCTAACTTGAGAAAATAGAAGCTTCGGTGCAACCCTTGAAGCGACCTGCCTAGAACCGAAGGGCATCAATGGAGGAGAGAGAATGGCGAAAGCTAAAGCCATAATTGCAAATTTGCAAGAGAAAAAGGAAGAAGTCTGCTTAGTTTGGAAAGCACTAAACAACAAAACAAATTACTTGGCTGGGGAGATGAAGCGGAGGTTACTGCCACACAATTAGTGCGCTACTTGAATTCAAATCACCTTAGGTACCTCAATTTTTGAGTTTAAATCTTTACCGTTCGTATACACTAGCAGAACAAAATACGTGACACGCCGTGACGTGATCAACTTTTTTTTTACGTGACGTGACCAAAATGATGGAGAATGGTCACGTCACGCGTAGTCATGCCGTGACCATACGTGATGTGATCACATGTGACGTGACGTAAATTAGTCATGTCAATTTTTTTTTATATTTTAATTTAAATGGTTGAAAATTTAGAAAAAAATATGAAAAATTCTAAAATAAGTAAATAATGTTGTAAATATTAGTTTTTTAGGAAATGTTGTATCTGACATTACTTTAAAAATTCAAATTACAAATATTAATTAGACTAAATTAAAGAAAATAAAAATCAGTACTATACAAGTACCAATATCACTAAACTTACACTAAAATAAAAATCTAAATACTCTATACATACAAAAAAGTTGGATACTCTATGTTTCAAACCGTGAGGTGATCACGTAACGTGACGTGTATTTTTCACTGGAATGCGGTCACGTCACGCAAATGATCACGTCACGTTAACGTGACATGACGTAACGTGACATGACATAACGTGACGTAACTAGTTACGCCGTGACAAATTTCCTTCTCTACTAGCAAGTAGCAACAATCTTAAATGGTACATTACAGGTTTGGAACGGATTGACCCGATTCTGATCGGACGGTCTTGATTAAAAATCAAACGGTGCCTTAACCCAAAAAATCCGGACTCACCTAGCAACAGGAGGCCACTTTTTTTTTTTTTTTTTTCTCTTTCTTTGCACGTATGCCCCGCTAATATTCTATTTTATATATTTTCTACCCTCAAAGTTCAAACTGAGCAAATTTCATGCGCGTCCCAGAAAATTTTCATTATTGAATACTTGTCCTAGAAGGAGGAGCTGTGGAATTGAACGCGTATCCTCTGCATTAACTCAAAAAAGAATCTTTTGAGTTAATGAATCTCAACCGTCTGATTTTAACCAGAGTCAATTCAGCTATTTCTATAATATAGGAGTCTTTCAATATTAGTGAAGATCTAGTCTGTATGAATCTTAAAACATATTGGAATGTTGATATTCATTAACTCAAAAGATTCCCTTTTGAGTTAATGCAGAGAATACGAATTGGGATATATCATATTTGGCGTGAGTTTTTGGAAAATCTGAACTGTTTAAATACGTTTTGCACAAATCTCAAAGCTCAAATAAAATTGGCACCTGGGCTATCCCTGAATAGACACCGAACACGTTGGTCATGAAAAATATGAGATATCTTAGAGGATATGCATTCGGGGCTATGGCCGGTGGTTGGAGTTTGTATGAACTCATACCGTCCAACTCGTATTGGCATGAATATTGAAGAGGTCCTGTACAATTTTACCTCGGATTGGCTTAATCTGAATCCAGACAATTAAGATGTTTAACTCAAAATCTGAGTTAATGCGAGAATATTAATTCCGGTGGTTGTTGGTTTTACTCAGTGGCGGAGCCACATGTAATAAATGAGAGAAAAGATTCCACTTATTTTTTAATTTTCATAATTAGACTATATATTTTAATATAAATTATCATATTTTTTCTAATATAACTTCTTGATTCTCATAATTTGAAAGTCTGTCTCTACTTTTGATGATTTAACAATTATTTTTGTGAGTTTAGTTTGCTTTTCATGAATTCGAATCAGCCAAGATACCTGATCTTGTCAGGTTAGATCTGAATCATTCAATATAATTTTGCTCGAAATTTTCAATGACTTTTATTTTAAATGAATACGAATTTTATTGTATTGACTGATGTAATTAATGCATATATATATTAGAAGCTAATTGAAATAAATGTTATTTTGTAAAGGATTAACAATGCTATTCAAGAGATTCACATGTATTTGAATAAGTGCTTTATGTACTACACATACTTGAATGACCAAATGAAGAAGAGATTTCTTTATATGTGCCCCTTTAAAATTTCAGCATATATTTAACTATGCTCTCGCAAAATATTGTTGTCACCTTTTTGAACGTTTTTATATTTGAAATATTGAGGTGTTGTATTTGGATTATTGAGGAAATGGAAATAGTTTGTTTCCGTCATGTTCAAAACAATTTGCTTGGTATTGTCTTTGTTGTCTACGTGTCATGACAAATTGGCAATATATGTTTTTTTTTTTTATTGTTGTTTGCAATCATCTATTCATCTAAGAAATTTTCAATGTTTGTTCATTTTTTTCAGGGTGGTGATTAGCTCCTTAGATCGTTAAAAGTGACTAACAGTGCCGAAGAAAAGAAAAGCATGAAGAACTGTTAGGACACTGCTATGTTAATTGTGTTTTTGTAAACTAGTTATCTGTATCTAAGGTAAAATGTTTTTTTTTTGTAATTATTGTATAATAAGAACTCTGTAATGCAAAAATAAAATTTTCGGGCTTCAGTACCTTCTTATGAGGGTTCACTAAGGATATTGTGTAATAGTTTGAAAGGTTTGCTTATGCTCGTTGTGTAATTACTCAGCTGTGGCTTCATAAAGGCTATATTATCCCAATTAGGCAAGCTAATACAAATTCAAACATCTATAATAATTTCTACAAAAAATAAAATAAAAGGTCGACATGATCTATTGTAGGTGATTGGCACTGTATTTAACAATTGTTAGGTTGCACCTACTTGTGTGATGTTCCTTTCTAATTATATCAAATACCTACTTGTATTTCATCATCAATACTGTCCACAAAAGGGAAAAAAAAAATGGTTCATACTTTATTTTCTGGTTGTTCTTCTCAAACTGGTCTTTATCATATCCTGGAAAAAGTCATGCAATGGATCATTCTTTTATCTGAAAAGATTGACAAGGAAGTGCATATAAAATTGTTGCAATATTTCACTGTGTGTATGTGTGTGGAAGGAAGCAATGATTCTAATAAAATTTGCCCTGGACAAACAATATTATTATGTTAGAAGTTGATTAAAAGGGCTTAAACTTGATTCGAGAAAGTAAAGTCAACATAAAAGCTGGGAAACAATTATGTCTCTTACTTTTAGTTGTCATAGTTTGTTCTATCTCCTTGGATCAGTAAGAGCTTAATTACTGTGTAACAGTGCCCAGGAAATGGAAAGCATGTAACTGCTCTTTTATTTTGATTTAGCAATCTCTATCTAATATGAAAAACATGTAATTATCATGTAAGAAATAAGAACTAAGAACTATGTAATGCAAGAACTTTATTTTTTTGTAAAACACAACAATAGTTCTGGTTTCGGTACCGTTTTGATCCCGATCCTGATCCTGTCTGATTTCCAGTTGACATTCTATTCTTTTCACAGTGGTACAATAAATTACTCAAGGCTTACTGTTTGCTTGACCTCTTATTGCTCAGCTAAGAGCTTCATAAGGTCAATTTTAGTAAGCCTAATTAGGAGTACACAAGCAAATATAAAATATAAAGTATTACAATTGGTTGTATGAAATATATACAATGAACAGAAAGAGGTCCAACCAGAAGCAGGTCATCCCTAGGTGAGTTGCTATTTCTTTATATCACTAATAATTATCAACTCGTACTTTAAATGTGAAGGTCCCTTTCAAATAAATTTAAATATTTGGTTGGATGGCACATTCACCAATTCCATCCACCAAAGGAAAGTCCAATTTGTGCTTGTCAATTTGGACTGCTAATTTATTGAGAAAAAAAATAAGAAAGGGATACTGGAAAAGAATCATTATTTTTATTTTCTTGAAAGAAAAAAAAAAAAGGCTAACGAAAATGCAAAATGTAAAGGCACCACGCTGAATTTGTTTTATTTATTTAAATGCATAGTGATTATGTATGATAGATAGAAGAAGGAGAGGGGATTGAAGTTGTCTTTTGGCAAATTTATGGTAAGAGCTCCTTGTTATCTATTTATTTTGATAATATTAAAAAAAAAAAGTTTTGAGTTTGAAATGTAATACTGTAGATATGATTTACATGAGGAACATATTGTGTCTATAAAAGTAATGAAATTTGAGATATATTTATTCATTCATTAAGTGATTTAAATTTTTAACGGTACTACATTTAATGCATCACCAAATTTTACACTAATTGCATGAAATTTGATTGTTAAATTGTCTATATGCTCAATCCTAAACCTATATATTTACTCTCTTTTTTTATTTCTGACCTTATTTGAATTGATTTAAAATAATTATTGTAAAGACAGTTATTGTCAAGTAATTCATCATAATTTTTGTTAAAGAGCCCTTACAATCCTCATCACTTTAATATATCTACCCTTTGTAAAAAAAAAATGAATATATCTGTAACTTGACCATTTTTTTTTGAAGTGAACACACCTTTCAAAAGTTATAAATATATTGATTTTATTATATTATTGCATTTATAATAACCTCCTCCCAACATCAACTCATCCAAAATGCTAACCAAACATAATTTTTTTTTTTTGCATATGGGATTATTTAAAAATATAAATCATTATATCACTGTTTTTTTTTTAATGTGTAAATAATATGAATGTTGACAATCAACTCAATAGCTATATCAGAGTACATACATTTAGTTCATCACAAAAGAAAAACAAAACAATCTAACAACTTCGAGCTGAGAAGAGCCAACCTGAATTCATGTCTTTTTTTTTTTTTTTTTTTTTTTTTGAGAAAGTGGGATTTTTTTCACCAATTTTATTAGAAACCATAAAGTCATATTGTTACCAGCTTCAAAACACGAAAACAGGAACAGTAGTTACATAAAGTAGTACAAACCAGTATCATTAAACATACAAAAAGCCAAACCAAATATAGGCTAATATATACATCTCCAAAAGACACTAAGGCACCAGCCATGCTAGAAACACTAAAAAAGATTAGAAAGTTATTTCTCAATCCAACAAACTATATATCTAGGTAGGGCATGTCTATAGTACAACAAAGTGATTTTAGCTATAGTGCAGTAAAATTATAATCGTTCATTTTGTTTTTCGAACAGTGTAGATTAAATCGTGAATTTAACTATCCGTTTCATATATTGTACGCTAATTAGCGGAGAAGGGTACGTATAACAGCCTTTTGACAAAAATAATTCTGATCGGAAACTTTTTCCTCTTCGTCTTTCCCTCGTCTCCTCTGAGACCTTTCTTCTTTCTCTGAACGGACCGTCTCTCTCTCGCTCTCTCGTTTCTGCTCTCCTCTCCATATCCTCCATTCCCTTCTCTTCAAATCGCCTCCCACTGCTGATAATATCTCTCAATTCTCTTTTGCTAGTGCTCTCATTTCCCCTTTATGCAACGAGGTCAGTCTGAATTGGGGATGACCGTTGGAATAATGGACTTGATTGAAGAAGACGATGGGTCAGGCAGGCTGAATTAGAAGGAAGCGACACTGACAGGATGGTCCAGCTATTCAAAGAAGAGGCTAGTGCGCTGGACTTCATTAAACCTGACAGTTGGGCTCCGCTGAAAGAGACACAGAGAAGAACTGGAGAGAAGACAGGAGAGGATGGATGAGCTAACAGTCACCTATACTTTCAGAGTTTGTTAGTAATCTGTTATGCCTGCTTGGCGCTTGTTGCTAATGTGGCAACAGTAGATTGATTTTGCATTTCCTGTACCCGTTTAGATTACTTTTCTTTACAATTTGCATCGCCTATATAAGGCAAGGACTCTTGTGGAACTGGATTACAATTTTTTTATAATGAAATAGGCGAATTGCTTTGAGCATTCGTACTGGGTTGCTTGTCAGCACCTATGTTTTTATTCAAATTAGTCCTTCTTCTTATACAAAATCTATCTTTTCTGTTCAATCTTGCAACTGAGATTCAAGCTCGTTGCACTTTCCTTAACGCTAACCCTAATCTCCCTTCCTGTTAGCCTAGCGCTAACCCCAATTTGAGAAGAAACCTTAAATTTCGTCTGAGCACAACAGCAAGTGCAGATCAACTCAAACACAAATAATCCCCAGTTACAACATAATTGTATCAATAAGCTCCGGCATAAAAAGCCTATTTGGCAGGTCACGATTATCAAAAATTAAACATTCATATCTGAAGTATATTAAGCCCGTTGACCCTGTAATAAAATAAAATTTTAATAATCCAAATAGTATCTTTAAGTAGGTTCAATGAGCAGCAAGAACTAACTAAAAGACAGGGAATCTAAAACAAAGTCACAAGGACACGAAGTAAATTATTTCAGTTAATCCAAAATGAAAACTTACATTTTTTTTATACAAGTCAATTGCCTCAGCATTGCCAGCTTGAGGGATGAGATAGGTATCAATAACATTGATAGCATATTTTTTTTATCAGCCTGAGATGCTCAGTCTCGCCTTTCTGCTCATTTGCTCCGGCATGAATATTAAAGGGGCCCCGTGCATTCCACCTTGGGACGGATCGGCTTGGATTCTGATCAGACAGTCGGACAGTTCAGATCTAAACTCAAAATTTGGATTACTTTAGGGGATCTGAACCCAGTAGGAATCATTTACTGAAGCCATAATGGTACTATATCTCCCCAGTAGGATAAAAAATATTGAGGTACAATTTGCCAGTTTCTTTAGATATTTGTTTATTTACTTTAGGCCACAAGGTTCAGCAAAAGGTGAACCCCTTCCCACATTTAATTGCTGGTATAACCTCGGCCATATTCCCCTCTGCCTCTAAAGAAATTAGAACCTGACATGGCATATTATTAGTGCTCCAGGACAAAATTACTGAATAATTGTAGAAACGTGTTTAAACATATATATATTCAACATAAATTTCTGAAATCTGAACGTACCAAATCATATGTTCAAGCATGTGTTTAGATATATATGTTTATAGATATTTAATGAATTCATAAGTTCATCATCTTGATTTCATGTTGTTAAATGGTTCTGGATATAGGAGTTGGGACGGTCCGACAAACATCAAATTAAATTTGGTTCCAATGTTTGATTGGAAGCATCTAATCTGCATCAAGATTATTGCACACTTAATTAACACACAAGTCTTAATTAATGTTGTCTTTGCAAATTTAATTTGATACAGGTCAGACAGCTCCTACTAGCCATCTGAATTAAACCGCCCCGATTCCCGGGATATATATATTTCAACGTACAGCCTCTCCTCAGTTTAGACTTATAAATTTGTTTGACCAAACTGTACACACACACACACACACACACACACACACATATTTTGTTATAGATCTTCATAGTCCTTGTTCAATAATCAGATATACTGTTGTAACTTTTAAATATCCAAAGGGTAGAGAAAAAAATATATATATTATCAGAATAAAATCGATCTGGTGTCAGCGCGGCCTTTGTTTAACTTCTTCTTTGTGCTTGTATGCAATAATCTCTGTATGTATTGATTTTATCCAACACAAACAAATTGAAAATGCATAGGTAACACAACACGAGCCTATTTTTGTATATGGGGATGGGGTGCCTACTGCCTACAAATAAACAAAAATAAGTTATAGTTAGAAATTTGTAATGCAAGGAAACGAGATCCAGATTGATAAAGCAAGCGAAGATATTGATAAAATAATGTATGGGGACGTAGCTCATATGGTAGAGCGCTCGCTTCGCATGCGAGAGGCACGGGGTTCGATTCCCCGCGTCTCCATTTTTCATTCAAATATTGTATTATTTCTCAACCACATGCATGTATCATATCTACGAATTAGTTGAATTAGTTTTGTGCATTTTAAATAAATATTGTTTGCTTTATCAACAATTTTGGCGATATAATTTTAAATAGTGAAAAAATGACTTTTAGTATCGCCTTAATAGTATCGATTGTTTGAATGAAGTGATACAAAAAACATTTAGTATCGGTTAATAAAAAATAAATGATACAAAAACCATTTTGTATCGGTTCCCATAAATGTCCGACACAAATAATACACTTTTTGTATCGGTTCCTTGGTAATGAACCGATACAAAAAGTGTATTATTTGTGTCGCATTTTTATTTATAACCGATACAGATGTTTTTCAGTATCGTTTTTTTAAATAACCGATACAGATTGTTGTACCTTTCTTCCTATAAGTCCCATAAGACTGAATTAGAACTAGGTTTTCGACGGCTGAAGCTTTCAGCAGCTCTCTCTTTTCTCTCTTTGCGAAAAATCATTTGTTTTTCTTTGATCTAAGGCAGGAAGCTTTAGGAGAGGAGGATTGAGGTAATTTTGCATATAAGTCCTGTTGGGTTACGGACGGTCCAAACCCATTGATTAGCTTAAGCTGCGGAAAGAACGTAAAACAAAAATTTTACTTCTAACTTAAGCCAAGGATTAAACGAGGTATATCAGAATCCCTTCCAAGGCTATCCACCTTCAGTATTCCTTGGCATCAAAATCCAATTTAATCCTTTTACAGATCTACTCCATAATTGATTTCTAAAACTTTAATCTATCTACAAATTAAATAGATTAATATAACATATTTATACCTTAATCCAATTCCAATTGGATTGCAGCAGACCGAGAAGATCGAATTTGAGGAATGTCTTGCCTCGGAGTATCAGACGTCTGATACCTCTATCGGTCGTCCACCAGGAACCACCAGAGCGTTGGCTTTCTACAGCCAGTAATACTGACCAACGCGATTCGCAAAAACACTATTCACCGAGAAAATGACAAAATAAATATACCGCGACTTTCGCAAATATATTATTTCCTAATCCCGTAAACACTATTCACGGAAGGCGTGAAAACACTAATCACCGAGAAAATGACAAAATAAATATACCGCGACTTTCGCAAATATATTATCTTCTAATCTCGTAAACACTATTCACGACAACCTTAAAAGCACTATTCACAGGAGGCGTGAAAACACTATTCACGAGGATCGTAAAAACCGACTTGCGACTCACGCAAAATCAGAATCACGAAACTTCGCGAAAACACTATTCACGACAATCGTAAAAACACTATTCACAACTCGCAAGATTATACGTGGATTACGTATATCTTTCTCTTCTAGCCCAACACTATTTGGGAGAGAAAAACCGAAAGTTCTGAAAGACTAACTTTCAGATCGATCAGACTTCGATCGGATTTTTGGAATGATTTAAACTCTACCCCTACCCCTCTATTTATAGACATTTGAGGAGGTTTAAAATTACCAAAATGCCCTTCCAAAACCGACCTTACAAATGACCAAAATACCATTTTGGCCCAAAAATCAATTTTGGGCCTTGATTTGGGCTTTGGATTTGGGCTTTTAAATTAAATTCTAAATTTAATTTAGGCCCAAAATATTAATTCATAATTAATATTTATAATCCATGTTATAATCGATCTGATCAGTTATAATTTCTTGCGACTGTTGCTGCGATAGTTTTTACACAACGTGTCGTATACGCTTGTAAATTGAATATGTTTAAGCTTGTCATCTTTATGACATTTATATTAATTATACCTTTTATAATTAATATAAATATCTTATTATTAATTATAACTATATATAATTAATTATAAGATTATCTGATAAGTCTCATTTGCAGTGTGACCCAATAGGATCTGTGTTATGTTGGTAAATAGAATTAAAACCATTTTAACTTCTATAATCATAGGAGACATCTGACATCTACATTATGACCATCCAATTACACAGATGATGTTGTACTATACAATACCACGATCCAGTAAACTATTTTAGTCGTGTTAATTCTTATGTCTCACAGTATCATATCAGTTTCAAGGTAGGTGTGTGTCATCCTTGCAAACATAATTTTTTCTCGATCTTGAGCAGATTATCAAATATAATTACTCTTGTAATTATACTGCATGCAGATAATCCTACTCTATCAAGGGGCCCAGTGATACTGTAACTCGTATAGAGATACGAGGGACAATAATACTTTTGGTAAACCATCACTACCTCAGCTAAGCTATATATACCGAAAAGCTACCGTTATGACTGCGTTTTACCGACAACGTTAAGTAACAATCACACATACACATCTCTTAGTAGGAAAGATGAATACCTCATACTTTAGAACTTAACACTGAATGAAAACATTAATGACACGTACACAATTTCATTTAATGTTTCATTCGAGGTCTGTCAAATACCATGTTCCTAGAACATGTATCTATGTGATTAAAATGACATCTCATGTCAATGGTGTGTAAAACTTGACCATCTTTTAATCCACATTCTAACCTTGTAACGGTAAATTAGTGTTCCTGCTAATTACCTCGGTTAGAGACTTTTAAGAGTATTTATCATCTATATTATGAAGCTCTACAATTTCAAGTCATGAACCCGAAATGATTCATAAATTCAATAATACTCAAGGAACAAAATGACAGTTTATTAATTACTCAATTCATGAACAAAGCTTTAGGATAATTTATCGTATTATTAACTTATAGATTATTACAAACTAACAAGTCCTTGATCTCCTTGATATTTCTTTGATCAACATTCTAGCTCGGTTCAAAGCCAAATTCTTGAAATCATTGAGAGTATGGAAGAAATGATTTGGAATCATGCTATAATATTGTTGGAAAATTGTTTATTAGGTCAAGTTTGTAATTATGTAGCATGCCATTGTGTTAATCCCACAAAAATCTTAATTTTGTAGATAATTGGATTTTTTTTAGAGATTTGGTCGGTGCAACGATCTCTTTATCTCGCTCGATCCGGCATACAAACAAATGTAAACTAGCCCAACCTAAAACTCTTGTTTTTAATTAGTACGTACTTTGTGCATTGTGTGTATAGTTAATTAGGTGTATTGATATATAGTAAATATATATATATATATATATATATATATAGGACGTGGCTACGGTGCTACGCGTATCATAGAGACCTCCGTGCAACAGCTCAAAATTTGAGTTTTCAAAATCCTAACGGTCGATCCGAACCATTAGATGTGTTCTCCATATTGAAATGTGCTTGGAGATCAAATTTTATATTTTTTGAAATTTTTTTACTATTTATTAAGCCACTTTGAAAATCGCTGATCCAACGGTGGCTTAACCAACAGTGAAACCGTTGGATCAGCGATTTTCAAAGTGGCTTAATAAATAATAAAAAAAATCCAAAAAATATAAAATTTGGTCTCCAATTACATTTCAATATGTAGAACACATCTAACGGTTTGGATCGACCGTTAGGAATTTAAAAATTCAAATTTTGAGCCGTTGCACGGAGGCCCTCTATGCTACGCGTAGCATATTAGCAATTTCCTATATATATATATGTAGGTAGGTAGGTATAGTATTGTCTTACGAGCCACAATCGAATTAATTAATATCTTTAGGTCATGATACCCGTTCAAAATTAATCCATTAGGGATTAATTTTGAATAGTCCCCGTTTTGGGACTGCTCTTTGAATACTCTGTCTCAATTAGGATGTAACCACATATTAGTCGTGTTTTAGTATCTAGGAAAATTTCGGCAGTATTTTCCCTTAGTTCCCCGAGTACTCGGAAAACAACCCAAAGAACCTGTAGGATTTTGGCCCTCTCCGATTTCAACCTACAAGGATTTTGACACCATCGATTTCAACCTACTGGGAGGCATGTTCAAGACTGTTCGTGATCTGTTTCTGCGCCAAGGTCAACCCTTCATTAGTGTCCTAGCGTAGCTTGAGCTTTTTAATGAACCGTATGTCATAACAATCAATCGAGATGATTACAGGGACTTGTGCAAGCGCACGGAGTGGCTCACCGTACCACTTATGCAGATCTTCATGCTATGAGTTTATATTCGTAATAATGACATAATTTAGGGTTTTAATTCAAAATTTTAAAAATTTATACCACATCTACGTCTTTTTGCAAGTTCGTGTTCAAATACCAAAGGGACAACTTCCCAGAGATCCCTATAGGGTTCATGAATCCCGAGAAGACGTTCGGCTATCTTTTCCAAGGTGATGATCATTCGAAGGAATATGCTGATGCGTACTTGAGGAAAGCTCTGCGAGAAAACCGGGACAAGAAATTTATCTTCATACCGTACTTTTAAGAGTTGGTGCTATTATATATATATAGTCTAATTTTATTGAATTTTTTTAATTTCATAGAAATATATTATAGAATATAACATGCTACAAACCTAACATGCAGCTCTTATTGGGTATTGTTCGTTCTTCGGCCGTATGGAAGTGAGCTATACTTGTTCGATTCATCCAGCACAAAGTATGAAAAGTTAAAACTTGTAAGAGATCTTGCGATCATCGACGCGTTCAGGGAGTAAGTGTTTCAAATTAAATATGCTAAACCATTTCAATATCTCTTGTAACTACTAATTTCTCTGATATTTCAACAGTCCCTGGGTCGTCGAGAAGGCAACCGGAGGAATCGGAAGAAGCGTAAGTTGAAACTTATAAAGAACAAGGTAATGTGGTGCTTACGACTAAAATTTACTATTTTTACAAAATTATTTTGGTTTATTATGAATTGTTGAATTCCATCTTCTAAAAATTGCTAACTTTTTGCTTGGGTACAATTTGATATAGTGCCCGCAACAAAACGACAGCTGGGAATGCGCATATTATGTCATGATGTTCATGAATGACATAATCAATCACTTCCTCAATAACTTTCGTCAATATAGGTATATATGCATTTATATTTTTCAAATGTAACCTTAGTTGTTGATTCGGTTTTTATTCAATAAATAATTAATTGCGCTCTCCTTTTATATTAAAAAATGCAGGATTGGAAAGCAACCCCATATTCTGTGGCAGAGATCAATTCAATTCGTTTCGAGTGGGTTAGGTTTTTCAAAAGTGAAATATCGCAACCAAGTACAACAGTTTAATTAGGATCGATTGATGCGATAAGTTGTAAGAACAATTAATTGAGGTGTAATCTAATTGTAATAACAATTTATTTGTTTAATTCAATTTAGGTGGTGTATAATATAATTTAGGGTTTGATTGAATGCATGTTTTTCATATAGGCCAACCAAATATATGGGAGCTGGCCACAACCGATACAAAAAGTAATTTAATATAATAATGGCTCCAGAAATAATAAGTATCGGTTGACAATTAAAAAACGATACAAAAAAAACATTTAGTATCGGTTCCTTACTGCAGAATCGATACAGAATGGTTTATCAGTATCGGTTGTTCAGTACAAAACCGATACATAATTCTTTTTTGTGTCGGCTCTTCTGTATAATCGATACAAATAGGTTAAAAAAATATTTTTCCCTGATCTGAAATTTGATATTTGTATCGGCTCCATTTAATAACCGATGCAAATTCTTGGTTTCTGTATCGGTTGTATAACCGACACTGATTAGTCCCGGAATTTGTGTCGCCTGAATCAGTGTCGCCCCAATGTCCAACACTAATATGCCTTCATAACCGATACAAAAGGTACCTTTTCCACTAGTGTACAAGACAATTCCATTGACCAAAATAATAATTATACAATGGACACGAATATAATTTAGTTGGATCTCCCAAAAAAATATGAAAATAATTCCATTGACTGAGGCAATAGTTTCTTCAGTCAAGGCTTAAATCTACAGTTGGAACTAAATTGAGGCTTTATTGGGCTTCATTTTAGCAAAAATGATAATGATTTGACAGAGCCAAAATAGTGTTCATTCTTTCTTCCTTAAGACATTGAATTAATGATGATTTCAGACAAGATTTTTCTTCTCTACTGATACAACCACTAGTGATAAAGCTCAATCAGATGGCAACCAATCAAATGAAACGTAAGATCTCCCACTTTAATTTGTTAAACTTCACAGAGATACATTGATTTTTGGCCATTATTTCAAATAATGTTATATTTTGGGGTTGATTGAAAATCTGAAGGATTTCTGTGACATTTGTGGATAAGCATGGGGAGGAGAAGCATATAAAAGTTCCAATTGGAATGTCTATGTTAGAGGCGGCTCATGAAAATGACATAGAACTAGAAGGTTAATTTTTTTCCCCATTTGTCTCCACATATATATAAATAATAGAGTGTAATTGGACACACTGAGAAATTGGAAGAGTGATATCCTGTTCGCATGATAGAAACTTAGTTATCAGTACATTTTTTTAAAACAACCAGATTGTGAACAATTAACTAAATATGAACTAATAATGTTCTGCCTTTGACGAGAGGACTAACCAAAATTAATGATCAGGTCCCATCAAAACAGATGACAGTAAATAATGCACACTATAGGCCTTATTGAGGTGACACAAGCTAATGACTTATTATTTTGTTTTATATTTTTGGAAAAAGCAGGGGCATGTGAAGGCTCCCTTGCATGTTCTACATGCCATGGGATTGTGATGGTACGTTTTTAGTTTACTATGTACCTTTTTAAGAGAACCTTATAATGATAGATATTTTTGAACGAAAGTTTTGTTCTTTCCTGTTAAAAACCTCGAATTTTGATGAATACCTGTGAGACTAGAAATGTTTCAAAGTCGATAAACAGTACTAAAATCACATATGACGCTCTCAATTTCTATAAGAGAAGTTCTACGGTGTGCCTATAATTGTTCAGTGTTAGAACTTCTGTTAGATTGTAATTAAATTTATTTATTGTAGGATGTGGATCACTATAACAAACTGGGAGATCCAACTGATGAAGAAAATGACATGCTTGATCTCGCCTTTGGCCTAACTGAAACGTATGCACTTTCTTTGGTCAATATGAAAATAATTTTCCACCAAAAAAATATTATAACTAAAATCCACATAACTAACCATCTAATGGCATCACCAAAAACACAATGGAATATAAAATAACTGTATTATACCGTCTTCATACATGAAGCTCACATATATCCAATAACTGTATTCAAAACATAAATCTAACATAGTCATACAGCATGAACAAAATTAAAGCAGTCCCATACAAATCTGCTAGTGTAGTCACTGTTCTCTAGTGATTGCAACTATATAAACATTTTTAATACAGTAAATCAGTAAATAGATTAATGAATTAATTACTTTGTACAAGCTGCTTTCACCAAAGCCAATACGGGCACCACTGTTCACTAAAATTAGGAAATATGTGACCTTGACTGTTACACCAGACTTGAAGTTGGGGGATGACGGGGTTTTGTTGCAAATTGATCTGGCAAAGGAAATACGTTTTTAAACAGAGACAAGGAAAGAAAATACCATGGAATTGAGAACCTTGGATAAGCAGAGAAACATGGGTATTTAACCAAATAACATATCAGCCTCTCCTTTTCAATCAAACTCAAACAGTGCAAAATAAGTTTGGCTTATTATATTAGTACCTTGAGGTGAAGAGGCGGCGCAATTGAGGCAATAGACGCAAAGGCGACGAGGCGGCACCTGCGCTGCGCGTGAGAGAGAGAGGGGAGGACTGAGGAGGGTGGCGATCGAACTTAGAGAAAAGGTCGGAGAATAAAAATAAAAATAAAAACAATCAGAGCAAAAAAGTGCGAACCTTCGCTCCTCTACCTAAAACGGGGCTGGAGCTAAATAAATCAGAAAAGAAAAATAAAGGAGACGAATGCTTCTGCTGCTTCTGTGGATACGTTTTATTTTGAACCGTTCATTCATTTGTTATTGATGAGACGGTTCAAATAATTTCTTACAATCAAATGGAATGTTCTCTGTTAAAATTAACGGAACATTTTATCGCCTCACAGCCTCCTTCCGCCTCCGCACCTCTAGGGACTAGGCCGATTCGTATCCTCTCTATTACTACAGAGGAGAGGAGGATTGGCATCACTTTACGGTTTGAGATTCGGGGAAAATAGGGGGCAGTATTATTGGGATTTGAGATTCGTGCCAATATAAAATGAATGGTCTAGATTTAATAATTGTAAAATATACCCTTGTGCTGTAAGAGAGAGGATGTGAATTCAATTCCCTCTAGGCCTCCCGCACTATCGGCCTCTCGTCTTCCACCTTACTCCTGCCTCCTTTTTCTCTCAACCAGATAAGTTCCGGGTCACCCCTCTCCTGTTTGTTTCTGTTATATGATCATTACCATTTGGCATTCTATCGAACATCTGATGTGCTATTTTTCATTTCCAGTAATTATAAATGCAAACCACGATAGATGCAATCTAAATTGAAGCACCCAAATATTTTCCAAAGTTTGATATATTGCTTATGTGAGCTTCTATCCAAAGCAGCATTTTTATCAAAAAAATTTTTTTGACAAAAATTACTCGTTCTAGTTGAAGAATGGTACAATTATATTACATGCTTTGTTAGTAGAAATATAGATGTGTAGTCGATATTCTTAAATAGAACCATTGTTGGTTATTTAGCTTAATTTAACAGTATATATTTATCTTTCAGTTTTTTACTTAAAAAAGTGTATGAAATTAGGTGTTGCAAGATGTCCAGAACTTCAATATTGAGATGGAATATTCGTATAAGCCTTTTTCTCATCTAATAACATGGTTTACCAACCAGCAACATCTTTCAGTTAAAACAAAAAAAAAGATCATGTAAAGTAATTTGTTAGAGAGGTTGGCAGTTCTAACTGCCTACAAATTAACCTGTTATTTGGTACCAACCAGCAACATCTTTTACTTAAAACAAAAATAAAAATGTAAAATAACCTTCTTACAGGGTTAATGGGTTTGCAGTTGTAACTCCCACAAATCACCAAAACCAATCCTGGCCAGACACGTGTATTTTTAAGAGTAAAATGGGTCACCTGATTAGACTTGAACCATAACGAACCAAAACTTGAGCGACCCAAAACAAATCAACCAGAAACTACAAACAGGCAAGACCCAAAGTATGAGAAAAAAAAAACTTTCCAATTTCAATATAATTAATCAAGAGATAATCCTAATCTAAGACCCAACCAAACTGACCCAGGCCCAAGATTTTGAAAAGCACAATAAAACCTAGTCCAGTAGAAAACAACTATTGCAGAACGAGCATCACACAACAGACAATATATCAACTTATTTCAAGAATATCAAATCCAAATTCTGTATATATTTGTATAGTGTCCCACATAACATTTATTTTACAGGAATATCAGAAATTGGAATAACTAAATAAATAACAAAAAGTGGTCATAGTAGCTAAGGCACCAAATTATCGAGCTCGAACTCGCAGGGAAAAAGAAAAAAGAAAAAAAAAGAAAAAGGACAAAAAAAAACTAAAAGTACAAAAAAGTGAGGGGCTACAAAAATGTTCTAAGATCTTTCAAGTGCTCAATGTGGTTTTGGAACAAATCCATCCACGGCAAAATTTCGTGTTGCAGCTGGCAGAGCCAATCGGAGGCCATCAAGCTCAGGTTTCGCAATTACTTGACAACCAAGGCGGGACCTACAATCATTTAGAGTAGTAAATATCAAGTTTAAAGCGGTAGGGACCATCTTTCAAAAAATACTAGATCACTGATGTTACTTCCATTTTTCAGGGAAAGTTGTACTTTCCTGCCTGCCTAATGTCATATTTTTCTATTTATTTGAGACATGCATGAGATCACTCATTTTGCAGAGAAACTGATACTCTTTTGGAAGGGTGTACACAGACTGCAAAACCCACAAAACAGTTGATATCCCTAATCATACTCTTTGTTAAATTATCACTGTAGGCAGGGGTAGGGGCAGGGCCAAAAATTTTATTAGGGTGGGGCAAAATTTTAGGATGAGGCATAATTTCATAATTATATTGAATCTTTGAGTATATTTTTATGACAATGTCACCCCCAGGCCACAATGTGGCTCCGCCCCTGACTTTTGTAACTGTAATGTTCCCTCTGTGTTTAACTTTGGTTTATTTACATCTGATTTAGAACTTCAATGAAAACTCTGATACACTAATGTAGAAGTTCAATAAAGAAACCAACCAATGCTATCATGTTCATCAGGCAAGTGCGTGCACAAGGTACCACTATGAACATCCAGTACCACAAAAAAAGGTGATTTAAGCATGTAAAAGTGAGATCCTTGGATATTAGCATTGTGATTTGTGTTTCCATGTTACAAAATGGTTTATTTTTTCATCTTATTTTATTTATTTATATTATTTTTGGGGGGAGGGGAGAGAGAGAGAGGATAAAGGCATGTTAGGAGTAATTAACATTAGACAAAAGAAAGTGCATACGTTTCAGTTAGGCCAAAGGCGAGATCAAGCATGTCATTTTCTTCATCAGTTGGATCTCCCAGTTTGTTATAGTGATCCACATCCTACAATAAATAAATTTAATTACAATCTAACAGAAGTTCTAACACTGAACAATTATAGGCACACCGTAGAACTTCTCTTATAGAAATTGAGAGCGTCATATGTGATTTTAGTACTGTTTATCGACTTTGAAACATTTCTAGTCTCACAGGTATTCATCAAAATTCGAGGTTTTTAACAGGAAAGGACAAAACTTTCGTTCGAAAATATCTATTATTATAAGGTTCTCTTAAAAAGGAACATAGTAAACTAAAAACGTACCATCACAATCACATGGCATGTAGAACATGCAAGGGAGCCTTCACATGCCCCTGCTTTTTCCAAAAATATAAAACAAAATAATAAGTCATTAGCTTGTGTCACCTCAATAAGGCCTATAGTGTGCATTATTTACTGTCATCTGTTTTGATGGGACCTGATCATTAATTTTGGTTAGTCCTCTCGTCGAAGGCAGAACATTATTAGTTCATATTTAGTCAATTGTTCACAATCTGGTTGTTTTAAAAAAATGTACTGATAACTAAGTTTCTATCATGCGAACAGGATATCACTCTTCCAATTTCTCAGTGTGTCCAATTACACTCTATTATTTATATATATGTGGAGACAAATGGGGAAAAAAATTAACCTTCTAGTTCTATGTCATTTTCATGAGCCGCCTCTAACATAGACATTCCAATTGGAACTTTTATATGCTTCTCCTCCCCATGCTTATCCACAAATGTCACAGAAATCCTTCAGATTTTCAATCAACCCCAAAATATAACATTATTTGAAATAATGGCCAAAAATCAATGTATCTCTGTGAAGTTTAACAAATTAAAGTGGGAGATCTTACGTTTCATTTGATTGGTTGCCATCTGATTGAGCTTTATCACTAGTGGTTGTATCAGTAGAGAAGAAAAATCTTGTCTGAAATCATCATTAATTCAATGTCTTAAGGAAGAAAGAATGAACAGTATTTTTGGCTCTGTCAAATCATTATCATTTTTGCTAAAATGAAGCCCAATAAAGCCTCAATTTAGTTCCAACTGTAGATTTAAGCCTTGACTGAAGAAACTATTGCCTCAGTCAAGCCCCAAAATGAGCTTCATATTTGTGATCAAATTCAATTAAACATGTAGCTATGATAGAACTGAAAAGGTAAATGAACGAACCATAGGGTTCAAAAAACGATTTTGATCACTACTTCTGGAGATGCTTCTCTTAGTAACAGAATTTTGAGCTGTGTCACAAAATTTCAAATTACACATCAGTATTTACCCAAAAAAATTACAACGTCAATTCTTCACAAACTAGAAGAAATCAAATGTTTAAACATACAAACATTATTAGCCTTCAGCAATTTGACATTTACTGGTGTAGGGTATTGTAAGAATATTTGGTGTTTCAGCTTAAAATGAGCCTCACTTAAGCAACTAAGGTTAGTAAGCAAAACTAAACCCTAATGAGGTCTTAAGAATCTTCATACTATACTGGTACTATTTTGGTAAATGAGGAATGGTACAGGTACACTACTCACCATCCAGCATGAATCAAACGGCTAAAATTTCCAATCAAGTACCAAAAATTGCCTAAAATTCCCACAGAAAACAGACAAAATCAGAAATAGAAAGCAAAAGAAGAGAGAACTAACCGAGTGTGGTCTCATTCAAGATGCGAAATCCCAGGCGAGAGATTCTAGAAAACATGGTTGCAATTGGAGAACTCGCCTGTCAATTGTGTTGTCAATGAGCAGATAGAAACAAACAAAAATCACATCTCAAGTGAAGACGAGGCGAGCTCGAGCCTCACTCTGCCTACTTAGTAGGCCTGCTAATAAGCGGGATTCGGTTCATACTCGGCCCGAATCAAAATTTATATGATAATTGCCCAGTTCATACTGACTGTGACAACGGGCCTTTGCCTTTGCTTGACACAACTTTTTTTATATGACTAGTTTTTCTGGAAATATAATATAATGGCATAAAAAAAAAAAAAAAAAAAAAAAGTTGCTCGATAAAACTAAAAATTTTGACGGCTAAGATAAAATTGCATTTGATGAAAAACTTCAATGGTTAAATAATACTAATCAATTAATAATATTAATCAATTCATAACATTAAATATTATTAATCAATTCCATCAGACAAGTTAGCATCAATTTTTTTTTTTTTTCATCAGTAAACTTAGCAATATGAAAATAATTTTCCACCAAAAAAATATTATAACTAAAATCCACATCACTAACCATCTAATGGCATCACCAAAAACACAATGGAATATAAAATAACTGTATTATACCGTCTTCATACATGAAGCTCACATATATCCAATAACTGTATTCAAAACATAAATCTAACATAGTCATACAGCATGAACAAAATTAAAGCAGTCCCATACAAATCTGCTAGTGTAGTCACTGTTCTCTAGTGATTGCAACTATATAAACATTTTTAATACAGTAAATCAGTAAATAGATTAATGAATTAATTACTTTGTACAAGCTGCTTCCACCAAAGCCAATACGGGCACCACTGTTCACTAAAATTAGGAAATATGTGACCTTGACTGTTACACCAGACTTGAAGTTGGGGGATGACGGGGTTTTGTTGCAAATTGATCTGGCAAAGGAAATACGTTTTTAAACAGAGACAAGGAAAGAAAATACCATGGAATTGAGAACCTTGGATAAGCAGAGAAACATGGGTATTTAACCAAATAACATATCAGCCCTCTCCTTTTCAATCAAACTCAAACAGTGCAAAATAAGTTTGGCTTATTATATTAGTACCTTGAGGTGAAGAGGCGGCGCAATTGAGGCAATAGACGCAAAGGCGACGAGACGGCACCTGCGTTGCGCGTGAGAGAGAGAGGGGAGGACTGAGGAGGGTGGCGATCGAACTTAGAGAAAAGGTCGGAGAATAAAAATAAAAAAAACAGAGCAAAAAAGTGCAAACCTTCGCTCCTCTACCTAAAACGGGGCTGGAGCTAAATAAATCAGAGAAGAAAAATAAAGGAAACGAATGCTTCTGCTGCTTCTGTGGATACGTTTTATTTTGAACCGTTCATTTGTTATTGATGAGACAGACGGTTCAGATAATTTCTTGCAATCAAATGTAATGTTCTCTGTTAAAATTAACGGAACATTTTATCGCCTCACAGCCTCCTTCCGCCTCCACACCTCTAGGGACTAGGCCGATCCGTATCCTCTCTATTACTACAGAGGAGAGGAGGATGCGCATCACTTTACGGTTTGAGATTCGGGAGAAATAGGGGGCAGTATTATTGAGATTTGAGATTCGTGCCAATATAAAATGAATGGTCTAGATTTAATAATTGTAAAATATTCCCTTGTCCTGTCAGAGAGAGGATGTGAATTCAATTCCCTCTAGGCCTCCTGCACTCTCCGCTCACCTCAGTTACTCTGGCTCTATCCCCGCTTCTCTGCCTCTCCTCTTCCACCTTACTCCTGCCTCCTTTTTCTCTCAACCAGATAAGTTCCGGGTCACCCCTCTCCTGTTTGTTTCTGTTATATGATCATTACCATTTGGCATTCTATCGAACATCTGATGTGCTATTTTTCATTTCAAGTAATTATAAATGCAAACCACGATAGATGCAATCTAAATTGAAGCACCCAAATATTTTCCAAAGTTTGATATATTGCTTATGTGAGCTTCTATCCAAAGCAGCATTTTTATCAAAAAAAAAAATTTGACAAAAATTACTCGTTCTAGTTGAAGAATGGTACGATTATATTACATGCTTTGTTAGTAGAAATATAGATGTGTAGTCAATATTCTTAAATAGAACCATTGTTGGTTATTTAGCTTAATTTAACAGTATATATTTATCTTTCAGTTTTTTACTTAAAAAAGTGTATGAAATTAGGTGTTGCAAGATGTCCAGAACTTCAATATTGAGATGGAATATTCGTATAAGCCTTTTTCTCATGTAGTGGTATTAATCATACCAGCCTTCAATATTGAAACCTGATGCAATTTGTAGTGGTTATTTTGTTGTAAAGGCATAGGCGAGGCTAGTGTATACCAGGGGCAGGGGTAGGCACTTGCCTACCCCTGGATTTTTTTTTTTTTTTGTACCGGACTTTTATATGCAGTTGATAACTCAAAAGTGTTTAATTCAAAGCAACAGCCACAGTTCTAAGCAGTCCAGCTACTTATTTGTATGTCATGCTTAGACCCGAGTAACTTTTTTTAATTATTTAATAAAGATTGGTTGGTTCAATTAGCTCAATTTTATCTCTCTAATTTCAACCCTTGTTGTCCTAGATGATGAACGAATTATGCAACAATTTCAAAATATGAAGAACTGTAGAACAATGCTACCTCCATTGACTTGATTTTGTAGCATTAATATATTTCTTGTTTTCTTATATGTAAAATAATATTTGTTATAAACTTTTGATATATTTCTTGCTATTTTTTTGAATTGTGTCTTGAATCCGAACCCAAATCCGTTAATTTACTTGAACCCGAATCCGGTTTTTGCCTACCCCTATATCAAATCCTAGCCTCGCCACTGTGTAAAGGAGTGCTTGTTGATACTTTGTTATGCTGTCATATTTTATCTTTTTCTTTGTGTTAACTTTTTGAGTTAAATATGTCTTATTTTATAAATGATGTCACTCAATTAAGTTCTTTGAACATAGTGTGTTTTTGTTTTTGTTTTTGTTTGGTGCTTCTTCCCATGAACTTTTTTTTTTGTTCGGTGCTATGCATGCATGATACTGTTAACTATCATACCATGGTTCTTGGGCAGATACAACCATGGACAGTGGTATGGTTTTCTCATATGTGCCAATTTTTCATTTTTGCCTTTTGTCAATTTTGCAGTCAGTCAAATCTATGAAAAAGCAAAAACATCTATCTTTTAGTATTTTCATATTCTGTGTTGAAATATTTGTTACCACTATTGGTAACCCAAAGTTTATATCATGAATGCAGAGCCAAGCAACTGATAAGAAACTTAACATGGGAAGAAGCCCACCTTTGCTCACTGACTTGCGCGTCCATGGTGGATCATCAGATGGTGACCACCTGGTAAACATTTCTACATTGGACATATCAGTATTTTTTCAAAATATTTTGTGACTAAATAAATAATCAATAAAAGGAAAATATCCTAACACCAAAAATATGCAGGAAGCCATCTAACGTGAATGGTGTGGTTTCATGCGTGTGTAATTACTTAATTTTTTCCGTTAAATTAGTAGGTGTGGTCTATTTTTAATTCGTATGCGTGGTCTAAGATGTTGAATTGGTTGGAAAATGAGAAATGCTGCTGTTATCACTAGCTAAGTAACGCGCAGTCTAATTTGGAATAACACTTCTCTTATTAAGATCAGTGGCGAGGCTAGGATTTGATCTAGGGGTAGGCAAAAATCGGATTCGGGTTCGAATAAATTAACGGGTACGGATTCGAGTTCGGGTTCTCCTAATTATAAACATTGTTTGGGTCAAAAAACACAGTAAAGTAAAGCTATTATTGCTATATCATATAAGCTTTTTCTCATCCGCAAAAACATTGGATTTAAGGTATATCACTACATGTATACAGGAAACAGCCTCTCCTAATTAAGTGTCTTAATTTTTCTTTTCAGAAAATTGGGATGCTATCATGCTAATCAGAACCAATACCATTATACCAATACAATCAATCAAGCAAAGTAGCGGTACAAGCAACATAAAATCAAAGAGGGCACAGCAGTGCAGCACATCGGAGGAAAATCAAATAAATTAAAGGGCTTAACAACCAACACAGGCAACGCACCAGAAAAAGACGAAGGCCGCGTCTCCGTCGTGGTGGCCGCGTCTGAGGGTCTCCAACTCTCCCGTCGGCCGTAGCGTCGCTAGGTCTGGGCTGGGTCGCGTCTTGCGTCGTTTCCCCTCTGCAGCGCTACTGCATCGCTGGTTCTTGGTTTCCTTCTCTTAATACACATGACAGATTAACATATTAATGATGGGCTTCAACTTGGGTAGGCAGGCCCAAATTTCAGGGGTAGGCAAAGTTTAAAAAAGCCCAGTTTTATTAAAAAAAAAAAATTTCAGGGCATATGCCCTACTTCGTGTGGCCTAGGGACTTCGGGTGTGGCCTCGCCACTGCATTATTTATTTATTTTTTTTTTTTTTTTTTCTGTTTTTTTTTTTCTGTTTTTTTTTTTCTATGACTAAGGGCCCACCGCAAAAAGCTCGGTCCCAAATATCTTTCGATTTGTTCTTCCACCGATTCACGATGAGGGGTTGTCATTTTTTTTAACCTATTAAAAATAAATCCGAATTTCAAAATAAATTCTAACATATTCTAAAATAAATCTAATTACTTCACATTTCCAAAAAATAAATTCTAACCTATTTTTTTAACCCTATTAAAAAAATAAATCCGAATTTCAAAATAAATTCTAACATATTCTAAAATAAATCTAATTATTTCACATTTCCAAAAAAAAAATCTAACCTATTTTTTATAACCCTATTAAAAAAAATAAATCCGAATTTCAAAATAAATTCTAACATATTCTAAAATAAATCTAATTACTTCACATTTCCAAAAATAAATTCTAACCTATTTTTTTTAACCTATTAAAAATAAATCCGAATTTCAAAATAAATTCTAACATATTCTAAAATAAATCTAATTACTTCACATTTCCAAAGAACAATAACAAATCTAACCTTTTTTTTTAACCTATTAACAATAAATCCGAATTTCAAAATAAATTCTAACATATTCTAAAATAAATCTAATTACTTCACATTTCCAAAAAATAAATTCTTACCTACCTTTTTTTTAACCTATTAAAAATAAATCCGAATTTCAAACTAAATTCTAACATATTCTAAAATAAATCTAATTACTTCACATTTCCAAAAAACAAATCTAACCTATTTTTTTAACCTATTAACATAAATCACGAATTTCAAAATAAATTCTAACATATTCTAAAATAAATCTAATTACTTCACATTTCCAAAAAAAAAATCTAACCTATTTTTTTAAACCTATTAAAAATAAATCTGAATTTCAAAATAAATTCTAACATATTCTAAAATAAATCTAATTACTTCACATTTCCAAAAAATAAATTCTAACCTATTTTTTTTAACCTATTAAAAATAAATCCGAATTTCAAAATAAATTCTAACATATTCTAAAATAAATCTAATTATTTCACATTTCCAAAAAACAAATCTAACCTATTTTTTTTAACTTATTAAAAATAAATCCGAATTTCAAAATAAATTCTAACATATTCTAAAAATAAATCTAATTACTTCACATTTCCAAAAATAAAAAATTCTAACCTATTTTTTTTAACCTATTAAAAATAAATCCGAATTTCAAAATAAATTCTAACATATTCTAAAATAAATCTAATTACTTCACATTTCCAAAAAATAAATTCTAACCTATTTTTTTTAACCTATTAAAAATAAATCCGAATTTCAAAATAAATTCTAACATATTCTAAAATAAATCTAATTACTTCACATTTCCAAAAAACAAATCTAACCTATTTTTTTTAAACCTAATTAACAATAAATCCGAATTTCAAAATAAATTCTAACATATTCTAAAATAAATCTAATTACTTCACATTTCCAAAAAAAAAATTCTAACCTATATTTTTTTAACCTATTAAAAATAAACCCGAATTTCAAACTAAATTCTAACATATTCTAAAATAAATCTAATTACTTCACATTTCCCAAAAAACAAATCTAACCTATTTTTTTTTAACCTATTAACAATAAATCCGAATTTCAAAATAAATTCTAACATATTCTAAAATAAATCTAATTACTTCACATTTCCAAAAAACAAATCTAACCTATTTTTTTAACCTATTAAAAATAAATCCGAATTTCAAAATAAATTCTAACATATTCTAAAATAAATCTAATTACTTCACATTTCCAAAAAATAAATTCTAACCTATTTTTTTTTAACCTATTAAAAATAAATCCGAATTTCAAAATAAATTCTAACATATTCTAAAATAAATCTAATTACTTCACATTTCCAAAAAACAAATCTAACCTATTTTTTTTAACCTATTAACAATAAATCCGAATTTCAAAATAAATTCTAACATATTCTAAAATAAATCTAATTACTTCACATTTCCAAAAAAGAAATTCTAACCTATTTTTTTTAACCTATTAAAAATAAATCCGAATTTCAAACTAAATTCTAACATATTCTAAAATAAATCTAATTACTTCACATTTCCAAAAAATAAATCTAACTATAAATCTAAGTATCTAACTACTTAACAAATTTAACAAATCTAATTACTTAACATTCAATAAATCTAACATTCAATTTAAATTCTAAATTTCTCTACAAAAATAAATCTAACATCCAATATTTCAATCTAACAAAATTTAATCTAGCAAAATTTAATCTAACAAAAATTAATGTTACCTTTTTAATTTCGCGGAAAGAAACCTTGAGAGAATACCTTCGTAATTCCGTTTGCGTATTTGTTAAACAACTATATTTCTTTTAACAACAAAATTAAAATTGGAGAATAATAAAAATATTGAGATTGAGATTGAGAATTTGAGAGAATGAGAGATGAAAATATTGAGAGAGATGTGAAAATATTGAGAGAAATGGGTGTATATTTATAGAATTTTGTTTGGAGGGATTAAAATTTGAATTTAAAAAAAAAAAAAAATTAAAAATGGAGATGTTCAAGTGTCCGTGGCTCGCTTGCTGGAGGGGGGGTGCTGCCATGTGGATTGTGGGGGATTGTGGGGGGCGGGTGGGGGACTGGGGTGGGGGTGACAAAATTTGATTTCAAATTCAAACTTTCGGTGAAAAAAAAAAAAAAAAAAAAAAAAAAAAAAAAAAGGGGGGGGGGGGGGGGGGGGGGGGGAAATGCGGGCCGCTGCGGGCAGAAAAAAATATTGTGCGGTCCAACTCTAGTGTGGCCTCGCCAGTGCTTATATCACGACTAGGAAATAATTAAATAATGATCAAACTCTAGGAGGCGTGCATATGCACCCTGCTTCAAGGGATTAGGTTTGCATTAATTTGAATTAGTTCATGCTTATTCTTTTTATTATAATCATGAAATTAAGAAGAGCAATGTATTTATTTCTTTTTTGTTCTTGCTTTTTATTCAGTGGAGATCTTTATAATGGCTCCCGCTGAATTATTAATTATTTATTAGTGTAGGGGAAACATCAACTTTATAATTAATAGAAAACTTGAGAATTACTCGATTGATTTTGGAAAAAATCCATGGGCGCATAACCCTGTGAAATTTCAAATGTGACTATATATTATAATTTCAGAAGAGAAATATATATACGCTCATCAGGAAGTAATAAAACGGGCTTCTTAATTAATTGATTGTCCTATTTTGCAATTTAATTTTTTATTTTGTTACATTTAATTTTTTTTTTTCCAAAGTAAATGAAAGCACGAATGAAGCACAAAAAAATTGAACATATAAATTCACCTTATGTGAGATTTTCAATTTGCCAATGCACTGAACTACCATATTAATTTCAATGTTTTGCAAGGTCAGGTAAAGGAAAATTTCCTATCAATAATTAAGTATTAAATATGTTTTCACAATAAATCATTTGTTATACTGTTTTGCTGTTCTACTGCCCAGGTAAGGATTTAATATTTGGGAGGTGCTAATTACTATTAAGATTTTTTTTTTTTATTTTCCATTCAGTACGTGAATTTTTTTTTTCATTTTAAAATTTGTACATAATCCACTCTTCAAATCTACATAATTTACATTTTTTTTTTTCCTAAAGCGAAAAAAAAGAGATGGACACAGGGCAAGCAAAATCTCAAAAACTTTTTCCAGACAAACGAAATCATTAGTTGAATTTTTAGTGAAACTTTGGTAAGCTAATTAAGCATATATAGCACAATGACATAGAAGGTACGTAGGCACCAAGAAACCATGAGCTAATTTAATGCTTATTAATTTCTTTTTATTTTCCTCACTCGTATGACCCAATTAACATATATAATTAAACCATATATAAACAAAGAAAATTCCATTTAGCCTCAATTAAGTACAACCAATAAATTAATTAATACTTAATTATTATATATCACATATTATGTCAACAAATGCCTCAATTGATGCTAGCTAGAAGCTGAAAAGACTTTATTTAACGTTGGTATTCATAATTCAATTGCATTATCAATTAGATGAAATTTTCTTTTCTTTTTTCCTAGCTAGCGGGATCTTTTAATTTCTCATATTATAATTTGTTTTTGTTTTACTTTAGTTTTTGTCAATAACTTAAGAAGTTTGGGCAGGCCATGCAAGTCATACAACAGACATAGATGATAGATCTTGACCTTTTTCCAATTAGTTAGGTATCACATCAATCAATCAAGGTGCTAATTAATTAATAAAACCAGGAGCGGCTTACTTCATGTGATGCTCCAACTAGAAAAAGAGGATAAATAAAACCTAGCCAGTTTTATTTCCCTAATTTACAACTAATTCCATTTATAATACTTTTTATATGCATACCAAACATAACAAGTTAGGATCATTTAACAAGAAATTGGAAAATGCTAAGATAAATATTTGAGTATATATATTTCAACTGATAATTTACTTAAAAAAGGTTTCAGTTGTCATAGGTAGTAGTAGTAGTAACATGCTAAAGATTCTTAAAGTCTATCTTACTAATAAAATGGTATTAATTGATTGGGCTCTTTTTCAGATACCGGAAATATAGATGTTTCATAAATTCTTGGAGTCACATTTTCTTCTTCTTTTTATATCTGCCTCAAAATGAAATTGCAATGGTATGGTTTTTTTTTTTTTTGTGTCAAAAAAACGATTAAAAAATGTGTTGCTAGTCACCAGTCATGACGAGAAACCAAAGAAAATTTCATTTTATAATAAAATGTGTCAATACCTTGAAATTCTAAATTGTGCAAGGTTTAAAATTCCAGTCTCATTATATATTTAATTATATATAAGAATCAACAGAGAAAAATATTGTACATACAAACTTTGTTTGAAGGATCAGTATTTAATTTATTTAATAGTAAATTAAAAGAACATCTTCCTCCGTGTGAATGATCACAGATTTAAAATTCAAATAAAAATTTCTTGTGCCAAATTAAAAAATTAGATGGCCTCTAACTTTTACTCAAATATATATACACACACACTCATATATATATATATATATATATATATATATATATATATATATATATATATATATATATATATATATATATATATATATATATATAAATATATATATAAAATAAATAAAAAAAAAAAAAAAAAAAAATAATTTTATTAATTTAAAAAAAAAAAAAAAAAAAAAATAATTTATTTTAAAAATAAAAAAAAAAAAAAAAAAAAAAAAAAAAAAAAAAAAAAAAAATTTTTAATTAAAAAAAAAAAAAAAAAAAAAAAAAAATTATTTTTTTAAAAAAAAAAAAAATAAATTATTTTTTTTATATAAAAAAAAAAAAAAAAAAAAAAAAAAAAAAAAAATTTTTTTAATAAAAAAAAAAAAATATCCAGTGGACAAAATCTCTATCCTTTGTTGTAGCACTAAAATATGGTACGTACTATGATGCGAGCTTCAATCTCTTTTTATAGTCTAGGGGCAGCCTTCCCTAATCGAATGTTAGGCCTAGGGAGGGATACCTATAGCGGCGTAGTAAGAGTCTCCACTGCTATGTCCAAAGTACAGTGCTTTACTTCCTATTTACCTCTTTGGGGTGGGGATCGCTCTAAATAGCTTTTGGTATGTTTGGATGGTGTAAGAATAGTTAAAAAAAAAAAAAAATAAAAAAAAACCCCCTATAAAAAAAAAAATTCCAAACGACATTTTTGCTATTCGGAATAGCGAGAATAGCTGTTATTCACGATTCTTATAAAAACATGGAATAGCATTTGTTGCTTTCAATATTAATACTAATCTAATGTTTAAACTAATATTATATTACATTTAATATTTAAATTAATATTATATTGTATTATATTTATTCTAATATTATATTATATTTAATCTAATATTTTATTTAATACTAATCTAATATTTAAAATAATATTATATTACATTTAATAATTAAATTAATATTATATTGTATTATATTTAAAATAATATTATATTACATTTAATCTAATATTTTATTTAATACTAATCTAATATTTAAAATAATATTATATTACTTTTAATATTTAAACTAATATTATATTACATTTAATCTAATATTTTATTTAATACTTATCTAATATTTAAAATAATATTATATTACATTTAATATTTAAACTAACATTATATTACATTTAATCTTATATTTTATTTAATACTAATCTAATTTTTAAAATAATATTATATTACATTTAATCTAATATTTTATTTAATACTAATCTAATTTTTAAAATAATATTATATTATATTTAATATAATATTTTATTTAATACTAATTTAATTTTTAAAGTAATATTATATTACATTTAATATTTAAACTAATATTATATTACATTTAACCTAATATTTTATTTAATACTTATTTAGTATTTAAATTAATATTATATTGTATTAATATAATATTTTATTTAATACTAATTTAGTATTTAAAATAATATTATATTATATTTAATATTTAAATTAATATTATATTGTATTATATTTAATCTAACACATAAATTATTATTTTATTCATTCTCTCCAAACTCTATTCCAAATATGCAATCCAAAGAAGTTTTTCACTATTCTGAATAGCACTGTTCTTAAACAGTAGCTATTCTTATTTACTATTCTAAACAGTAGCTATTCTACCAATTCTAAAGTTCATCCAAACGTATCATTATATAATTACAAACATCAAACCAGTTGTGAATTTGGTAGGGTTCCTATTATATATATATATATATATTTTAGTGTGGATCGTTTCAAATTTCTAGGGTGGATAACGAATGGGAAAGCAATAGTAATTAATTTGCCACTGTTGATACTACTTTTGTACTTTGACAATTGATGGAGGCTGTGGTAATATGCATACCAAATATTAGTCTCTACTTTGAATTAAGAGGAGGGTTCAAATGCATTATTTTTTGGGTGCTTCAATATATTCCACATCGTTTATCTCTGTTTTTAAACTCTGAATGATCGATCCAAACCGCTCAACATAATGTTCATAATAAAATATGCTTGGATACCAAATTTTATATTTTTTAGATTTTTTTTACTATTTTTTTCATAGGTACAAAATCATTGTCTTAAGGAAATTCTAGACCATTCGATAATGTGATATTATACCTATAAAAAAATAGTAAAAAATTTCTAAAAAAATATGAAATTAGGTCTCCAAACATATTTTATTATGAAGAACATGTTTAGCGGTTCGGATCGATTGTACAAACTTTGAAAACAGAGATAAACAATGTGGAGTACATTGGAGCACCAAAAAAATGGTGCATTTGAACCCTCCTCTTGAATTAATATCTCTGTTGATACTATTGAAACAATCAATCTTAACCATTCAATATGATTGTCATATAAAAATATACTTGTTGATCAAATTTTTATATTTTTTCAAGTTTTTATTATTTTTTTAAATAAGTAGAAAATCACTTGACCTAAAAATTCTAGACCATTCAAAAAGCAATATTTTTTACTTATCTAAAAAATAGTAAAAAATATTATCAAAAATGTAAATTTAGTTTGCAAGTACATATACCTACTACGGTCTACGGAGATCAAGTTGAAGGGTTCAAATCAACTGTTTGGATTTGAAAGTGAAGATATTGATCCGAAGTATGCACTAATGTGCACTTTGCATAGTACTATAGCCTCATTCTTGACAATTATGACAATAAATTAAAAAATTAAATAAAATTAAAAATAACTTTATAAATATTTCATTGGCCATATAGATAGTACAACAATTAAATTTCAAATAATTTAAATATTTTTCCTTGATGAAAAATATCACAGTTCAAAATAATACATTGTTTCTAAGGACCGTTGAAATGATCAAAATAAACAATTATCAAATAATCCCTCTTCTTTTGTATGAGAGTCCCAATTTTAAAGAGAAAAAATATCTCCCTTCCTTCTTTCACCCTAGATCCTCTCTTGCGGTATATTGATGATTCCACAATTGTTGAATGTGTTTCTTTCTATTTCCGGTGCTTGAATAGACTCCCTACTAGTCTTGCATGTATCAGAAGTTATGGGACGGTTATGGATAAGTTATGGAAGATTAATTGGAGATTACAAACGTGTTGAATGGTAATTGCATCCCCAACACCTTATCGTATTTTGGCTATAAGTTTGTCATCCAATCTCCGATTGAAGCGATTCAAAAAATTTGGAAGTAGACAACAAAATATACAACCTTCATGACGGGACTTACTTCAGATTCGAAACATACAATGCTTAGGAATTTTTTCAAAGTGAGTGTTGTGTTTTTCTCTTTAGGACTTAGCCAAATCTCTTTCTATTGCGATCATATTAATAGTGTGGGTTTTAATGCAGTATGTAATAGACAATTTGGATTCTTCATTATGACTCGATTTCTCTTGATATTGCCTCCATAGCTATCATTTCTTCAATTAACTACAATATATATAAAAAAAAAAAAAAGCAGCATCAACCTTTTTCTCGTTGAAATTAGAAATAAAATGAGATTTTAAAGTAATATTCATACCAAAATCCTAAAATATTTTCTTTATGATTTTGTGTCATCAACACTCTCTCCTCTCTCTCTCTCGTTGTCACAATTCTAGTCTTGGGCTTGCCTACTTCTGAAAAAAAATGAGTTGCCTATCCCTGGCTCAGAGCCCGGCAAGAATGGAGATCAATAAAAAAAATAACCCTTCGCTCTGCTGAGAGCCTGAGACGCGCGCACAGGCATACACGAAAAAAAAGAAAAAAAATGGATCCCCGCTGCGCAAAGGAAAAAGGATCGCTGCTGTGCCCGCTAGCCCTAACCACATACTGCCGGCACCTCTTAAGTTTATTTTTAATTGGTTCTTTCTCATAATTGGTTTATATCAAGCATCGGGTGATGTGTTTCTCATTGAGAATCTGAATGTTTGAGTGGAGTGTTTGAATTTATTTAGTACCAATGCTGTGTGCATTTAATGTAATTGTTTGTTAATACCAATTTTAGTAATTATTTGTGAGAATGATCATTGTTATTTAGTAATTTTATGATTATTGTGTCAATTTTATGATCATTTTACCAATTTCCATGCATGATGCATCTTAATTTCATGAACATTGTACCAATTTTAGTAGTTTTAGTAATTTTACTCAATTGATTTTGTACTTTTTTAAAAAAAAAAAAAAATTGGCAGCGACTACCAAATTCTATTAATAGATTTGTTTAGTACAACATTCCTACTACTACATACATGAATTGTTCCACTCTAAGTTGTCCCTATTAACCCCCAGTTTTGACTTCCTGGTTTGCCCCACTCTAAGTTGTCCCTACTACATACATGTACTTATTTTTTGTAACTGTTATTTAGTACCAATTTTAGTAATTATTTGTGAGAATCTAAATTTTGATTTTGGATAGCAAGACCACAAACATAATAAACAGTTAGATGTGGATCAAGAATGCCAAATGTCAAATTGAATCAGATAAAATATGTCATTGAAGACCTGATATTTGTTTGCATTTCTCACAGGATTGGAGTATCTTCACAAGATGTGCAATCCACCGCTAATTCACAGAGACGTAAAAACCAGCAAAAATGTTGATAGCGTTTAATCAGACTCTGGAACCTAGAGTAGAAAAAATAGCACGGCAGAGCCGGTTCTGTCACGGAATGGTATGGTTACGGCACGGCTCATGTAACATTTCCGTGTCGTGACTCGCGTACCGCATGCTGTGACTATTTTTTGAAAATTTGACACGGCACGGTACGTTAAGCGAAAGATCCGGTCACAACACAGCACGTGGTCACGTGAGTCACGTGTAATTAAGACCCTTAAGTCTTGATCAAATAGTGAATCTTAAATAAACTAATCTAAATTATGAAAAAATAATTAAATGTGAGAAACATTACTAGTTACGTTTAGACACGACACATGAACGGTCACGGCGTAACTCGCGTGCCGTGACCATCCCTCCACATTTTAGTCATGGCACGAAACAAGACCAAAATCACGATGTATTAATCACAGTACAGCATGTTTTTTCCACTCTACTGAAACCCTCTCCAGCCACAAGCTCCAATACCCTGCTGGTTTGGAGCCTATAGATGACAGGAAGTATCGTGCGATAGATATTTATCTTTAGGTAATTGCTTAAAGTTTTAGTTTGGAAATCATGCATTGTGATTTTCGATTTTTCATTTAGGTACATACCAGGCAGAGACGATACAATACTTACCGGTTATAAATATAATTCTTGGGGGTCAATTATCCTCTCATTCACTTATTTTAAAGAATTAAAGTTGTTTGATATTTATATTTTTACTGGGCTATCAATATAATGCCAGATAATGTTAGATGTGACATTTATATGTAGATATTTTTTTAGTAGTTAAATATTCACGCACCACCGAAGAAGCAAAAAATGTCTCCCATATACGTCAATTTACATAAATGAACAGTTGCAGTGGAGCCGCAACAACGATGCCTCTAGGAATCCGAATCTGCTGTAATCCGAGACCAGTATTGAACAGTAATTATGAAATTCTTGCAATATGAATCTAGTCGTCAAGTTGTTTCGAGATACGTGCACAAAAAACCATTCGAGATGTGTTCTGGAAAAAGTTTAACGGCTAGATTAGAGATCGCAGGTATTTCAGGATATTGTTCGTCATTGTATTTATGCTTATGACATGTTAGATCTCATCTTCTAATGATATAGTTGTATACCTTGATACATTTTTATGTTTTTAATTACTATTTAGACTTTTATTATTTTAGATGTAGTTAATTCCTACTTTTGGTTATGTGTAGCTAATTCCTGCTTTTGATTATGTCACTCAGATGATAAAAAAAATACGTTGACTTTTGTTGATTCAAAATTATATAATTTAACTAATAGTTAGACAAATGTATCTTTAAATCTCATAATTTTCATTAATTATTTCTACTACTTATTATATGTTAACTTTTTATCTTAGTGATCCTATAGCACAAGTAGACTCTTGTTTTTTATTGGAAAAATGCACAAGTATTATTGTTGATTAAATGAACATCAATTCAGAGTTGATTTAAAAAAATATATTATATATTTGTTTTAGAAACAGTTTACAATTGTGTTGCTATGTCAAATGCTGTCTTAGTGCATTAATTTATTTTTCCTGTGTGAAATTTTTTAAGTACTAATGCATTAATTATAAGCTTCTAGGTTTTCAGTTAACTTGGAACAAAAAAAAAAAACCATCAAATAATAATATAATAACAAGTAGAGTTTTTTTTATTGGAAAACTGTTCGTGCGAACCCTCCTCATGCAATAATGATATAATAACGAAAGTTCATGTAATAATGATCTAATAACAAGTAGAGTTTTCAAAATTTCTTATAATGAAAAATCATGCAATGATGCTATGGTGTTTTATGGCTGTATTGAAAATTTTGTTTGTAGATTTTTTTTATACATCAATTTCAAACCATACAAAAAAAATTATTTTTGCCCAACTATGTATTATTTTGTTTCTGATTTTGACTCATAGACAACAAGTATAGAAAATAATCTACTACATGTAACAAACGTACAAGAGATTTATTTACTCTGTGAGATTGTAATTTAAGAAAGTTAATATTGTGTATTAATTATTGATTTGAAAATCAAATAAGGGGATTTAGAAGAGTTTTCGTATAAAATAAGAAAATCAAGACATGTACATGTTACGAGTGCGTGTAGCGAGTAAGTATCTAAATAAATTTAGATTTCCACACGTATAAAAATATTAAAAAAATATTGAATAGAATAAAAAAAAAATGACAGATTATTTGGTTGGATGACTGATATTCAATTCAAAATTTCATTTTTTAATCACAATCATTGGCAGAACATAGCATCTACGTGCTTAATATAAGAATGGAGATAATGTACAATATTATACTAATATATGGAACCTATGCATTTTTTTTGGAAGTGGCTAATTGTACCCAAGCTTATGTACTCAGTTTTTACTCAAATCCAACTGTCACGATTTTGAAAAGTGGATGTTAACCTATTGTTAAAATTATGTAAACCTCAATACATAATCCTGTAAAATGTTCATCGAATGCTGTAACAAGTAGTGACTTTTGAAAACGATCCAGGGTTAGTTGCTAACTGCTTTGGCCAAGACCACTTATAGAAGTTTGATCGGGACCACTTCTAAAAGTTCTCTAACGACTTTTCAAGAATTAGCAACTAACACATGACCACTTTAAACGCTGTATACCATCTCTTTCAATCATGTAAACCATTTCTTTGAATACTGTAAACCTGTAAAAAAATCAATTCTTTTCTAAAATATGCATCTAGATGTTATTTTCAATTATTTTGAATACGGTAAACCTTACCACATAATTCTATAAATGAGGCTTTGAATAATGTAAACCTAAATTGTAAATTGTGAATTTTTTATTATGTCTTCCATCTAAAAACTATAATTTTATGTTTTGAATACTATTAACATTATCACATAACTCTGTTTCTTATCATATAACATTGTAAACTGAAGCTTTGAATTATGTAAACCTAGCAAAATAAAATGCAATTCAAAAGCAAATAAAAAAAATATAACAACACAAACAAAATAAAATGCAAAAAAAAAAACCATAAATGTTTTCTCCCAAAAATAATATTTCTTACAAATCTAAAACAAACATAATAAAATATGACATAACACTATTTATCATCGTTTCTGACCAGCCATAAAAAAACATATTGTTCAACTAAACTATTTGTCACAAACCATCAATACATATTACAAAACATTATGCAATACAAAAATTGCGCGATCTAGTGAGTCATCATCCTTCTTCAGACATCTCTCAATCTTCTAAACAAGTGAACTCCTAGTTGGATCAACTAGAATAAAAATGCAATATCAAACATTAATAAAAAAAATCAGCTTCTAAATTCTGTAAACCTAATGCAAGAATCTTGTAATCCTAAAATGATCTCAAGTTTTAAAGGCCTAAAATAATAGCTAAGAGAATCATATAGACATAATTCATGTATCCTGTAAATCAAAGTAAAGATAAATAATCTTGTACAACTAAGTAAATAATGCTGTAAACCTAACATATCTCCAAAATGATGAAAATTTAAAATAACAGCTAAAAGATAAAGCATATCAATATGTAAATATGTCATATAAAGCATTAGATACTGTAAACATAGAATATAAAACATGCAAAATAATCAAGATCCACATGTAAATCCGTCATATCAATACTGTAAACCCGTAATATAGATTTTGTAAACCGATATCTAAAGCTCTGCAAATCTGTTGTATCTTCTAAGTAAGAAATGATAGATAGAGTTATCTTTGATTCCTTTCTCCACCATATTGTTACTTTCTCATCTTCTCCACATCATCTTTGCCTATTTTCAGATAATCTCCTCCTATCTCCTAAAGATCAACTTCTTATCTTTCTCCTCCAGATCACCTCAAAGTAGATGCAAACCTCTTCATAGAATCATGTATACCTTAATAAGAAATACTATAAAACATTACATATCGTCTCCTCCTATCTCCTTTAGATAAAGAAGAAAATAGTGGAGAGATCTCAAATTCAAAAAACAAAATAACACTATTGAAATAATGTTTTAAATAAGATAATATGAGAGGGGGACCACAAAAGTTTAAACAATTGTGGGTAAAATCAGATAAAAGATTTTGAGTAAAAAAACAATTTCTCTTTTATTTGAACCACAGTAGCATATAGGGCTGCACAAAAAATTTGTAGTTTGTAATTCGATTCGAGTTTGATTCGAAAAAGTTTGTAAAAAAATCGATTCGAAATAGTTCAAAATTAATTCAATCCAAACTCAAACTGGATCTGGTTCATTCGAAATAGGTTCACAAACTATTCTAGTTCGAATCTCAAAGTAATGTGAACCGTTGATTTCCGCTTATGACTTATATTCGCTGATGACTTAAAAGTTAAAACATAAGGTCGTCCAGCCATAAGTCATAACTCGTAAGTCGTAACCCTCACTCTCAGTTATGAAACCCTAGACGACTTTCACCTCTCGCTCTCGGCAATTATAATCACTCTTCTTTGTTGTAAAAAGATTCGTAAAAGATTCGAAATTAAGTTCGTAAAAAATTTAATTCGAAATTCATTCAAACCAAACTTAATTTGAAATTAATTTAAACCAAACTCAAATTGGAGTTAAGACTAAGTTTGATTCGTTCCATTCGTTTGCAGCATACGCGGAGTTCATATGGGAGAACTGAAATTACGTAGACACACAAACCGCAACATAAATCGGCTCTTTTCGTTTGTGGCAGATTTTGAATATTCTATGGCGCAAATAAAGAATTACGGGCTGAGATTTCGTAAGCCCATTCATCTTTTACTTTTATATATTCCTCGGCCCGCTTTGGGGATCTCAGAGGTAAAATATGACATTATCAACGGATCTGAAATCAATTAATTTTCTACCGCATTTTAATTTTCCTCTTGCTAGTCCCAAATCCCAATCTTTTACTCGCCTCTCTCTCTCTGTCTGTGAGTCTGTGACTTAAGTTTCGTGTCCCCGTTGCTTTGCATGTTGCATCTCACTAACAAGGTAAACGTACTACTAAAGCCCCGATACATTTACAAAGATCCCCTCTTGTCTCTTGTCTCTAAGGTTTAATCTGCCTTAATTCTGTTATGTAGTACTCCTCCTCCCGGAGATTCGTGGTTGACCCGCTGGAATCTGAGCTGAACTGTTTTCTCTCTGGCATTTTCAGGGGCTGTTTAGGCCCTTTTTTTAATTTTGTTTTTTAAATATTGCCACGGAATGACTATGTTAGCTCGGGTTCAATAAAATTGGCAGGTTTTTACCCAGTTACTTGTATCTATTTTGAACGTCCAAATAAATAATCTGATTATATTTTATAGCAATCCAAAATATGTCAGATAGCTTTAAACCCTAAACCCCAATTATGTGAAATTAACAATTGGTTACAGTTCAGCCACTTTTAAAATCCCTCAAAACAACTTTAGGCGTTTCTGGAGATTTAAAGAGCTAATACGTACCAGCGCTCAATAATTTCATAAGTATGACTGTTACTTTGCACATACTCTAGAGCTTCTTTGCTAAAAAAAGGTAAAGCAATTTTGTTGAATCGAAAAAAAAATTAGGCGGGTTAGATATAACAGTTAGAGTTTCGTATGGAATATTCACTTGCTTTTTAGAGGATTTTGGGCCTGTTCTTATTTTTTTTAGGAGAATTTTGGGCCTGTTCTGTTTATAGGAGAAATGATATAACGAAACTAATCCAATATTGGGCGTGTTCTCTCTTTTTTTTTTTTTTTTTGAGGAGAATTTTGGGCCTGTTTTGTTTATAGGAGAAATGAATACGAAAAGGGTAAGCAATAATACAAGTAAAAAATCACTACTTGAAGTGCATTTTCATGTAAAGATCATGTTAAACCGTTCAAATTGATTGTTTAAACTTTGAAAACGATTAAACTCCCATAATACCGGTGTATATAGTAGTTAAGTAGAGAGAATATTTTTGAATTAGTACCTGTTGTATCTTTGTTCTAAACTTATAAATTGCTCACAACATATACAAGTAAAAATTGACAAACAAATGGATAGAGATTTAATTGCTAATTGTCTCGTTTGGCAAACTCAGAACTGCCTTTATTCACAACATAAACCAGTCAAATATATAAGGCCAGCTATATCTCCATAATTTATCTATCCCCCCACCTATACAACAGTTGATTCCCCAAATTAGTTCACCTCTATGTCACAAACCCAACTAGCAAAGGAAGGTTATTTCTTGTGTATATATCTCTAGGTTATAGTTTTCATACATAATATCATTTGTTCGAGTCTGCCGATTCATATCCATACGGGTTTTTACTCGCCCAATTCCACTGGTCTCTGCACATTTCTTCTATGCCATACTTAGTCCTGAAATAAAATAAATCATACCCAAATCAAAATCATGATAATAAAAGTATCTCAATCTGTTGTTTTTCGCAAATTATGTTACAACTTACTTCCAATTGAGTTCTCTCTCTGCTTTCTCAGTAGAAGCATACACGATCTCAGCATCTCCTGGCCGTCTCCCAGCCATGACTAATGGAATTTTCTACAATACGATAATTTAACAATTATTTAAAGATTATTTTCCTTGTAGTTGTGATCAAATAGCATCGAATAATTTAATGAAGTTACCTTTCCCGACACCTTTTCAAATGCCTTAACCATTTGCAGGACAGAAGTGCCCTTCCCGGTACCAAGGTTGTAAACCTCACAACCTATAATTTTGAATCAATATTTATATTTAGTATGTAAGGGATATAAAGGATTACATTTACTAACATGTCTGATGAAATTTTATTCACACCTATACTCTTGCTATTGAAGAGCTTCTTAAGAGCGGCTATATGACCATCTGCAAGATCAACAACATGGATATAATCTCTAACCTGCAGCATATCCAAAAAATATCCAAAATTATAATACGGTAATGAATGAGCAAATAAAGTGTTCTTCATACAGCTTTCATGCAAATAGAACTTTTTACTAACGTACACTTAATTTGAATAAAATTAAACACAGATTTGAGATTGCAAATAAAAGGCAATGCTGAATAGGTGCAAGAAGCATATACAAGAGGTATGCCTATTTAATATGATTTAATCTCTCCAAAGGTACAATTTCATGAATGCGATTACTATGACAATTGTACAAAGCAAATAATAAATTTTGTGAGTACCAAACATACCCCTGTGCCATCAACTGTGTTATAATCGGTACCGAAAACAGTAAGAGCTTGTCTTCTTCCAACGGCTACTTGTTGTACAAACGGCATGAGGTTATTAGGGATTCCACGTGGGTCCTCCCCTATTTGACCGCTCTGGTGGGCCCCCACAGGGTTGAAGTACCTAAGAAGCATAATTTTCCATTCAGGGTCGGCAACTTGTAGGTCACGGCATATATCCTCTATGATGAGCTGAAATTGGTATATCAACAAAACTTAATCAGCCTAAGATTTATGTGTTCATATTAGTGAGTATGTACAGAAATGAGCTCCAATGGAAATTAAGCATGCCCCTTATTTCTAATTAAAAAAAATGGTCATTTTTTTTCAATTTAAAATTAAGCAATGGTGGTTGCAGTTTAAACTGCCTTTTAATCTCACCATGTGTTAACTAATGACTATAGAAAATGTCAATATTAGCCCTTGTGAAAATAATTTACACTAATCCCATTAGACTTAATCTTACCAGTGAATGCCAACACTAAACTAATAGCACTGACAAGATTTTCAATTTTGCTTACTATAAAAGTAGGAATTTCTTTCGAATAATGCAAAAAAGGTGTTGCTTCTCTGCAATTTCATAGTAATATAAGGTTCTCTTCGTAATTCCCACTTAATGCGGTCTTCTCTATTGTTTGACAAGACAGGTACACTGGTACATCCTAAGCTGTCATAGAAAAAACTATGGATAGAGTTCTTTACCTTGGTACGGCCATACGGGTTCATGGCAACCAAAGGGAACTCTTCTGTGCAGGGAACAGTTTTTGGCCATCCATATACTGTAGCCGATGAAGAGAACACTAGCTGAACATATTTAACAAATAAACATTATTAAAGAACAAACTCTATAAAAAAAATAAACCTTCAAATGTTTGCATCAGATGCAGTACCTCAATTTATTGTAAATTAAATCAATGTGAAAGAGATAATACCTTCTTGCAACCATGAGCAGCCATTACTTCCAATAGAGTTATGGTACCGATAAGATTATTGTCATAGTACATCAATGGCTTCTGTACACTTTCACCAACTGCTTTAAGCCCCGCAAAGTGTATTACAGCATCAAAACTATAATTTAAAAAACATTAAAAAAAAACTAAACCAAAAAGGCTGAACCAGTTTACAAGTTCAATAAAAAGATATTCGGTTCCAGCTTTATAAAAATAGGGGCCAGTTCATGTGAGCATACAAAGCATGAAAAGGCTAACAGGCACCACTTTTCCAGCTTACCTAACTTTCAAACTGTAAAAGCTTAATCCCAAAAAACTATTCAAACCTCGGCATTTTATATACTAATTAAATAAAAGGAAGAAAGTCACACTGGGGACCCCATGAAGTACTTAAAATTAATTTTCAGAAATTAGCCCAGCAAAATGTCTCTGTCTGGTTTCCGTCTTAGGTATCATACCACTTGATTAATTAATGATGTTACATGAGTAAACCTTTACATTCATTAATTAATCAAGTTAGAATTAGTTACAAGAAAGAGTTGCTCACTTTGTAGAAGAGAATACTCTCTCAAGTGCATCCTTGTCACGAAGATCAATCTGCAAAATTACCCAGTAATTAGCAAAACACGATTTCTCAAAAATCCCATCTTTACTAAACAAACATTAAAATTAAAAAGAAGCACCACTTGAAGCGTAGTGGGAATCAAATTGGAGATGAAACAAACAGAGTTAAAAAAAAAAAACAGAAATTTAGTAACAAAAAATTAAAAGATTACTACCTATGAACTGAACTACTAACAGAATCAGAATAAGGACCTCATATTTTGATTGGTGGATATTTGGTAGGCACAAAAAAGAATACAACTAAATTATTTGGATTTTCATAGTCAGCACAGAAACAAGAAAGATTCAACAAAACTACAAAACCAAGAAGGAAAGCAACAATTCATCTCCCTTCTTGCCACTTCACAATCCAATGAAACAACGAGGAAATCAGAAAAAATATAAACAAATTGTGCTGATATATTGAGAATTACATCGTTATCAGTAGTACCAGGTGTGGAAATTAGCTGCAACAAGACCAAAAATTAAATACTAATTTAATTTCTCAAAATTGGTGTTATGGAGATGGGGCCATAGATAGCAACCACTCCATGACAGGGGAATATTTCAAATAAGGCGATCAATGAATTAAAATATCTTTGTGTGCTAAATGAAGAGTTCTAAGGATTTTGATAACCATCAACTTTTAAAAAAATGCAACTATGTACTGTTCACCAAAGAAAAAAAAAAAGGAAAACATGAGTTAAAGAAACTATGAATGATGTAATCTTCACAGAAACAGAACAATAATATTCCTGTAAAGTATTTAACCAGACTAAAGTATCATTCTTTCTTGCATGCAACTCGATGAAACCAAGGAATTTAAACAAACTCGAAATAAAGACAATTTAAAAATAATACCAATAAAATAATAGTAATATCACCAATTAACAGAATATAGCTTTTGGGAGGTAAAAAAAACTGGTAGAATTTTGAAGAACAGAAATTAACTATACAATTGAGCTTCTTTTGAAATAGCAAAGATTATCAGAGAATATATATAAACAAAGGGAACGACAGCAAAGGAAGCTTAACAGGTTTCTCATCGACGGAGAATTTCGCTCTCTTCCACCAAGGAAATCCAAACAGAGAAAGAAAGGCGTTTTAATTTTTTTTACATAACTTCCTCAATCAAAGTAATCTTATTAGAGAATTGACTATTCAATTTGAAAAGAGGTGAGAAGAGAACACAGAACTACTAACCCAAAATATAACCCCCCCAATTGTTTACCTTGTGAAAGACGAGGTTATCCCCTTTCTCTCCAGCGAGCTTTGAAACCCTAGTTAAAGCCACCTCCGATGAGTTATCCAAGTTATCAATCACCACCACGCGAAAACCCCCTTCTAAGAGCTGTAAAACCGTATGGCTTCCGATGTAACCAGCGCCACCAGATACTAAAATCCACCTTTCCTCCATTGGAAAGAATCAGAAAAGTTTCAAACTGTATCCCGAAATTCAAGTTGTACAAAGACAAGAGAGAAGAGAAGCTAGAGAAAGAGAAGCAAATGGGGTGCAAAAACGACAACTTTTAGAAGAGAGGAGAAGAGACGCGATTCAATTTATTTGCGATTGGGTGTTATGTTATGGGTTTATGTAACCTTTCGCGGGTTTCGGGTTCTACACCCAAACGAAACGGAGAATTCGTATCCTCTGAGGTACCTCATATTTTGCGCGACCTTTCAGAAAATCTCAACTGTTCAAATACGTTATTCTGAAATCTCAAAGCAAAAATAATACTGGGCCCCTGCACTATCAACGAATAGGAACCGGACACGTTGGTCAAGCAAAATATAAGATATCTCATACGATACGAATTCTTTTTCTCTGGATAGACATGGTCTATCTTCCTGGAGTTCAGGTATCTACACCCTGTATTGCAACGCGTTAACTATGCGTTACGAATTTGTAACTTATCTCATGGTAACGGTTCAGATATCTTTTTATCGTTGTGAAATTCTAAATTATATTTTATCCATTAAATTTTTGCCACCGCTTGGCTAAAAAGAGTTTTTAATTAAATTCTAAGTCAAGTATATCCAAATAATCTTGCTCCTTTATTTGTCAGACTATTATTGAATTTATAATAATATAAATTTCCCTCAAAGGTCTCCACATTACCAGAAAAAACCTCCTCAATTTATCTATTCTTTCTCTAACTTTGACTAGAAATCTTAAAATAGAAAGATTGTATAAAGAAATAACTAATAAAACTAAATTTGACAAATTGATCCTATCTCCAAAAAACAGTATCTTATCTATAATTAATAATATCCAATTTAACAGATATAAGATTTATCCAAAGATATTAGATGATTTATAACCTAAAATAACTAACAATTGCTTAGAAAAAAATAGGAATATCTAATTTTATTATCCATGTGAAAGGTAAATTAATTCCTCCTCTAAAATTAATCACAAACTGAAATAGCAATTCACAGGATCATTTGATTAATTTCATATTGCCAAAATGAACCAATTTATATTGTTAACTAATTATAATTTTGGTTGTTAATTAATGCTTTTGAGTACATTGTATTCATAATTATGATTATATCTCGTTAACTAATTATAACACTGATATTTTTTTAATTGGTGGACTGTTTTATCCATGATACTTAGTTGTTTTTCAATATAATGAAAATTTTCTCTTCATTAATATGTTGATTTAATTATTAAATATTATATCTCGTTAAAATTGAGAGAGATCTCTTGTTTGAGATTTTTAAATCATCTTAAATTAAATATTTTACATATTTAAATTATACTTTTCCATAAGATAGTAAGAATAAATTAGTTCTTCAATTGCTATTTTTGTTTTAACACGACGATTTTATGAATATTTTTTATTTTAACACAACAACTTCACATTTTTTAATTTTATGGACAGCTTTACCCCCTCTGTGCATAGTTCTTCAACTGCTATTTTTGTTCTCCGGAGATTATCAAATCTTATACTTAAGAATTATTTATTAGTTACTATATATTATTCATTATTGTTAGTTACTATATTATTCGTTATTTCATCTTTAATTATCTAATTTGGAAAAGAAAAAAAAATCAATCCAGACATCTCTAGTTGTACATCAATGAATTTAGCTTTTGTAAATACTTATTTCAGTCTAATCTTGTTTGAATATATATAATTCGTATAAAAAAAATAAAAGTAAATTTATATTATTATTAGAAAAAAAAATAACATCATTTCAAAAAATTATACTATGATAATACATTAAGAATAAATTAGAATTTATCATTCCTTTATCTGGATGTTTTAGTAACAAGTTACTAAAGTGCATCATTAATATAAAGAAAGTGCATCCTATAAAGATATGACATCTAGAAAGAAGTTAAGCAAGGACAAATTTGTCCATATAAGTAAGAAGTTTAAAATTAATGTGTTAATAAAAAAAAAATTGTGTTAGTATCATCACCCTTGATGATTCAATTATACATGATAATACAATAATTAAATTATATTTTTTTTTTATAATTTTGGTTGTGGGGATAATTAAATTATATTCAAAATATATTGATTAAAGTTTTGTCATGGTTGTTTTTTGTTCTGCGTTTAAATTGAAACATTTTCATCATTTTAATATAAACTTTCTTATGTCAACCAAAGTATGAGTCAACATTTAAGTTGGAACATTTTTCATAACATTATTTTAATGAATGTTGAAATTTTAGGGGTCAGACATCAAGGAGTGAGAACTTCCTTATGGATAAATATTTATTTTTCCAATTTAGATGAAAAATATTCAAATGAAAAAAAATAATTTATAGTCATACGTCTAATTTATTTTTTTCAATATTTTTTATTCTATATTGAATTTGAAATGTCATTCTTAGATAATGCTCAATTTTATGAAATTTGAATCATGATTTTATTTCAGATATTTTAATTGAAAAGGTATTATTACACTTAAGTGGAGCAACACAATTATGATACTTCCATCCACATAAATCATTTTGCACCAAATGTTTGAGAACAGTGATCATGAAAAGCAGAAAAAAGAAGAAGATAAAAAATAAACTTTAATCAAAATATTCCGAATATTATTTAATCACAATATTTCAATGTACAAATAAATTATTAAGTGATGTCTATCTTATGAAAAGTATAATGTAAATATGAAAATATCTAATTTAAGATAGATTTAAAAAGATCAAATATCAAACAAGAGATCTTTTTACAATTTTAACAAGATATAAATAATATTAAACAAATTAAATTAACACATTAATGAAGAAAGATATTACAGTATTGAAAACAACTAAGCATTAATATAAACATCTACCTACTAAAATAATTAATTGGTATTCAGTTAATAATACTTTCATAGTCTTAAATCTTAATTTCTTCGAAATGAAAATAAAAATATTTGACCTTTTTACGACAACAGTCCAACAGAATTGGGGGGGGGACTATTATTTCTAGTACACCAATAATTGACAAATAATTTTCTTAGAAAAAAATAAAGCAACAGCTGTTATATATAAATTTTTTGTACAATGAATCCAAACGAGTTTAATTGAGCCTGCATGTTACCTTTTGCATGCAAATAGAGAAATAATTGTTCTCTGCACCGGGTCCAGGGATAATTCCTTGTAGACCGGTACCACCGAATAATACCAGCCCGAAAAAGGTTTAGTATTTTATGAGAAAAAATAGCGTGCGTTTCAAATAAAGCATAATTTCGTAGGAGAACATTAAATAAGCATTTAAACCTGTATAGCCAGTATAGGGAATAATGGTGGGGTTGCGAAACAAATATAAGGCTCGAAATTTCGCTGGATACCATGTGGATGGCACTTGGCGTGTTCTGATTGGCTGTAAAAGGGAATTTTTTTTCTCCAGCTGGTTTGACGATACGGGTAGGACGGTGTGGACACGTGTCAACAGGAAGCGGTGAGTTGAATTGACCGAATGATTATAACGAGACGCGGACACACGGTCCAATTAAATCCGGCTCATGTAAAGTGAGGGAGCCGACTTTTTGTATGATTTTATGTGGCATTGCTAACAGTAATCATGACTTTATAATTTTAGTCTAAGTTACAACGAGTTAGTTTTTACAATTTTAAAGTTTAAACAATTAATCTGATGCGTTTAATATATTTTTCATATTAAAATGTACTTGACGATCAAATTTTATATTTTTTGATATTTTTTTTATCATTTTTAAATGTATACAAAGCCATTGTTTTCAGATGATTGAAAACAATTCCATCCAAAACAGTGATTTTGTATCTATTTAAAAAAATAGTGAATAAATTTTAAAAATATAAAATTTGATCTCAAGGCATATTTTAATATGGAGATCATATTAAGCAGTTCCAATTGACTATTCAAATTTTGAAATTGCAAAACTGACTTGTTATAATTTAGACTGAAATTGTAACGTTGTGACATGACTCAGACTCATGTATCCGTTGATATTTGCCGTAATAGTATATTATTTTCTTTAATAGTTGCGAATAGTTATCTCAAGGTTTTATCACTAGTCTCTCAACTATTTTTATCTATTTTTTTTTTCAAAAAATAAATAAGCAAGTGTGTATTTTAGGATAATTTAAATAATTGATACAAAAGTTCAAAATAACAATCAATGCATAGGTTTAAACCATGAGCCTATAAATTTAAATTGACAGTTACAAAAATATATTTGATAAAATCAAAATTCAAACAGTTGTTATATTGGATAAACAAGTTTTGAGTTTACAGTGGGTGAAAATATTTATGATTAATATTTGAGAGAAAGTTGATGAAAAGTAGGTCCAATTAAAAATACAGATTTTTTCTTATATATATTCAGATTATTTCAAAATTTTAGGGGGTCATCCCCTCTTTCAAAATTTCTGAATTTTTTTTATCAATTTGTCTTCTGACAAATTTTTTTTATATTCCAAAAATATTTTTTTTAAAAAATGATTGCACATATTATCTATTGATTGCCATGTGCATGCCTATGACGTTAAATATATAACAATATAAAATTTGTGAACAAAAAGATTCTAACTGTAATTCGTACCTCAATAACATAATTAACTTACACAAATTAACGTGATCCAAATACACTTTATACAATATATGATTGGAATAATCATATGTTACTATGTACTTTTTTCTTCGGTCAACACTGGCTGCACCTTGTTATATCACAAAAATTATGGCGGCAAGCAACTAGAAATGCAAGCATGTTAATGTAACTAGAGTTAGTACCCGCTAAGAGCGTGTTCGGCTGCACAGTAGACAGAAAAATAGACATAAGAACTGATTTTTACTGTTCATGTGGAAAAAAAAAAAAACATTCACTCTGAGGGCTTATTCGGTGGGCCATTGGAAATGAGAATGGGCATGTGCACAAAAATTAAACTAAGAAATTTGTTCACGTTGCAAAAAAGAAAATCAATTGAACTGAATTTTTTTTCCCACGTGAACAGTGCAGCGGCCGAACAGGGCCTGGATGAATTTTTTTTTTCCCACGTGAACAGTAACTTTTTAGGAGCCACCGAACAGGCCCTAAGAGTCTATTAGTGAAATAACATTTTAAATTTTATGGTGAAAATAAGGAATCAACAAACAAATAACATATTAATTAACACAGCTAATATTCATGAAAAATAGTACGACTCAAGGATCTTTTCAGGTATGCGTAAATTGTTATGAGCACAAATTTTGATGAACTAATGTGGTTGTTGATGGACAAAATAAATTTAAATTTATACATCGTTCACGTTTGACATGTTAAATTAAGTGTGAAGCTTTTATATTTCTTTTATAAGTATGACACATGTATATTTAGGTGTATACAGAAATAACACTTATTTAAATTTGTACATAATTAATACTTATTCCGTGCACTTTTTATTTGTTTTTCAATACTTTCGTAAAAATAACAGATTAGCTAGCTTAATTGGACCCATTGCTAATTATTATTCTACCGTTACATATTTTGTTGCACGAGCACGACACTCGTTAGAGCATCTGTATTCCTGAAATTCTTGAAATTTCTAAATAATTGTTAACAGAATTTTAAAAATTTTAAACTCTCTGAATTTCTAAATCTCTACATTCCTGAAATTTAAAATTAGAATTTCTTAATTGCAACATTAGTATTTAATTAAAATAGTATTAAAAATTGAGCCAATACATGTTGATTATTTTGGCATGTCAGAGTTTTGAAACAGTTTTATATTTAGAAACTATTGAACAAAATTGCTAAATATGAAATCCATGTACATCTCTAAAATTGGTTTAGAAATTGTCAAGTCAGTTTCATATTCAGAGATGCAGATCCTCTTAAGTTTTAATTGATGTAATTTTGGGAGAAATTATAGAAAAGAACCGAGCCATTGGATTAAATTCTATGCACGCATGTTGATAAGAATCCATGACCCAGATATCAACTTGCATGACTGAATTGACTCTGCCCTTCTCTGGATTTTGTGTTTTAGTAGAAGTTGGAACGTTTCGATCGACTTTGCCCTTCTCTGGAAATCTTTTTGCCTCCGCTGGATGTTTAATTTGTAGTTCGGGTTAAAATGAAAGTAAATTTCTTCAATTATGATTAATAATTAGAATTATATATTAAAATATCAGAAATTATAAGTTAGAGCATTGAAAAGTATAAATTAAAGTATTATTTGTTTATTAAGTACTTAATTAGTTAATGGATTTGAATTCTTAGTTATTTAAATCCGATTCGATATTTTCCGCCCCTGATCATCTGGGCCATTCGTTTAATTTAGTTGTGTTATGATTGTTTTTAATTTATATTTTGATTTAGTTGAATTTAACAGCACACACATGCATGTTTAGCCAAACAGAATAAAATAAAATAAATTAAAGTAAAATATAATAAATTATAATAAAAAAATACGAAAGTTAGATAAGATGACGAAATGTTTGATGGACAAGTATATGTATATGACAACTAGTTTGATGATATGTTTTGATTGAGCATTTCTCTACCTTACAATTATCTTTCATGTATATCTTATTAGTTGCATACTTGCATTTGCATCAACACACATGTATATCATATGTAGGTTGAAAGTTAGCAAGGGAAGAGATAAGAGGTGACTTTAACTTTTCTTGTTTCTTCTTTAATTTTCTAATCAACATTCTAGAAAAGGATAAATAAAGAAACATCAAGACCCATATCAAGAGGACATCTGGTTTGGATCCGAGTAGATTGGCACAAAAGAGAGAGACAAATCTTCTAATGGCAAAAGCGGCCCACTTGCACCCCTCTTCTCTCCACTTTTTTTTTTTAATTATAAATTAAAATAATTAATTTCTGAAGAAACATTTTGATTGTTTTTTTTTTTTCAATAATTATTGATTCGGTTCAGATAAAATATAACTGAATGAATAGTTCGATCCATTATTGTTCACACTTTCACACAGTGACTACATAGATTATGTTCTCATTTTGGATCGAATTATTGAATCAACGATTCAATCCCCCATAGTACTAGAATAATAGTTTGGTCACTTTATTTTGAAATTTTTTTATTGTCAGTTGTAAAAATGTGATAAAGTGTGGACTGAATTATTGATTCAGTTATTCTGTCTAGACCGAATTAATAATTCGATTCTTATTATTCGAAAAAAAAAAAACTATCAATTTGTTTCCTAACAAATTAATTTTTTAATTCCTAAATTTTAAAAAATTTCTCTTTCTCAAATGTACTCATCTTTTTTAGCACTTTAGATGGAACAATTATGAACCCTCTGTCAAACACAGAGTTCATGATAAAGCACCTTTTGCTGGGACCTTCCTTGCTCTCTCATGTGACGAGAAATTAACAGAACATATTGTCTGTTCCGTTCTTTAGAGCAAAGTAGCAAACACTAAGAAAAGTATATAGACATAAAGTTATCTCCAGTTTATTTTAACTGGAGGGGACCTTTCATCACCCTCCGTTGATTTATTTATTCTCATATATTTATTTCTGCTGTCAAAATATAGCGACAAGATTTGCAAATAATTTTTGAATTATTCGTGAATTATTCGGTTTTTTGGTGATGTTGAACCGAACGCCGAATTATTCGGTTGACCGAATAATTCGCAAATTTTACGAATTATTTGGGAATTTTACAAATTATTTCCGAATTTTACAAATTTTTTCAAGGATTTTTCTCAGAATTTTATTTTTTGATTATTTTTTGTTTTTGCTTTTTTACAAAATTGAGATTTCTGATCCGAATAATACCGAATCATTTCCGAATTATATCCGAATTATTTCCAAATCACAAAACTTTAACCTCGCCGAACCAAATTCAAATAATTAATTTGTCACTATAGTCAAAAATCAAATCTGCAGAATTAAAAATAAAAAAAGGAACCGCCACATATAAACCGACACAACAAAAGGTTTGAAAATAGTACACTGCAGAGAAGATTTCATGATAAGCACAGAACTACTCTGAATTTGCGTCAAAATTCGAAAAGTCGGTACGAAACAGAATCTCCTTGAAGAAGGAAGCTTCTCTAAGAAACACATTTGTGCCGGGACCCATTTTGAATTTGAAGGCAACTTCTTGAATATTCTCTCCAGTTATAGATGAATGGAGAATAGCAGATTGTGTCGAAACACTTTTGAGACAGAAGAATATTATTGAATGGAGATGTCTGTACTGGAGATGATATCAACTGTTTTGTGCGATCGGATAAACCAAAGGCCCTAGCGGATGCTGATTTGCTCTATAACTAATCTACACACGCTGCATTTGTCTGATTTGAAATGACAATTTATTTCGTTCGATGTCACAATCATTTAATATTTCTATAACGCAATTGCAATTGTAAATTTTACAATCAAATTTAGGAAAATTAGCTCAGATTGTTTTCCATTTGGAATGTAATTTATTCCGAAAAAATAATATCCGCACTGAAAGTAATTTCTGTCTCCTGCTTAAAAAATATAATTTTTTTTTTAATTGGATAGATTGGTTAAATCTCTTGAGATTTTGATAACATTAAATGGACTCAAAATTATTAAAAAAAATATATATATATAGTAATCCTTCATTTCAAATTAATTTTTCCAATTCGTTTTTCCTTAGTAACGAATCCAGAATTTTCGTTGAAGGGGCAAAACAAATAGCAAATTAGATTAAAATGGATGATTGGGTTCTAAATTATAATTTTAGATGCTTTGACTTTTAATTTCTAACGTTTTAACTTTTAATTTTAATTATTAATTTGAAGCCACATAATTTATTCTAAATAAAGTTAATTCAGAGCTATATATCTCTCTCTTGTTTCTCCCATCACCTCTTGTGTCCATATTCTCTGACATAACTGAAATTTTCACTTTATCTCAAAATATAGACATATTCAATCCGAGCATGTCTATAATGTACCGGCAATTAGCTTTGAGATTCGTGCTTTAAATATTGAAACGGTACAGATTATTCAGAAATCAAATCGAATTTGAGATATATTAGAGCACATAAATTCTAGCCTCTTATTCAAAAAGCACACTTGGAGTCTTGGAACGGGAGGATTTTTTATTTATATAAAATATTATAAAATAATAGAGGAAAGAAGAAAGGGAATTTTACAATTTTCATGTATAGACGGATTGGTTAAATTTCTTTGATTCAAACTTCGATTCAAACTTTGGATTGAAATTTTTATCTCTGGTATTATTAGAGTTTCTAATTAATATGAGGTAGCAGTTTCTAATCTAAGTTTAGATATGTGGAATAATTTCTTAAATAGAAACTATACAAGAAAGTATCTTATTAAAATCTGTTTATAAATTCCATACTAGCTAAATGATTGATTCAAATTATTTCTCTTTTTTGTGCTGACGTGACTTAATAAAAACTAAAATTAATTTCATGAATGTGAGAGTTTAGAAATTTTAGAAATCTTAATTTCTAAAAAGCAGTTAACAGTTATTTAAATATTTATTTGAGTTGCAGAAATGTAGATGCTCATTTAAAAAATATTTTTTAGTTGTCTTAAATTCTCTGTAGCATCTTTTTTCCAATTACAATTTTTTTTCTTCACGGAAAAGAGAACACAGAGGATCCAAGATGAGGATTGGAAGTTTTTTTTACCAATCCATCTATGCATGTCGAATTATTCTTTCTTTTTCTTCTCTATTATTTTATAATGCATTCTATAAATGAAAAATTTGGAACTAAAAATAAAATAAAAAGTACTACCGGATTAAAAAAAATATATTTATAATTTTCTGTGATGGTTGTCTAACAAATGAATTAGGATATGCTGTTATTCTGAAAAAAAAAATAACATCACCCCTGTTATCCTTTCTCTCCTCTCTCCACTCTCCGAGGGATAACAGGATTTGTTAGAATCGGACGATTTTCTTTTATAAACCATAAATAAAAAAATTAATTTTAGAAAATCAGTATAATTGATGCAGTTTTTACAAAAATCATAAAAAATAAGTTGGCAACTCGTTCTGGATATTTTTTTCTCCACAGAACGAGTTAGCAACTCGTTCTTGACTTTTTTCTTCTTCAGTTTTTACGGAAAAAACTATGCGGAAAACTGTGTAAACGATGGTGTAATTTCTATTTTTTTTAGTCCGGAATGAGCTGGCAACTCGTTCTCCCATTTTTTTTTGTAGGGTTTGCTTATAAATTATTTTTCTCGGTCAAGTTAACATGGAGTTTGAAAAATGAAAATATAAAACGTGAAACTCAATAAAACATGAATAACATGAGACATTTGAACCCTCTTATTAATGTATACATATTAATAATTACTATATGCATAATTATATATATAATTAAACGTCCAAATTGCGCTCATAGTTATGCTGAAGTGTGCTAAAGATGGGCTCAAAGTGCGCTAAAGATGCGCTCATAGTGCGCAATTTGAGCGCACTTTGAGCTAAAGATGCGCTCGAATTGCGCTCAAAGTTGATGCTAAAGTGCGCTCAAAGAGTTCTAAAGTGCGCTCGAAGTTGTGCTAAAGTTGCCTAAGAGTGAGATCAAATTGTGCTCAAAGTACGCTAAAAGTGCCCTCAAAATTATGCTAAAGTGCGCTGAAGTGCTCAAATTGCACTAAATTGTGCTAAAATTGATAATTACTATAGACGTAATTCTTCTCATTTGTTTTGGAGAAATTCTTTAATTGGACGTTTAATTATATATATAATTACGCCTATAATAATTATCAATATGTATACATAATAAAAGGGTTCAAATGTCTCATGTTATTCATGTTTTATTGTGTTTCACATTTTATATTTTCGTTTTTAAAGCTCTGCGTTAACTCAACTAGAAGATAATTTATAAGCAAACCCTACAAAAAAAATTTGGAGAACGAGTAACCAACTCGTTCCGGACTAAAAAACATAAATTATACCATCGGTTACACAGTTATTCACACCGTTTTTCCGTAAAAAAAAAAAAAAAAAAAAGTCAAGAACAAGTTGCCAATTTGTTCTTTGGAGAAAAAAATATCCAGAACGAGTTGGCAACTCATTTTTTTTATAATTTTTGTAATAACCGAATCAATTATATTGATTTTCTAAAATTAATTTTTCTATTTATAGTTTGTAAAAAAATTTCGATTCGTGCGCCTAACAACTCCACAGAACATTCCGAAAGCATCGAGCACATTCGCACAAAACAACAAAATTGCATTGCGTAAAAATTATTGACGTCTTTTTCTTAAAAACTTTTGTCTCTCGCGCCATAAGAAAAAAATGATGAGACTATGGCACTATGGTAATATACTAATATACAATAATGCATATTACATAACATTTCATACTATAGACTCGTATATTTAATTTTTAATTAAAGTCCAAACAGTTAATTTAAATCGTTTAACATGATCTGTATCTGATTCACAAATCTTAAATATTATTTTAGTAAACACTTAATTCACAACTATTGTTGAAATTTAAACACCTAATGATTTAAAAGTTTTAAATGCAAGCGTATGCATAGAAGAGGAATATTGTTGCATTTTTTTTTAAAATGAGGAACCTGTGAAAAAATAACTGCATGAGCAGTTGGCTCTGTATTCATAACTAACAATATAAATGCATATCATAACAAGTAAGCTACATATCATGTGATTTTGGAAAGTACAAAGAGCATTTTGCATCTTCATTTATTCCCGTGACTTAAAATTGCATGACATAGTTCATTTTTTTCTTTGTGAAATATCCAGAAGATATTGAAAGAGCAGTTTTTATTTCATGCAGCAAATAAATCATATGCAGCAGTAATATTTTTATATGTCGTAATATCTTTATGATGTAATTACTATTTTATATTATTATTTTCGTGCATTGAATTTTGTAATTTAAGCAAGTACTAACTCTCTTTGATCTTCTTTATTAAAATTAACTTATGCTACATTCACTTAAACTGCCTCCCTGATAATTATGAGTAGTCATTTGACAAATAAATAGAACAGTGGATAAATATTTTTATTTGCATTGGAGTTAGAATAGTAATATTTTGGTACTATTTGGAAGAATAAAAATATTGTTTGATAAAATGTTAGTTGAAATAAGAGAATGATGGATTGTATAGTGCTATAAAATGTTTCATAAAATATTATTTGATAACAATAACAATAATAATAATGATAATAACAACAATAATAATAATATATTTACATTATTATTATTATTGTTATTGTCATTATCATCATCATCATCATCATTATTATTATTATTATGCGGGTCTTTGTCGTCAACAGTAAGAAGATGAGGATGATGATATAAATAATACAACCACATGCAATTTGGGTCTTGTCAATTTATGTTTTGATTTGCTTAATTTCTTTCCGATTTTTCTTGCAATGCTTCAACTTTTTAAATACAATTAAAGGAAAATTATAAACTGTGAGATAATTGTGATATCGTTTTGAGATTTCTAAATCCAAAGATTGTTTAGAACAACAATTATTTTATGCCTTACTCAATTTCTTTCCAATTTGTCTTGACTCTTGACACGTTTCGATCAACTTCCAAATATGCAATTAAAGAAATTTATAAATTGTGTGTTAATTGTGATATCGTTTTGAGATTTTAAATTTCAGTCAATATTTTGTATTATGATATTTTTCATATGACCCGAAATTTTTATTTCTACCATATTAAAAAAAAAACCAATTAACCACTTTTTCTAGAAAATTTTAGACTTACCACGTCCGCCAATTGAATCGACGGACCCCATTCAAAAAAAAAAAACTTAACATAATTCAATTGGTGGATTAAGAGAAGGAAGAAAAAAAAAGAGTGCTAATTGAATTGACGGACTCTTTTTTTTTTTTTTTCCTTCCTCTCTACCAATTGAATTTCTGTTAAAAATGAGGTTCGCTGATTCAATTGGCGGACCCAATATTTGTCGTCAATTCAATTAGCAGACATGGTAAGTCTAGAATTATGAGGAAAAAATAGTTAATTGATTTTTTTTTTAATATAGTAGAAATAAAAATTTCGGGCATATGACAAATAATTAATTTCATCATGTAAGCATGAAAATTGTAAAGTCGTTGATTATTTTTTCAACTTAATCACTTTTATGCTAACATTTTAAGATGCAATCCTTGAAAAAGAGTTGATTATTCTTCAATTTCAAGGTTTGACTTTTTGGAAAAGGTAGTCAACTGTTACTGTTACTTGAAACCCCTGCTTCAATAGTAAAATAATTTTGAAGAATAGGTTTTACTTCATTACTTTATGTATATCGCAAGATTAAAGTTAGTAATCTAAATTAAAATGCAAAGCAATCTACAAAGGTTAAATATTGGATCGTTTACTTTATTCAAACACGTTATGGTATGATACTGTTATGTGGTAATAGTGTGGATGTCAATTACGTAATGTGGCTCGCGAGTTGCGTACTGTAATAAATAACACGGTACGTGGATTTGTCTGGTTACTGCATGGAGCATGGTCCGGAAATATCATAATTTATATCAAATACATTTCAATTTCTAAACAATATATTTATTTTCTTATACATTTGTTTTACAACCGCGCTTCATTAATTTACAATTATTTACAATTTTTTCTTGTTTTTGATTTTTTTTTTTCCTCTGATGCTTTCTTGCTTATAGTAACTTAAAAGTTCAAAAAATTAGTTAGACACGATCAAATACAACTATACATGACCAAACATAATCAGTAATGACATGACTAATGTATTGTGATTATTTTCATAATTTTATTCACAACACAATACAACACCTTAAAGATTTACTTGATCATGATACAACAAGTGACTAAAATTACACAAATTTACACACTACAATTTACATACATAATATAAAGTAAATATAATGTACACAAGAAGAAATGGAATAGATGACTTTGAATAAAGTAATTACAAGGGGCCCATTTCATAGGCCCAAAACTAGTACAGTGGATGAGTCTGAAAATTATTGGGCTCTTTTCTCTTTTTTGTTTCTTCTTATGTGGAGCTTTCTGTTATGCATCTTACACTTTCTACTCTTTAATTTCATTTCCTTGATTTTGGGCCTACATTCAAGCAATATTTTTTCCAAAGTCCATTAGGTGGAGGCATACTTGAATTTGATGGATGAACAGCTCCTTTTGGAACTAAATAAAATCGGAGTGGGATCGGCCCAATGGGTCTCAATCAAATTCAGTTCATTCTCTAATTAAAATAGTCCAATTTGCATTAAAATTTGCGTACATTTGTCACACGGAAATCTTTAAAGTTGTCCGAAGATTAATGCAACTGATTCCAAATAAAAACTCTCAAAGGTGAATTATTTGAAAGAATTCGGTTCTCTTTATTACACAACTTTTTATTACGGAATGGAATTTAGAGAGGCAAATAATAGTTCGGAGATGCTATTAAGCACATTTTAGGTGGTGGTGTTATTAATTAAGCACATTGATTTTTATTCATTGATGAAGATAAATAGTTCAACAACTGTTAAGAATTTAAAAATAATAAAAAGATGAAGATAAATAGTTGAGGTCTGGTATTACTATTGGAGGGGCATAAATATATAGATATAAAAAGTACAGGATCATAAGTAATTACTAACTAATTAAAAAAAAAAAACAATTGAAGAAGGGAAAGATAAAATGATTAATCAAAGAGCCAAGCCGTTTGAATAAAGATATAGATTCAGATCAAAGTGTATTATTCATAGTTTGCAGCCTCACTCTATATGTTAGTATATTTGCATGTAATTTATTAGAGAAATTAGTGCAAAGAAATAATTATAATTTTCTAATAATATCACACTTTTTTGTTTTTGATAAATGAGTGGACTCAATCACTTGCTTCTATTAATAAAAAAAGCTGTATATATATGATTTAGGGATCGACTAACAGTCTCCGCCTAACAGTCCCTAAACGTCCCCCGTGTTAAATGACAAAAAAGTGCGATAGGGAACCACAACCTACCGCACCAGCGCCAGCGCTACGTGACAGCTGCAATCTTCGTTCAAATTAAATTCATTACTAACACGCATAGTATTCATATCTACAAAATGATGCATTCGTTTCTATAATATATAGTATATAATATGGAGTACTGGAGAGGACCATTAAATTTTGGGAATCACTTTATCATGCATATCACGTTTTGAGAACTACATTCATTTAGTCAATTCTTTCACATTAATTCATATCACAAATTTGAAGTATTCATATGTATACATAGACCTGCTAATGAGCGGGTTTCGGTCCATAATTGGCTCATATCGAAATTGAAATGTCTAATGTCCTGTCCATGATCGACTCGAACTTGAAGAGATTTTGACCATGTTCAGTTCGTCCAACTCGGATCGTTACAAAATTCAGTCCAAACTAACCTTGTTCGAACAAGAATACATGGACAACTAATGAGCTGTCCACTGGACAACCAACGGGCTGTCAAGTCCAAGTTAAAAGACAACCATTAATTAAGCTATAAAGTAGCAACAGAAACTACAAATGAGATAAATGAGATAAAAATTAATATTGCAACATAAACTCAAATGAGATAAAAATTAATATTGCAACAAAAACTTAAATGAGATAAAAATTTAAAATATATTGCAACTAATATCACAGCATACTTTAATGTAACAATCAACCACAAAATAGTCTCAAAAAAGGAGAAACAATACTCCATATTATTTTGATTGCCTATACTTGATGTTGCACATCCAAGAAGAAACTCGACAAGGTGCGAAAAACACGCAACTAAGCTTGCAGAGAAGGAACTAATCAAGCCAGCCATAAACCTGTCATTTTAAAAATTTCAAGGGGTAAACATTTAGTGTAACAGGCATAATTTCCAGAAAAGAAAAGGTAAAATTTTACAAAAATATATACAAAATAGCAAAATTTTCAGTCTTCAGTCACAAGTGCATCAGGTTCATCTTAGGCTGATCTTAAGATCTTCTTTACTTGGTTTGGTAACAAAATTACTCTTTACTTGCAAAAAAAAAAATACACATCAAACACTTTCCTGTAGAAAATTAAGTGTATACAGGACAGATTGAAGTTGATTTATTTTCTACCTTGTATTTGGTATAGACTGGTAAATTAACTTCAAATTTCTGGTATATGTTAGCATAAATCTGGTCACTAATATTAATGTAATATTGTAAAGTAGAAAATAAAATCACAGTGCTATCAAGTAAAATAGGACCAGCACAATACAAGTACAAACGTACAGTACATACTGGTAACTAATTAGATATTAGTTATATATACTGGTACAAGTGCCAAGAGGTACAGGTAACTGTTAAGTACTAGGCCAAATTTCATTTTTCTGTTCTTTGATAACAAATAAAATAATGCAAGAGAGCTTTCATGAAAATATAATGAATTCTCCAAAATCCACAAAATTATTTCATAGTCACAAGAAAAATAAAAATATAATCAGATCTGTAAAGCTACTAATAAGCTCATGAAATGAATGACAGAATTGTAGAAGATATACCAGTTCAAACTGAGAAAAAATTATTTGGTACCAAGAGAGTTGTGCCAGTTCACTCACAACTCATAAGAGATAAAAGGAGCCATGACCCAACTGACTATGCCAACTCACAGGAAGATAAATAAAGCTCTCCTGAGCATTTCTATATAAATTATGGCTTAGCAAAATAATTTTAATGGATTTTAGAAGTTCATCTTTTCAAAAACTTAAAAATTGTCAAAAATAGTCATACTGTCTCTAATCTGCCCCTTTACTAAACAGCGTGTTAAAAATGGTACCATATGACAGTCAAATATCCATGCATTGATTGTAAACTTGCTAAACATGTTAAAATGAGCTTAATCTACGAATTGATTGAAATAGAACACCCAAAATTTATCGGTACCAGTACAGTACTAGAGTACCACTGTACCAGCCCAAAAACCCAAAATTCATCGGTACCAGTACAGTACTAGAGTACCACTGTACCAGCACAAAAACCAACCAAACCCAACTTGTACAAATAGCTTGAAACAGTTTTGAAGTCAGACCCAATTACCCAAAACACAAAATTTTACTGCCAAATAGAGAGACAGTGAGAGAGAGCTGTACGGTACCTTTGTGTAGCCATGTAGGGTTGGAGCAGGAGAAGGACGGAGACCAAAGTTGCCCAGAGAAGCGATCGACCAGCGGAGGAAGAGAGAAGTGGCGGTTTGAGCAGAATTGAAGAAAGCGGCAACGGCGGCGCGAGAGAGAGAGGATGTTAACATATGTGTCCCCGCGTCCCCGCACTAAAAGACAAAAAAATTAGGTTATGATATTTGCTTGGAGTATTAACCGTCCCGCGTTCGTGTCTAACTTTAATATTTGTTATCGTCTCCGCGTCCCCACATATCAGTATTTAATTTTAGAAATATTAGTATTTAACATTATGAACGTTAGTATTTATCTGTAAAGTCAAAAATATTAATCTCTAAATTATAAATAAGTTATATGGATTCTATTTAGCATCATATATCTTAGTATTTAACTTTATATACCTCAGTATTTAGCTTTAGAAATGTTAGTATTGAACTTTAGGAATGCTAGTATTTAACATTATGAAAGTTAGTATTTATCTTTTAAGTCAAAAGTATTAATCTCTGAAATTATAAATAAGTTTCATAGATTCCATTTAGCATCCTATATCTTAGTATTTAACTTTAAACACCTCAGTATTTAATTTTAGAAATGTTAATATAGAAACGTTAGTATTTAACTTTAGCAATGTAAGTCTTTAATTTAAATCATTTATAAAATTTTCCAAATTGAATTTTCATATAAAAATATAATTTTAATTACATAATTAAATACTAATTTTTATAATAATTAACAACTTTTCTTAATTATTTAGTGGGAGCAACAAAAAAAATACAACTTTCCTTAATTAGTCAACAACAATAGTTAGTTATTGGGACCCACCTTTCTTTTTGGACTCTGCGGGGATGGTGCGGGGATGAGGGAGTGGGGCTACATATAATTATTCAAACATGTTTGACACCTAACTCAATACTTGGACATTGGTCAATTAGTACCCCTCCTGGTTTGACATTGTCCACACATTCCAAGAACTAAACAATTTTTCAATATTTGTGAACTAAGCATGCACAAAACAGAAGTAGTATTCATACATAATTATATTTGTATTGATAAACATATATAAGTGTTTCTACTTTCTCATACACCATTTGTAATCTTCTTCACTCTCCCTCCCAAGCAAAGCACACCCAAATAAGACTGTCTGCCCATAGTGATTTAACACTAACAAATAATACAAGTCGCATATTATACTTGCCATATAATACAAACAAATGGAAAAACAAAATTGTAATATCACAAACATGTGAAGTATTCATACCAACTGAACAATGCATTTCGGATCAAATAGAACAATCAAACAAACATCAAGTATCATGTTTTTATGGGAACCATTTCAACAATTCACAGTAATTATGAAAAATTTTACAAAAAAATATGCATGATAAGTATTCATACATATTGGTCAAGTAGGTTGCATCTAAAATAATTACATCATGAAAATATGTTCCGTAAACGTCCATCTTGTGTACAATCATAAGCATAGAAAAAGTTCCGACCGATCTTTTGCTTGTTTTGAAAGTAGTCAAAAATTAGATGACAATCGTCTCCTCCCAGTGCTTGTAATTTGTTCCGCCTATATTTATCTATATGATTTCGTACATCCATCTTTGTAAAAGGACATATTAGATATCTACCAGTACCTTTCATTACCAAATCTATTTTAGCAGAAACCGGTAAACCTTTTTCATCGTGATAATCTAGTAGATCCTGTAATCTCTTCGGGATATATCGGTAACCCGAAATTAGAAAAGCTGATTCGGGTTGTAAAACATGATTGTGCTCTAGATTAACTTCAACTACTACCCAACCTCCAGTAATATCGGTACTTTTCAGCTTTATACATGCCTTACAACCTGTCCCTACACAAGTCTGCCTTCTCTTTGGCATACGACCCTCAATACTAGTTTTAGGCTTCTTACACTTGTTGCATGCTAACAAATAGTGCTGACTGAGGTCTTTATTCTTATGATTAGATCTTTTGAAAATCCCAAAACCAGACTGTTTTTCAAAAAGTTCATAGTATTGGCAAGCTTCTTCTAGTGTTTCAAACCAATCATCAACCACAGGTGGGTTTAAATCATGGAATTCCACATCTCCATTCTCTGTTAAATCTTCTTTATTAATTTCAACTTCTACCCTTCCATCAACACAATTATTCATAGCTACAACAATAAATATGCATGCACTTAAATAAGTTTATATATACCTATTATGCATGCACTTATAGCCACCAACACTTCTTATGATCTCGAGCAGCACCAGTGGGGTATTTGGTATTAGTGACGGCGGTAATGCAGATGAAATAATCTCTGGTTTAATTTGTAGTGTGATAATTATATTATCATTGTAATTTAGAAACTATATAAATTTGTCATTTTTAAAAATATGCAACAATATTTTTTCTTTAAAATTAAGTGCAACACAAGTTTTTTGGTATTCTCCAATATCTAATATAAGATGAAACTGAATAACTACAATATGATTTGTTTATAATAGTAAACAATTAATAAATTTCTATAATTTTGCAACTTGATAAGATGTATATTGAAAGAAATGAATATATTAAAAACAATGAAGCCTTTTCATACAAAATACATTCTGTATCACACTTATTACATTACTTGTTTTGCTTATGTGTGGGATAAAAAAAATGCGAATATTCTTTTTTAATTTCAATCAATCACTCCTTATACTATTTATCTTTTGTTAGCTACGATTGACACACATGTGATTTTTATTTTTTATTTTTTTTAATTAAAAAAAGTTCTAAAAAGCTAAAAATATTTCAAATTATACACGAATTATTTCTTTTAAAAAAAAATGAGGGTCAATAAAAAAATCGCAAAAAATATGAGGTTTAATTTTTTTGTACATGTAGCATTTTATTATAAATTATAAAACAAAGTCTACTTCATTATTAATTAAAAATAAATAAAAATCAATTGACCCATTCTATACTAATGCCTGTGTATGACATATATCACTCGTGTGATTATCCCCTCACAGCTTGGTTCGAGGAGAATACTCACAGCCAAATCAAAATTAATTTGATACCTATTTGAAATTCATGCCATGTTAAAACCAAAGACTCACTACTTGGTCAGGTATTGCACTGGATTAGAATTATGTGTGATCTCCATGTGTATTCAAATTAGCGGAATAGAGTCCATATTCTCTGAGGTAACATAATATTTTTGTTTAGATCCGGACCATACAATACATTGTCTGCAGTGATATCCATAGTGACAAATGAATTATTCGGATTCAATTCGACATAGTCAAAAGTTTGTGATTCGGGTATATATAATTTGGGAATGATTCAAAATTATCCGGATTGGAGGTCTTAGTCCCACAACGGAGCAAAAAAAAATCGGAAAAAATTCGTAAAATTCGTGAATAGTTCGGTCAACTGAATAATTTAGCGTTTAGTTTGTCATTACAAAAAAAATAATAATGAATTATTCACGAATCTTGTAACTATGGTGGTATCTATTAAAGGCCTGTAAAATTTGAAAGTAACGGAACAAATGAGGCCGGATGATAAAAAAAATTACTATCTAGATAAAATTACGACGGAAAAGATACAGAGATAGCATTGAAAAATAAGAACCTGTATTGTTATTGTTAGAGAATTATGAGTATATATATTTGGGAATTTTTTTTATAAACCATAAATAGAAAAATCAAATTTAGGGTTCCAATAAAGAACGAGTTGGCAACTCGTTCCCCGTATTTTTTTTTGGCAATAGAACGAGTTGCCAACTCGTTTTTGGTCAATTTCTCAAATTTTCTGTGTGGTCTGTGTGGTTTCTGTGTTGTCACAGAACGGGCTTCCAACTCGTTCCCAGTGAAAAAATAAAAAAAAGTCAGAGAACGGGCTCCCAAATCATTCCCGGCGAAAAAAATGTATGCACGGATTTTAATAAGTAAGCACGAATCTTAATGCAGATATGATGGTCACCACTAAATTCAATAAAGCCCAAAGCCCAATTAATTGATTTGGACGGAATCTTTTACAATTAATTGATCTGGACCGTTCTTTTTAATTTGGCACGAATCTCAAAGCCTAAAAATATTGCCCCCTTGGTCTGGACTGTTCTTTTTAACTTGGCACTAATCTCAAAGTACAAAATACTGCTTTCGCTCGATTTGGGAGCCCATTCTGGATATTTTTCGGATTTTATGTGACGATTGCTTTAGTATTCAGTGATAGTTGGCGAAATTGATCAAGAACGAATTGGCAGTTCATTTTGAGGGGAAAAAAATGTGGGAATGAATTGTCAACCCGTTCTTTATGATTTTTCTAAATATCAAACCACTCATGTTGGAACCCTAAATTTGATTTTTCCATTTATGGTTTATAAAAAAAATTCTATATTTGGTGTAAGTTTCTTTTGTATCCTGCAAATTTAAAGATCTGGTATTACTAACAATAATTTGAATGTCTGGTAAGCTCATTCAGGTCCCGGATACAGCACTATTTTACAGCAAAATTTTGTTTAAAGATATAATTAGGCATAATTGGTAAAATGAGACTGAACCATAAATAGGCCAGGAAGAATTGCATTTATGTTACAGATCAACATAGATTATAACTAGAATTTATTCTAAGGTTGCACAGTGAGCAATTAAGTGCTTCAACAATGCGGTACTTTATTGATCTCAAAGTAACACCTAACTATTCAAATAATTAAAGAACAAGAAAAAAAATGTTTTTGGATTTATGTACAAAATCAATGTTTTTGAATAGTATCGTATTTTCTAAAAGACAGGGATTTTACACCTATCTAAAAATAGTAAAAAAAAAAATTCAAAATCATAAAATTTGGTCTACAAACCACATTAATATGGAGATTATGTTGAGTAGTTCAGATCAATTGTTTAAACTTAAAAATAGAAATAAGGGTGTGAGGTATGTTTGGGGCACAAAAACAATGTGGCATTTTAAACCGACTCATATATTAAAAATGTTGAAAAATAATAGTTCTTAATTTTAAAATGTGTGTAACTATGTTATGCAAGTTTTAATTTTGATTATTTTTTCAGAATATTTTATATGCTTATTAAAAAAACGAGTTCGATGTTGAATATATCATCCTTTTTATTTTTTTGAACGTGAAAAAATTTGGTGAATCTTCACAATAATCAATAATAATTTTAAGTGAAGTGCATATTTCTTAAAAAAATGTAAGTTCTTTGAAAGAAAATAAGTGTGTTTTCATGAATAAGGGGTTTTATAAAGAATATCTCATTTTATAATTTTTTGTTGTTGTTACAGATTCTATTTTAGTCAATGGTTCTTTTTTGAAAAATTGTAGATTGCTGAACAAAACATTTTTAATTTGTTCGATTGAAGTTTATAGAATACACAATAATTATTCCATTTATATTTTTTTCTATTAAAAATATTATCCTTATATCCTGGTTTACAAAAAATTACATCTCTTTTTAGATTTATTTCTACAATGAACCCAATATCATATCAGTTCATGATTTGTCTTTATTTTAAACAAATTTATTTCGAATAAAAGGGAGTTAGATTTTCTCCAAAAACTTTTGAAACTATTTTATTTAAAATCAGATCTAAACTATCCGATTTGTTTTATAATTCGTGCAAATAAATTTAGAACTTAACAAACTTAAATGGTTTCGTAAATATAAATTGTCTATGCAAATAGTTTATATCTCACTCTGTGATTCACTGATTCTGAATACAAATGTCTGTGCAAATTAGATCTTAGTCGTCAGTTTTAATCTGATACAAATCTTAAAACAGTAGGTATGAAATTTCAATTGTTGGGCTCAGTGTTACTAGAAACTAATTGTACTTTGATCAGATAGCTGGGAGGATACGGAGGGTAAAATTTTTAACAGAAGAGTTTTGACTTCATACAGCGTAACTAGTAACTACTATAGAATTAAAAATAAGCGTTTCATTATGGTTGCGGAGTTGTGCAGAGCTGATCGGACGGCTCAGATTTAATTTCAGCCGATGAGTGCTCGAGATGACGGAGGAGGCAGTATTAATTTTTCTTTGAGATTCGTGCCATAATTTTATTTGGTCCGTCCGATCAAAACGAAAAAAACTGCATAGCTCTGCAGGTAAAAACACCGCAGAAGATATGATTCATTGCATTATTGCATATGATTTTGGGCTTTGTGCGCAGTGCGCTGCATGCTTGAAGCCATTACTGCTCTGTTAAGATCTTTACCAGGATACGAACCGCATCTTCTGCATTAACTTAAAAGGGAGGAATTTCAAAGTATACCCCTCAAAAACTTTAAAATTACACATTTACTCCTCTAAATTTTGAAATTACATATTCCCCCTCTAAACTAAAAAAAACTCACATATTTACCCATTACATTATCTTTTATATTAAAACACATTCTAAATTCATAAAATAAACGTTTTACTCTTTTCTTACAAAGCATAAAACGTTCATCTGACTCCAATTTGAATCTGAAAGGTTCCTTTACTATCTGAATTGCTTTAAGATCTGTGCATGCTAGATCAACACGAATCTTGAAGCAAACATGCACGAATACTGAAGCAATGTGCACAGATCTTAATGCGATACACACATATCAAAATTGCTTTAAGATCAGTGCATGTTAGATCAACACAAATCTTATTGTGATATGCACAGATTGGACGGTATAAGAATTCTTCATTTTCAAATTTGAGTTCGATGGGGGTCTTTTGTACTTTTAATAAAAGATAAAATGGGTATTTTATATATTTAGAATGAGTTTTAATACAAAAGACAATAAAATGAGTAAATATGTGAGTTCTTGAAGTTTAGAGGGCGAAATATGTAATTTTAAAATTTAGAGGGATAAATTTGTAATTTTGAAGTTTTTGAGGGGCATACGTGAAATTCCCCCAACTTAAAAGAGCAATTTTTGAGTTTAATGCATCTCGACCGTCTGATCAGGATTGGAGCCAATCAAACCCACGCCTATGACCGTATGACGCCCGGGGCCCTTTAATATTAATGCGGATCTCAATCGGACGGTAGATCTATTAACACCTGTCCAGTAGATAGTTCTGGGTTGTTCCAACTTGGACGCGATAGTTCTAGAACTTACTTGATCTCCTGCGAACCCATCCCCACCGCCAATTCTCTCCATTGGACGGTTCAGTTGTTGCTATTCCGAACTTTCTGGAATTAAATAATAGAGATTTAGATATACACCCATCATAATTTCTTCAATTAGATATTTCCCCATCAAAACTTCAAAATTTAGATATATACCCATTACTCATTTAAATCAATTAAAAATGCTAATTAGTAGAAATAAACAAGATAAAAAGACAGTTATGCCCTTTCTTCAATTAAAAACACTGATACTATCTTAGTGGTAGAACCCACGCCAACCAAATGCCCTCTCTTGGTTGAGAGGCATATCATATTTTCTCGCCATTGTTCTACCCTTCATGCAAGAACTTTGAACATGTACTTAGATGTGAAATTGTTAAAAAAAAATCATTTCGAAAGGTATTGGAAAACCCAACAGGCGAAGAATATAATCTTAACATTGATTTGAAATTATTATATTTTTTAAGGTGGGGCACAGAATTAATCAATCCAGCCATGGCAAGAGAGTAAGGTAAGCACAATCAAATTTTCTTAACTATAACATAGAGAAAGTCAAATTGAGCACTATTCAAAGCACTAGATCACAACGAATAGAAATGAGTAAGAAGAAAATAAAAAGACAAAAAAAATGTAGCAATCTCTGGATCTGTATCGATAATAACCTTCTCCTGCTTAAATGATTCCTTGTAGATGCCTCCGTTCTCCATCTGACTCAGTGTGTGCACGTTAAGGGGCAAGAGTGTGCGTCTCTCTCTTTCTGTCTATCTCGCGTCGCCAATAGAGCTGGAAAATTGCCCTTATTTATCAATCAGTATTTTTAATTGAATTGGGTAAAATTGTCTTTTTATCTTATTTATTACTATAAATCAGTAATCTTAATTGATTTAAATGAGTAATGGGTATATTTACAGTAGACAAAGACTTCTATGGATATAAGGACCTATTTGTAAAATAAATATATTTTTATTTTTAAAGTTCAAACAGTCGATCTGAACTGTTCATCTTGTTCTCCATATTAATATGTGCTTGGAGACCAAATTTTACATTTTTCTGAATTTTTTTACTATTTATTAAGATGGGTACAAAATTCAATGGTCTGAATTTGATATTTTTTGTACCCATCTTAACAAATAGTAAAAAAATTCAGAAAAATATAAAATTTGGTTTGAATTTTGAAAATAAAAATATGTTCATTTTACAAATAGATTCTTATGTTTATAGAAAACACTCTCTAATAGTAATAGTTATATTTAGATGGAGAAATAACTAGATATCTAATTGAAGAAGTTATTATGGATATATATCTAAATTTCTCTAAAAAATAAGCCCTTAAAAACCTCTCGATACTCGTCTCTCATTTACGGATTTGAAAAGAAAACTATCTCAAAAACCCCTCCATCGTTAAATCTTTTTCATCGCTATCTGTTCTGAATTCTGATTTGTTAGTTTTGATCAATAATGGCGGGAAAGAGCGAAGGTCCGGCCATCGGAATTGATCTCGGTACTACTTATTCGTGCGTTGGTGTGTGGCAACATGATCGGGTCGAAATTATCGCGAATGATCAAGGCAACCGTACGACTCCGTCATACGTGGCCTTTACAGACACGGAGAGGCTGATCGGAGATGCAGCCAAGAATCAGGTTGCCATGAACCCTACAAACACTGTTTTCGGTAAGTTCAATTTTCAAAATTGTCTCTCTTTCTACATTCCTTCTTTATTTAGAATTGTGCCTGTCTGTTGTTATTAATTTGGATATGTAGATGTGTTCTACGCTGAAATGTACTGATTGTATTTTGCCTCAATGAACTTCTTGCTGGTCTCTGCATGTTAAAAATAAATATAAAAGGCAAGACTATGATTTGCTAAAGCTCAGTTATTTTGTGGAATTAAGAGCACTCTTGTATTGAAACGAAATTTATGGCATAATAAAATCCAATTTGCTATTAAGTACTGTTCAACTTGCATATTGTTATTGAATTGTTGTGGTACTTTTACTATGGAGAGATGCTTTTGGTTTAAATGAAATCTTACAGTTATCTTTATTTTATTATTTATCTACCACATTGAGAAACACCAAGGAATTTAAGTTGTTTGTGGATGTGCTGTTTCAAAGATATTTTTGAGGTGCTGTGGTACTTGTTAATAGTTCCTCCCATTGGTCTTTTTGCCAAGGCAATGTATTTATGGAGACATTCTAACTTCTCTGCTACTCTGTTTCGTAAAAATTGCAGATGCGAAGCGTTTGATTGGGCGTCGATTCTCGGACCCATCAGTTCAGAGCGACATGAAGCTCTGGCCATTCAAGGTGATCCCCGGTCCAGGGGATAAACCCATGATTGTGGTCCAATACAAAGGTGAAGAGAAGCAGTTTTCAGCTGAAGAGATCTCCTCTATGGTCCTTATCAAAATGAAGGAGATTGCCGAGGCCTACCTTGGCTCCACTATAAAAAATGCAGTCGTGACAGTTCCTGCCTACTTCAACGATTCTCAACGCCAAGCTACAAAAGATGCTGTTGTAATTGCTGGCCTTAATGTCATGCGTATTATTAATGAGCCAACTGCAGCTGCCATTGCGTATGGCCTTGACAAGAAAGCTGCCAGTTCAGGAGAGAAGAATGTTCTGATTTTCGACCTTGGTGGTGGAACCTTTGATGTGTCCCTGCTCACCATAGAGGAGGGAATATTTGAGGTGAAGGCAACGGCTGGTGATACCCACCTAGGCGGTGAGGACTTCGACAACAGAATGGTTAACCATTTTGTGCAGGAGTTCAAGCGCAAACACAAGAAGGATATTACTGGTAATCCCAGGGCTCTCAGGCGTCTCAGAACAGCTTGTGAGCGAGCTAAGAGAACCCTCTCTTCCACTGCCCAGACCACCATTGAGATTGATTCATTGTATGAGGGGATTGATTTCTATTCTACAATCACTCGAGCTCGGTTTGAGGAACTCAACATGGATCTCTTTAGGAAGTGCATGGAGCCAGTTGAAAAGTGCTTGAGAGATGCCAAGATGGACAAGAGCAGTGTGGATGATGTTGTGCTTGTTGGCGGCTCTACTAGGATCCCAAAAGTGCAACAGCTTCTTCAAGATTTCTTTAATGGCAAGGAGCTTTGCAAGAGCATCAATCCCGATGAGGCTGTAGCATATGGTGCTTCTGTTCAGGCTGCCATTTTGAGCGGTGAAGGTAACGAGAAAGTCCAGGACTTGCTGCTGCTTGATGTCACCCCATTGTCTCTTGGTCTTGAGACGGCTGGTGGTGTCATGACTGTTTTGATTCCGCGGAACACCACCATTCCCACCAAAAAAGAGCAGGTATTCTCCACCTACTCGGACAACCAACCTGGTGTTCTGATCCAGGTGTATGAAGGTGAAAGGGCCCGCACCAAGGACAACAACCTTCTTGGAAAATTCGAGTTGTCTGGAATACCTCCGGCACCGAGAGGTGTGCCCCAAATCAATGTGTGCTTCGATATTGATGCTAATGGTATTTTAAATGTATCCGCCGAGGATAAGACTACTGGCCAGAAGAACAAGATCACAATCACCAACGACAAGGGCCGACTCAGCAAGGAGGAGATAGAGAAGATGGTTCAAGAGGCTGAGAAGTACAAGGCAGAAGATGAAGAGCTGAAAAAGAAGGTCGAGGCAAAGAATGCTCTAGAAAACTACGCGTACAACATGAGGAACACAATCAAAGATGAGAAGATCTCTTCAAACCTACCAGCTGATGACAAAAAGAAGATTGAGGAAGCAATTGATCAGACGATCAGCTGGCTTGATGGCAACCAGCTTGCTGAGACAGACGAGTTTGAAGACAAGATGAAGGAGCTCGAGAGCATCTGCAACCCGATTATTGCTAAGATGTACCAGGGTGGTGCACCTGGCACAGCTATGGATGAGGATGGTCCCACTGGTGCTGGTCCAAAGATAGAGGAAGTTGATTAAGCTTGTGCCATTTGCATTTGGGTTAATGTCTGAGCATATGTCAATGCGCCTTATATCATGTTGTAGATTCTTGTATAATTTGGTATTGTAGTTGAGTGTTGATGTTTTTAGCAGTAATGCGTGAGGGGTACTTCATCGTGGGTCAAGGAGCCATTGTTACTAAAATTGGAGGTTGTTAGGATTTTGCATGGGTGAAGTTTCAATGAAGGTTTTTACTGTGAGTTCACAAAATTTGTTGAAGATGTTGAATTTTAGGCTACAGAGTGTTGGTTTATAACAATCACTCTTGCTTATGTTGGTGTCTTTCTGTTTCTGACTTGTTGCAAAATGATGTGAAAAATACAACTGAACTTTTAAAAACTTTAGTTCCATATTCTTTCCACGCATTTCTAATTAGTGTGGCTTAGTAATTTGTGTTATTGGACTATATTTACCTGCACTAAATTTTATCCTATAATATTGTACCGATCTGCCTGCACTCAACAATGCTCGAACCTTTTCCAGCTGGTACAATACTGCATGGTTTGAGCCAATTTTTTTTTTTTTAAGAATAAAAATGGGTATTATCACCGATTTCTATTGAGAAACTACAACTACCGAATGGGAGCAAATGAAGGTTGTATAAGTTGTATCAGATGCTTAATTTAGTTTCTTTTTCCCCGAAATTATACATCAAAGATTTTCAACCTTTTCATATTTCAGGAGATACTAGGGAGTAGGGAACGGTGGTCGGGCTGCAATTCAGACCCAAGGTTCTATGAACAACCCATTTGGTCCAACGTTCGTCTATGGTTACCAGAACATAGCTTTTGAGGTACAAGTATATATTTTATATTTTGATAGCTTTAAGTTTTTACATTTGCCATGTGCTTTCTTGCAACTGCCAGCCTGCCAGGTGATGAAAAATGGATACATTGCTACCATAACTTTCTTCCAATCATGAGGTGCCTTATGTCCAATTGTTATATTTGTTTATTGCGTTTTGTTATATCCTTCTCAGGTAATGTCATAATATGCTTTGCTATATATTTTAGCTGTTGTTGCTGCTTCTTGTCAGTATCGCCATTTTATCTGCCTGTTGTATATATGCACATTGTAAAGGAGCTGTTCTTTATACATGTCAGAATATGCATCGTTAGTTGTACAAAATGATGAACATGGCAGAAAAATGATGCTCAGCTCAAAGCAATGAATAAAATAAGGGTTTAAATAAAATAAATGTAAAATTTGACGAATTGATGGTATCTGCATCTCAAATATTGAGCATTGGTACCAGCACTGGTACAGATTCAACCCTTTAAATATCAACAGTATACATCATTTACAAACATGACAAAAAAAATAGAAATAGAAATACAAGCCTTGACAATCTCCAAAGTTACTCTCAACAAACCTTAACATAACACACCAGCAAATACAATCATCATAGCTAAAATGCCACTCATATATCTTCCAGGAATTTCATGAACTGGATACGAAACATTAATTCTCTCATCTTTCAATGTTTGAAAGATCGATCTCTATATTTTTGTCATCATCTAATAGCTAGCTCCTGCAATAATTATTAAAACTGGTATCAGAGTAGAGATTGGAGGAGGGAGAGAGCAGGTGAAGCGACACTGTTTGTGAAGAGATAGCAGATGAGATACTAAATCCAACAACTAAGATCCAACATAATGTATATGAAATACCAAATCCAACAACAGACAAATTACTGGTATCAAGTCCTCCGTGCTACAATAATTACCAGTATCAAATCCAACATAATGTATACGAATTATGAAATACCAAATCCAAACAACTCATAAATTAGATGCAAGTAATATACTCGTATGATGCGATAAAATATTATGTTCAACGGCCCAGTTGAAATTCAAATTAAAATGAGAAGATTAGGTGTGGGGCAGCAGTGCCCGTGTTAAGGGAAATATACATTCCTTAAAAATAGAAGCAGAAGATATGCTTGAACTTCGTAACACAATTGCGGATATTTATGCAGAAAACACAGGTAAACCTGTAGATGTTATACAGAAGGATCTGGAAAGAGACTTTTTTATGTCGGCAACAGAAGCTCAAGATTATGGTATTATTGATCGCGTAGCAAAGTTCAAAAAAGAAAATGAATAAAATCCTGAGTGATCCGAGTGATTTTTTGTAAATCTATTTGAAACTCGAATTTTCCTTTTTTGAATATGGAGTATTCCATATTCAAAAAAGGAAAATTGAGAAAAATAACACCTGGTTAAGATCTAGACCTTAACAAACACTTTTTTTTACATTTCAATGATGGCCGGTCGGCCCATGGGCCTTATTGTTAAGATTATCGTTACTTTTCTTATGCAAACTAGTTCTCTTAATCTCTTTACTTTTATTTTATTATGAAATGTTCCCTTTGCTATATATTCCCCATCCCCCCAACACTGCAATACTTAATAAATAAAATCAACAACATTATTAAATCTACCAAATCGATCAAGTATAACTAACATGTCCAAAAAACAACATAACATATATAGCCAGAAATATCTTAATAGCACACAGCACAAATAGACATGTCCTAACACCACATAACCAGATAAGTTTTAACAACACAAACATAAGATAACATAACCTAACAACACAGGCTCTCATGTTTCTCTGATCAAGATTCAAGAAACACAAATACAAAAACAACTTAAAAAAAAGTCTTCATCTCACCATCCGGATCCTAACATCACCGAATGGTCCGAATCACTAACAGTCACCCTAGAAAATACATCTTCCCCTTACCCTTGACATCCACAGTAGCCTTCTGATCAGAGCTCATCACCGGGCCCATGTTCTCGTAACAATTCTCAGCCGGCGCCTCGCTCGGTGCACCATGCATTGAAGAGCTGCAGCCCACATCATCACCAAAGTAGACTGGGCCTATGTTATGGGAAATTACATACCGGCCCCAAGGCCCAAACTGCGGTGCTGGTACATACATGTTATTGTTAACATCTAGGCCTAGGCCTAGCAACTCAGTGAATGACCCCACCGGATTCACCGCATCACTGTTTAGAGCGAGAAGTTGGTTGAGAGTAAAGTTCATGTTCATCCCTAGGTCTGGAATCCCAGCAGGCTGGTTTGAGTTGACACAAGTACCATACATCATTTCATTTTGTATGTATGGCATCTGAAACTGGTACGGGTTGGTCAAGTTGGCGCTTTGATACCTCATATCTGCTTCTGCTTCTGTCATCCCGGGTTGGTTCAAGTTAAAGCCGTTGTAAACTACTTTCTCTTCTGGAGCCGGCATCTCAGCTTGAGCATCTGATGATTCATTCTTTTCCTCTTGCTCAATAATCGGATCAACTCTTGCAATGTATTCTTGCAAAGTTGTCCGAGTTTTGGCCCTCTTATATATGCGGGTCCTTCGAGAGTTCTTTCTCTTGTTGGTATTCCAGTGATTCTTAATAGAATTTTCAGTTCGGCCCGGAATAATTTTTGCGATTTGAACCCACCTATTCCCATACTTAGTGTGCGCCTCGATGAGTTGTTGTTCCTCCTCCTCTGTCCATGGTTGTTCCTACAAAAGCCATTAAAATAAATTAAGAAACAAGCAAGGCATGCACTAACTTGGGTGCATAGTTGTTTTTGTTTTCCCTGAATTTGTATGTGTTAGCAGGTTCTATATTAAAATAACTGACACTTCATATATATATTGGTGGTTGCTTAAATATATTAATTGCCATCATGTTCAGAAAATTATACTGATGGTACGTAATATATATATGTGATGATTTTAGAAACACTTCAAATGAAAACACTTGTGTATTAGCTAGATTTTTTTTTTTTTTTTTTTATCCAAATAAACAGTTTTAATTAACCACCATATATACATTACAATTGGGCTTAGTTGGATTTTAACATGAGATTTACTATAATTGCGGACAAAAATATATTAGTACCAGATTACTTTTGCAATCTTTAAATATTTTTTTTTTAAAAAGCCAAAATAAATCTAACTGAACTCACAATACATATGGACACAAAAGATATATATTTAGCTAGCTAGCTAAGTTATTAATCTCTACTGATCAGTTTCGTTTGTTTAATTTTTACAAAAATCTCCTAGCTAGGTATATATATATTGTTACTAATTAAAATTTGCTTCATTACTAATTCATGATCGATCAATAGGTGCAGGTTACCTAGCTAGAGATACAAAATAAAAACGGCTGTACATATAAATATGTACGTACATGTCAGCCTCTTGATACATTGCATGAGAGTAAGGTTGCAAAATTATTTCCAATTCCGTTTCCGTTTTGGGTTATTTGCACAAATATATAGTTGCACCATGCATAATTTGGAATTTGAAGAGAACAAGGTTTACTATATATTAATACATGTTCTGTTCTATTATCTATGAATATGATTTTCCTTCAGAATATCTTTTGTATATATATTTTCAAATTCCAGGTTAAATTTTGAATGTTTTTAGTACCTCAACCAAAATTTTGCATTTATCTTCTCCATTTAACACTTTCTACAAATTGCATATATTTTATGAAATAGTAATAATTTTAGTGAAGTACATTTACAATATCAGAAAAAAACAATTCTTCAAGAAAAATATAACAATGACATATATATATAAACAATGAAAAGAGGGTCCTGAGCCCTTTCTTTACTCAAATAAAGAAGCTAAGTGCGTGTATGTGTGTGTGTGTTACATATACAAAGCTACATATAGATGGTTGGTCCACTGCTTAATAATTAGCGAGTCAATTTTATTTCTTGGATTTGATAGAAATAGTGACCTTAGACTGATCATGGAGGAGGATCGAAGTCTTTAATGGTTGAAACAAGAAAATAACTAGTCTTAAGGTAATTTGTTAGATTTTAACTGGACCTACTCTTAAAAAAAATGACATCACAATCAAGCAAATATATTTTTTTTCTATAGAAAAATTAATAAAATAAGATATAACAACGATAGATTTACTCATATGTCCTCTTAAAAAGACATATACACACTATCAGTATATATGAATATTTTAATTTGATTAAATCTCTATAGAAACATCCATGATGTTTTAATTTAATTGAAATAAAGACCATATATGGAATTGAAATATAGGGATTAATTTGTACATTGATGTCAGGTCGGAGATGGTTGTGCCATCTTTCTCTACACTGCTTTCCTGTTTTCGAGTCCAAGGATTTCGCTATCTCCGACCATTTTCTCTTGCCATAGGTATTAACCAACTGCCTCAAATGTCTATGAAGAGATTAAAGAATATACTTAATTTAATTTTTGAGATGAACTTATACATGTGTGTATGATCAAGTGAGATTTATATTCTAATTAAAGAAATAATATAAAGATGTTAGAGATGTAACTTACTGATCATCTTCCAAGCTCCAAAGGCCTTTACCCATGACGGGTGTTTTACGCACACCACCATTTTGACCTTCGCCTGGATATCCTGCTAAGGTGACACCATCTCTGTTATTGTTGTTGTTGTTATTAATTGCATTATAGTGTTGCACTTCATCATTCTCGCCCGTCTTATTTTGATAGAGCATGAAACCCAGCGACTGATCATTTACTTCTATTCCTGAATAATTTAGCAAACATGAATTTGGAAAGCATTAACCCATGCATCTACATTGATGGATCAGATATAGTAGCTCAAAAAAAACTTTTTAGAGTAGTTCTGAAATTGATATATATACCTTTGGAAGTACCAAAGCCGGAGTTGGTTTCTCGGCTTTCTTTGTTGTGAGAATATTCTTTCTTGGGCCGAGTTCTCATCTTGGAAAGTTTATTTGGAGGTGGCTTGGAGTTGGTGGAGGGAGAGGAAGGTTGTCGAGTTGGGCGGCGGTGGTTAGAAAGGTAAAAGAATTTTGTAGGAGTGACCAAGTGAGGTGACTTCCTTCTTTATATAGTCACTGAGAGTTATTCGGAACCGTTTGATCATTCTCAATCAGACGCTCAAGAATCACGTACATATATCTTGTAACCGCCGGGGTTCACGTTTTACGCCCCTAAGAAAATTAATAACTTCCAAAAACAAATTATTACTAGAATGTATGAACTTAGAAGGTCACAAGTACTTGCGCAGATTGGCATTCACTACGTACTCTCTTAGAACAGATAGTAGCAGAATGCTATAAGAAGTGGCAGCGTTCATCAGCATTAGACGGTTTTGATGAATTCAACTTAAATCAGCAACCGACCGTTTAATATTTTAGCGTTGTGCTATTTCATGCAGATAGCAGCGGATGTGAAACCAAGATACACAGAATAAGCAGTACAATAACTTCTTGTTAAACTTTTTTCAGAACAACCAAAGCACAGCTGGAATTTTTTTGTCTAATCCAAAAAAGCGTGCTCTATCTGCGTGAACGGGAACGTGATCGATCTTCAAACCAAGACCGCAGCCAATTCGGTCTACAAATTGATCTGCAAACCGAGGTGATCATGAGCATGTAATCCGACTGATCCAAAGCTGAGACTGTGATGTATCCTTAGCCAAATGATCCTACATTGTAATCAAATCATGTAAATGGACCCAACAAAAAAAAAGGTACCTTGTCATATTTACACTGGTAAGCTTAATTAGTTTGTTTAATTTCTGTTTCCTCTTCATTTACTACTGGTTGAAGCAAGCAGCTTCCCTCCTATTTCTATCACACAATGTACTATTTGGTTGATTATATCATGTGAATGTGCGCTTGACTTTGGATTGCAATCAAGTTATTTGTAGACCATTGTGGGCTTTCTCCCTATGCTTTGGGCTTAGATATTAAATCCATAGTAGTGAGCATTTTAGGCCTTGTAGTGTATTTGGAATTATGTCCCTTTTTCAAATTTGTAGCCCATTGTGGGCGTTTTAATTTCAGATATTCATCATTCTCAAGATGAGAATTAATCTTTCCAATTGAAAAAAAATACGGATTTCATTCCTTGAATAATTCAAAAATGATTTATAATTGCTATACATCAAATAGATACAAAACTAAAAAATACTACAAAATAATCTTATAAGTATATCAAAATTTACATATATAAGATAATGATGTACTTGTTAAATCTCATCTCTTGTTTTGTGTTATAAAGATAGCTGCACCAAGCTCCTTGCTTAATAATGGTTTTTACAATATTAATCTTCCACCTAAATTATTCGTTAGAGAATGGATCGGACGACTCTGACATGGCATCATCGATGCCTATCAATCTATATATCATGCCCCCTGATTCCTAGTGGTACATGTCACGGGATATTTACAGTCTAATCGGAACGCCAGTTCTCCATTCAAAACGGGAAATGGAAATGACATCGCCTTGAATTTTCTGATCGGAACACAATCAGCAACGAGAAACGAATTCACTTCAGACGATTTGGAAGGAAATTTTAGCCTCAAAATTTTCTCGTAAAAATTGATGAGATTCGACGAGAATTCATTCGGCAAAAACTGATGGTCTTTTTCTTCCAGGGATATCCCTTCGCTTTCCTCGCTTTCCTAGAGTATTCTCTTTGCTTCTACCATCGTCAGTGTCCGATAACAACGGAGGAAAATTGGCGGAGTCGCTTGGCCAACGCAATTCAAGCGCGAGACCCTTCTAACCGTGCAGCTGTGTGATTCAGCTTCCAGTAACTCCGAGCTTCTCGAGGTAATTAGTCTCAATAATTGACGATCCGACTTTTCTTTTCCTAATTCGTTTGTGTAAAGTATTTGGAATCATTGTGCCTGTTAGTTCAAGCACGTGGATGAATTTAAATTGTTGAGGCATCTCCAAAATTAGTTTTTTTTTTCTGCAATTACCTTTTTGATTTAGTTGTTGAGGCATAAATTGGTCTTTAACTGTACACATTCATATACTTTATTACTGGCAGTTCCCTGTCAAGGTATAGAGTAGTATATTTTTATGCATAATTTTTTTTTAACTTTGGATTGATCTGAAGTTGAGAAGCCATTTACTTTTGATTAATTAATTTTCTAGTTATTTTTCATGAAAGTGAGTGAATTCTATCATATTTTTAGTGATTGAAATCAATTAAACTCTCGTGAAGGGATTATGTAGATATGGCACCACTTTCGTGAAGGGATTATGTAGATATGGCACCACCTTCTCGTGAAGGGATTAGTGATTTATTTATACTGGTATTATGTATGGATGTTGGATAATGCATACTCCTTGAGTACTTTTGATTGGCATTATTTTTTATTTATTTCAGTTTGGCATTGATTTTTTGCTTTTACTTACATAGAACATGGACTGGTACGATACTGGTACAGACCAGGTTGTAATTACACATGCTTGCTCATTGCTGCACTCTCTACATCAGCCTCTCTTGTAATATAAACCTATTGTATTGTGTATAATGCATGCCTACATGTTTTTTCGACAAAAAAAAAAGTGCAGTATCTATTAATGCAAAAGCTATGCAATTGATGGTCCGATGCATACCTGCCATAAGCAAACTTTAGGTTGGCAATTGATCCATGTCAAAAAATTGAGAAAAGAAAGTGATTTGAGTATTAGTAGATAGAATAAGGGCATTATGATCAGATTTATTTCTGGGCAGTGCTTAACTGTAGCGAGAGGAAATTGTTTGTCCCAATCTGGTGTATAATTCTATCTACTGAGTACTGAGCTAGGTAAGGAGGTTGTCTTATATTATACCAGGTGTAGTTTCTTCTATTATTGTGACTGGTAGACAGATTAATGAAAGTGGGGAAGACCGGTACACAAAATTGTAACCAAGCATACAAATTATTTCAACAAAAGAAACACTTAAATAAGAGCAAGGATAAAAGTGTCATTTTCATCTAAAGTGAAATCATTTCTTTTAATTATATAGATTTTCCAATCAAAATTTAGAAATGAATTCAATTCTTTTCTATTTTTATTCCAATCAATAAAATTCAATCAGAAATCATTTCTATTGAATACTATTGAATTGAAATCAATTGAACTCCAACAACTGTTGTGTTCCGATCACACCATAATTCGTCGTGTCACCGAAAATTTTCAGAATCAAGCTGTGTCTTTCCCGGCTGTAGAGGATTTAGATAAGGTAATAGTGAATTAATGATAGAGAAAGAAATAAGTCAAGCTATTATCGGTCACATTACTTTACGTGTTTTGATCACATGACATGATTCGCGTGACGTGACTGTTTTTCACCATCTTAGTCACATCACGTTACGTTACACAATTGACACAGTCACGTTACGTTATGTGATCCAATTTTTCAACATTATTTATTATTTATAATGTATTTTGTAATATTTTTTTTCTCTTTTGGGTACATTTTGTTATTATTTTCTTTAAACTAACTTAAATTTGAAAACAATAATTAAACACGATCGTGACCGCATGTTATGTGACTATTCGCATGACGTGACTTTCCTTCACCATTTTAGTCATGTCCCGTAGTGTGACGTGACGTGACCAAGTAACAGTGTATCAGTCACATTACGTCACGTGATCATATTTTTTTCTTCTAGGTGGTGTGATAAGTCTGAGGGTGATAGGTCTGAAGGTTGTGTTGGTTGAAGGACAACGGACTTATCAAGGTTGTTGAGAAGGCGGTTGTGTTATAGGAGAGGAGAGAGGAAACATCTGTGTGGTGGTGGGTCGTTGGAGGTTTGGTCTGGGGATGCCATGATTAGGGCTAAGGTGAAGTAGGGGTGGTAGGCGGAGAGCAATTTCCTCCCAGTGTGGAGGGAAGGAGGGGAGAGATAGAGGAGGAGGAGAGTGATTTCAGAGATAGCAAGGAGTGGTTTCTTAGTAGATAAGGGCAAGGCCAGAGAAGATCGCCGTGGTTTTACTCTCACCGGTGAGGCTTACATCTTTTGTTTTTGTAAAATTTTACGCAAAGAAGGAAACCTGTTCTTTGATTGTCATCTGGACTCCATAAATATTTACCGTTTCCAACAAAACACAATTTATGCTTACTGGTATAGTTCTGACAAAAACTGTGCCTTAGCCCTTTTAATCACATAACTATAAATAAGATTTCCACATCACATGAAAACTCAGTTTGTTTATATTGAAAGGTCAAATAATGTTGGAATCTGATCATGACAGGAGGTTCAACTGTTCAATTTCATTTCTAGTTGTTTTTAAGCTTAGCAACTTCATTTGCTCTTGTTCCTTGGCCATCAATTTTATAGAATTTGAGCACTGGCAGAGCTAGAAATTTAGGATGTCGTTATTATGTATTATAAGATTACATTGCACTGTTATTAAAACCAGATCCGATCGGCGGGTAAACCGGAAAAATCGGACCTGAAAGCAAGTCTGGTTCGGTTTGAATTAAAGACCGAACAAGTATTTAGACAAGAAATAATTAAACAACTCAGCCGAGTTGTCCAAAAATCCAAACCGGTTCTTTCATTTTTCTGATTCCTAAGTTTAAAATAGCAGGGCCGATTTATTCCTACCTTTGGCAGAGAGATTAGCATCTGCTGCTTTTCAAAAAAAAAAAAAAACTAAATCCTGCTATCTCTTTTTCTCTCTCTCTTCAAAGAAGAGAAAAGAGACAGCAGAGAGAGAAAATCATAGAATAACAAGAATTTGAAGAGGTTATTTCATTTTCTCTAAGGTCATGTTTGGTTGTGGAGTAAGTAGTGGAGTAAATCCATTAATCCATCTTTAAGGAGCCAAACGAGAAGTAAATTTGAAGGAGTAAGATGGAATAGCATTTAAGTTAATCCGGATTAAATTATTTCACATCTCTAGGTGGAGTAACTTACTTTACTTGTAGGTCCCGCAATTAGAGTAACATTATTTGATAATTTATTTATCTTCATTAGCTTACTCCACCAAATTCCAACTAAACTCCAACCAAACATGATTATTTTAATCCATCTTAGATTAGAGTAAAAAATTTAATCTGAAGTAACTTTACTCTACAACCAAACATGACCTAAAGGTAAAAATTGCTCATGTGTTATTATGTAAGCAACTCCATGTTTTCTTTTGTGTAGCTACAATAATTTTTTTTTAAACCTGAACAGTAATCATAAATTACTTTTTCTTCTTAGAAAAAAATTAAGTTGCAGAAAATTTAATATGGATCGGTTATTTTTTATAATAAAAATATGGAGTTGAAAATTTAGTTATTCAATTCTATAAAAAAAATTAAGCTGAAAAAAATTAAAAGCTTCACATCTTAATTATAATTATTGACAATTTTCTTTAAGCTTTGTGGTTGATTTTTTTTCTCCGCCATTAGACAAATTAGACTTTTATATGATATATTAGTTGGTTAATTTTAGTTAAATGCAAGGGCTAATACTTTTATTTTATTTGGAGAATAATATTTATATTTATTGATAAATTCAGTGTTATTAAAAAATCAGCATTGCCAGGTTGATTTCCTGTTTGATTCTGATAACATTGTTATATTGAGATTTGTGTTGCAGACGCATGTATTTTTTTTTTAAAATTACTCTAAACCGTCCGATAATGATGATCGGATGGTCGACCATATTTTCAACTTGCCTTAATGTAACGGTGCGAATTATTCAGTTCAAACAATCTTTTGTTATTTCAAAAACTGTTTTTCTTCTTCTTACTTATGATACAAAAAAAAAATGATTCCTATTGCAAAATATAGAAACACATTACATAAATTTAGATATTTATCATGCAACAAGTTTTTTTTTTTCATAATAGGATGTAAAGTAACTAAAAGTGAAATTAATCTCCTTCAGATGATGTACTCCAAAAAGAAAAAGAAAAACAGCTGGCTACAATCCTAGTATATTTAAAATTCAGCAAGATTAAATGAAAATGTATCAAAAGGAATTTGATTATTTGAAGGAAAGCACAAAAAAAAAATTAATTGACTAAAATTTGATAAACGTCTTAATTAATAATAAAGCCTACATGTACAATTTAAGATTTTAATGATCAATCAATGTACTAAAAAAAATGAATGCTCACTAGAACTGACCAAAATGAAAGCTTCATATACAATTTTTATTTTTCGTTTGATTAAAAGGATATGGCATTAGAATTTGAAAGAAAACAAAAATGTAATCAAAAGTGGAACTATAGAAGTGATAATAATTCCAATTATAAAATTTATGCAAGATATTGTTTTGAAGTTTTAGTAACAAAACAAAATTTTCCTTATCAATCACTGCCTCTTCCTCCTCAGGCTAATGCTTATTTTCTTTTGTGTAATCGCAAACCGCCGGGCCATTGCAACATTATAAAACCTCCTCATATGCTCGGACAACCGATGGATTGCCTGCAAGTCCCCAACAGCAGACAGCCTTTCCATGATCGAATCAAATTTCCGGTACGGTAACTTGAGATCTCTATTTATCACCTCATCCAACACAAGGCATGCCTCTTTCTCTCTTCCTGAATCAAACAAACCATGAATCATCAATGCATATGTATCGACCACACGTTTGCATCTTCTCGCATCCATCTCATGCCATATGTCAACCGCCTGATCAGGTTCATTCATCTCGAAAAACATGGTAATGAGCATGTTGTATGTGTGTACACTCGGTTCACAGCCCGATTCTATAATTTTATTACACAAGCCCATGGCCTCTTTGGCTTTCTTCAAATCACAAAGCACCTTCAGAAAACAATTGTAGGTGAGTATATCAGGTGGAAAACCTGTCTTAGACATTTCATCGAGCACCTTGTAGGCAGCATCAGTCTTTCCACCCTGACACATTCCTTCGATCATCTCTTTGTAGGTGCTAACATCAGGTAGGCAACCGCAGTTTCTCATTTCAGACAGGAGTTTAAAACACTCAGCCATCATGTCACTTTTTGCAAGAGATACAATCATTATAGAATAGGTCTTGGCCGTTGGGGAAGACATAGTGCAACCTTTGGTTCGCATAAATTCGAATAAGTCTCTGGCCTCTTTCACCATGCCACAACTACAGAAGGAATCAATTGCACAATTGTAGGTGAAATTATCTGGCGTATGTCCAAGTAACATCATTTCTTCGAGTAATTTCATGGCACGAACCGGGTCCCGGACTCGGCACCAGCCAAAAAACAAAATATTAAATGTATCTGAATTGGGAGTGACCTTTTTCTTCACGCGGTGAAAAATTTCCTCTGCTTCTCTGACAAGGTAACATTTGCATAGAGCATCCAAAAGCAAATTGAGTGCATCAGTCTCAGGTGGGGTTTTCATTCTAATTTTTTTCTTTTTGAGGAATTTCTTCAAATGGGTCAAGTGCTTGTCAGTATATTCTCTTAGAATAGATAATAGTGCATCAATGGGCACAGAATTCTTACCAGTTCTCTTCATGTAATCCAAAATGTCACAAACAACCCCGAATTGTTTGCATCTGTACCGAGTGCTTGACAAAACATCGATCATGAAATTGTAAGTGTTTGGTTGGTGCTTATACCGGCTTTGGTTCCCAGCCCAAGTAAAGAATCGAAAGGCCAATTTCTCCTCATACCTTAGCCTTTGTAATACGTCATCTACTACTTCACTGTTAAGTTCAACACAAAGCAAATCGAGTGCTTTTTCAAAGTTTTCACCTGATTTGATGGTTGTAACTATAGTTTCATAAATTCTATTAGCATCTGAGTTTTCATGGGCGAGATAATTGCTTGAACTGAAACTCTTAGGATCATCCAAAATGAGAATTTCATTAGGAGAAGAACAACTAGACAAGGAAGAAAGAGACAAACTTTGGGAATGGGAAAGGTTAGATATACTGTATGATTTAAGGTAAAAAAGAGAGAAATTTCTCACCGGAATAACGAAATTCGAAGGTTTTGTGGAAAAGGGTATGGCAAGAAATTGGGTAAATCGCTGTAAATTGATGAAGGATTTAAGAAATTGGTTACGCACAGACATGAGTGCGAACAAAGAATGGCGCTTTGTTAAGGGAATTTGAAGATCGGGATTTACAGTGCATAAGCTAAAGAGCGGCGGAGTCCGAATCTAACCTAAAGTAACTTAAACTTTGAGTTTGGATCCGGACCGTCTGATCAGAATCCGGATCAATCCGGCCAGAAGTGGAATGCACGAGATCAGTTAATATTCGCGCCAAAACAGATCGACGGTCCGTATAAAATTTTGAAATTCGAGGTACCTTTGAGTTCAGATAGTAGTGGGAGGAGTAACTGAGATGGTTTCCAATTTTACTCTACCTGAAATTATAATCCGACCCAACAAAGCCCATGCTGAATTGGGTTGTTTAATGTTGAATGAATCGGAACTAAGTCGGATTTAAGTGTCAATTTATATAAAAATGATCTTTAATGTGAATTTATATTCAAGTAAAATTTAAATTATAATTCAAATGCAAATTCGTATACTTTATTATTAAACGTTTTGAATTAGATTCGAATTATATTTTGTATGAAAATGTTTAAAGAGTGAGCCTATGGTACTATGCATAGCACGGATGGGTCCGTACTACGGTTCAATATCTTCGTTTTGAAAATTCTAACCGTAGTACGGATCCATCCGTGCTATGCATAGTACCATAGACTCACTCATGTTTAAAATAACAAATGTTTCAATAAATTAGTAAGCATGTAATATTTTTGTATTATGAAAGTGCAGATTGAGAAGACAGCTATAACTAATATGATATAACAATATGTTATGAAGCAAAGTTAGGGTGTGATATGCTCACCAAGAAAGTTTGATGAGCATAACTCTAAAAGTATATTGGATCGGTTTCAAACGATGAATTCTAACTATTAAATCCATGTACTTCATGAGTGATGCATATAGATGTAAAATTTTGAAAGTTTTGAATTCATTTGATATAAGATCAAGCGATCAAACAAATAAACCTTTTATAAGTTGTTTTATATATTCATTTTTTCATAATTTTTTTGACCGCTTGACTTTGTAACAAATGAATTCGAAATTGTCAAAGTTTTGCATGTACATGCATTCTTTTTTTTTTTTTTTTTTTAAAAGGCATAGCATGTTTTATTTCGAAACTGTAGTAAGTTACAAGTCCCTACCAGCCTATATACAGCCTAAACAAAAGTCCAGAGTGCGAGAATGAAAACCAAATATCCAACACAAAATATACGTACTAGCTATGAATTTTGCTATACGGATCAGATTAACTAGCATAAACAAAACACAGTATCAGCAATCCACATAATGCTATCACCACAAAACATACATAATCTTCATTTAAAGCGAGTCTTCAGTATTTGCTGACTCCACCAGCAGTTGCTCTAGTTCCATCTCCTGCAAGAGAATATGAGCAGTATCTTCAGGAAGCCAAGCAGCCAATCCAGCCTCTGCGGTGTCAGTAACTGGAGCAGTAGCATCGAGTAGAGTACCTGTCCACAACAAAACCCAACAAATTATCATGAGTTGGAAACTCAGATGGAGGAAATTCTTTGTTGAAATAACAAAGGTATTAAATAGTTGGGTGGCTTGGCCTCCAACTTTTACTCAAAAACCCAATGAATTATAGGCAACACAGAACTTTTGATACTATGACAAGAAGTTTGATTAAAACAGATTTTATTCCTTAGTAGCCAAGTTGTTGATGCAACTGCACTAAAAACTATAAGAAAATTTAGTTGGTCAGGTTTAGATAAAGTGATGGATTTTTATAAGAAAATTTAGTTGGTCAGGTTTAGATAAAGTAAAGGAAAAATCCATCAGATCCTCAATATTGTGCCATTGGTTAAAGTATAGTTGACATTTACCCATCCAAAACCAAAGTTTCCTAACCCTAGAGCATTGAACAAAGAAATAGTCAAGGGTTTCCTCTAATCTACAAAAGTGACCGGTGGTGTCTTTTAACCATCCTTTACTAGTTATGTTAGATTTTGTAAGTAGTTACATAAAAACTTGAAGTTTGGGGGAGTTTTAATAGTCCACCAAGTTAAAGCATGTAACTCCTTGATCCCTCTGAAATTTAAGAATTTATAAAAGGATTTAACAATATATTTCTCTTTAGAATCCAATTTGCATGTACAATTGTACATACAACTCTCATGAAGTATATGGATTTCAACGGTTTGGATTTGTCGTTTGAAGTCGATTTGATATATATTTTTGAAGTTGTGCTCATCAAATGCTCTTTGTGAGCACATCACACCCTAACTTTGCTCTATGATATTAAGAAATAACAGGGATTCATAATGAATAACAAATTAACAATAATTAGTGAAAGAAATTAGAGAAATTTTTAATAAGTATTATTTATAATATTTGTAATGGACTTCAATCTAGATAAGTCCAAATTATGTGGATCTTCTTTCAAAATCCACATTCAAGTTCAATAAATTATTGGATAATCTTAAGCTTCATATGCTATCAATTTATGTAATTCAATAAATTATTGGATATAATCTTAAGCTTCATTAACAACTCTAATGTTGAATCGAAGTCAAGCTATTAGACCGTCGTTTATATCAATGTTATTTAAAAGAGATATATTATATTAAAAAAAAACTTATTTAATAATAATAACAAATTACATAGGAGTAAAACCAAGTGTTATTAAGCTTACTAAGTCTTCAAAATCTATCGAATTGAATTCGAATGATTAATTCAAACTGTTAAAACTAATCTATTTCATGAGTAATGTGTTTATATATAAAATTTATAAAAACAAACGGTAAAAAGAAAAATATTTTCTAAGTTAATTTTTATGCATTCATTTTACATTATTTTTTTATTATATGACTTTATAATAAATTAATTAAAAAATTTATAAATTTCGAATGTAAACGCATCCCTTGCAAATTGGTTTTAACGATTAAAATTCGTTGTTTCAAACTAATTCGATAGATTTTGAAATTGGTGAGCTTAAAAACACTCTAATTTTACTCAATTGACATAGTATTTACTAAATAAAATGACAACATTTGTTGAACTTCAAATTAAATTATTTTGCATATTTCAGAAGGACGAGAATTTGGAACAAAACTCTTTTGCTGCGTGTTTCAGAAAGAAAGGGCTTTGTGCGTGTTTTATCAGACTCAACTCTCTCTTCCTGTCTCCGAAACTGAAATTCATATCACCTAAGCTAACAGAATATTTCTGTTTGGATCTGGACGGTCCAATCAGACTCGGCACAACCATTAAAGCGGTCTCGTGTTTTCCACCTCATGCTAGATACCTGGATTGGCCCGGATTTCAATCGGACGGCCGCGATCAAATAGAGATATTCTGTTACCTCAGAGAATATGGATTCCAGAAACTGTGGGTCCATGTATCTTGTTTCTTAAAAATGTTATAGCAACGCCAGCGCTCTCAACTCTGAACCCCGCCTCTTTGGATATTCCCACCCCTGTTTTTCCGTTCCTCCGACGCCTCCATGATATATCGACCCCCCTTCTTTTCCAAATTCGTCACCGTTGACACGCTAGTACGTTGTTTACCTAAAAAGATCTGCATCTCATCTCCTCATAATGGGGTCGCAATATCGAACTCGACTTCTCCTTGATAACCTCCTTAAGGTAACCCTAGTTCTCACTCCACTAACTGGTATACTCTTTAAACTGCTCACTGTTATGTTCACTTTAGCTTAATTTTTCAAGCTAATTTTGCTGATAATTAATTTAATTTTTAATTTTAATCAATCTAAAGCAATCAGAATTTCATCCCATCCAGAATTTTAGGCATTATTAATTCAGACATTGAAAATGCACCAATCATGTGTTTCATTCAATACTGGTAATGTACCAGCATTTGCTCAGGGGTATATAACGTAATGCTTAGTTGAATGTTTTAAGCAGGGATCAATCTTCAGAGGTATAAAAATCAGTGTCTAGTTCATAATTATTAAAAAAAAAAATGACAAGGGCTTCATCAAGAAACATTGGTTCTTTGACACAAAGACGCAAATGCCCCTGCGGGGACGAGCACTGTTATTTCCGAGTTGATGCTGATGAAGAAGAAAATAACCAAAACCAAAGCACCAGCAACAACAACAGCAGCAGCACTAATACCCCTACCGGCATTTCCCTACTACTTGATACTGACCAACTTCAAGCTACACAAATAACCACCTCTTTTGATTCCACTGTTTCAACTGAGACCCAGGCCCCCTATGTGGGCCAGGCCTTTCAGACAGCTGAGGAGGCCCAAGAACAGTACATCCAATTTGCCAGAGTTAACGGGTTTGCAATCAGAACCGAGAGGTCAAAAGGAAACTCAAACCACCCGTTAGGGGTCTACAAGAGAGAATTAGTTTGCCACCGTGCCGGTTTATACCGGCCTAGAAAAACTGGTGACCCGAAAAGGCAAAGAAACAAAAAATCTAACAGGTGCAAGTGTGAGGCCGGTATGATAATTAAGAAAAACGTCTCCAAAGGTACAACCCGGTGGGTAGTTGTACAGTTTAGCAATGTGCATAATCATGAATTGTTGGATAGTGATGAGGTACGGCAATTACCGGCTTATAGAAATATTTCCTCCATGGACCGAGAGCGTGCATTGGTTCTTGCCAAGGCAGGGTGCAACGTGAACCTAATCATGCGTGCTCTAGAAATGGAGAAGGGGTTGAGATCTGGTCAGCTGACATTTACTGAGAGGGATATGCGTAACTTCCTACAGGCATCGAAAAGCATAAATATTGAAAATGAAGGGGCTGAATTGCTTACTGCGTGCAAAGCAATGAAGGAGAGATACTCGGATTTTAAATTTGAGTTTTCAGTCGATTCAAATGGTACTCTTGAGAATATTTGCTGGGTGTACCCAGATTGTGTACGTGCGTATGTGATCTTTGGAGATGCAGTCGTGTTTGATACCACGTATAGGTTGTATGCATATGATAGACCCTTAGGGGTATGGTTTGGTATGGATAATTACGGAAATGCCATTTGCTTTGGATGTGCTCTGCTGCAGGATGAGAAGCCATCTTCTTACCAGTGGGCCCTGCAGGTGAATTGTTCGTTATTTTCTTCACTTTTGTACAAAGACTGTAATTTTGGCTAATATATATCGGTGCCAGTACCAGTATGAACCAAAACAATATGACAGTATTGAGGGTTCCAATACCTCATGTGTTTCATACCTCGTCATACCTCATATTTTATATCTTCGTTTCTAAAGTCTAAACTGTCAATCCGAACAGCTCAACATAATATTCATAATAAAATATGCCTGGGAATGAAATTTTATAATTTTTGCAAATTTTGTTTTACTATTTTTTAACATAATTACAAAATCACTGTTTCTGGACCATTAAAAACAGTGATTTTCTACCCATCTTAAAAAATAGTAAAAAATTTCCAAAAATTATAAAGTTTAATTCCCAAGCATATTTTAGTATGGATATCATATTGAGCGGTTCGGATCGACAATTTGGACTATGAAAACGAAGATATAGAATATGAGGTATTGGAACCCTCCTCCTGTTAGATTATTTGTCCATTTCTTCCTTTTATAAGCATCAATTGAACTCCCAGAGAAGAATTAGATGTTTTCCCATTATAACAATTTTGATCAGAATGTAGGACTCTTCCTAACATGTCAATTTTTTTTTTGAAGGTTAGTGTGGCTTGAATGCATACTAATGATTGTTTAATAACTGAAGAAGTTTTTACAACATTTAAATAAAAAACTTTATTCCAGAAAAAAAGCCTCTATTCTTCTCTATTATACTATACGCCAGAATAAGAATCTCTATTTTAGTCTTAACACTCTCTAACATGTCAACTTTTACTTTCCTCACAGTCTTTTGTTCGTTTAATGGATGGGAAATATCCACAAACACTTCTAACTGACCTAGACATGTCGCTCAAAGAGGCAGTAATGAGTGAATTACCGACAACTCGGCACGCATTTGCTCCATGGTACATCACCTCCAAACTCCAGAGCTGGTTCTCTCCCTCTCTCGGCCCTCTGTTTGAGAAATTTGTGATTGAATTTAATCGAATCTGTAATTTAAGTAATTTGGAAGAGTTCAGTGATCAGTGGAGTAAGATGGTCAATGAGTTCAGGCTTGCTTTGGATCGGCACATTAACCTTCTCACATATAACAGGGAGTATTGGACCTTACCGTTTTTACGCGGGTGGTTTTTTGGTTGTTTGATTGGGGCAATTGAGTTCCCTGCATTGATTAAGGGTTTCTTTAAAGGTCTCTTGAGCTCGCAAACTCGGCTGAGGGATTTCGTTGAGCAGGTCGTCTTTTGTTGCCTAAATTTAATTCTTTTTAATTTTTTATTATATATAGCGTGCAAAAGTCATGCCCCTACTGATGTCTAAAATGCACAAAAAAAAAAAAGTGTTCTAGCTACCTTAAAATTGCACTACTTAAATTTTTCTTCAACTATGGGCTCAAAAGTAGTATATATCTTAGACAACTACAGGGTTTTTTCTGAGGTTACTTTTGGCATCTAGCTACCTTAAGTAAAATCAATTTGATATTAGAACACAAAAGAAGGGTAGTGCAATATTTTTTATTTCTCTTATTTGTTAGGTGCGTGTTGCAATAGAACTACAGCACCAAGCAGGAGAAGAATCCACAATGCGACAGAACTACCAAAACTTGAGCACCAAAACATGCATGCCAATGGAGGAAAACGCCACGTCAATTCTCACTGCTTACGCCTTCAATTTATTTCAACAAGAGTTAATTGCCTCGACTCAGTTTGCAGTTTATGAGACGCACCAAGAAGCCTACCTGGTGCGGCACCGGTTGCAGCCAGCTGGCGGCCAGGTCGTGTTGTGCATTAGACCTGATGAGTTTTTGCGGTGCAGCTGCAAGGAGTTTGAGTCGTCTGGGATTCTCTGCAGGTAAAAAATTGAAAGTTAATTGGTTTAGAAGCAATATATGGGCTAGAACATTAATATGAAATTAATATGAAATAATATAGGATATTAGAAGGAGTGTGTGGGTTTTAGATGCATAGACGAATCTGGAAAAAAATATCGGATTCCAAACTTTGGAGCTGAAAAAAAGAAGTTTTGGATTTATGATAGGTAACAGACACCGCATTTGTTGCTTTGAGTTGACCATAGAGGGTAAAAAAGATTGTATTTCCCATCCCACCTTCTGTCGAGTGTGTATCCTCTGAGATATCTCATATCTCATATTTTGCATGACCGACATGTCCAGTGCCTATTCAGGGATAGCGCGGGGGGGGGGGGGATGGGGCAGTATTATTTGAGATTCGTGCAGAACGTATTTGAAAGGTTGTAATTTCCCAAAAAGTCATGCAAAATATGAGATATCTTAGAGGATGCAAATTCCCTTCTGTCTCCCTTTCTTATGAGAAGCTTCAAATCTATTTCAAAAACAGATTGGATCGGCTGTGTTGTTTACCGTGTTGTTTGCTGTGTTGCTGTGGCCACCAGATTGAACCTTTGGATCCAAAAATTGTTCATCTATGCATCTAAAACCCCACACACTACTAATGTCGTATATTATTTTATATTAATTTCTATAAATAAAAAATTATGCTATGTTGGGTTCTACCTGTCTATGGCTACAGCCTACAAGACATGGCTTGTAAAGTGAAATGAGCCACTCAAAAAGAAAAAAATATAAAATAATCTAATCTAACTGTCATTGGCCTAATTTCTACCTAGCGATTACATTTTGATTATAGTAATGTAGAAGAAATCTAATTTTGGTTTAGTTGGTCTAATCTCCCTCTTTTATGCTAATTTTTATTGATTGAGTTGATTAGGAATCTTGTCCACTGAGCCTGACGGGCGAAATTGGAAAATTTAGACAAAGCGGAGCTGAAATATAAAATGCATAATATGTGAGAATATATAATGTGTGGTCACTGGAATTTGAATCCAAATCTCCACAATTACTAAATGAAATTCTAACCACTAGGCTATAAGCACACATTTAGCATTTCCCGAGGGGGACTGAACTATACAAAAACTTAAAAAAAATGAAAATTCAATCATATTTCAATATATACATGACTTAAAATTTTGAAATCATGTTATGTTACCAATACATTTTCAAATATGTTCAGGCATGCTCTGCGGGTACTATCTTTAAAGAATTGCTTTACACTTCCTGACAAGTACTTGCCCGCCAGGTGGCGCCGCGAGAGTTCAATATTTCCCAAGAGTACAGGGTACAAGTATCGATCAAGGGCATTGCGGTCTCTCATTTCGATCATAATACAAGAGTCGTCTGTGAATAAAGAGAGGTTTAGTTATGCACAACAACACATGAGTAAGATTTTGTCACATGTGAGAGAGATGCCTACACTGGATGAAACTGGGTCAGATGGTGGTCCCTTCTCGTCAATGGAAGAGATGGTAGATGTAACTCCGCTTAGACCTAGAAGCCGGTCAAAAAAGGATGAACTTGTTAGTACTGGTACTGTTGTTACAGAGGAGGTTCAAGCAATTGAGGAGAACATTGCCAGTAATCATGACTTGTCAGGAACTGAAACACATCAGGAGTTGTGGGAAACACATGATTTATTTGGTGCACAAGATCTGGCGTAGGGTTCTAGACTACTGTACAGGTTGATTGTTTTTAGGTCCAAATGCGGTAGAGCACTTAAAGGAATTCTTTCTTTATTGTCAGGTTTTCGGGGCTGAAATTTTACTATTTAGAACCTTGCAACCAAGTGCATCTTTAGCAAAAAAATAAAAATAATAAACTGACTTGCAAGAAATACAAATAAAAGCCAGACTAAATATTTTGAAATTTTGTAGGAAGGATATACTGGGGGGTGAATATATGCTCTTTTGTTAGCCTTGAAGAATCTTGTTTATCCCTGTTTCATAATGTTGGTACTTGTTAGCATTCCTAATAGAGGCTTTCATAATGTTGTTAGCATCCCTGTTTCATGTTTCTTAAAGTTAATTGGGGGTTCTTACAATTATTTTTGAGTGAGGCTACGGTACTACACATAGCGTATATTGGTATGTATTATATATTAATATTTTCATTTTCAAAGTCTAAATAATTGATATGTATTGTTCAACATGATCTCCATGTGAAAATGTACTATTTTTTTAAGTAGGTAGAAATCACTTGATCAAAAGATTGTACACCATTCAAATATAGTGGTTTTCCACCTGTCTAAACAAATAGTTAAAAAATTCTAAAAAATGGAAAAGTTAGTCTGTAAATACATTTTTATATGAAAATCAGTTGTACGGTTCAGATTGATATTGATCCATAGTAAGAACCAATATATGCTATACATAGTACCATAGCCTCACTCATTTATTTTGCTTTTCATATTATCATAGGCATGTGTTTACACTTCTTAATTAGAGGCTTCTTTTTTTCCTCAAATTTAAAATATTCACAATTCCTATAGTTGGGTTTTGTGTTTTATAAAGTTTAATTAGAAAAACAGGGACTTCTTAAATTTTATCTTCATTTTTTCCATTTTTTTCTCAAGGCATGTTTTGCACTTTTAAAGGTAAAAATTGATGAATCTACACAATATATAATAATAATATGTTTTGATCCTGGGACGAAAAAATAATTTACAAGGACTCGCTTCACAATGTATGAAATAGTTTTAGAGAAGTAATTGAAATATAGTGGAAGAACGACAATAAAAGTGACAACAAGATATTATTCGGAGTAGTTATTTAATATTTTTAGCAATAAAAATGAACTAGTTTAAGATTTCATTCTTCTGTTATTTTTTTTATGAATAGCAAAATTGCACCCAAAAATACAAATTTGTGCTTAATCTTCTGATGTATCACAATTTGTATGCATCAATTAAAATTTATGGTCATGATAAACAGGCATATATAGGACTAAATCATTTTCCATATCAAATTGAACTCCAGCTTTCCTGAAACGAGTTCAATTAAAAGAATGCTTTTACCAATCAGTATAATTCCTATCTGTAAAATTATTCTTAAATATAACGTTAAGGTGTAATACAGTACAATAGAAGTTACAATGCATTTATTCTAAAAAAAAAAAAAATTCAAGTTGCTATATACAGAAATGATGCATAAATATAGCAAAATTTAATGAGGCACATTACTACTTTGGCTTCCAGGTGCAAAGACCATAAAGTACTCTTCCTTTCCATCCCTGAAGAAGCCAGTTATTTTCTTCTTCTGCAAAGAACCTCTTGTCATCATAAAATTTTCTGAGGGTTTTCTTGCATGTCTTCACAATGATTGGATCAAGTGGTAGTTGTTCAAACCCGGCCCGCACTATCCTCTGGTGCCACCTTTTGTAGGTCTCGGGTCTCTCTATCCGAGTTGTTCCCTCACATGCTATTAGATTTATAGCATCACGAGCGAACATATCTCTTTCTATGATTTTTCTTACCTTATCGTCCCGTGGGATTAATGTGTCCAGTAAATCAAACATTATTTCGTAGAGTGACATGGCTTGTTTGAAGCGTGTGATGAAGAAGGGACCAAAGGTCCAATTAAAGTTTCCAAAAATGAAAATGTGTGGTCTAACATGCCGTATGAGTTGAAGAACTTTATCTCTTGAGCAATCTAAGCCATCTGTTTCATCTCCAAGCTGCCTAAAGCGGTACATGCTGTTAACTATTAGCACTTCATCTGTTTTAATTTCGAAATCATTTACACCAATGGTCTCCCATTGGGACGCTATACCATGGTACTCAAAAGGAACATTGAACATTCTAGCATACTCCTTCAACCTCCGCCCGGTCTCTTCTACCATTTCGGCAGGACGGAATCCTGGCTGAGGGAATTCTATGTCGGTAATCCGAAGTTCTATGGCCCCACCCTTTTGGTTAGACAAAATTTGAATTAGAGATGGCCACTGAAAACCAACATTGATACCAAAATCAATTATATGCAGCTTTGAAGCTTTGTCTACTGCTTTGAGGATAGTTTGATTAGCAAAATAGTTAGAAATTCCCGTAAACGGAGCTGCTGTCATAAACAAGCGATTGACCTTTAAAAAATCGGTGGTGGAAATTCGTTTTGCAAAAAATTTATTGTAGGATTCACTCCCAGTAACTGTCAATCGGGCCTCAAGCGCATCAGCAAGCACATGAGCAAGCCTTTGATTCCCATCTCCATCAAGAGAAGATTGATTTCTTATCTCTTTTATTAGTCCTTGTGCAGTGTGTCGGTCATTAGCAGCTATTGAATGAGAACAACAGATTAAAAGATCTTTAACATCAGAAACATTATCTTGGATTTTCTTTTCACTGCATGGGTTTGTTTGCATGGTTTCTCTTAGACTGACAACTTCTTTTGTGTAAAAATCATGGTAAAGAAGCACTTCATCAAAAGCTTCATCTTTGGCTGGTTCCTCTACATTAGGTGTTGAGATTTTGCAGTTGCGTCCCTCTATGAGGTTCAAATCCTGGTCATTGAATTTCATTTTACCCCTCAACCTGTTTATCTGTGAAGATTGATTTTCATTCTCTTCATTGTCTATATTGACCTTAACCCAATCAACACTTTCCTTGTTATCAACACTTGGAAGAACATTTGTTCCTTTTCTTACTACTGAGTTGGACCCCGAAACAGATACTTTTGTGCAAGAAGAACCAATTTGATATTGCAAAGGGGAGTAGCTAAAAGTAGGGTCTGTTTCTGGCAACTTATTAAAGAGAAATGGATGTTCCTGGCCAAGAATATTATAAAAATCTTTTTCCATGGCCCATAGAGCAGGGTCAATAATATCCCTTTCATGAATTTCTTCTTCCATCAGTATTTTGCTCAAGTAGTTCAAGGTTGCATCAATCATAAAGTTGTTGTCTATGTTGTTATCGGAGACATTGTGCAATGCATCTTTGTTTTTTAAAACTACATCACTCGAAATATTCTCCATTGGTTTAATCAGAGGATACAACCTACATAAAGATATTAACAAATATATTGTTTACAAAATTAATTTAATAATAAATACAAGATGTGCTATCCAGCATCCGTATGCAGATCAATAATATTTCAGAAATTTCATTATTGCCATTCAACATCCTACAATATCCAATTTGAATTCTCATAATCATATTCTTTCAAATGAAAAAAAAAAAAACAATATTTTCTTGTCGACCATAAAGCTGGACATTCAAAAGCTATTCACCAATTACAGTTGGTATCAAAACCTGATTGAGACATAAATCTAATCAAATTTTAAATCACTATGGGTAGATATCCGATCTGGAGGCATGAATCAAGTCAAATTTGATGAAACTAAGAGATAATTGGACCCAATTTCTATAGGAAAGGGGACAAATTTGAATTATTACTATTAAATTATTTTTTGCTGAAAAAGCACTTGAATTGGTTTATATGGTGAAACAAAATGAACTTTTAAATGCAGGAGAACACGCTCTTAATCCTTTCAGGCAAACGACCTACACAGATAGCACCATAGAAAGAGAGAATTAGGGGGGAAAAGAAGAAGAAGAGAGATACCTTTTAGAGCTAGAAAGAAATTAAGCAAGGCTGATCGGATATTCCAGAAGCAGAACAAGGAATCACGATGAGATTTCCAAGGAAAAACGAAACTAATGGTCTCTAATCCTTGCTCTTTACTGCTCTAGTACTCAATTAAGCCTGCTATACTGCTATAGTGCTATATCTGTTCCGCTTACTGTCCGTGTACCTTTCTCAAATTCTCTCCCCCTCTTTGACTTCTCTATAATTTTCCTCTAAAAATATCTTCTCTATAATTTTTCAATTTCTCTGAAGGATATTCTGTGTCGAAACCTATGCATCTAAAAGTGTAACGAGTTAGTAACAGAGAGCAAATGTCGGACACTGTGGGCAAGGAAAGGTTCGATGCTACCAGACTCTGTCCGATGGACACTTTTCACCGTTTGATTAGCGGATCGTTGCATCAAAATTGAATTAAACCCGTTAATTACTCTTTGAACTTTAACGACGATTTCGAAAGGACAGCGCAGAGCACACTGCACACTGCGCCTCGAGCAGCTTTCATACGTCAGCGGTAGGGGGTGTGAACGGAGCGGATAATGCTAATATCGAATTTGCATTTGTTTTTCAACGAGCAGATACGGATACAAATACTAAACAGATATCAAAATTTAAAATCATATCCGTCTAAATGGATACGGATACGGAACGAATAATCCACGGATACGGATTCGAATACAAATATGGAACGGATAATTGCCGGATATTGAGTAATTCCACTAAATTTCATAATTTTAAATTACTTAATTTGATTATCTAAATTGCTAAAAATTTAATAGATTTTTTAAGTTTGAATAATAACAATTATACATGACTAATTAGTTTAGAGAACCAATTCATTATTCTAATAGATTAAATGATTTTCCTACCAAAATTCTTGGACTTAAACGAATATGTATGTTTTTTGGAAATTTCGCAGAGATGAAATGAATTGAAAACTGCTGAAAGATTAAATTTCAGATTCGAATATATACGAATATCCACTTTGTTTATATCTTCACGGAATTATCCGTATTCGTATCCGAATTATTTTTTCATATACTAAGATTATCCGTATTTGTATCCGCAAGTATCCGTATCCGTTTAATCCGATACGGATTATAAACGGATTCAAAGATAATTATCCGCGGATAATCCGAATCCGTTAACACCCCTAGTCAGCGGTGATTAGAAAGAGAAGAAATTCTATCAAAACTTTGAAAAAAATTATCAGTATTTTTGTCGAGCACTTTAAATCTATTTATTCCAAAGGGGCACGAGCTGATGTGGTTTTAACATTTGGGTTAGACCTGCTTCAATCATTACCGAAAATTCCAGATTTTGGTGCATAGCAGTCTTGAATCAGACCCAACAGACCAAGAGATTTACGAAGGGCTTATGACATTGGGCCCATATGATTTTAATGCTAAAATTGGAGCACTTTTGGGCCGACTGTGATTAAAGAGGTCAGGGAACTATTTAGCACAGGTGTTATACCGTGATTACCGTCTCATATCGCAAGGTCTAGCCTAGTGTTTTGAAAAAAACCGGGGGTTCAAGAACCGGTCTGTGGGAACCGTGGACCACAACCGGACCGAGGTTCAAAACCGGACCGGACCAGACCGATTCAATTTAAGGTTCTAGAAAGGTTTTTATCTAATATTTTGGACTAGAACCGAACTAAACCGGACCCTACTAAACCGGTGAACCGTGGGAACCGTGACAAAACCAGACCGGACCAGACCTCATACTCACATATTCTTATTATTATTAAATTTTTGATATTTTCATTATTCTCAAAATTATATTTCATTGTTTCAAAAAAAATATTTAGTTGCAAATTTATTTCATTCCACAAAGGCGCAAACGGAATTACGGATAACGGTTGGCGGTTACAAAAATTTGTTTCTTATTATGATTATAAAGTGTATAATTTATAAAAATCTTATAAGATGGGTGCAAAAATTAAGCAAGGAAAATTTAACATTCAAATGAATAAATGGTAATAGGGGTTGGTCTAGGACCGGAACTGAACCGAACCTAGGACCGGACCGGACCGTGTGAAATTGGACTATGGTTCTAGTAAGGTTTTGAGCCAACTATTTCAAGTTAGAACCGCCGGAACCGAACTGTATAGAACCTTGGACCGTGAAAACCGTGACCCATGCGAAACCGTGAACCGGCCGAATTTGAACCGGACCGGACCGAACCGTTTGGTCAACACTAGTCTAGCCTCGTTCTCATCCAAAGACAGAGGAGGCCTCGATGGTGAGCCCCTTCAGACCTATATCTCGGTGTGTGTGACGACCTCTAGCTCAGACAAGATCAGAGAACACGAATTGGAATAAAGAAAAGCTTAATCTTGATTGAAATTGATAATTCTGTTACAGCGGAGATTGAGAAAGAAAACTAAAAAATTGGAAATAATTGATAGCAACATTCATAATCAGAATCACTAAACTAGTCTCCTATATATAGACGATGGAAGTCCAACTGGAATTAATCTGATCCGTTCCTTAGATTATTCAATTAATCGTCTGTTTGACAAATCAGCGCCCTCGTGTAAGGAATAGGCCGAGATGTCATAACAGCCTGGCCAATGACCTCTTCAACGGTCTCATTTTGTTTAAGTTGTGAGGGTCGCACTATCAGCGGTTCATTCATTTTGATTTCTCTGCCCGTTGTCTATTCTGCCTTGCCCGACTTGCCCTTAATCCCTTCTGCTCCTTGAAACGTATTGACTGAGTCAAAATTAGATTGATTTTCTCCCCATTCATCCTCTGTTCGTGATAGTGTGCAACTTACTATACAAGGTGATCTTCAAGGTAATATGTCTCAGACCCAAACCTTTTATTTCTTCATGTATTTCAGTGACGCAATCTGCCTTTGTACCGGGAAGAGAGATCTCGGATAACGTTATTCTCCTACGAGAAGTGGTGCATTCTTTTAAAATAAGGAGTTTTGTCTCAACGCAGTTCTCTCCGAAGCCTTTAATAGAATGGATTAGGATTATTTGCAGCAAATTATGTCGTTCTACGGAGTACCGTCTAGGATGATAATGTGAATTATGGAGTGTGTAAGATCGGCCGAGTTCTCAATGATTCTAAATGAAGTTGGAGATGGTTTTTTTAAAACCACAGTGTGAGCAGGGATGTGTGCTCATTTTGGGTATATATAGATTTGCTATGTAAAGCGATGCAACATATGGTAAGCAACAACTCACTGAAACTACAAAAACCGAACAATATATACAAGGGTAAAAAGTGACTATCCGTAAGAGTACGCCGACAGAAAGTGCTATTTTTGAATATGTCGGTATTACTGACGAGAGTATCTGCGACGATACCCTCATATATACTCTCGCGAATATTGTCCCATTCTCTGAATAGCTACAAGTGCAGCAGGGATATTCTTGTGAAATCGGTGTTGCATTCTCTGGACCAATATCCTCCACCGTAGAGGATGGGCCTCATTTTACGGTTTGAGATTAAATCTTAACCGATTTGAGATTCGGAGGTAAATAGGAGGCAGGATTATTGGGCTTTGAGATTTGTGCCAAGCTAAAAAAATGGTCTAGATTCAGTAATTGTAAAAGATTCCCTTTTCAGATAATGCACTGGATGTAAATTCGCAATCTCTCCCCATTTATTTTATGGCCACAGATAAAATCCCAACAGCAGTCATCAATGTTTTTTTTTTAAAAGAGGCACAGCCCATGTCCATTGATATAAAAATATAATTACAGGTACCAAGAGTAGCATGGGCGGATCTAGGATTTTCGTCAGGGGGGGCAAAAAAATATCGAATCGGATTTAAATAACTAATCGGGTTCAAATCTATTAATTAATTAAGTATTTAATAAAAAATAATATTTTAATCTATACTTTTCAATGCTCTGACTTGTAATTTCTGATATTTTAATCTATAATTCTAATTATTAATTATAATTGAAAAAAAATATTTTAATTTTAACTATAAATTTAATCCGAACAACAAATTCAACATCCAGCGGAGGGCAAAAAAATTTCCAGGAAGGAGCAGAGTCGATCGAAACGTCCCGACTTGCACTAAAACGCAAAATCGGGGGGGCAACCCCCCTGGTTCTACTTGGGTCCGCCCCTGAGCATATCCTCTCTCAAAACACAAAACACTCCACTAAGCTGGGTAATAACAGAACATGTAAGCAAAGATAAGCATACATAGTAAACTAAACAGCCATCAATGTTTTAACAAGTTTAATTAAGAGATTTCTTTGGGGGACAATGGATAAAAATAGATTCATCTCGTATATTTCTTGGGTTAAGATCACTAGGCTGATCAGCGCGGGAGGGCTTGGAATACGGGATTTAAACTGTTAACGAGGCTATGCTGATGAAATCAAAGATCACAAATCAATTCGAAACCAAAAAAGTTTAAACTTGTATTCTAACAAAATGACATCATGTCACTTAAATTAACATCACTTCGAGTCATTGAAAAGATATGAAAAAAAAAATCGAATAGTACCGAACAATCTAGGGGCAGATCTAAGAACATCCACATCCTGAAATTATTAGAGTTTCAAATCTGATGTGGCAGTTTCTAATTTAATTTCAGAGATGTGAGAGAGTTTCTTATTTAGAAACTATGCAGTAGAGTTTCATATTATGAAACTGTTTTTAAACTCCATGCATATCAAATGATTGGCTCAGATTAATTCTCCTTTTTAATTTGCTGCTGACATAGCTTAATTGAAACTCCAAAATTAATTTCAGAAATGTGAGAATTAGAAACTTTAAAGACTATAATTTCTAAAAAGTAATTAACAAATATTTAGAAACTCATTTGAGTTGCAGGGATATAGATGCTCTAAGGCTTAACCACTTTTGGCTAAGCCACCCCTATGATTTCAAAATTTTAATTTTATGTATAGGAATTTAATTGAATTTTATCTGCTTTAAACTTTTTATATAATCTAGCCATCCTCAACATAAGACAATTGTTTAGTTGTAGTTTAGTTGTAAAGCTCTATTTTATGATTGAGAGGTCTTGAGTTTAAATCCTACTCACTACAATTACACATTTTAATTTTCAACTATCCCTATCAAAATTTTCTAGTTCTACCTGGGAACAATCCGGCTTGACTTTATTCAACTGAAAAATTAAGTCACCAATAAAATATAGATATACATTATTATTATTTTTTAGATTCTTCTTATAGAAGGAGAAGTAAAGTATATAAATTAAATAATTTGAGAATATTTTTAATTGTATACCCCAAATGAGATAAGGAAAAAAAAATAATGGAAAGATAATTTCATCTCATTAATAATTTATTTTTGAACTAAATACTTTGTTGCGCGGCTCCGCCACAATTTATTCTTTGGTGTTTGGTTTGATATTATTCCTTTGGTGTTATATGACGCAACTGTTTTCCTTTATTAGCTGCGAAAGGGAATGTCGAGAAATTATGAAACATTGTATAATATTCGTTGTATTGTTTCTAAGTTGGTCATGTGTTCAGGATGTTATGAATTTTGCCCACACACGATCACAAAAACAACAATCATGTTTTTTGACTGCTTTTAGTGCATTAGCCTGGTGCCTCTGGAAACAAAGAAACCTAATCTGTTTTGAACAAAGAAAATGTGTTATTGGTAGAACTGTTATACTTTCTATTCTGACAACAATGTTATATTGGGCAGGTAATGGAGCTGATCAGGAGGGACTACAACAGTGGATGCCAGCTGATATCAATCTTATTCCTGTCCAGGTAGTGCCTCCCAACCAGGCTCCCTTGCTCCAGGCTGCGTCTGATGGCAACTCCAGTTCCTCCACTTAATATGTGGCTAATTTCCTTAATTTGAATAGTATGACTTTAAGCTTTTGTTACTCTCTTGCTCTTTAGTTAGTTTAGTAATAGCTGGTTTATATTTTGTGTTGCTGACTATGGAGGAATGTTCTGCACTTTCTATGTTTTCTATTATCTTGTGACTTTATGTAAACTCTTTATGTTTCGAAATGAAACGGGCATTTGCCTTTCTTATCAAAAAATATTCGTTGTATTGTTATGTTAAGAATCACATAATTGAAGGAAAGTCCTATGTAATCTTTCATTTGATTGTGGAACATATTTTAGTCATTCTTAATTTGATGTGGACAGTAATACTTCTCTTTGATGAGTGGGAGAAAAAGAGTTTGCACTGTCCACATGAAAATCATTAAGCTGGAATTTTAACCTGTAAAAGAAAGGAAATAATAACAAATTGTTAAAAAGAAAGGGAATTATAAATGGAAGATCTTTTTTTACTGTACTTTGTCTAAAGGTACAAGTTAAAAGTTCAAAAAATAAAAAAATTCAGCTGAACCAAACATTTAAACTGAAATATAACACTTTAATTTATTACCGAACCATTTAAACTGAGAAATCGAGCCTCTGAGTTGAAAAAATTTCGGTTCAGTTGAAAACCAAATAAACCTAATCCAATGAACACCGATAAATATTTATTCAGAGGATCTTGAATTTGGGTAACTGTAATTTACCAGTTATTAAAACAATGATTTACCAAATCTATTGAACCAGAGGTAAAAATGTTATCATACTAGTTATCATACCGAAAAGTGGTAACAGTAATTAGTCATTGTGTACTGGTAACATAATCCCACCGTACACATTTATTATGCTATTTAAGATTCCATTTGTCAGCAACAAAGAGGTCAAAAAATTAATTGAGTGAGGCTATGGTCCTATGCATAGCACAGATTGTTCCGTACTATGGATCAATTTCTTCAATTTCAAAATTCAAACTGTCGATTTGAACCATTCAATATGATTTTTATATAAAAAATATATTTTGTGACCAAATTTTATATTTGTGGAAAAAAAAATTACTATTGTTTTAGTTAGGCAGAAAATCACTTGCTGTTAAAAAGTAGTAGAATAATTCTTAAAAAAATTTGCAAAATTTAGTCATCAAGTGCATTTTCATGTGAAAAATATCTTGAGTGGTTCTGATCAACCATTTGAACTTTGAAAACAAAAAATCTAAAATCAAAGTATAGACCAATCTGCGCATAGCACCATAGCCTCACTCAAAGTAGTTTATAAAGAAATTTTTTACTATCACCTACATCAATTATCAGGTAGAGTTATGTTATCGGGTATGCCATTTTACTTAGGCACATGTAATAGAATTAAAAAAAAATTAGGAAAAATACTCTTTGTAGTAACCTGATAATTTAGGTGTCCAGATGCTAATAAAAGAAGAGAGTGAAGAAGGTGCGAGTAAAGATCTGCTTGGAGAGTTGGAGGTATCTCTGGCAAGAAAGGGGAATCTTTCTCTTATTTCAACTCCAGTTCACGCACTAACTGGTGGCCTCCAGCAAGTACTGCACTATCCTGTCTGTCTAGTAAGAGATAATTTTTGCCTGAAAAGGTGATATAGGAAGAAACAAATGATATTATATTAGATAAATAAGTAAAGGAAAAGAAACAGTAATTTTTCTTTTCATTTTTTTCCTTGACTAGAATGCATTACAGATCACTATATATATTCTCATATTTTTCCAATCGCATGAGAGAAGAGACAGGCAAGAGCCAAACCGGTTTTTAAATTATGTTATGAACCGGTTTCCAATCGTATGAGAGAGAGATTTCATAATTTTCTTCAATTATGTTATGAACCGGTTTTTAAAATACGGTTTACTGGGTTTAAAGCTGGTCAAATGATCCGGTTTTAAACGGTTCTGATACATTTATGTTCCTTTAAAGAACCAAACCGGAATTACCTACGGATCCGATTGTTTCCAGCCAAACAAACTGATCCGGTCCAGTTGAGCAAGTATTGGGAAACTGATTGGAATAGTTCCTCTATTTCAATCTAAAGAAGAAAAAAATGAGTAGAATTGTGGAAATGAAAAAAATAATAGAATGCAGTTTGATTTTTAACAGTCAAACAACTATATTTTATAAGGAGGTCCCTTCTCAATTTCTCTATGAACTAATTATATATTCCAAATAGAATGATGAAGTACAACAATTGGTTTTCTTTAAGAGATGGAATGGACTTATTTACTTATACTATTCCACTTTTCTACTCATATTCTATTTATTCCACCTTCAATCAGACATAATCAGAATAGTATGAAATAGAAGTTTATTTCAAAATTCTACTTTTTTTTTTCTTTATTGCACTCATCCAATGTCTTGCACTCTTGCTGATCAAATCTCAGATAATTAATTTAGATACTAAGTTATATTATGTAAGATTAAACTACTGTTTCTTTAATGAAACATACACTTGTTGCTTTTGTTCAAAAAGAAAAAGAAAAAGAAAAAGAAAAATAACTATAAGTCACCTTAACTTGTATCACAAGGGATCTAATATCCTCCTCAATTTTAGTACCAACCAATCATGATCAAAAGGACCTTTAACAATGCACCAACGGTTCATATTTTTTATTTCTTTTTATTTTTTCATCTGAGCACGGAATAGCAAATTTATTTCATATAATTTAAATTCGATCTTGTTATTTTCTATAAGAAAAAAAAATCATATTACACTTTGATAGTAAAAAAAAAAAAATGATTATCAATGTTGATAATGAACTTATAAATTCTGTTAAATCCTCAATGAGATGTTTATAATTATTCTGTCAGTTCGTTCAAAAGAAATCAAGAAATTAAGAGTTAACCTGATTCATGGAGTATTTTTTATCTATAGAAATTATAAAATTCAGATGTACGGAAACAGAAAGAGTACCTCGTTTTCGACAAATATAGTAAGATCGAAGACATTGAGTCCGATCCAAGTTGATTTTCTACGCTATCGATTTTCTACGATATCCATAGACGTTAATCGGAAATTTTGGAATATAGATGCCACAAAAAATCAGGTTATTTATGAATCTGGATTATTGACTCCGATTCATAAACTTGGATCGGACTCAATGCCTCTAATCTTACTATATTTGTCGAAAAAGATGTACTCTTTCTATTTTCGTACATCTAAATTTCATAATTTCTATAGATAAAAAATTTCCTGACTCATGGGGTATTTCAATAGTTGAATATTTCGGTAATCCATTTTGATATTTCATTAATATATAAAAGCATTTACTTTGTTTTTATTATAGGAAAAGAGGGGGACAGAAAAGAGGAGAACATAGCATGCACAACACATCACAAATCTCACCAAATTATCTCAAATCTGGAGATTTTGAGATAAGAGAATAAAAGCTTAATATGGAAAGCTGCAGAAGCACTAATGAGCGCCTTAAAAGGACTTACCATGTATAACAAAAAGACAGGAAAGGATGCATAAATGTCCAAAGCTCTCTGGTAGCTAAGGGACAGTACCATTCGTTTTACGGTATGCTTCATTTAATGCTTTATCAGAAAGCTATGATTCTAGCGGCATGGTTTCACAGTTACGATCCGAACTGTAATAAATCGGACGGTTTGGATTGAATGATGGCACATCCTTGTCAATTTTTTTACGGATTTGAATTCATGTGACCAAGCAAGCCATAGAGTCTGGATCCCTGAAGTAACTCAAATATTGATTTTGGATCTGAACCGTTGAGATGGAATGCATGCCGCTTTAATATCGTTCCAAAGGAGATCGGACGGTCTGGATCAAAAAATAAAATTTGAGGTACCTTAGGTGAAAAGAATTCGCAAAGCCTTGCAAAGTACCACCCGGTCGACCCCCCCCAACTTTTTTTTTTAATTTCAAGAGCTATACTTTTACCAGTAAGGCTAGAAGAGTATTGCAAATTCAGCAAAATACAAAACTGGAAGAAACCGAATTCTTGGAGATGTATGAAGAATCATCATTGGAAGAAGGACAGATTAGAAATAGTTCATCATCGTCATTAGGTAAATCTTCTCTATCAAATTTTTAACTTTTGTGGGATAATTCTTCTTGGAAAGGAATCACAATGCCATAAGCAAAATTAGTATGGGTGCTTAATTGTTTTCTTGGATCACACAAAGAAATGCCTAAACTGTACAAACTACTGGATACAACAGAAAACTGATTTTTAATTTTGTGTGGCTGTCATATGGCGCCAAAGGAATGATGTGATCTTCTCAAGGAAGAGGATACTGGCACAGAGGGTGTGTAGAGAAGCTGAGATGTGGATGAAATTCTGCTGAAGTTGGAAACAAATTAGTTTAATTAGTCTCATGCTGTAAAATTTGGCTGTTTTTTAATGTCCTGTATCGCTTGTCAGCCTCTGCCTAGCTCTCAACAACACACAAAAAAAAAAAAACAGAAAACTGACACCTTGAAAAAAAAAATGATAACTGTTTCTCTAAAAACCTCGATGTTTCTGACAAATCGATATAAATCTCAAATTCTCAACAGAACAATCAGAGGCTACACCATATCAAGACCTTGTTCCTGGCACATCTAGCTGTTTAATTCAAGAAGAAATGATCTCAAATTTGGTTCAATCAGATGCTACACCATGTCAAGACCTTGTTCCTGGTACAACTGGTTGTTTAATTCAAGAAGAAGTGATCTCGAATTTGGTTCAATTTCTCCATGCTGGGCCATGTAGACACATCATATGGGGCATCATAAAGGGAATCCTAGAAAAACTTGACAAATTTAACATAGACAATTTAGATGCATTCTTCAAGTCTTCGGAGTATATCGGCACCACCACCATACAAACCTTTGGAGGCGATACGTCACACTGGACCACATTCTGCACTACTCTGGCAAACATCATCCATGAAATATCATTTATGTGTCGGCCAATCACATGTGATTCTTCTTTGCATGAAAAAACCGTTGAATGGGAAGCCGAGTTTGAAAAGCTGAAAAAATTGGAGCAGAAGGAGTCTTACTTTCGGCACCAAGTCATGAAACTGAGGATTAACAGGGACCATCTGATTTTAGAACTGTACAAGAAAAGCGCAATTACAATTGAGAGAAATGGGGGTGTGGTACAAGAAATCAAGCAGCAAGAGGCCGCATTAGAGGGGATGGTGAAGGAATTGAAGGAAGTAGCTTGTTTGAGGAAAGAGGTATCTGATCAATGCGATCGACTCAGGCAATTGGTTGTGCAATCTGATTCAGATCGGTTCCAAAGAGAGATTAATGCACATGCTATTTATAGACATGTTTACATCTCTGTGAAGAGTTTAATGGAGAAGCTAGAGGAGCCTACACTCTCTCTTTCAACAGGGGTTTAACTATGATTTGTGAGGATTCTTTTTGGTAATTATTGAGTGCTCTGGGTTTTTGAAGGTGTGAAATTGGCATATGTGACTAACTACTAAATTGATTAGGATTGACTAGAAAAGACTAGGGAGATGTTAAGGATCAATAGGGACTTCGTTTTCTCCTCTCTAATTGTAATTTTGTGTTTAATATTTATGGAGAATGAAATACTAGCAGAGCAAAATTTACAGCAAAGTATTATTGTATGCGTGTCCAGTATATTGTAAAAAGGCTGAATATATTCACATCTTATATATTTGTTAGAGGGTAGTTCAAATGGCTTCATTTTTTATGCCGTTATTATTCCTCTATTTTTAAATTTTCTAATAATAAAAATTCAAAAATTTATATGTCAAAATGAATATTTTCTTAACATGCACATAAAAATTTATCACCTATTGATTTTGGTTTTATATGAATTAATAAGTTAAAAAATCAACATTCAATAGGTTTTGTATGAATTAATAAGTTAAAAAATCAACATTCAAAATGTATCCACATCCGTATATTTTACAAACTCTTGATACTAATTAAAATGTCATGATCTTTTATGTGCGATAGAAAAATCATCTCTAACAATTTTATTGTGGTTCTAAAAATAGAGACATGATAGAGATAAAAAATAGAGACATTTGAACCAGCGTGCTGACTTTTTATAAGAACAAATCGTATGCACATTTTTACTAAGATTTTCTCAGAACACCGAGTTTAGCTTGGATTGGAAATATTTGGAGCAAGAACAGCAACATGAGCAAAGAGGAAAAATGAGTAAATTGATAATAAACAGAAGTACAAGTACTTAAATCTCAATCCTTTCTTCAAGCCAAAACAAAGGGGGGCAACATACTTCATAATGATTATTTCAACTGTTTAATACTACAGCCAAAATTTCTTTAAATAAAGCAGGTACATGCATTAGTTTAAACTTTGTACATGATCAAAACTAATACATGCTTCTCCTTTAGTTGTATAATATAGCAGTTCACCAAGTACATTTTCAATACCAAGCTGCATCAAAAGAAAAGTAACAAGTTAGAATAATCCTAATATTCAGGGGCATTTCAAAGTAACATGCATTTCAAATGTAGACTGGTTCATTTCACCATGAGATGTGGCTATAACAGGATTTAGTTTTCTTTGGGGGCAATTTTGATCAATATAAATAGTTGATACAGTGACTTGCGATCCTTGTTTTAGCAATGAAACAGGTGACAGTTAGCCAGCCGTTTTAAAAAAAATAAAAATGTAACCTAATTAGAAGCCTCTGTACTCTTGACCAGCCTAATTCGTTTGCATGAAGAAACAAACAACCTGCCATGAAAAGAAACCAAAATCAGATTGATAGCAGCTTTGTGGCATAGTACCAAAGTTTCTTCAATTCACATTTGTAACAAAAATTCATAGCAAAACTTCCTTAAATGGTGCTTGGAATTAAGATTTTCTAAAGTATGGAGATACTTGGTCCTTGGAATATGGTTTACATAGAAGTAAATTTTATAAGTGAGAAGTTTTGAGTATGTAAAAATCAGAAAATTAAAAAAAATGAATAAATTTTTTTTTCTTACTTCCAGGGATCATCACCAACCAGCATTAAATCACCATCCTTATCCTCATAAGTAGGGACATACTCCACCCCACTTGTGGGGTCCACCAACCTCCTCTCTTTCCCATATTTCTCTAATAAAACAGAAAAAAAAAAAATTAGAACAAGCACACTTAAAAATATCGTCCAGGCAGTTTGATATTGAACCTGTGGTAACAGCACGACATGATTTCCTCTACATGTTTTCTCCATTGAAAATTTTCCAAGTTTGAGAAAAAGTAAACCCAATGACATATTTCTAATACATGACTTCCATAAAAAAATTACAAATAACACTAGGATCTTTCTCGCAAAGTATCTGTATCAGAAATGCTGCAACTGATAACCTGGTGCTTCCACAGGTATTATAATCCTTTCAATGTCTAAATAAGATCTTTCACTTATTATTATTATTTTTATTTTATTTTTAAATTTGGGTACAAATCCATATCTATGGGGGTGACAAGGTTGGCCTGGATCAGGCTATCAGAAGCAATGAGGGTTTAGCTGGTTGGGTTGCCTTGGGTTAGTACTGATAACAGCTTAGATTAGTACTAACTAAAATTTTCAATAAGATAAAAACCCCAAGGTCTATTCAACCAAAAGGATTAAAACTGGTATTTAGCAAGACCCGTGCGTCAAGTATCATACCAGGTCAAAATCTTGTTCAAAAATTCCTTAAAAACAGAAGTTTGCCAAAGCAACCAATCCCATTACTGGCCTTATCAATCTAATTAAAGAGATGTAAACAAATAATTTAGATTTGGATCTAACTTGAGGTGAAGCAAGAGAACATGGCCCCAATTGCAGTCAAGAGCTGTTCATAGTCGCTGTAGGCATCGAGATCAACCTTGCGAAGGTACGCCGCACCGTCTACTGCCACCTTGACATAAGAACAACTCTTTTGCAGTGCGTTCCTCCTAAAAGACCTAACTGGCGGCCACCCAACTGCCTGTACCCTGCATTATTCCACAAAAATATATCAGGTAAGTATTTTTTTCAGAAAAATCAATCTTGGATTCTGGTATTAAATTGATACTTGACAATGGAACTGATTCAGTCAAATTAGAGTAAAAATGAAGGAAACTGAACACTAGATTTTTTTTAATTTTGTAGCAAGTGCAGGGGCAATCTTCATCAAAGTTAGAATAGAGGGACAATTTTGGAAGAAAATTGAAACCGGAAATTTTCCACTAAACAAATGGGCAAATTTCTAAATCGGACCAAACTAGTAAGAATCTAGACTACTAAGAATTTGCATGCATGAAATTTCCAACCAGTTTATAAGACTAATTGAGTAGAAAGCCATGCACCCATCATATTTGATATTGCACCAAGGCATATATATAATCCGAAAATCTTCTCAATCTAGTTTCACGATCATCATCATCTCTAACAAGAAACCGAAACAATGCTCCGAGACCTGACAGGAGAGAAGACACACAGCGCAAAAATATTGCCTTCAGCCAGATCATGATACGCCCCTATTATGCGCTCTCTCTCTCTCTCTCTCTCTGTATCAAATTGGAATTGGAGGTATTTTAAGAGAGAACCAAGACATGCAGCATGACAGATGGAAAGAGAAATCATGCGCACATGGTAAAAACATAAAAAGTTCTTAAGCAAAGGGTAACACGGGTCAAACATGCATTGATTTCTTCCGTCGTGCAGAAAACGGCTGATTTTTTACTGATTTTGACAAAACAGTCCATGAGATTTTAAAAAATTATATGAATTACTTTGTCAAAAGAATTATCCAAATGCGATAACATACCAAAATATCTATCTAAAACTCTAATGAATATGTCTTATAATAGGATTTAGTTGAAGTTTAAACAGGGAATATAAATGGTGATTCTTCCAAAATATTAACATTGATTATATATTGATCTATCAAACAAGAAGCCTTTTTTTATCAATTAATCAAATTTTATATTTTGGGCCATTTTTGGTTGGGTTGAGATCTTCTGATGCAACTGAATCGAGCCTTGAATTCAAAGGGTCCAGATCGTTTTTCTTTGCCCATCTAAAAAATTGGCACAAGCTAGTAAGCCCAACTCACAAAATATAGCACATATCCAAAACTTTAAGGTACCACTGAGCATACATTCTAAATAATACCTGTTGATTCTTAAAATGCATCATTTTACTATAATAGTATCAAGTTAAGCATCACTCATGTAAGGAAACTTTTTTCATCTCCAGATCTATACATTTACTGCAGAATATTTTTCCTATCTCTCAATCAGTATAACTGTCAAAAGTACCCTTTTACTGAATAAAAAAAAACTGTTATAATTCTCAGATTTAATTTTTAACAATTAAATGCACACTAAGGTATAATGTACCTCTAAATTTGGATATATGCTGGAATCATTCACCCCTTTGAAACGAAATAACGATAAAATTATAGGCACTGTTCTATATTACCCAAGGACAAGTAGCAAACCAAGGAAAAATTTGAAAGTGTTACTTTCCGGCCTTGTGATCCATTTCATCAAAATTTTAACCAAATTTAAAATAAAAAACTTCACAAAAAAAATGATTTCTTGGATCCATAATGAAAAGTAAGCAGCTACTGCTGAGACCATAAACACAACCCACATTGAACTTGATTTCATAGATAGATTCAATTCAGACTTATATTTTTACACAGAAATAGTGACATTGCCCCTACAAACAAGAAAATGTTCAACTACAGGGGTAAAATGGTCATTTGGTCACTTACTTAGCAGCCGGAGGCTTCCCAGAGCCACCACCAGTTACAGATTCGTCGGAATCCGGCGACCGGTTCCCGGACGAGACGTGACGTGGCACGATCCCGTCGACTGGGGCAACCTGATGGATGGTCTGGGAGAAACCACGTTTCCCGCCTGGCAAGCCCAGCTTGAGCTCAGTCTCTTCGTAATAAAGGCCGGACTCAACAGTTTCCTCCGTCGACATGGGTTCAGAGCGTCTGATCTGAAAACCCTGTTTTATGTGTGTAGTACTGCAGTGTGAGTGAGAGAGAGAGAGAGAGAGAGAGAGAGGTGTCTATGGGAGAAGGCGACTTGCAGAGCGCTTTTTGTCGTTTTTTATCAGGTCAGGAGGGAAAAGAAAGGAGGTCCAAAAGAAAAGTTGTTGCAAAAACTTGGTTCACAATTAAATATGCAGTCTGAGAGAGGAGTACAGTACCATCGAGGTGTCGGGTTGTCTCCGAAATTTTTATTGATATTAAATGAAGAAAATAAATAATAAAAGATAATTTAGGTAGGAAAAAAAATTGAAAAATGAGAAGACAGTCATCTTTTATAATCTTATATGGCGTTCACAATAGAAGTTCTCAATCGAAAAAAATAGTTTTTTTTGACGTTAGAGAAGATGGAGTTCAGAGAAAATAGACATAAAATAAAAAATAAAATAAGGACGCTATAGAGAAAGAATACCAGAGAATCGAAAACAATGTTATCTACTTTGTTCAAGTCCTTATATTTTTTTTTCGATTCAACTCTAGACTATTAACTAAAATTAGTTAGTAAGGCGTTGAGGAAATGTATCAATGAACAAACATTGATTGAATATTCTCTCTATTTTCATTCTCTCTCTTAAAATTGAAATATAATATTTGAAAGGGTATATTTATAAAAGTAAAATTTAATTAATCAATAATGAGTGTTCGTCTTATTTTGTTAGAATAAAATAAAACACATTATCTTAACTATCTTGTAGAATTTGTATCGTTTTGTGTTATTTTAATTTGCTTTTAAACTAGAATATAAACTTTATATTACATTGTGCATAAAATTTATAAATTACATCCATATAAAATTACAAAGTAAAAAAAAAAAAATTTCAATAAGCTAGTCGCCAACTATTTAATAATAATAATAATAATAATAATGTGAGTTTAAAAATTATGTTCTTAGTTTTTTGCAAGTCTCAACTATAGTAAACAGAAATATATATCTATTTCAAAGAAATTACATTAATTAGCCTCATAAAATAAGGGGGAAAAAAAATAACTATGTGCTATGGTGTATGGAGGTAAGGTTAGACCATGCCTAATCATGATAAGAACCTTTATTAATGGATCGTTAGGCGAAGTTCCGGATAAAAGTAATTATAAAGTCTCATTGGGGAAATTAATTTATTGTAGCAAGTTCAGATCATGGGAAGCAAACAGTCAAAATGCACTTGTTTGACTGAGAAGCATGCTATTAATTTAACAATAAACTAGATCCGCCTTGTTTGTTGCGACATTATATCTGATGATCTGGTCATTGTCACCTGTGTGGCTGTGTCAGATTTTATATGAACGCTATCTTGCTCAAATATGTATTTCATTCTATATTTAAGTCATATCGTTATCGGTTTAGACTTTTGAGCGGTGTTTTGAAATTCGGCTCTCATTCGATATGCAGAAGGCACCGCATACCACATATATAATATGAGGCCACATATGCGGATTTTTATTTGAATTTATATATGTCGATTTTAAATGAGAATTCGTATATATAAACAAATATACGGTAATATGTGGTATAACTCACTGTTAATATACTCTAAACCTGTAATATGTGGTATAAATCACTGCTAATATACTTTAAACTGGTATTTTATCACTATTAATATACTCTAAACCGGTAATATGCTCTAAACTTCATATTCGGACCGAATATAGATTTTCTATTCGGATTGTAACTGAATAGGAATATTCGGCCGAATAGACCGAATTTTACTATACTGGTTTTGACACGATCTTACGTGACTAATTATTTTAATATTTTTTTCTTTATTTTAATTTATTTTTAGTATTTTCTTTTTTTTTCTTAGCAATTTTCCTATGAACTAAGTTAAAATTTTAATTTTTTTATTAAACATGACTAATCATATTTCATCACATCGCGCTTTTGATAAAAATATACTATTCAATATTTAGATTTTTTTTATTATATTTAAGTAACTTCGCGCTTTTGATAAAAATATACTATTCGATATTTAGATTTTTTTTATTATACTTAAGTAACTAAGTACTTATGTAAGGAGAACAAATTTGTCCGAAAATGCACTGTTTTTATCTGTAAGGAGGCTTAAAGGAAGTGAAATGGTTAATTAAGGAGGCAAAAAAGCATACTTAGCTAAGAAAGTCGGTAATCTAAACTAAGCATATCTGTTCTGTTCAGAGAGATTAAGTGTCTAAAGGAGTTTTAAGAAAGGCTAGAGCATCTACATCTCTGCAACTCAAATAAGTTTTTAAATAACTGTTAACTACCTTTTAGAAATTAAGGTCTCTAAAATTTCTAACTCTCACATTCTTAAAATTAATTTTAGAGTTTCTATTAAGCCACATCAGCAATAAATTAAAAAAAGAATTAATCTGACCCAATCATTTGGTCTGCATGGAGTTTAGAAACAGTTTCATAATATGAAACTTTACTGTATAGTTTCTAAATAAGAAATTCTCTCACATCTCTAAAATTAAATTAGAAACTCTAATTTCATAAGGATCTCTATCGAACGAGAGCAGCTTGGGTCCGATGCCCATCGGACTCAAATTGAGTTCAATGGGTTCCATAACCATTCGATCTGCTTTAAGATATGTGCGTGTTACTTTAATATCCGTGTATATTTGCTTTGATATTTGTGCACACAATTATTAAAGCAAATCAGATGGTTATGATATCCATCGGATCCAAATTTGAATCCGATGGGCATCGGACCCAAATTTGTGCCCTGTCGAACATGTACATGATGTATATATATTCCATTTATTTTAATTATTTTATTAAGATAATAAGAGAATGAGAGCTTTGGTTTGATCATAAGGATATTTCAATAATTGAAAAAATAAAGTAAATGAAAAACACAGTGCTCAATTTACTTTAATTCGAGATATTCAGAATTTGGTGCCATATTAGTATAACCACTGTTTTAATATTCGGTTTGTATACGGTATGCGGAAAGCTACCGCATACTGCATATGTGGTATGTGGTCGCATATGCAGATTTTTATACGGACTTATATATGCGGATTTTAAATGAGAATTCATATATATAAACAAGCATGCGGTAATATGTGGTATGTCTCACTGTTAATATACTATAAACCGGTAATTTGTAGTATAAATCACTGTGAATATACTTTAAACCAGTATTTTTATCATCATTAATATACTATAAACCGGAAATATGCTCTAAACTTCATATTCAGACCGAATATAGATTTTCTATTCAAGATTGCAACCGAATATAAATATTTAGCCGAATAGACCGAATTTTACTACTCTGAGTATAACTGTATTTGTCTTATTTCATAGCTATAATTACTAAAGTGACGTTGACTAACATTCATTCCCACTAAGTAACCAAGGATTTGGAGAAAATTTAATAAATTGACAACAATTAAAAAAAATATATATTTAGATGGTATTTGGTGGTTTTACATTTTTGTAAATTAATGGTTTTTAGGAACTAATATCAAAACAATATCTGGACAAGCTTTAGATAATAGTATATATTCATCCCCGTCTTTGGCAAGTGAAGTAGAGTAAAAGTAAAGTAATAGTTTAAGTACATTTTTTTTAATCCGTTGATATTTGGTGATGAAACAAGGTGACAAAAGAAAGAAAGAAAGAAATGTTAAAAAGCTGGGAAAATAAAAAAAAAATTGAAGGATAAAAGAAAACAAATTAATAAGTTATTTTCATAAGAGACTAAATCTAAATTATTAACAAGAATAACAATTGAAGTTATCTACATTATTATAAGTTATTTGTTTTTTATCAAAGAATTTATGTATATTTTAAAAAGCATATATTTTTATATGTCAGCGTTATTTCAATATATTGGACATACATTTTTTACTTTTTATCCACCATAAAAGATTTCTCTTATCATTATCAAATAGCTAGGAAGCGACTAATTGTATCCAATTTGTATTCAAACCGACTGTCATTTGATTAGCACAAATACTATAAAAGAGCATATTGCATCCTATAAAACTCAACGCAGCTATTGTAAAATAAGCACATAATCTTTTTGCAAGTCGCGACTTTTAAAAAGTGGTATCAGAGTTGGTTTTTTTTTTTTTTTTTTAGAGAAACATAGAGGTCAAGCCTCTAAATTTCATTGATTGGGACACCAGAGTTAGTTGCTAACGCGGTTTCACCAAAACCACTTGGACAGTTGTCAACAAACAATCAACAATACTAAATCCTATAAATCTCAATACGGATACTGTAAAATAAGCACTCACAGGTAACGACTTTTCATAGTGGTACCGAGTTAGTTGCTAACTACTTTGACCATGACCAGTTGGACAACTTTTAGAACTTTGACTGAGACCACTGGGACAACTTCTAGAAGCTCTTTAATGACTTTCTAACTAATTTGAGACCACTTTAAACACTATAAAATAACTCTTTGAATACTATATTGATTTTTCTTAAAAAAAAAATATTTTTTTATTTTTTATATATGCATCTAGATATTGTAAAAGAACAAGATGGATCTTTTAAAAGAAGAAAATGTATACTATGAAACTATATGATGGATATTGTAAAACAATAATGTTAATAATGTAATTTTTTTTTCAAAATTTTAATTTTTTGATATTTGATTCTATATCTTGTAAAATAACAAGATAGATACATTAGAACAACATCATGAATACTATAAAACAACTGGATATTGTAAAACAACAAGATTAATACTGTAAAACAAAAATATACATAAAAACACAAATGTCTTCTAAAAACATAACATTCCTTACAAATTAAAATAAACATACTTTTCACCAAATATATTGTTCACCAAAGACATATTACATCATTTACAAATAAAATATTACATAAATATACTTTTCCGTTACTAGAATAAAAAAAATTATCACTTAAGAATCCTCTTCGTAACGAAAGGCCGAAATTTTTTTTTGTACTACTACAAATTTATTATTAAATAAAAATCACCTGATACTGAATATCTCAAAAATTAACACTCCCGCAAACTCATTTTGCGCACCAACAAATCTGAATTCGTGAAACTATTTAGTCCGCAAAACCATTTGGCGCAGCATAGGTTCGCCGAACTGTTTGGCGAACCAAGGCCCACAGCCCCGAATTCGCATCCTCTGAGATATCTCAAACTTTGCGTGACTTTTTAGAATATCTCAATCGTTCAAATACGTTCTGCACAAATCTCAAAGCTCAAATAATAATGCCTACTATGTTTCCCCGAATAGGCACCGGCCACGTAGGACACGCAAAATATTGAGATCTCAGAGGATACGCACCCTAGCCGCTTTTTTTGACCGGATATCAAATGAAAGTTTGCAAAGCCCAATTTAGCCCAAACTTTAAGGACCATCTGATTGCATCAAGATCTGTGCTAAGTACATTAAAATCCGTGCAAATATGTCAATTTCTAATGGGTGCGCCAAATCATTGTGCGAACCCTGGGCAAAATCATTGTGCAGACCCAGTGCGCCAAATCATGGTGCGGACCAAGAAGTGCGCTAACTGGTTGTGCGAGCCCGTACAGGATTGGTGCCCGAAATCATTTTACAAGAGTGGTATTTTACTAAAAATGTGAGTCCGGTGTCACAAAAAAAAATTTCGGAACGAAAGGTCAACTTATGCTGCATGTTCTATTTTAACCCGTTGATAACAGAATAAAATTTTGGCGTTTTGGATCTCTTGTCGATTGACTAGTACTAAGTTATTTGCACATTTCAATTTGAATCGAATAATATTAAACACAAATAGAATTTAATTATAGAGACATATTTTTGAATCGAATAATATTAAATTTATGATGCAAACTCAGTACAAATTGCGACATCATCATTTCATAATATCTTCAGATTGCTACATATCGATAATCAATGCATTAATAATTAAATATAAGACCAAAAGGACATATTCCAAGCGAGAGACAAAACGGTGCAACTCAAAATCTTACATCCGAATAAATAAAGTACACCCCGAGATTTTCCATCCAAATAAATAACTAGAATTTAACCAACCATGTCTGGAATCCTAACATAACATAACAATGCATTGCATCTCATCTCGGATTCTCAATGAATAGGGTCGAGACATTATTATTTTATTATTTTTTCAATTTGATTCGATTCGGCCAAAAAAAGTTTGATCTAATGGGACACAATCCGTATAACTTGATTACTTATTACAAATTTTATTTATAATTATGCAGTTAAATCTTAATTAGCGTGTAATAAACCTTAAGTAGTAGTAAATTTCATATTAAATCCAACAGAAGACAAATAAATGGGTCCTCGTAGTAAAACATATCAAAATATTGGGAAATCATAAAGGTCAAACAATTACATCTTATTTAGATATCAAACAATTACATCTCATCTAAGGATCAAACACTTACACTAAGAAAAGAAGAAACAGTTCTCCACCTTAATCTAAGAACCGTTCTTATGCCAAAGAGACCACAAACATAAATCAGAAGTGGGAAATATAATACATGATTTCATGTCGTTTGTCATGGAATATCCAAAGCCTTGGTAGAGCGACAGTCGTCTCCGTAAGCACGAGACAAGTCTTCAATGGCAAGAAGTCTTTCTCGTCTTTGTGTTGTATGGTCGTGGAATATGTCTTCTAAGACAGCAAGATATGATCCTTGAGAATAATTTTCAAATTTTCTAATTAATTTATCTTCTCTATTCTTTAATGGTGGAAGAAGAAGAGAAGACACACAGATCTGTATTTTTCTAAAGAGAAAAATATATGTTCAGTTTCTGTGCTTTTATGTGTTATCTTGTATCTTGGGAACCAATCTTTATATATAGTAACATTTATGATTATTTGCCAATTTGAAAAAGGTATTTTGTGCGGCTGCATAAAAAACAGTGTTGTTGCATCAAAATATGTGCAACCACACTAATATTCGTGTGGCTCACACAATTCTTTGAAAATACATTTTCTGAATTGCAAATTTCAGAATCAGTCCATCAATAATTTAATATTTGCCTAAATTGTTCAACGAGGCGGCCTTCATGCTCAAGGCAGACATTTCCAAAGCTTTCGACACAGTTGCTTGGTTGTTTACCCACACATACAGAAGTTCTATTGATTGATGCGTCCTGGGACTGTAGGAAGGATGCCGGATGGGGGTTGGTCTATTATCGGCACACAGCGGAAATTAGGGCGGTGGCGGAGGACCCATTCCATGCGGAGGCCTTGGCACTCCTGCATGGCATTCAATGGACTCAGGCGGTACAGTTCCCACATGAAGTAATAATTCAAATTTTCTCAGACTGCAAATCACTGGTAGCAGCAATCAACAACAGAAATGTAGATGACCTGCCACCATGGATCGCAGCAGAAACTGTAGCGGAATGTGTCAATTGAGTGCAAAACAGGAGACCAAATCACAGTGCGCCACACAAACAGAGATGCACTGAAGGAGCCACACTTGTTAGCCAATTGGGCAAGAAGGAACAACCGTACCAGTACCAGTTTGGATAACGTGCACGCCTGCAAGGTGATAACTGTCCACGAATTGACGATCGGATTGGTGGGGAATTCTTCCTATTGGACAACGGGTGACAAGGACGTGAAGAAAACAGGAGCAGAAGACACTAAGGAACCGCTAGTGTCTGGGATGGAGCCATGGAGGTGTTGTCTTATGTATTGAGCTAAATTTGTCAACTAAGCAAACACTGGTTATGTTTTAGTAGGCTTTTTACTTTTAATTGCTGCTTTTCTTTTTATGTAACAGACTATATATTTTAGTTTAAATGCAACGCCTACGGGCTTTCTCCTCAAAAAAAAAAAAAGAAACCTAACAATGATTTTTGTGACGATCCATTGTTATGCTCGTTGTTATGAATAATATTTTATGTCTGCATAATGTACGTAATTAATATGCTCATTGTAATCTAGTTTTTGTTGGAACTTTAGTTTGAAAACTCAAAAATTTGACGTTCAATATATTTGCTTAAATCTCCATTTGTTCTATTTAAATAATATCTGAGGTTGAACTGAAAACATATTTTCTTAATTGTGAATTTATTTTGTTAATGACCATTAATTTGTGATTAATATCCCTAGAAAACATATTCCTTAATTTGACCGCATCTTGTGATGCGTTTTTGAGTTCCTCCGTTTTCAATTATAATGAGGCACCTTAATCTTTCATTAATTTCTCATTAAATCTCTTAATTAGCCTACCCTGAACTTTCTCATACCTTTGAATATATATATGTGCGCAACTCCTCTATCTAAATTAGAGGTTGACAGAATTAGAAAATAAAAGAAAAGGAATATAAAACCTTTCTTTGATTTACTCCCACAAAAAGTATCTTGAATTTATTCTTCATTTCTATTTTATTCCAATTAATATCAATTCTGATCAATGTTGGATATTACGGAGTTATCGTTAGTTGCTTCCATGGCGTGCCTAAGGAGCAACAATTCCCGGATTATCTTGGTTGCAGTTCCATCTTGCACAATGAAACATAATACGCTTAAGGACAATGCTTCGCACGATCCGGATAACTCTATTTCAATTTGATTTATTTTGATTAATTTATAACTATCCGAATATTATGAAAATTTATACCAACAGTTTTATATTTTAATTTGTTAAAGTTGTACAGAGTTGAGGCGTGACAATGACACAAGAGAAATAAAAGCATTGAAATCTTATTTTTAGAATTTATGATTTGAGATTTATCTAAATTTGTCCGTTCTACAAGAAAAATATGTTGAGGCGTGACAAGTACAGAGTTGGACTTAAATCAATTCTATAAAAAAAATATGTTTAGTCATTTCTAGATGCATATAGTAACTTTTTTTTTTTATAAAAAAAACTTATTATTTGTCTTTAACAGTATGTTAATAATAAAAAATAATTAAAGTGATGTTTGTTTTTTTTTTAATATTGAATTAGTTACTTTTAATAAAAATATTGCTCTTGTAAGCATTTAGCTCCGTCTTTGTAATAGCACTAGCTATGTGTTACAGGAAACTAAAAAATTTAAAAAAGAACTATTAGTTAAGTGTTTAAAAGTACTTTGTAAAAAAAAAGTGTTTAAGACATAAGATGGACTTTTTTTTTTTTTCTTTTAGTAAAGATTAGATGTCAAGCTAGTTAGTTATTTAATATTCACCAAGGAGTCTCAATTCAAGATGGACGCGCACTTATTTCGACTATTAGAATCCATCTTTTAGTAAAAAGGATTTGAAGTGTTAAAGTATGAATTGAAAACAGTTACTCATACTGTCTCAGTTATAAAGATGATACAATTGATATTCTGATGGAGGGATTTAATGATTTTTTTTCTTTTTCTTTTTGCGCCTATATTTTAGTTTGACATCAGTAACATCTAGCATCTAAACCAAACCCCACTTTGTTCAACAATTAGAATCCATCTTTTAGTAAAAAGGATTTGAAGTGTTAAAGTATGAATTGAAAGCAGTTCTTCATACTGTCTCAGTTATAACGATGATACGACTGACATTCTGATGGAGGGATTTAATGATTCGTTTTGTTTTCTTTTTGCGCCCATATTTAAGTTTGACATCAGTAACGTCTTAATATATAAAAGGAGTAGATTCAAAGTGTCAATCATACAAACCCCATTTTGCTCAATGAAATGAGGGCATGACCTTCACTTTTACTCAAAAAAAAACAACATCTAGCATCTAAACCAAACCCCATTTTGCTCAACCAACCACTGTCAATCAATGGAACTGCATTGCATAAACAAAAATCGGTAAGCTTTCTAATTTTTTTTGAGTGAGAATATTGTATTGATGTAGTCATTGAATCATTCAACATGATCTTCAAATGAAATGTACTTGGAAATCAAATTTTATATTTTTTTCAGAATTTTTTTACTATTTTTTTTAGACACGTACAAAATCACCAGATCATCAAAAGATTCTAGATCATTCAAAATTAGTGATTTTCTGCCTATCTAAAAAATATTAAAAAAAAATTCTAAAAAATTTAAAATTTAGTTAATGAGTACATCTTTTATATGGAGATCATGTTGAACTATTCAGATCAACTATTTGTACCTTAAAAGCGAAGATTCATCATTCATAGTATAGACCAACTGTTTTGTATAACCCAAGAAAGATTGACACCCTTGTTATGAAGAGGTTGCGCATCGAATTCATGTTAGTGAATTGTAAGAATGATAGCCCTACCGCAGCTGGAGAAAAATAAAATAAAAAAATAATGCAAAATAAGAATAAAAAGAAAGCAAAATATGCAAGGTTGTGAGACATACCAAGTTACCGACTATATGGTAAATATTTCTATATATCCTTGTTGTTTGATGTATAATAAATCTAGGTCTAAGCCTGATTTAGCAGAATTAAATCTCAGTTAAAACAGACTTCCAAAGCTAAGTGATATTAAATTGAACTATCCTCAACATAATAATGGAGAAATTTCATGTACACCCCTAAAAAACTTTGAAATTACGTATATCCCCCTCAAATTCATAATATCATATTTACCCCCACTTTCTGGTATCAATATGGCCCTGTTCGGCGAGCTTACTGTGCTCGTGGGAAAAAAAAATTAGTTCAACTGAATTTTGTGAACTAATTTTTTTTTTCCCACGTGCACAGGATAAATTAGTTCAATTCCTATTCCCATTCCTAGCGCGGGAAGGCATCCGAACAGAGCCTACATGATATCAGAATATCTTCTTTTATGGTCTATCCCAACTTGTTTGGGACAATCTTAAGAGGTACAATAAAAAAATGTTTATAAGTTATTTTAACGCAATAATTTTTTATTGCTCGATTTTACAATAAATATAATTAAAATTAGCAAATTTAGTATATATATATCCACTACTACAGAAAAGGCCACTCTACACAGTTACTAATGCAAATGTCACACGGTTTCGCAACCGTGTTCACGCGCAATTGACATTTATGTCCGTATCTACCAAGTTTTTTTTTTTTTAAATATAAAAAAAGTTATGTCCATATAATTAATGCACAACTAAATGTATTTGAGAGCTTCGTCCTTTGGTATATCAACAAGCATTTTTTTTCCAATGCACAACTAAATGGTATAATTGTCTCCTCTCCATGTTCTTGAACCCTTTTGGTTATCAATATTCTAACATTAATACAGATTTTTCAAATAAGAATATTGAACCTTGTAAAGAACCACACTTAAATGCCTATTGTACATCTTGTACAGATGACTCATATTATACATGTTTGGGCAATTTTGTTTCTCATCCAAACTCTCAAATACTGTGAAATGTCGACAAATTTGCTCCTATTTCAAATAGCCAATTATTCGATAAGTTTAACTCAAGATAAAATTTAACAAAAATAGTTGTTTTGAAGTTATGGTCGGTTATAAAGTAACTCGCCAAAAACAAATGCCTGTAGCAATTTAGTAGTATATTGCAATTTCATCTTAGGCAGGGTTTGATTAACCTGTTAATTTTGTATCCAATTGCAAATATGAGATGACAAGAAGCGAGTTCTTCTTTTCACCTTGTTTGGATGAAGAGTGAGGGAATAGAAAGAAAAAAAAAAATTTCGTCCAATTATGTTTGGTTGATAAAATTATATTGGAGGTGAAAGGTTTAATCTTGTATCATTATAATTAATAGAATCGGATTTCTTTTCTATTTGGAGTGTAACGGATGAAAATAAATTTAATTGCAAATATATTTAGAAAAAATAACTCAAATGCCGAACTCTACATCTTACTTATATAATTCTCATACAAATTTTTTGTCGCAAATCTACAACAACCACCAAATTTCTTATTAACATTCTAAATTTTAATCAACCAAACAAGAAATAAGACAGAAAGAAAAGTTAAATTTATTTTCTCTTATTAATCATTCAAACACAAAAAAAGTTAATTATGTTAATTTTCATTTCTCTTTCATTTCATTCCCTTCTATTCTCTTCACCTCCCCTTTCTTCCTCTACTCTCCATCCAAACAAGACGTAAGTAGCAGAAAGGGAGAGAAAAATTAAAGAGAGAGAGTAATTAAAGGGTTTAATTCGAGTTTGATGAAACTATCGTTAATCAAACAAAGAATCATAAATTCAAATCAACCGGTAAAAATGCCAATGGGCATCCTCCGGGATATCTCATATTTTGCGTGACTTATTGAAAACTCTCAACTGTTCGAATACGTTTTGCACAGATCTCAAAGCTAAAAGCTAAATGATACCTTTTACGGTACCGGTCGTTGACCATCGGAATCCCTTTTCTCTGTTGTTATACCAAAGAGATAATAAGACCTTGTTATTCCTATCTCAATCATTCAAAGTTTTTAACGAGCCAATTTCATGAAAATTCTCTTTTTATGTGCCAATCTCAACAAAGATCAGCTGCTGGAATCGTAATGGATTGAAATAACAGGGTCCTGTTATCCCTTTAGAATAATAGCAGATTTATTTCCGAGTTAGAAGGGTGGGAATTCGCATATATCTCAAACTTTGCGTGACATTTTGGAATATTTCAAATACATTCTACACGAATCTCAAAGCTCAAATAATATTGTCCCCCCCACGATTCGCCGATTAGGCACCGGACACGTCGGTCACGCAAAAATTGAGATATCTCAGAGGATACGCACCCAAAGGGTGGATGGGTGGTCGTCACTTGTCAGGCACCCTTGATCGAATTCACATCCTCTCTCTTAATGTGGATCGATTCTTTTTGGAGTTTCGAGTCAAAAAAAACATGTAATAGTGTCCCTAATCACCAACTAATCGTCTAGTCCCCACTCTAACCATCCCATTTTTCCCCTACCATCCCGATCTACTCACACTCGTCTCCCGCTCTAGTCAAAATGGATAGCTTCTCGCTCCGATGCCTGGTCGCCGTGGTGTTATCCCTGGTCATCGCTGCCAGAGCGTACAAGCGCCGGTCCCTCGATCGCTCCGGCGCAATCGCTGGATTCTTCGTTATGTCAATCCATCTTGCGGCTAGCTACAGGTCTGCTCTTCATCACTTGCTTACCTCTAATTGATTCGTTAACAATTTCTGTGTTCAGTTTTTGATTGTTTTAACTAAGTAATTGACAATTTATATATTTGGATGGAAGGTATGGTGCCATGCTTCTGGCCTTCTTCTTCTCTTCATCGAAGTTGACTAAAGTTGGTCAAGAGAAGAAGCGGAGTCTCGAGGAGGATTTTAAGGAAGGCGGGCAACGCAATTGGTATATTTCTTATTTTGTTTCTGTTAATTAAATAAGTATAACGCATTCTTATTTGGCGTTCTATTCTCCCCATTCAAAATCAAGAAAAATCAGGGCAATAAATGCTAGGTGATGACTTAATGAATGAATAAGATATTAGCACAAGCTGGATACTTGGTGCAAATTTACTGAACTTTTTTTTTGTATTATGAGTCAACTTGCAGTATTGAGAAGACATTTAAATGTAATCTTATAATATCATATCCTGACAAAATTAAATCTTTGGTTTGTAGTTCTAAAGCTTGAAGCCTATCCCTGTTAATTCACAGGATACAGGTTTTATCCAACAGTGGTTTAGCTGCTATACTGGCAATTGCTGCCGCGGTATTGACAAGTGGTGAAGATAAATGCTTAGATGCAACCAAGTCAAATGTTGTTACTGGGCTTGTTGGTGGCATTATCGGCCACTATGCCTGTTCCAATGGAGACACGTGGTCGTCAGAGCTTGGTATACTTAGCAATGCACAGCCTCGCCTTATCACAAATTTCAAGGTACAAATGTGTACTAATATATTAAGGGTGGTTGGTATAGTGGTACGTGCTGTTACCAAGTATAACTTATCACTGTGGCTTGGTACCTATCCCTAGGATCCCTTTTGATAAGAACTGGCTTGATCAAGAATACTATTTTAAGAGTGAGTCTATGGTACTATGAATAGTGCGAATTGGTTGGTACTATGGATCAATATCCCCGGTTTCAAAGTCCAAACTGTCAGTCTGTACCGCTTAACATGATCTTTATATGAAAATGTACATGTAGATCAAATTTTACATTTTTTACAAATTATTTACAATTTTTTAAGATAGGTACAAAATACTTGATCTAAAAATTATAGACCATTTAAAAGTAGTGTTTTTCTACCTATCTAAAAAAATAGTAAAATAATTCTAAAAAATATGAAATATAATTTGCACTTACATTTTTATTTGGAGATCATGTTGAATGGTTCAGATCGACAATTTGAACTTTAGAAACAAAGATATTGATCCATAGTACGGACCAATCCCCGCTATGCAATCCCCGCTATGCATAGTACCATAGCCTCACTCTTGCTTTAATTGTAAGTACAATATAATTTTCTAAGTACTTCTGCTTGGAAATTGTACCAGTCGGTTAAGAAGGGCACGAATGGTGGGGTCACTTTACAAGGACTTGCCGCAGCTGCAGCAGCTGGATTTGTAATTGGTATAACTTATGTAATGGTAGGGTTACTCACAACCAAATGTGATGCTGATGTGGCATGGAAACAGCTATTGGTGGTCCCACTTGCATCAGCAGCTGGGCTTTGTGGCAGTCTCATAGATTCGCTTCTTGGGGCAACACTTCAGTATAGTGGGTACTGCAGCTTGCGAAAGAAAGTATGATTTCTTATTTTATTAAACTGCATATTTGTAATTAATAATGATTTTTGTTTCAAGCACTAATTAACTTGATTGTCTCGGTAAAAAAAAATTGTTCATCTATTAGTTTTTTTTTTCTTTCTTTCTTAACAATATATACTAGACCAAGTATCAATGGCATGTAATGAAAAATTGAGAAAAAAGAATGACAATCTTTTGACAAAGAACCAAGAATATTTAATGATCAACGCTGAAAGTCATAATGCATCAGGAAAGCATATTCATGAAATTAGAGAAGAAAAATATGCGTGATGTGAACATGCAACAGGGAAAATTGTTTTCTTTGTTTAACTATCTCAAATCCTCAGTACTTTGAAATCTGGCATGATATTTATGTTTCTTTTTCAATGTAGGTTGTTAGTAGAAGGTCACCAACTGTGACAAAGATATCTGGTGTAGACATCCTCAGTACTTTGAAATCTGGCATGATATTTATGTTTCTTTTTCAATGTAGGTTGTTAGTAGAAGGTCACCAACTGTGACAAAGATATCTGGTGTAGACATCCTTGACAACAATGCTGTGAATGTTGTATCAGTGCTACTGACGACAGTGGTCACCTCAGTTGTGTGCTTGCTCATCTTTTAAACCTGACGTGCAGCGTTAGAAGGACTAGCCTCTTACCTCAAAATTAATACATGAAAACATGAATAATACATCCTGTGACAAAAGATGAAACTATATAAATCATCAATTTTGTTCACAGGATGTGCGCCGTTGGAACAAAATGGTTAGCCTCTAACCTCAAAGCATTTCCTCTAAAAATATGTTTTGTTTGATGTATTAATTTACCAGGGGATGTGGAATGGGCAGAAGAGGGGGGTCATACAATGGCTGTGAAACATGACATGTAGTGACCGTATTGTTTTGAAATATAATAATTTTGCTACTAATACAGGGTGCATTCAGGAATTTTTTTTTTGTTAGTCTAAAAGTTGCATATGTGAAGTATTAGAGTTTGGAAGATGACCCTTGTCAGTACTGTAAACTCATGTGGTTTTGCCAGACAAAATTGATGTTATAACTATTATTTCCATGTACTTTGTACATGGAAAAAATAACGTATGTATTGATTTGGTTACCCTCGTTTCTTGATGATTGATAATGTGTCTTCGAAATTTGTGCATGCTATGCTATTCAAGTATCATACTCTAATTATCTTATGTAACTATTATTTCCTATCTGTCTGAAATTTACCAAGGTTTGGTGACACTTCATTGTATCATCAGTTCCCATAGTAAACAAATATATTTTAAAATGAATCTTTGAGTTTCTGTTTTTTATTGTTTTCTTATCTATATTGCTGAATTGTTACTTGCATATACCGGTTTCCTTTCATTTGACATTAAGCAACTCTATTCTGATCTATATTCCATTCGTTTTGCAATCAATTGACTGTGTAATACTCTACAAATGGGTTGTTAATAAATTCTTTCTGTGGCTGGCTAAGTGAAAAATAAGCAAACGTGGAGAGACTGAAGTCTCTGAAATTCATAATAGATATCAAGAAATAAGTACTTCATCAGCAAGTCTGACACAGGAAAAACATAATGAGTCCATATCAAAAGATGATCAGCTTTTACTATGCCATCTAAGCCAATTTTTTTTATTAACCATAGTATGAACACAAGAAATGCACATACTGGGGAAGTTTTTTCTCTCAAAATGAGGAACAAAGAATGTGAACAATTACCTCTATCTACATAAACGAATGAGATCTAATTGTAAAAGATAAAATGTGAGAGCCCATAACAAGCCACCGTTTAGATCTAAGACTTGAGACCTAATATTGCATAATTATGTGATGGACAGGGGGAAAAGGGAGAAAAAATAACAGATGCATGAAGGTCTCACTCTTTCTTTGAAATTGAGTACGTAGAAATATGGGCTATTTATTCCCGTTCATGACAAAATACTTGTCAAGTTCTCACTATTTCGGAGCATCGACCTCTTTGCCTCTGCTTTGATCCACATTTTGGTCATTACTCGTTCCAGTTTGCAAAGGTTGCATATTTTGATCCACGTTTTGGCCATTACTCGTTCCAGTTTGCAAAGGTTGCATATTTTGATCCACGTTTTGGCCATTACTCGTTCCATTTGGCGGAAGTTGCACGTTTTGATCTCCATTCTGGTTATTGCCAGTTTCAGTTCGCGGAAGTTGTGGATCTGGTTGATTTTCAGGAGTCTTACCTGAAAAGAACAGAAATCATCTGTTTTAGGTGCAAAATAGAATTCAATGAAGCAAATGTATGACAGATTTTTAGCTTGCTTAATGTCTGATTGTGCAATTAGACGTTAGACTAGCCCAAAAGAAAATATTTTCACCCAAAATAGCTGTACAAGCATAGTATATCAGCAACCGAGAGATAACCTATAAATTTTTCAGATACTCTCAATATTTTGAACTGAGGAGCTCTGACTCTTATAGGTCTAGTATAGCGGTGCACACAGAAATTTTCTTGTATGGAGGCCAATGACAATGTGGCACAAAATAAGATTGCAGCACAGCATTCGCTAACAATTTTAGTGCAGGAATGCAGTAAATGAATAGTAGATTTAGGGTTTAGTATAAAAGCCCTGAAAATAAGCAAATCCCACAAAATGGAAAAGTTGGGAAAAAAAAGTGTGGTCAAACACGTATTTCACAAAATAGGATATCTAATATTGGTATCATACCACTGTAAGCTGACATAATATTTTATCAGAATCAGGTATGAAGTTAATGGAAATGATAATAGCGATACCAGCTGAAGCTTCCTTTGGTGGTGAATCATCAATTATTACAACTCCAGGTGGACCCACATTCAACCTCAGTTCAGTACCGGGTACTGGTGCTAACAACTTTGTTGAGTTGACTTGGGTATTTGTTGAAGTAGAACCCGTAGAAGGTGGCCTTGGTGGCCAAGGCTGTGATGCATAAGACATAATCTGCCCCACCTGTTTACAAAAATTTTAACAGAAATTATTATAACAAAAAATTAAAAAGATTGGGTTCAAATGCCTCCATTTTTAGAAGTAAAATAACTTAAAATTAAACTTAAATGTCAAAATAAAACCATTACATATGATCTATGTCACATTTCAATTTTATTTTGATTAGTATCAAGAGCTTGCAAAAATACACCAATGTGGATAAATTCTAGATGCTGATTTTTCAACTTATTGATTCATATAAAACCAAAATAAAAAAAGTGATAATTTTTCTATGTTCATGTAGAGAAAATAATATAGATCACATCTAACAGTTTTATTTTGACATATAAATTATAGAATTTTTGTTATTAGAAAATTAAAAAGTGAGGCATGATGGAGGCACAAAAAATGTAGGCTATACAGCTCATTTCATATTACTAAACTTGCAGCGTTCCTATACCTTACTAGGATGAACATTTTCAAAGACTTGAGCTTGATTTCCATATAATATGGTCATCTGCCTTCCCTGATGTGCACTTTGGTCACTGCACCGATAATATATAAAGAAAAGTAAACAAAAATAGAAAATCATAGTAAATAATATGGAAGCAGCATTCAATACATTTAAAATACACGGGCTGAAGCCAAGTAGAGAATTAGAAACTAAACTCTTCCAGGAAATCCCAAAGAAAGAGCCACCTGATACTATCAATTTTGTTTCACATTGCTTTGTTTCTATAAAACCCGCACACTACCATCTAAATGAAGTAAACACCGCCTTCTATCAACTTGAGCTTTCATCACCCAGAACTGTTTTTATTTAATTACTTCTTTTTATTGGATAAAAGTGGCCTGGTGTGCCACCGATTCCACCTTTCTCTTTTAACAGTTCTGGTTTTATTAATGATTTTATTTTCAATAAGAGAAGCCAGGAAATTAAATCTGGCACCTCCAATGTTATTAAACTGAGAATGCAGATTAGTCTGAGGAACTGAGGACCATTTATTATTCTGGTGGAAGCTTAGAAAGAAATAAATGCAAATATGAAAAAAATGCAAAATAATTGCATGTAATTTGGGAGGTGAAACTCCCAACATTTACTGACTATTACTGCTATCACATGTATTTTAAAGATGGATGTTATTGCAAACATCTCAAATAGTCGGTGTCCGTTGCAAATTCTATAGGTACCGTAAAAATATCACAAAGCTAGCAGTAAAAACCCACCCCCATTTATATTATTTTTTATTTCTATCAAATAAATTACCTATTGGAGGATGTACTCCCACTAGCCTGAGGTTTTTTAGCCCGCTTGAGGACAACCTTGACTGCTCCTGGATAGGTAGCATCATCAGGCACAACATCAGGCTCACATGATAGGAGCAACGATCGTATTTGTTCACAATTTCTCGTAAACTTCTCAACTACAGGTGGGACCCGTCGTGGTGGGGGCGGAGGCAGGCGTGAAAACATCCTGGGAGTAGTCTGAAACCAATTTTTCTAACATTAGTGAGTTTATATGAGCAAATTAGGTCCCGTTATGGAGAAGCCTGGTACTATTTTGTTGAATCACAAAACACAAAGACTCCATTAGTTTGCATTGAACAGGCTTGTTTTCGGAAAAAAAAATCTGGCAGGACATACCAGGATAAGGGGTATTATGGTAAATCCTTGATCAGTATAGAAATACAGGCAGCAATAATTTTGATGTGAGGATATTATATTGGAACGCAAGCATGAAAAGCGTGTCTTAATATACAGAATTTAAACATAACACTTTTAGTTCAATAGTCAGTACTTAATACCATTACCTGTGGCTGATTTGAGTTTTGTGGAGGGTTATTTGAGTTTGGTGGAGGGTTATTTGAGTTTGGTGGAGGGTTATTTGAATTTGATGGAGGGTTATTTGAGTTTGGTGGAGGGCTAGGGCTTAGACTCAAGAAGCTCATCATATCCCTCTGCATTCCCTGGTTAGGGTTAGGATTAGGGATGGGCTTTGGATTTTGGTTCACGTTAGGGTTATGAGCAGGGTTTAAGTTGGCATGATGAACAGGGTTTAAATTGGGATTCTGATTAGGGTTGAAGTTCGGGTTATGAGCAGGGTTTAAGTTGGGGTAATGATAAGGATTTACATTGGTGTTCTGATTAGGATTTGAGTTCTGGTTATGAGCAGGGTTTAAGTTGGGGTGATGATAAGGATTTAGGTTGGGGTTCTGATTAGGGTTTGAGTTCTGGTTATGAGCAGGGTTTAAGTTGAAGTAATGATCAGTGCTTGGGTTGGGGTTCTGACTAGGGCTTAATCTTGGGTTATGAACAGGGTTTAAGCTTGGGTTATGATTAGGGTTTAAGCTTGGGTTATGAGCAGGTCTTAGTTTGGGGTTCTTATTAGGGTTTAAGTAGGGGTAATTATCAGAACTTAGATTGGGGTTCTGATTCGGGTTATAAGCAGGGTTTAGATTGGGATTCTGATTAGGGTTGAAGTTCGGGTTATGAGCAGGGTTTAAGTTGCGGTTGTGGTCAGGGTTAGGGTTATGAGCAGGGTTTAGGCTGGGGTTCTGACTAAGGTTTAAATTGGGGTTGATGTTAGGGATTTGGGCAAGGTCTTGGTGGGTGTTAGGATTAGGGTTATGACTGAAACTAGGGCCAGCCAAATCAGTGAAATTCCGTTTTATCCCCAAAAGTCTTGGTCCTGAATTAGGATCTGGGAAAAAAATTATGGAAAATTAGTCAGAATCTAACAAGAAGAAAAAAACAAATATATTAACACTAGCAAAAATGGTTGAGTATTTCACCATCTTATACTAGCATTTTACAGATCATAATTTGCACTCGCTACTGGCAAGTGTTAAACTAAACATGAAACTGCTCCTAATTAAACTATTAATTTAATAGTTTCCTTTCTGTCCCGTGCTTCACTTTCTCTTCATTTCTCTATCTATGAAACAAGGAAATCTACCTGGTGACTTGTTTGAGGTACAAAGAAGATTACATTTGAAATCTATTTCAATTTTCTTCGGGAGCATTGTTAGCCAAACTTGTATATAACCAAAAGAAAATACCAAACAGAAAGAAAGATCTTTTCAAGTTCTAAATTTCAACATGGAAGAAAGAGGAACAAAATTTGCTCTAAATAAAGAAAGAGAAGTAACAGCGCAAACAAGAATTTTTGAATAACTAAGTATAGAATATTTCTTGGAATAGGTAACAGGAAATAAGGTCTCAAAGTCGAAGAGAATAAAATGAAACTTTTTGCCTCTTTCTCTTTCAACATCACATACCGATCCTAAATATGTAAAATAAATAGAAAAAAAATACCCAAGAAAAGAAATCTTCATGTAATTACTAAAATTGGGCTATGGTAACAGGTCACTGGAAGTCTTGTGAACACAAAAAAACAAATTAAAATATATTTTACTTGGGAAGATGCTGTCACTTATGGGAAAAAAATTAGAAAGATGAAGTAATTATCCCAGGAAAGAACCAAAATGCACAAAGAAATGCAAAGAAAAAGGTATTGTGACTCCATGTCTTAAAATAAAGACTGGAATTCCACTGCCAGATAACAACTCTTAATAAAGAAAGAGAAAAAACTTTAAAAAAAATGCCACATTGGTAGTTAAAATTCTCGCTCAAATCGTTCGGTTACAGAATAAAGATAAAAAAAAAAAAAAAAAAAGGCATTAAGTACAAAACCCAAATCCCTTCCCTCCCCTAAAATTATCTTAAAATTGGGAGAGAAAAGATTCACGCAGTTTCTAATCAAGAAACACTAAGCTAAAACCCCATTTTTTTAATAAAATAATACGCCTTTAACAATTAGTAAGAAAACAAACAAAATAGAAAGAAATCTAAACCTGTCTCAATCGAAGATGGTGCGATGAACCTATGAGCCGGAGTCAAGAAACTGTTAAGAACTGGAGGAGGAGGACGCAAGACTGGCTGTTTATTATTTGAAGACGGCTCCCATTGTACAGGAGCAGGAGGAGGAGGATGCAAGACTGGCGGTGGTTTATTCGTTGAAGGCGGGTTCATTTTTACAGGAGCAGGAGGCAAGAATGGCGGTGGTTTATTATTTGAAGACGGCTTCCATTTTAAATGAGGAGGAGGCAATAATTGCGGTGGTTTAGGCGCCAATTTTTCAAGAGCAGGAGGAAAGAATGGTGTCTGATTTGGGGGTCTATCAGACGAGGACACCTCCATGATCATCATCTCTTTTGAAAACCTTCTCAGAGGCTGCGGAGACGCCTCCATCATCTCAGAAACAGGAGGCAATAATGCCGGTGATTCATCAGACGAGGACGCATCAGACGAGGACGACGCCTCCATCATCTCAGGAGCAGGAGGCACTAATGGCAGTGGTGGATCAGTCGAAGAAGGCGTCATGTTTTGAGTAGCAGGAGGCTATGGCGGTGGTGGATCAGTCAAAGAGGCAAGAATGGCGGTGAAGAACTAGCGATCTTCAATCAATGCAACGCCACTAGAGCCTTCGTGTCGTTTCTCGTTTTCTCTTGAAATTCAATCTCTCTGCTTAGTGTGAAATGTTTTCTAGTGTTGATCGCGCACCTCGCTTCCCCCGGTCGCCATGTCATGCGACAGGTAAAGGTGACAGTAGTTTAGATCTGGACCGTCAGATCTGTTTCGACACGAATATTAAAGGGATCCGTGCATTTCAATTTTGACCGGATTGATTCGGATTCTGATCGAACGGTCTATATCTAAAATTAAATTTTGAGTTACAAAGGATACAGACTCAAAGGATGGGATTCCCTGTTACATTTGCAGGTATCCCACCGTGTGGTTAATGACAGAAAACCCATATGAAAGTTTGGTTTACAAATTTAAAGTGCCAAATTCTTGTCAAGGGGAGAGGGGGGGTGTCCGATGCCCATCGGACCAGAGTCTGTTTGATGGGTGGTTTCTACCATCCGATTTACTTCAAAATCTGTGCGCATCACTTTAATATTTATGTTGTTTGCTTTAATATCCGTGCGCACAAATTTTGAAATGAATCGGACAGTAGAAACCACTCATCGAACAGACTCTGGCCCAATGGGCATCGGAAACCCCCCCTCTCCCCTAGTCAAGATGGCAAGATAGAATTTCAGGAACACAATATGTTACCAATAAATTTGTACTTGCTAAAATGTAGATACTAAAAATATACAGGAATGGTTGCTCATCAACGATTATAGGTAATTCTACTTTATTTCATTTTAAGAGTTCCATTTCCATATCAAGGATAACGCTTCTATTATTTAGTTTTCCAATTTAATCAGATAATTAATTGAGTTTTTTAATAAAGGATCCTTTTAGGTGGATATTAACATTTAATATAGACAATTGTTTCTTTAAGTGAGCTTTTGATATTGATGTTCAATAGCATTTAACAATTCCTTTCTGGTCGTGTCAATTTTTTTTTTTGAAGCCTATTTTAAGATTCATGTAAAATTAAGTTAAGAAAATTCAGATCTACCTGATTGACAGGATTATGTAACTCATCTGATCTGTATTTGTTAATAATAGGTTATTGTAATATAGAATAGTTTGTTTTAAGATTCGTGCAAACTTAAGTTAAACGATCCGGATTTAGTCATCTAATCTCACTTTATATGAATTCATTAATAATAGAGTAACAGACTACAAATTGGGCTCAAAGACCCCCAACGCAACGTTCACCGAATCTGGCATAGTACCCTATTGTGTAGAATGAGAAATTTGCACTGTCCGCTTTAACCTGCACGAATCTTAAAAACTTTTATGCATCTACAATTAATCCAAAAAAAAATATTGCTCAACTGAAATGAAGTACAATGATACGGTACAACAGAGGATAAAAATAAAAAATAAAAAATAAAAATGTAAATTTTGATCTGGAAGCACATTTTATTTAGATAATTATGTTGAACGGTTTGGATTGACGATTTGGACTTTGAAAATGAAAAAAAAAACCGTTATTGTAATTTTGTTGTAACTTGATCCCTCCTCTATTAATAATTAGTAGAAATATAGAATATAATTTTTGAAAAGAAAAAATGATATGCGTGATAGCTTTTATTATAACTATGTTATTCGTGATAGCTTTTTTACCTCCACAATGACACAATGCTATTTAGAACCTTGCTCATACTTGAGGAAAGCATATTTGGACATATACCACCGCTGATAGCTTTAGGTGCATAGATTCAGGGTACGTTTGGATAAACTCTAGAATAGCTAGAATAGCTACTGTTTATAATAGTAAATAAGAATAGATACGGTTTAGAATAGTAAATAAGAATAGCTACTGTTTAAGAACAGTGCTATTCAGAACAGTGAAAAAGTTGTTTAGATTACATATTTGGAATAGAGTTTGGAGGGAATAGCTACTGTTTAATAATTTATGTGTAAGATTAAATATAATACAATATAATATTAATTCAAATATTAAATGTAATATAATATTATTTTAAATATTAGATTAGTATTAAATAAATTATTATATTAAATATAATATAATATTATTTTAAATATTAAATATAATATAATATTAGTTTAAATATTAAATATAATATAATATTATTTTAAATATTAGATTAGTATTAAGAAAATATTAGATTAAATATAATATAATATTAGTTTAAATATTAAATGTAATATAATATTATTTTAAATATTAGATTAGTTTTAATAAAATATTAGATTAAATATAATATAATATTAGTTTAAATATTAGATGTAATATAATATAGTATTAGTTTAAATATTAAATGTAATATAGTATTAGTTTAAATATTAAATGTAATGTAATATAATATTAGTTTAAATGTTAAATGTAATATAATATTATTTTAAATATTAGATTAGTATTGAATAAAATATTAGTTTAAATATAATGCAATATAATATTAATTTAATTATTAAATGTAATATAATATTATTTTAAATATTAAATGTGATATAATATTAGTTTAAATATTAGATTAGTATTAATATTGAAAGCAACAAATGCTATTTCATGTTTTTGTAAGAATAGCGAATAGCAATGCTATTCTAAAAATAGTAGCTATTCCAAATAGCTCTATTTCTCGTTTGGATGCACCTTGTTCCGAATAGTATTGCTATTTTAAAAACAGTAGCTATTCTTGTGCATCCAAACATATCCTCAGTTTTTAAGATTAGCTCAACATTAAAATTTCTTAATTTATAAAAGCTGACATATACCAGAAAACCAAAACCAAAAGATGACAATTGTTTTCAGTTACTGTCCATTCTTATTTGTTGTATTTTGTGTTGCAAGTGACCCCACAATATCTCATGTATATTCGTTTAAATTAATAGGAACAAAGTTTTCACAACAAAGTGCCATGGACAATTCATAAAGAACAACGTGCAATTAAAAGATATATGTTTAACATATTTCTTATAGCACGAAACATACATTCTGAATAACAACTAATTAAATTAAACAATAATTGGGAATTTATCTAAGAGATTTACTGAATTAATTTCTTAGAAAATTTAATTCAATGCTCTAAACCCTAATTGTAGTCTTAAAATAATCACTAAATGCCTAACGGATAGACTAACAACTTGCATGAATAACTTAATAGATTTTACATACGGTTAGGATACATAAAATTAAAGTGGTGCTTTTTAAAACTCGATTTTGAAGAAGCTTATGATCGTGTTAATTGGGAATTTTTGTTAGAGGGTTTGAAGATAAATTATGGATAACTTGACTGGTCCAATACCACACAGGGACGTATATTATATACAAGTCTTGAATATATAGTTTTATCCTTCAAAGTTGGTCTCTGTTTGTGCCCCTCGCTCTCACACTTTACACTTCACACCCACCCACACACATACCAATTAATAAAGATGAGAAAATAAATAATTAAACGAGAATTAAATATCATACAAAATAATATTCATACACTCTCCTTAGATGTTCCTTAGGGGCATTTTTAGAATATTTTAAAACCATTTTTCCTTTGATCGCACTGCTCCTTAAGAGGACATCACTTGGAAACTACACAAGACATACTTCTGTGGACCGCACAGGAGTAAACTTCAGATCACGCGTGTGCTAGTACACCGTGCCAACTCCCCTTTGTTTTTCTCTTGTATTTTGTTTTCTGGTACTATGTATCAGTGACAGTGCTTTGTCAAAAAATACTGGAACCGGATCTGGTACAGTGTTGAACTTTGTTTTACATATATGATGAACATGTAATCTTACAATGCTGATTTCTTTGCCGGATCTGGTACAGTATTACAATATTGACTATTGGTAAATATTACATTATTGATTTTGGTTGATTTTACAATATTGATGAACTTGTAATTTTACCAATAAGTTCTTTTACAGTATATGATGAACTTTGTTTAATTTTACCAGGTGCGGGGTTTAGAGTGGTTAAGAAGTGAATAGTTAGACGATGGACCGTTTTGGTAAAAAAAAGTTTGGATAAAGAAACCTTTTCTCATAATCAAATGCCATAACTGAAGAGGTAAGAAGATAGAATATAAATACTGAACTGTAAAGCAAATACAATAAAAAATAGTACATAATCCTTCAACAAAGATCTCTAGACATTTCTTTTTAGCATCCACACCCAGGTGTTTTATTCCGGTAATGGAAAAAATAACACATATGTTAATAGTCTTTAAATTCTTCCTACTTTGATTTTTCACTATCTAGTTGCATCATACTTGTATTAACCTTAGCTAGCAATCGATTAGCTCTCTCCAAATCAGTGGCCATTGTGCTCTTAGTCACACCCGACATGCTTGATTCTTTTAACACATCTGACATTACTCGTGCCTTTTGAATGATTGATCTTTTCCCCGCTTTATCACAATCTTCTTCAGTATCATCCACATAACTGTCTGGTAATTTGGTCGAATGTGGTACCGAGTCCATTAAACAGGTCAATTTTTCCTCTAACTCCTTTAAACCTAATCGTCTTAGTTCCTTGATTAGCATCCTGTATGTAACATACTGAGGTACAATACCTTTCTGAAACATTTCTTCAAACACTTTGCATGCTTCTTCAAACTTACGTCTTCGGCACAGCAAGTGCATATGCATGGTGCTAGTTGCAAGGTCAGATTCAAATCCATTCTTGTTCATTTCATTTATCATTTCTGCAGCCAATTGCACCTTGTCATTTTCACAAAGCATCTTTATCAGTAGGTGGTACGTTAACCGGTCTGGTTGGTACCCCGAATCCACCATCTTGGCATAAAGATTCATGCCTTCTTCGACCTTGCCATACATTGTAAAGAATAAAAAGAAATAATTGTAAGTTGTGGCAGTTGGAAGGATATCCCTCCTGATCATCTGCTTTAGGATGTCACTCGCGCCATCCAAGTTGCGGTTTTTACAGAAGCCCTTGACCAAGGAGTTGAAAGTGGATATGTTCGGCGAAACACCATACAGTGGCATTTTCTCGAGCATGGCAAGTGCATCCTTAAATTGGCCACCCTCGGCTAGCGAATCCACAATAGGATTGCACGTGTAATGGTTCGGCTCAACTCCACACGAACTCATCTCTTCCAGAAACGTCAATGCTAGCTCAGGCCGGCGCATTCGGCAAAGACCATCTATCAACGTGCCATATGTCACTACGGTGGGATCCACACCAGTCTGACGCATCTCATCCCAGATCTTTTCGGCCTTTTTGAGCTGCCTCAAGCGGAACCAGCCATTAAGGAGGCTGTTATATATCCGAACAGACGGGACCCACCCATCAGTTTTTTGTTTTTGCGCAACGAACTCAGCTGCGTGCCGTGCATGACCTTCTTTGCACAAGGCGTCCACAAGGAGATGAATCGGGTCTAGCTCAAGCAGCTCGGTTGGGGCAGGAGAGGAGATGGATTCAGGGTGGCGAAGGATAAAATGAAGAGTGCGAACAGCAGAGGAGGGGAGGCCAGCACGAGAGTACCGGCGAAAGAGAGGTGCGAAGGAAGAAAGAGGAGAGGGGGAAGAGAGGAGTAGAGTCCAGGCGGAGTGGAAGGAGCGACGTTGGGAGAGGAGGTCGACTAAGGAGGTGAGGAGAGGAGGGGGGAGAGAGGGACGGGCCCATAGGGAGAAGGAGAGGATAGAGGGGGGAGGGAGAGAGGAGAGTGAGGGAAGGAGGGAGGAGACGAGAGAAGGGGTGGGAAGGATTTGAGAATCGGAGAGAGAGGAGGGGAGGTGGGATGGGTGTATGGCGTGGAGGAGGTGCAGGATAGCGGAGATGTGAGGATCAGAGGGTTCTGGTGATGTGGGAGGAGGATTGCGGGGTTGGGGCGGGAGGGAGATGTGGAGGGGTTTTTTGGTGAGAGATCGGAAGGAGTCAAGCCGCCTGAGGGACATCCGAATTTGGTGAAGGGTTTAGAGCAAGTCCGAATTAAGTTCGCTCCATTTTGCTAGATGGATACTGTAGGGGTGTAAACGGAGCGGATTCGGAGCGGATAATGCTAATACCATATCCGCATTCGTTTTTCAACAAGCGGATACGGATACGAATACGGATACAGATACGGATACGGATAGTAAACGGATATCAAAATTGAAAATCATATCCGTCTTAAACGGATACGGATATGGATATGGAACGGATAATTCACGGATACGGATTCGAATACGAATATGGAGTGGATAATTGTTGGATATTGAGTAATTCTACTAAATTTCATAATTTTAAATTACCAATTTGATTACCTAAATTGACAAAAATTTAATATACTTTTTAAGTTTGCACAGTGATGATTATACATGACTAATTGCTTATTGGTTCAGAGAACCAATCCATTATCCTAATAGATTATATGATTTTTCTACCAAGATTCTTGGACTTAAACGAATATGTATGTTTTCTGGGAATTTCACAAGGGTAAAATGAATTAAAAACTGCTGAAAGATTAAATTTCGGATCTGAATATATACGGATATCCGCTCCGTTTATATCCTCGCGGAATTATCTGTATCCGTATCCGCATTATTTTTCCATATGCTAAAATTATCCGTATCCGTATCTGCAAGTATCCGTATCCGTTTAATCCGGATACGGATAATAAGCGGATTCGGAGCGAATTATCCACGGATAATCCGTATCCGTTTACACCCCTATGGATACATGTACAGCACTATACATTACCTAATTCACTGAGGATCGGATCTAAATTTCTCCCCAAAAGTAAGTGCAGCCAATTTTTTTTTCAAAAATTAGATTCGATGACAATAATTTGATATGCATGCCTATACATTTCCTAATTCACTAATACAAAATTTGTTTATACGGTTTTTCTCTTTTGATGGTTGGTGTTTATACGATTTTTCTAGTCCTATAATCTTATTATTTTGTGCATGAAGCCCATTGCACAGTTTTATTTTATTATTACAAAACAGCCTTATTAGATTGTATGAAGCCCATTGCACAGTTCTATTTTATTGTTTTAAAAATATCGGCCTTAGCTGTATAATTTCTAGCGCCTAATAATACCCTTCCTCTAACCAGGACTTTTAAATCTGGTTGTATATGGAATGTCGGTTCTTATTTAAATTTAGAAATCTAAATTAGACCGTTTGGCGTCTAAATTTGATTCATCATAATTAGAATTTCTCTATTATATAATATAAGTGGATCTGTGGTCTTTTCTTTCTCTTCCATCATCTAAAAAAAGAAGAGGAGAATTAGATTCATTAAGAAATTTTTGAAATTAAGATCTATTGTCACAACAGCACAACAAGAAGGGTTTCTTGAAATTAGAATCTAGTCACGCGTTTACAGACGGTTGGTGATTTCTAAAAAAATTGACATATTTCATGGGAACTTCTGTGGAATCAGGTATTATGTTCCGCGTTTTAGATTTAATTTTGAATTGACTTTGACATAAAACAGTACTTAGAATTAATGTAGAGCATTGTTTCTCTTTCTTCTAAATATAAGTATTTGATTCTTAAATGAAATGTAATTGTTTGACCTCTTCAACATAATTGTTTTTATTAAAACCTCGATATTTTTGACAAATCAATATAAATCTCAAATTCAACAGATACTAGACCATGTCTTGACCTTGGTCCTGATGCTACTAGTGGTTTAATTCAAGAAGAAATTATCTCAAATTTGGTTCAATTTGTCCGACCTCGCCTATGGAGACACATTATCTACGGCATCCTAAAGGCAATACTGGAGAGACTAGATAGTTGCAACATAGAAAATTTCGATGCTTTCTTCAGGTCTTCAGAGTATATCGGCACCAAAACAATACAAATGTTTGGAGACGATGCGTCACACTGGACCACGTTCTGTGCCACTCTGACAAAAAACATCCATGAATTAACGTTTATGCGCCTGTCAATTCATGAATGGGAAGCTGAGTTTGAAAAGCTGAGTTTTCAATCTGATTTAGATCGGTCGCAGAGAAAGATTAATCCGCATGTTATTTGTAGGCATGTTTACATCACTGTGAAGAGCCTAATGGAGAAGCTAGATGAGCCTACACTTTTTATTTCAACAGGAGCTTAACAATGATTTTTGTGAGGATCCATTGTTATGAATAATATTTTATGTCTACGTATGTATGTCTTGACGGAATAAGTGGCAATAAAATTAATTTTTTTAGTTCTTTACTTATTATCTTATAAAATATGACCATAATAAATACCGAGTGTAATTTTTTATTCTTTTGGAAAAAAAAGGTTTATTTTATTTAGGGTTTTTGAAGAAGAAACAAAACGAAAAAGAAAAGAAAAAGAAAAGTGGTTTATTTTAACTTTGAGAGAGTCCGAAATCAATTTTATAGTTGGAAAGAATGGTAACTGTTCTTCCGTTGGATCTGAATCTAACGTTTCTTTATTCTATCGCGTATGTTAACAAGAATATAAGATGTGATATTCGGCCTTTTACAATATACTGGACGTGCATACGATAATCCTTTGCTCGGAATTTTCCTCTGCCAGTATTTCATTCTGCAAGTATAATAAACTTCTAAGAAAAAAAAATTACAATTTGATAGGTAAAAAGGAAGTCCCTATTGACACTTAACATCTCCCTTGTTGTAGCAATTGTAGTTGATGCTATGTGCTGCATGTTTTACTACTAGTCTGACTGTACCAGTACCGGTTCTGTATGGATTGTTATGTGACTCTGTAGTAGTTTTAGTTGGCACCGACTGCTCTGACTGTACCAGTACCAGTTCAGTATGGTGTGGTACGTGCCTCATTGCACTGTAATTGCCAAAGCACTTCGTCTTGCAACTCTTGGACCTCTTTGCTCTTTTTATTTTGCAAACTCAATTATAATGAAACATGTATATTAGTTGATGACCAAATTACACTGAGTAAAATCAACAGAGCCAAGTGCTCAAGTAGCAGTTCAACGAAAAGTCAAATTGTCTTTTGAGTGAACTTTAGTCTAACATTTGTTGCATAACACTCCAACAATAATTTAAAAGACATCAATGGATAAATTATGTCATTAAAGCAAACTACAAACATAATCAATATCAAAATTGCAAGATGTAGTAGAGACTAATCTTGAGAAGAGATTGCAGACGGGTTAATTATTGCTTATTTTTATTTAACAAATTAGGACTTATTAGAATCAGAAAATTTAGAATGAGATAAGTTTGCACGAATAAAGTACTATCATACGCAATTACCCCACACCATTACTATAATGGAGATGCAAGAAGAAAATCATCAATTCTAAAGAAAATAAAGTTAGGGTTGAAAACTGTGAGAGAGGTACTAAAGAAAGAAGAAGATGATCCAGAAATCGGCCGGAGTGGTGATTGGGAGAGGGAGCGTGAGAGAGAGCAGGTGAAGTGGCACTCTGGTCGTGGCAAATGAAAGAAGGGAGCGTGAGAGAGAGCAGGTGAACGGGCTTTATATATTTCAAGATTTGACTTTTCTGTGCCGTGACTCGCGTGTTGCGTGCCGTGACCATCTTTTGAAAATTTGACACGGCACGACACGTCACGCTAAAAATCTAGTCATGGCAAGACACGGCACGTGGTCACACGAGTCACGTGTAATTAGGACTACTAAGTCTTGATCAAATAGTGAATCTTGAATAAACTAATCTAAATTATGAAAAAATAGTTAAATGTGAGAAACGTGACTAGTTACGTTTGGACACGGCATGTGAACGGTCACAGCCCGGGAGTCACGGCGTGACTCGAGTGCCGTGACCACCCCTCCACATTTTAGTCACGGTATGACACGAGACCAAAATCACGGCATGTTAGTCACGGCACGGCACAGAACGACATGTTTTTTCCACTCTAGCCCATTGCACAGTTCCATTTTATTGTTTTAAAAATATCGGCCATAGTTGTATACTTTCTAGCGCCTAATACCCTTCCTCTAACCAGGACTTTAAATCTGGTTGTATATGGAATGTCAGTTCTTATTTAAATTTGAAAATCTAAATTAGACCGTTTGGCGTCTAAATTTGATTCATCAGAATTAGAATTTCTTTATTATATAATATAAGTGGATTTGTGGTCTTTTCTTTCTCTTTCATCATCTAAAAAAAAGGAGGAGAATTAGATTCATTAGTTAAGAAATTTTTGAAAGATCTATTCTCACAACAATGCCACAAGAAGGGTTTCTTGAAATTAGAATCTAGTCACGCGTTTACAGACAGTTTGGTGATTTCTAAAAAGGATTGACATATTTCATGGGAACTTCTCTGAGATCAGGTATTATGTTCCACGTTTTAGATTTAATTTTGAATCGGCTTTCACATAAAACAGTACTTAGGATTAAGGCCAAGCATTGTTTTCTCTTTTTTCTGAATATAAGTATTTGATTCTTAAATGAGATGTAATTATTTTAGATGAATTGTAATTGTTTGACCTCCTCAACATAATTGTTTCTATAAAAACCTCAATGTTTTTGACAAATCAATATAAATCTCAAATTCAACAGATACTAGACCATGTCTTGACCTTGGTCCTGATACTACTAGTGGTTTAATTCAAGAAGAAATGATCACAAATTTGGTTCAATCTCTCCGAGCTGGCCCATGGAGACGCATTATCTACGGCATCCTAAAGGGAATACTGGAGAGACTAGATAGTTGCAACATAGAAAATTTCGATGCATTCTTCAGATCTTCAGAGTATATCGGCACCAAAACAATACAAATGCTTGGAGGCGACGCGTCACACTGGACCGCATTCTGTGCCACTCTGACAAACAACATCCATGAATTAACATTTATGCGCGTGACAATTCATGAATGTGAAGCTGAGTTTGAAAAGCTGAGTTTTCAATCTGATTCAGATCGGTCGCAGAGAAAGATTAATCCGCATGTTATTTATAGGCATGTTTACATCACTGTGAAGAGCCTAATGGAGAAGCTAGATGAGCCTACATTTTCTCTTTCAACCGGAGCTTAACAATGATTTTTGTGAGGATCCATTGTTAAGCACATTGTTATGAATAATATTTTATGTCTACATATGTATGTCTTGATGGAATAAGTGGCTATAAAATTATTTTTTTTAGTTCTTTACTTATTATCTTATAAAATATGACCATGTAAGATAAACCATAATAAATACCGAGTGTAATTTTTTATTTTTTTGTAAAAAAAAAAGGTTTATTTTATTTAGGTTTTTTGAAGAAGAAACAAAACGAAAAAGAAAAGTGGTTTATTTTAACTTTGACAGAGTGGTTCTCACATTTTAAAGAGTGGTTGCCCATGCCATGCATCTAGCCAGAAAGAAATGGCTTCTCCAGTTTCTATTCTCCATTCGGTTGACCATCTAAAGATAGGTAACAGCCTCAGCAGTGCTTTCTAAAAAAAAGATCCAACGTTAAGCATACTCGTGATATAATTATAAATTACATTATGTCGTGTATATGATTGTTTTAATTAAGTGATCAATAAGAACTAAAATAAGAATTAAAGATATTTGAAAAATCTATATAATTTTAGGGTGAAGTTTATAAATGTGTAGATTTATACAGATAGAGCTCAAATTATTGATGGACTGTCACACTCTAGATTTTGGTCATCCAAAATGTGATTATAATATTATCATCGCACATTTTCTTGACCCGTCAACCTATGTCACAAACATAAAAGAAAATAAAAATAACAAAACAAGTTAGCTACAAAGCTTAATTAGTAACCGGTTAATGATGCATTTCTCTATAATTGACTTAATTTAACAACTATTCAAAAAGGCCGGATTAATCCACACAAATATCAAACTATACATATATATTTAACTGATAATAGTACGTCGATCTAGATTATCCGTAAAACAAGTCACATTATATTCACACATTTGTAATGAGGCAATTACCACATAATGGACTGTCCAAAAAGCTCGTAGCTCATGGCTCGCTCGTGACTCACATCTGTCTCGATCGGTAACAGCTCGTTCGATAATGGACCGAGCTGAGCTAAGGCCTTAGCTTCGCTCGCCAGCTCACGAGCTAACTCGGCTAGGCATCAATTTGTGAATTTGTATGAATTTGTGTGTATTTTATATTGTCAAGTTTGGTCCAGCTCGGTCAAAAAAGGTTTGTAAAATTTATTTTCTTCTTAAAACAAGGTCCAACCAAACCCAGTGAGCCAGCTCGTGGCTCGTGAGCTGGCTCGCGAGTTGGCTCGTCACGTGTTTGAGCTGAGATTTTAGCTCGTGAGTTGTTATCGAGTTGGCTTGCTAACAGCTCGGTCCAGAATTAACGAGCTGAGCTAAGGCCTCGGCTCAAGTCAGCTCATTTACAGCACTAACCACATTGTCATAATACAATTCACACAGTTGAAATCTATGCTCATAGGTGATTTCCAACTTTCACAACACACACAGTTTTATCATATCACAAATCAAATTCTAATCTTACACCCACTATTCCGTTAAATATGTTATTATAACTCAATACGAAATATCAATATTAATCAAATCAACTATATAAGACGAAAAAACAGATTATAAAGAAATTAAACAACGATATATTAGAAATTTTAAATTTGATTGCAACAACAATAGTCAAAAATTGAATGGGACATAATAGATAACTTCTCCGATGCAAAATTGAGGATTTTTTTTTATATTTGTTCTTTCTCCGATGTTAACAGAGAAAGGGAATCATCTCTTATTGAAGAGAGAATATTTTTTTTTTATTGTGACGACTTACGGTACATAATATTACCGGTGAGAATGATTTAATCAAAATTTGAAGAATAACAAGTGTATTTATAGAGGTGATCAAGTAACGTCTAATGGATAGATCTAATCAATAGGTGCTAATACACCATTTTCATTACGTTTATTTAATACACTACAGCAGTACTGTCCGTTCGGCAACAAAGGATTAAGAGCTTAAGGAACGCTAAGGAGCTGATGTTTGGTTGTCTTAATCCGTGGGTGAAGAATTAAGCGCTTAAGGAAGAGTATAGGTGCCTTAAGGTCCGGAGAAGGGATTAAAATCCGGAAAAAAAAGAGGCTAAATGAGGTGTTTTTAATCCGCACTAAAGAATTAGTGTTTGGCAGGATTAAGCGGCTGAGGAAGTTAAGAGAAGCGGATTAAATCTTAAGGAGACTTAATCCATACTTGCCGAACAGTCCCCAAAATGTTTTTCAATTTGTTTTGCTCTGGTTTCTACTGCCTCTACGATTTGGAGCCTTGTTTAAGCATTTCTGTACAACATGTTTCCTCTTAAAACCTGAACTGTCTTATGACTTATCTATTAATAAAATTAATTAAGCAAATGAGGACTTTCATCCTCAATTTTTATATAAAAAATTAATATATTTGCTATTTTTATAATTATATAATTATTTTTTACCAAGCTTTAAAAAAACACGTCTACTATGTTTTTTAGAGATAATTCATTAATTCAAAGATTCTGGATTATAATAAAATAATAATTTTCAACTTTTATAAAAATAGTAAAAATGAAAAATTTGGTGAACATGATTTTTTACTTCAGGAAGTACAATAGCTCTACTCGATAAACATTTGCCAGTATTCATTTGTAACCTTTTTTATTTTTACCTAAAAGAGTAATGCCTAAATTGTTAGACTCTTATTTTTTTTTTTGCCTTTTTAACAATGTTTTTCATTTTTCATCATCCGTTTTAGTTTTTTTGTTTTTGTCCTACTGTAGACTTACTGTAAGTATTAATAGATCCCATAACAAATTATATCTACTTGCTGTAAAGTTTACAGTGTAAACCACCAGTCTTCTTTTCATTTCCTTAATATTAATTTATTAGGCCTGCTACCTTGATTCCCTGAAGCTTTTATTTATACTGAAGCAAAAATGATTCCGATCTTGTTTGGCAAAAGCACTAACATAAATATCATATGAATTTGGGTTACTTTTTTCTTTTCTTTTTTTTGGTGATTTAACAGCCCGTGGGCCTAATACAGTCCTTCCGTAATAATTCTTGTGAGGCCAAGCCTTAAATGAATCTGCTCTGACCCAAACCCTATAGGACATGGACTCCTTTTTAAAATGGAAAGGGCCTAAAACTGAAAGTTTTATAATACTCAAAACGGGCCTAAATAACGGCCCGCTTTGTTCCTTCTCCTCTTGCTCACGTACTCAAGTCTGAAGTCTAAAACCTTGCTCTTTGTTCCACGGAAGACTGAATCACTCCTTTTATTTCACATCAGAATCGCAGAAATGAGCGTCTCAAAAAGACCCTTGCTCCGTTTCTCAGTGATCCAATCGATGGCCATGTCGACGTACTCGCGGTCCACAGGGCGCCGCCCGAAGAAAAAGGTTTACCACCGTGAGCCAGGTCTAGACAAGGCCATGGACCTCCGCAAGGCGCCTTTGCTTTTACTCCGTCTCCGCTCTCTCATTGTCTCCAGCAAGACCCGGTCCATCATGCTCCGGGACCTAGAGAAAGAGGTAGGTTTCGTTCAGAAGTGGAATTTTCTGAGTCTTGTAGAGAAGCACCCAACCGTCTTTAAGGTCACTGGCGGTCTGAACGGTGGGCCCGTTTCTGTCAGACTCACTGACAAGGCTGATAAGGTATATTATTAAAATTACTCTCAGTAAAAACCATTAATCCAATTAGAAAATCCCCAAAAAAAGCTCAGTGTGGTATGGTAACACTTGTTGGTACATTGACATAGTGAAAATTAGCATTGACAATATTTTGTGCAACTTTTTGATATCTACAAATGCTTAAGTCCAAATTTTACTGCAAAAGGTATCAAATGAAGAAGCCAAAGCAAGAGAGTTAATGGAGCCTATATTGGTGAAGAATCTCAAGAAACTACTTATGATGTCAATGGATTGCCAAATCCCCCTTGAAAAAATTGATTTAATCCAATCTGAGCTCGGCCTTCCTGAAAATTACAAAAATGACCTTATCCCGAAATATCCAGATTTTTTCTCTGTTCGAAAATTGAAAAATCGGGAGTATCTTTGTTTAGAAAGTTGGGATTCTTCAGTTGCAATCACAGTCAGGGAAGAAAAGTTGGATCTCGAAAAGTCGCCTCGAATAAACCCTAAGATCATCCCAAAAGACGGGAACTTGGTTGGCCCATTTTCATTCAAGCTCAAATTCCCACCTGATTTTAGACCCAATAAGAATTACCTAGAAATGGTGGTGAGGTGGCAAAAAATGGCATTTCCTTCACCTTATCTGAATGCCCGACAGGTAGAGCCCGCTACCCCACAAGCCCGCAAGCGGGCCGTGGCAGTGCTCCATGAGTTGCTCAGTCTGACCATGGAGAAGATGTTGACTTCTGATAAAATTGATGCCTTCCATGATGAATATCAACTGCCATGTCGGCTGTTGCTATGTCTACTGAAAAATCATGGTATTTTTTATCTCACTAACAAAGGACAGAGAAGCACGGTTTTTCTAAAGGAGGGTTATGAAGGTTCAGATATGGTTGAGAAAAGCCCTTTGCTGAGATTTCGTGAGAGGTTTTTTTCCCTTATTAATGGGAGGCAATATAATGACGGGATCAATTCGTTTGTTTCAGTTTAGATTGAAGAATTCTTTGATTTCAGTTTAGAAATATCTGTAACTCCGATTTTTTAAGGATGGTATTGTATAGAAAATTATATTTCAAAGCCATGCAATAGGGAAAAAGAAATGATATATGTTTTGGTAATGTACCATTTCAGCTTGTTTCATTTTTAAGTTGAGCACCGCCAATAATGAACTTTTGGATTAAATATGAATCACAAATAAATCAAACCTTATGCTTGTCATATTTATTTTGCTTGCTTTATTGTCGTTGTTTCTGGTATTTGTATTATTATAGCAGCTTTTTTTTTTCATTAATATGGAGAATTTATGTGGCAAAAATAAGAGCTGATTAGTTAACCAATTTTTCTATATAAGATGATATAAAAGGAAAATGAATCTCAGCCAACATTATATGCACTATTATAATACTGAGTCGGGCTAGAATGACATCGGCATCATATGACATCAATTCCAAAATTGATTAGTTAGATTTCAAACTACTAATTCAAACTGTTCAAATCGATTTACTTTATAAGTGATGCATTTACATGATTTTATTTATATTTTCGAATTATTTTAGTATCAAATCAAGCGGTAAAAAATGTTGAAAAATGAATGCAACTTAAAAACTCACACACCGCTTGACTTAATACTAAATAAATTCGAAAAATTATAAAATTTGCATGGAAACGCACAATTAATGAAGTAGATCGGTTTGAAAGGTTTAGATTCACCGTGATAGGGCCTTGTTCCCACGGCCCATAACAAAGCAGGCCTCGGACAATGAGCAGGCTCGGCCTCGGACCCCTAACCCGAGTCAGGCCGAAGCCACGAAGAAAGTCCAGGCCTAGCTGACCTCGCAACACCATGAACGGCCCAGGCCGAAAGCCGCTCGAACCAGGCCGAACACCGGCCTGACAAGACCTGGCCCATAACATGCCTGAACTGGGCCTCGTTTGGTGCCGGCACCAAAAGGGCCCAGCTCGGCCCCAGCTTATTCTCACCGCAGCATGCGGTGCCATTACCGCCCGTACGGACAACCAGGCCTATTTAAGGCACTGAGCTCCATTTATTGCGGATTGGACTTTTGACACACACACACACTTACTGAGGTATGATAGGGAAGAGTTAAAGACCTCAGAAACACACATCACGCCCATAGCACGGCACTCCACCTTGCACATCTCGGCTTGCGGACCCGACGCGGGTCGAGCCCAGCAAATACAAGGTCCAGCTATACGGCCCGCCTGCATCCGGAAAGGGGCGTATCACACCGTTTGAAGTTGATTTAGTAGATTTTGTAGTTAGTGTTATATAGGCTGAAATGATATTGATGTCATACTAGCCAGATTCTATAATACTACTATTCGCCTATCTTCCCCTTTTCTTTCTCTTCAAAAAAAGAAAAAAAAAAGCGTTTAGGAAAAAAAAAATCAGAGAATTTAGTTTCTGGGAATCTTTTAGTAATCTGATTCTGAGATACTGCAACAACAAAAAAAAAAAAAAAAAAATCAATACACAATGGTAAAAGGATATATAATTCACATAGATGAACAACAAGGATCCTCTACTTTGGGCATTTGATGAGGATTTGAATACATAAAATATAGACATTTTAAGAAATGAGACCGTTCCACCTCCAGTCGAAATATGAAACAACTAATAAAAGCAAAATATTTGGATAAAGCTGTTCCATCATGAATTCAATCATCAATATGGGAAAAATTAAAATAGTAATGAGAAGGATAAGGTAAATTGTTAGTAGCTGATAGTGGAGACACTCACAGTACAGCAGTAACTGAGAATGAGCTGATAGCTAATGGACTTGCATTTTCCCGGGTTCTTCCCGAGCTAGCAATATTGTACCAGAAAAGACTGGAGTAACCGAAAAATGCAACCACTGGCACTGCAAATGCAGCTATATTGAATAAAGTAAAGAGTAAGGCTATGATTCCAGCAAAAACCAGATATATAACTTGCACAAGGTACAGAGCTTGTTTGATAGAGGATGCCCCGTCGCTTGTTGTTTCATCGGTGTCTCCAGCATAGTAACAAATTAATAGTTCGGGTTCGGTTCGGCAAGATTAAAAATTCGTGATTCGGGTATAATTTGGAAATGATTCGGTACAATAAGAAAGCAAAAAAAAAAAAAAACAGAAAAAAAAATGATTCAAAATAGCTGGTACTTCACTAATTGGAGCAGATCCGGCACCCTGAAATCAAGGAAAAACAGCTCAGCAGTGGATTCGCCTTTATTTTGAACTCAATCTCAACAGTGCGCGGGCCGGCCCAAAATGCATGATTTAATCGGCCGTTATGTTTGCGTTTTTATCGCGAATAATTCGTGACTCGCATTTTATACGCGTTTTATTCGCGAATAAAACGTATTATACGTTTTTTTGCATTTTATTCGAAATTCGGTTCAAAAACATCAAAAAAACGAATAAAATGTGAATGATTCGCATACTGTGTCACTATGGTCTCCGGTCGTCACAAGAGGTGAGTTGTCATGGTGCATACTCTCCTACATGTTGAAGTTGAACTTTATATTGTTGTGTGATTTTACAGTAATTATGTTTTGATTAATTCGGCATAAATACAATCCAAAGCTCCAAGGCACAGTAATTCCTTTTCTTCAGCAATACACGCTTAATTATATCTAAATTTTGTTTATACAATTGGATAATTTATTTATCATTTTTTTTCCTTGAGTATTTTATTATTAATAGATCATTCAAGTTGGTAATTTGGTTGTAGAACTCTATAAACGAGTTAATAAATACTATAAAGTGTCTCTAATTTTGGTAATTAACAATGAGCATTAATTAACAGTATAAAATTAGTATTTAGATTATATCATAATTATATTTTGCAAATCATATGATAAGAAGTTGTCAATCTAATTAAGTTGATATATACTTGATGGAGATTAGGAGATTGGACATGATCCAAAGTAAAACGTTTAATGTGATTTGGATATGAACTTACAAAATAGTTCATGGGTAAAATGTGAAAAAATGATGTTCTGTAATCTGTATAGTATAATTATTTTAGAAGTTATACCCGTTTTATCTTATGGATTTTTTGAGTGCCAGATGACTAGATTAACAAAAATTTGGTGAAACAGAATCGCATCCTCTTATATATATATATATATGCATATATCTTCTTTGCCAGTACAAGAATAGAAATACACTGATAACTAATATGGAGCTAATGGATACAGAGTAACTAAGCAAAACCATGTACAACAAACATCAATGAAAATTTTAGATAATAAATTGAACATAAGTTCACTTGGCAGCTGTGGCTCTGATCAGCACTGCTGTGAACTCAACCAGCTTGTCAGTCTCTGGCATGATTTCTTTCACAGCATCATGCCCACAAAAGCGCTCCGACCATGCAACCAAACCAGGAACCTTCTCTTCATCTAGAAACTTGATTCCGACTATTTTCTCCACTGCCTTAATCCATCCCAGGTTCGATCCCACCGCTATATCTATACATCCAATGTTGTCTCCTCCAAAGAAGTTTTTTCCTAAGCTACACTTCCCAAAGACTTCTTCAAGTAGCTGGAGAATCGTGGTCATATTTTTGGCCTCTGCTTCGGCTTCTAGAGTTCCTTTCATCATTTTCCTCAATTTAATAATTGACCCATGAAGCTGATGAAATAACATAGAGACAATTCAATTATCATTTGCAAAATTAAGAGCATATATATTCTGGAAAGGGAAAAAAAAAAGGCGCAATGAATTCACCTTGTCATCAACACAGGCAGTCCAAAACCAGCAATAGCACGATCATACAAATCGGACAGGAGAATCGGCATCCCGACAGATTTCCAGGTTTCAGCAATGTACTCGACGATGATCATGGACTCACATAGGGGTGTGCCATTGTGAATCAGAACAGGTATCTTCTTGTAAACCGGGTTTGATATCAGCAAGAGGTCGCTCTTCTTCCCAACCGTCTCTTGCAACATTTCGTAACTGATTCCTTTCAAGTTTAGCGCGATACGGACCCTCATGACAAACGGACTCGCCCATCCGCCGATCAACGTAATCTTATCTGCCTTAGCTGCCATTGTTGTGCGTTATTGTTGTTTGTACTTTGTAACCTATGCAATGGAGGTCTTAAATATACTAGGTAGAAGGCGGCTAATGTATCTATTGATAAGTTATAATTCCTGGCGAGTAAACTTTGACCGAGAATAATTAATATATTGACCAACCCCCACTTATTTTATTTTATTTTTTGAATTTAGCCCCCACTTATTTGTTAACTTGAATTCGGATCACCCCAATTACCTGCCTCAAGCAAATTGGAAATGAACGATGCAGGATTGTTCCTTTAACTTGGCACGAATTTCAAAGCACAAATAATACTGCCCCGCGCCATATTGAACCGTTTGTTTGAGTCAGGTATAACAAGAAAGTAATTGTGGTGACGTAAGCACCTGCATCAGTACCCCTGTATCAGCTTTTTCACGATCAATTCAGAGTAGCTCTGATGCCCATCAGATCGACCTACTTTGGTTTGATGGGTGAAATGACTATTCGATTGCATTAAAATTTGTGCAAGTCTGTTTCAATTTCCGTGCGCACCAATTCTAATACTAATTGTACGATTCTAGAGCTAATTGAATTTAGTAGGTCCGATGGACATCGGACCTACTCCTATCTCACTTCGAGTCCATCGGACCTACTCCTATCTCACTTCGACAATATATCCAAAAAAACATCCTTTGAATCAAAGAAAGAAAAGTAGTCAAAAAGAAAAGATTTTAATCATTGAATATTTGGTATCAGACTTATTAAATGTTATGTTTGGTGGAAAAGATTTATGTTATTTATTGGTAATTTATTTTGTTTAGTGGTAAGAATTATGGCTTATTATTCGACATGATAGTATGTGTGTTTTCAAATTAGTTGTTATGTTTACAGTATTTAGAATACCACCTAACAAAATTTTACAGTAAGGTTTATAGAATTCAAAACATAAAATTATAGTGTTTGAATGCATCACATTAAAAAAGATAAAATTTACAAGTTACAATTTAAGTTTACAAAATTCAAAAGTTAAATTTACAGAGTTATGTGATAACATTAACATAAGTCAAAGTAATTTAAAGAAATATCTAGATGCATAATTTAACAAAACTAAAATTTTGAAAAAAAAATTTGAATTTTTTTTTGCCAGTTTACAATATTTAACTAAATTGTCTATAGAGTCACGTGATAAGGTTTACAGAATTTAAAACAATTGGAAGTAGTATCTAGATACAAATTTTAAAAAATAAAATGAAATTTTGAAAAAAAAAATTGAAATTTTTTTTTACCGGTTTATAATATTTAATGACACTGCCTACATAGTTATGTAATAAAGTTTGCATAATTCAAAACAATTGGAAGTAGCATCTAGATGCAAATTAAAAAAAATGAAAAACAATTTGAAGTTTTTTACCAGTTTATAGCATTTTACTAAACTATTTACAGAGATATATGATAAGATTTACATAATTCAAAATAAATGGAAGTAACATCTAGAAGCAGATTTGAAAAAAAAAATTAAAAATTTACATATATATGTTTACCGAATTTTAAAGTGGTCCCGGTCAAAAAGTTAAAGTTGCTAAAGTGGAGGTTATTGGGGACCACACAGTAATGAACAATTTTTATGTTTACAGGATTTGTTGAATTGGTTTATAGGATTTAGTATTGAAGTTTACAGAATTTCGTGAATCCGGGGACAGTTAGCAGCTTTCGAAAAAAACTTGAATTTTTTTTTTTACATATATCTGTTTACATCATTTTTAAAGTGGTCCCGGTTAGGTACTAGTTTTGAAAAACTATTAGGGATCTTCTAGATGTGGTCCTGGTCAAAGGTCTAAAAGTGTTTCCAATCAAAGCAGTTAAAGTTTAACAGTGGTGGTTATTGGGGACCACACAGTAATAAACAGTTTTTATGTTTACAAAATTCATTGAATTGATTTACAAGATTTAGTATTGGAGTTTACAGAATTTCGTAAATCCGGAGAAAATTCAGAAATTTGTGTTGGAGGACAGTTAGCAGCAAATAATGATGCATTACAATGAAGAAAGAGTAGGCTAGAACTCTATCTAAATTTTACCGAATAATATTTAAATCTTATGAATATTATTTCGACATTAATTCATAATATTTAGATTACTAATAAATTAGAAAGTAAAGCGACTATATATAAAAAAAAAAATAGAATAAAGCAAAGTAACCATATATCTCCAAATTATTCTCCAAAGATTTTGAGTACACATACTCGATCCCAATCTTATGTTCATCAAGTGTACATATACTTGAATTGAATTAAAAGAGTAAATGAGAAAATAATTTCATCTCATTATAGAACTATAGTCCGATCGTTTTAGCGATTATGTGGTCCCTCGGGTGGACTGGTGTTAGCCTTAGGCGAAGGAGGCGTAAGATCCGGTGCTCTCTTCGAGTTTACCTTCTCCGGTAAAACACCGTGCAATATTGCTTCTCGATCTGTACACAACAATACTCAAAAGGCTAATTGTTTGCTAACAAAAAATCAATCAAGCATGCATTAACTCAAAGTACTTTAAAATAAAACTGACATGATCTTAAGTGTAAGTTTTTAATATAATAATAGAGAAAACAAAACAAAATATTAAATGGCGAATTAACCTTTATGAGAGGAATAAGAGTTGGGAAGCCTGGTTGCTTGAGAATTAGATATAAAAGCAAATAGCAAGATTGAAACAAGCATCAAGAAGAACATCTTTTTTGAGGTGTGAAAATTCATGGTGGATTGATTTCAGAAAACAAGCTCCGTATCTGGTCTGGCTTTTAGATTAGAGATTAGACTTTAGAGCGGTTAGCTTTTGCAACAAATATAAATAAAGTCTTAGTGTTGTCCATCTGTATATTGCCCCTTTTTGACATTTTTGAATTTGCTTGAAATAGCTTATGGGCCCTTTTTTTTTTGGGTCTGATGTCCATCCGACTTAAACTGAATCTAATGGGTTCATAACCGTTTCATTTGCTTCAAAATCGTGCGCACGAATATTAAAACTATACGCACGGATATTAAAGTAGATTGGACGGTAATAAAATCTATCGAACTCAGTTTGAGTCTGATGGACATCAAATCCAAGCTGCTCCCCCTTTCAAGACCTATCCAGGGTGTCCACAAAAACTTTTTAACAGTTTATCCGATCAGTGTGCTATTTGATAAAGTAGGTAGGAATAAGGATGTTTTTTTTATTAATTTAATGAGTATGGATGTAGCTATGAGTAATATTTTTTTTTTAGGTAGCTTATCAAATTAAAATTATGGATAAAAGTTATTCTGTATCTGTGAACCTATAAGTAATTGATAAATAATAAATTATATATGGTAATTTTTATTAATGTTTATAACTATATTTGTATTATTATGATTACATTGGTTTATCAACATTTTAAATGATATTTTATTTAGCAATTTACGATAAATTTATTTTATTCAACATTTTATTTAGTTTTTTTTATTAGTAAATTGATTTGTACAATATTTTATATTGTTGTATTTGATTAAGAAAATATCTATCCCAGTAATTCAAACGAGTTTTTAAATAACTTTTAATCACTTTTTAGAAATCTAAAGTTTCTAAAGTTTTACATCTCTAAAATTAATTTTTAAAATTTCTAATAAGCAATAAATTAAAAATGAGAAATAATTTAAGACAACTTTTCTAATAAGAAACTGTATCACATCTCTGAAATCGAAATAGAAACTGACAACTCATATTAGAAAATGGAGATGCTCTAATAATATATAACTTTAAAAATAATAAATAAAAAATTATAAGTTTTATATTTATGATATTTACGTACATGATATATTTAATATATAATTTATTATATTTTAGAATTAAATTATATAGGCTATTAATTTATTCAATGGTTATTCATTATTCATTATGTTTCTTATTATCTTAATAGATAAAGATAGAATATGAATAAGACTAAAACTTAACGGGTAATAATAAGTATAGGGAAGACCAATTCTACACAGATATGAGTATGGTACCTTTATCCAGTTTGCACCGTGTCCATTAACACTCCTTAATCTACTCTTAACCACCCAATATATGGATTTTTTTTTTTAAATAGAACTCATACAAAAAAAAATTAACCAAAGGAGACTCGTACCCATTGAAGCTATAAAAATAACCTCTACCGGTCCTCCAAACCGGTGTAGCTTGGAAATTCTTCGATTTTAACAAGGTAAAGATCCAAATTTTTTAAGCTACACCGGTTTGGAAGACCGGTGGAGGCTATTTTTATAGCTTTCCAGAGTACAATGCGGCTTTGGTTAATTTTTTAAAATAAATTCTATTTAAAAAAAGCCAATATATGTTACTCAGGAAAAAGAAAAGAAAAGGAAAAGACTGTATCTTTTTGTCACACTTTCGCTTAAATTACAGATGTTGGTGTTGCTGATTAAATATATTCAAGTTGTTCTTTATACAAAATTAGACATAATTAAAAAAAAAACCTTTTAAGTGATTAATTCCTTCAAATACAAATTCATAACACCTTAATTCTTAATACATCTTCAAAAAATTTGAAGGAAATTAGTCAATAAGTACTTAATCCCTTAAAATGCTTAATACATCTTCAAAAATACTAGAAATGACACAAGCAAATTTTTCCCTGAGCTAATTATGGATAAACAAAAAATAAAAAAAAATAATCGTGATACAATTGACCACTATTCAGTTGTATCTCAGGTATTCTCAGGATGGTAATACCGTAATATATCAAATAGAACTCGAGTAGAACTAAGGTGCTCTTAAGTTCATCAAGCTTCTTTATGAATTCAATTCTAAAATTTATTGGATTGGCTTCGAATAAATTCAAACCGTTAAAATCCTTATATTCTATGAGTAATGTGTGTACGTGTAAAAATTTTAAAATTTCGAATTACTTTAGTATAAAATCAAGTGATCAAAATTTAAAATTTATAAATTAATTTTAATACATTCATTTTTTTTTAAACCAGCCAGATATCTCTCCCCAAACCAGCGAGATATCTCTCCCTCACGCGATTTTATCCCAGCCCTACCTCCTCCCGCTCCTCTCCTCTCTCTCTCTGCGCCTCACCGCCAGTTCCTCTCCTCCCGCGATTTTTGGGTCTCCTCTCTCTCGGCTCTGCTTCCAACCTCTCCTCTCTCTTGGATCTGCTCCCGACCTCTTCTCTCTCAGCTCTTCTGGTCCAGGCCGCGCGTGAGAGAGCCGGTTGCACGTCCAGCCACTTCGCGCCCCTTCTTCCTTGGACCTCTCCATCCTTGGTAAGCTCTTTGTCCCTCTCCCCTCCTCTCCCTCGTTGGTTACTGATTTGACGGAAGGGGGAACTCTATATCCTTACAAGCTCAAACCCTATTTTTTTTTTCTGAGTTCATTAGCACCAAATCTTGGCAACCAAACTTCATTAGCTTGCAAGACTTGATTTCTTGATTTGGAGAATTGTTGTACTTCGTTAGCTTAGATATGTTTTTTTTTTTTAATAAAAATGGGTTGTTAGCAAAAACTTAGATATGATTTTTTTTTCTTTACAATACCAGTACTGGTTTGTCAGTTTTTTTCAACATAGGGAACAAATTTGAACTCAAAATGAAAGTAGGCATGGAACCCTCCAGGAGTTCTTTTGAATGACAAAGTAAGAAAAACAACAAGAAGGTGATGGGGAAGCATCATAGATAAAGTTTTGTCTGAACCCTTTTCTTATATTTGAGCAAATCATTGAAAAGATTTTGGGCTTTGTTTTTTGTTTTTTAACATTGAAGGAGAAGGACGCCATGGACTGGTTTAGTAGCTTGCCCGATGAACTATTGCCCAAAATCCTGTCCTTCTTGAGTACGAAAGAGGCTGTTCAGACATGCATCCTTTCCAAAAGATGGAGAAATGCATGGACTTTTCTGCCGGTTCTAAAATTTAATGTTGCTGATTATTGGGTGGATGGGAGTTTTGAGGCTGATAAGTTTGACAATTTTCTGTCTGGTGTGTTGGAAAATCGAGAGCCAGGAAAGTTGGATTTGTTTGAATACACTAATGCTATTCTGAACTATGATTCGGAAATTTCTTTCGAATTTATTGATGGTATAGTGCTAGAGCCTCAGAAAGCTGTTGTTGTTGTTGGTAGAGATAGAGTGGATCTTCTGGATTATCCTGAATTTATTTTCTCTTGCACAAAACTAGAAAATCTTGAGTTGCGTATGAAGCTTGCTGTTGATTTGCCTATTCGTATTAGGCCGGAATTAGTACACCTACCTGCTCTGAAATTTGTAGATCTGACGGGCATAGCACTCGTTGATGATTGTAGATTTACACAAAATCTTTGCTCTAAATGCCCCGCCCTTGAAACTATGGTTTTACGATTGTGTGATTTGGATATCACCGAAATTTCATCTAAGGTGTTGAAGGAATTGACTCTCTATAGTTGTTCTCAAGCAAGGCGAACTCGAATTTCTTGTCCATCTCTTGCTTCTCTTGTCATTGAATCATATGAAGAAATGGCAGGCATTGAACTTAAGAATATGACATCCCTTAGATATGCTAAGATTTTTTTATTTCTGGACGATAATCATGGTGATCTGAACCTCCTCAGCAGCCTTTCAAATGTTTCGCATGTGAGTCTTGGTTTGCTTCCTCAGTTCAAGGTATATTTCTCTTCTCGTAAGAATAAAAAAAAAAATTAGTTTCTTGCATGCATTTATTGGGATTGCATCTCAGATGGAAATACATTTCTTGTATGATGATGTACAGTAGTTATACAATACAGATGCAGATAGTCGTTATACAGTATCTCTTACTACAAATTATAATTAGTTTGTTGCCATGTGTGGTTTGTTTCAGTACCATGTTTTGCTACTGGCTAGATAAATTATGAAAACAAAAGAAGCTAAGGAAATTCTTGCTTCATATTGAAAATTTATTTTGGTGGGTGCTAATCATGTTGATCTATTTGCACTCTTGTGTTATAAAATGACAGTTTTACATGGATTTTTGCTTATTCATTTAAATTGATGTTTCTTTCTTAATATAAAGGAAAAATTGGAGAAGGACATTTCTGATTGCAACATAACCTTCAGAAACTTGCGGACTTTGGAAATTGACTTCTGGTATTTGAGTTATGACATTGATTTAGTGGCTTGTTTTCTCAAGCAGTCTCCTTTTCTGGAAGAGCTCACTTTGCACCTTGGTGAAGTAATCTCTCTGCACCTCCCTCCCTCCCTCCCTCTATTTTTTTTTTTAAATTAGTCAGAGGTTGCCATGTAAAAACAAAACAAAAACTCTACGAATGATCACCCCACATCAATTGTATTTGCATTACTATATTAATTAGCACACTTTTAATAAGTAAAATAATTATAGTAATGAAGTGATTCAATTAGTTATATTTTTAGCAGCTATTTCAATTGCATTTTAAATAATTATGTTAGTTATATTTTTAGCAAGTATATAAATTACATTAATTATATTGAATATATAATACTTTTAATGTTAAATGCTAAGGAGTAAATTGTGGCCAAAGCCAACCTTGCCATATCGCTCTGGTTAATAACAATTTATTTATAAACTCTATATATTAAGCAAGGCCGGAGCTCTTATGAACTAGCTGGTACCTATATGATGATCACCTATCTTATTAGACTAATATGAATTTTTTACAATTATGGAAGCCGGAGGAAGATGATCCAGAAGAAGAAATAAGCCAGGAGGATTTGGGAAATAGAATAAACGTGTTATTCCAGAGAGAGCACCTTAAGACGCTTAGGATTGTAAAACCGAAAGAACGGCCTGATTTGGTGGTTGATACACTGATGAACAATTTGCGTACTCACATCAAGACAATTGGTGAAGAAATTATTGTGTGTGAAACATGAATGTTGATGTGATATCTGTACCTGTTGATTTGTACTGTGAAGGCGGCTGCTTTATGAAATTAGATTCTTGCTAGGCGGATAAGAAATTAAGAAAGAATTAGGTTCATTTCAACAAACTCATGCTGATTAGAAAAATGAGGGAACTTTTGGTTTCCTTGTAATAGTAAAAATAGATTCCTTTTTCCGAGAGAAGCAATGTAGTCATGAGAGTAAGGCTAGCGTATGCTAGGCTCGAACCCTTCTGGTGAGCTCAACCCCAGCACCGTTCGATCTGTTTTAGATTTGTACTATTTCTGATTTTGATTTAGCGCTGAAATCAGAAGCAGACGGAAAATTTTAAAGAGGCTCCTCCGTTACTGATCTGTTATCTTCATTTTTGTCCTTTGAAATTCCCTTCCCGATCTTTTCATATTCCATTCCTAATCTCTTCATATTCCCTTCCTGATCTCTCTCTCTCCCTCTCTCTCTTTCTGCCTATACCTGCAACGTGCCTCCCTCCTGTAAGTTCTTAACCTCATTTCCAACTAGAAATTTATAATTATTCAAAACAAATTCATAAGCACCTATCTAAAAGTATTGTAAGCTGTGATGTTAGTTCTGTTGAGATGACTTCTGACTCTAATCTATGAGTGAATAGAACATTGTTATAAAATTGTTCAACAAGTTTGTCATTTGAGTATGTGAATCATATATCTTAAAATATTCCTAGGCTCATTCTATAAAAAAAATTGTCACGCACAAAAATAGAACAATTTTCATCAATTTTTATGGGTCTATTACCATTATCGTCAACCAAAACCTGGAAATTCTGATAAAATAAACGTGTTGTCAAATTTAAGCACAGAAATAGATTGCTTGTCTAAAATAACTCTGTTGTCAAAGTTAAGTGCTCCAAAACCTGAAAATTCTGATCAAATAAACGTGTAGTATGCAGTAAAATAGTTACATGTGTAGAAAAGTCTGTTTAAGTGAAGATATGTTTATGCACTTCTTTTTTCGATTGTTCAGTCTTTATAGAATGTATTTTTTTTTCCTTATTGTCACACTTAAATAAGGAGGATGGATGTTGCACGAGCTTTGTCTTTTGATTTGCCCTCAACTAGCATGATTCCTCAAGAGGAGTCCTTGTTGCCTACTGAAATGTGGATGAAGAGATAGAGATAATGGTAAAACTTAATGCATACTGAATCTACAATTATAAATGTCATTCAATTTGAAATTATTTGAAGTTTTTAATTTGATGTACTTTTCTTGTTTGAATAGAACCAGCTTGTTAACCCATATCCTGAAAATGAACTAATTGAACTAATTGAAGAACCTTTAGAGCAATGTTTTGCGCCCTTTTTGGCATGGAGTTTGATGGCAGCGATGATGCGTATAATATCTACAACCATTACGGGTTTAAAACTGGATTTAGTATTCGGAAAGCACAAAAGTATCATTCTCAAACTGGAGAGAAGAAAGTGATTAGTCGAAGGTTTGTTTGTTCTAAAGAAGGATTATCAAAACGCCAAAAACAAGAGAGGATTGGGGTTGGCATATCACCAAACGAGAAGACGCCTCAAAAAACAATCTCATTTCTAAGGACTAGTTGTAAGGCATCGCTGAGTGTGAATCTACAATCAAATGGGAAATGGTTGGTAACCACTTTTAAAAAGGAGCACAATCATGAGTTGGTCCAAAGTCCTTCGAAGAAGAGGTATTTTAAGTCTCACACACATATTAGAGATGACCAAAAGGAGTGTATTAGTCTTTTGAGCAACCAAAATGTGGCTCCTGCAAAGATTTTTGAGGCAATCATCGAGAAGGAGGGTGGTCGACATAATATTCTTTTCTCTAAGAAGCAGTTAACTAATGAGATTGCTAAAGAGAATAGAAAGCTTGTTGGTGTGGATGTTAAGAAAGCGTTAGAATACTTCAAACTGATGCAAGAAATGGATCCAGACTTCTTCTTTGAAATAGAGCCCGATGATAACCAAACGGTAAAAAATATATTTTGGATCGATGGGAGGTCAAGAAGATTGTACAAAGCTTTTGGTGATGTTTTAGTATTTGATACGACTTACAATACCAACAGATATTACATGCCTTGTAGCCCCTTCATTGGAGTAAACCACCATTGGTTATCTATATTTTTTGGTTGTGCACTTATTAGGGCTGAGGGAGCAGACACTTTCAAATGGTTATTTCGAACATTTTTGAAAGCAATGAATGGGAAGCACCCGAAAGCAATCATAACAGATCAGGACCCGGCAATGAGAGTTGCAATAGCAGATGTTTTTCCAAATACAACGCACAGGTGTTGCCAGTGGCATGTTATGAGGAAAGTGAGGGACAATTTGGGGGTAGTATATGGCAAGATTAAAGGATTGGAAGATGACTTACAAGCTTGCATTAATTTGAGCTTGACCATTGAAGAGTTCGGAAAAGGATGGAAAGATATGCTTGAGAAGTACAACTTGCAAGATAACAAGCACTTGGACTTGATGTTCAGAACCCGTGAAAAGTGGGTTCCTGCTTATTTTCGGGGTACCTTCTTTGCTGATATGTCAACTTCACAACGAAGTGAGAGACACAGTAATTAGGTCATAGTTCATTAGGTTTTGGTACTTTTAATATGGATGTTTTAATATTAGATGTTATAAGGTTTGGTCAAATTGGTCATTTAAACTTTGGCATGTTTTTATTTTTATTTTTGCATTATGAAAGTTAGTTTTGTGCTACTGTAATTTGACTATGAATTTATTTGCTTAATGTGTTGGTTTAAAAATTGTTGTTTCTTTCATCTTAGTACAAACTGGTAAAAATTGAAGCTGGTCCCATTGATAAAGTGAAAAACAGTCATAACAATTACTGAAAAATGAGGGGCAAATCTGGAAAACAGCCACAACAATTACTAGGAAAGCTTGACTTAATGTCATTCAGAAGTGCATGTTTTATTTTGGATCTCGTCAGTTTTTCATTGTATTTTTGAGAACTTTTTGTTTTAGAATTCATAGTTGTGCCAGTTGGTACCAACTACACTCAAGTCTCAACTACTATCTCTTAGCTATATGCACATAGATTTCATTTAGAGAGAAAAATCATTAAGTTGGTTTCAATTTAAATTTTGTGATATTAACTGGTATTGAGCTTCTTTTTTATGCCTAAGAAAACACATATATGGATATAAGCTGCCACGATAAATAAAATTTAGGAAACTAAATTGATACAGTAAATAAAATTTAGAAAATGAAAGACACATACATGGATATGTATATATATGTGATGCCACAATAAAATTAAAATTTGAGATTTTATTACAGTGAAAATGTCCAAAATACCCCTGTACTTTCATGCTACTGTCATACATTCAAGCTATGACGTACATCATTAAGTTCTCCAAATAAGAACATACAAATAACAGTCATACAATAAAATACAAGCTGAAGAATTATTTATACAAGCTTCCATCTATCCACTATTCATGGGCCTTTTGGTTCTTCAGTGCAATGTATCCTCCCAAGTACTGTGGCTGCCTGCGAGACTAGGAAGCCTTCTAACGTCAGCTGATATGCTCTTATATGTCTTCAAAGTATCCAACTAACCTAGCATCTATTGCAATCAGGATCAGAAAAAAAAAAAAAAAGAGCAAATATACTGAGCTCTAGGACATTTGGTCAAATTCAGACCAACATGCTTCACTTTAATTATTTCATTGAATAGGTGAATTTTTTAATCAATTAAGCTCCAGTTGAAATGCTAAATCAAATCAGGGCTTCACCATATCTAATTAAACCAACTAATTTTTTTAATCATAAACCCATAAAGGATCTCAATTGAAACTAAATTTGACCCATTCAATGAAACTAGATTACGATTTGGCAAAATATTTTAGTTGAGAAAAATAAACACTATTATGGAATGATAACAGTATCCATAGAGAGGTACCAATGATGTTGCGTGTATTATCAGGAAATCAAAGGGAAAAGTCATTTTCATGTGAGCAGGTCCAAAAGACCTCTACGGTTTTGCTTTTCCAACCGATCAGAGACGGAGGCAGCGGCAAGTGTGCACGGATAAGGGTTGCGAAGATGAGGCGAACTCAAAGGGAGGAGGCGGGGCACAAGGTGAAGAAGCGAAACCCAAGTAGAGAGAGAGAGGAAGGAGAGAGAGATTAGGAATGGAATATGGAAATATCGGGAAGGGAATTTCAAAGGACAAAAATGAAGATAACAGATCCGTAACGAAGGAGCCTCTTTAAAATTTTCCGTCTGCTTCTGATTTCAGCGCTAAATCAAAATCAGAGATAGTACGAAACTAAAACAGATCGGACGGTGCTGGGGTTGAGCTCACCGGAAGGGTTCGGTGAGCCTAGCATATGCTGGCCTTACTCTAGTCATGATACTTGTCTTGCTAATTTAAAAATAACAAGAGAAATTATGAGGTCTTGATTTGTTGGTTTAGCTCTCTGGTGTTTAAGACTGAATCTCAGCATCAAAAGTTCATTTTGGTTCTTTATATAAAGAAAAAGTTCAAACGGTTAAAAAAAAATTAATTCTTGATTAGTTGATATATAGTTCATTTTGAGTTTATTTCATGTTAACCAACCCAAAAGAAGACTCCACATGATATTATACCTTTTTTTTTGTACGATATATTTTTAGAGTTAAGTATCTGTAGTTTTAAGTATATTCCTGTGTGCAGTGTGGGGGATTTGGAAACAATTCCTGTGAACATTATGGCTGAAAAAATATCACGAAGGGAAGTAATTTTATGCTAATTTTACGCTAAATCTTTCTCTTAACTTTTCCTGGATATTACTTTATCATAAAACTGCTAACAAGTAATTGTAAATGTTGGCTGCTATATCTGGTACGATCAATTGTGCTTTTGTTGTCTAATCTGGCATTCTAAGTAAGACAATTAAGCATGGTTCTGGGGCAACTTCTATTAGAATTTAGAACCCTTGTAATGTATTGAAGCACGAAACTTAAAAAAAAAAAAAAACAAATTAATGGAAAATGAAAATTTCAAATATTATCATAAAGAAATTTGAATAGAACTAGGGTGCTCTTAGGAGTACCAAGCCCCTTTGTACTCTTAACTTTAAAACTTATCGGATTAATTTCGAACGACGAGTCTAAACCGTTGAAATCCTTCTACCTTACGAGTGATGCGTCTACATGTGAAAATTTTGAAATTTTGAATTAATTTAGTATAAAGTCAAGTAATCAAAAGGCTTTCAAAAAATAAATGCATTAAAATTAATTTAGAAACCTTCTAATTTTGACCACTTGATTTTATACTAAATTAATTCGAAACTTTAAAATTTTCACATGTAGACGCATCACTAGTAAGGTAGAAGGATTTCAACAGTTTTGATTCATCGTTCAAAGTTAATACGATAGGTTTTAGAGTTAAGAGTACAAAGGAGGCTTGGTACTCCTAAGAGCACTATAGTTCTACTCAAGAAATTTTTCTATAATTTTATATAGGTACAAAATCACTGTTTTTTTTTTTATCCAAAAACAGTGATTTTGTACATATTTTAAAAACTAGTAAAAAAATTTCAAAAAATATAAAATTTGGTCTCCAAGTACATTTTAATATGGAGATCATGTTGGGCGATTCGAATCGACAGTTTAGACTTAGGAAAATGGAGATAATGTTGTGAGGTACGATTGAGGCATGAAAGACACGGAGATAATGTTGCGAGGCATGATTAATTGTTGTTGGTATTCAGTCTTAAAAACCAGAGAGTTAAATAACAAATCAAGACCTCATAATTTCACTTGTTATTCTTAAATTACCAGGACAAGAATCAGATTGCTTCTCTCGGAAAAAGGAATCTATGTTTATACTGCACGGAAAACAAAAGTTGCCTCATTTTTCTAATCAGAATAAGTTTGTTGAAATGAACATAAATCTTTCTTAATTTCTTCTCCACCTAGCAAGAATCTAATCTCATAAAGCAGCTGATAACGCCTAACTGCATTTACTAAATTGTTCACAGTACATCAGGCCTCTAAACTTTTGGAACAGCAAAACTCCTTACAAATTTGTCACTGGCAAATTGAGGACATAGAAACAAAACAACAGGTACAGATATCATACACATCATTCATGTCTCACGCATAATAATTTCTTCACCAATTGTCTTTACGCAAATTGTTCATCAGTCTATCAACCACCAAATCAGGCCATTCTTTTGGTTTTACAATCCTAAGCGTCTTAAGGTGCTCTTGATAGACATAATAAAACATAATATGTTTTTACAATCAGAAACACGTAATTCAGAATCGGTAAATCCAAAATAAAATAGCAAAGGAATTTAAATCTTACAGTTCTGAATTGAAGACATCTTTAAACGGAAACGTTAATACTAATCTTCAATGGTTTTCCTCATATCTGATGATGGAGACCTTCAGTGTTTTCTTTACTTCTCTCTTTTCAAAAATGAACGAAAACATTTTTAGAATAATATCTCCTCAAAATCAGTAGAGAAAGATGTTTTCAGAAAATAAATAGGCAGAAAAAAAGTTTATGAAATGTCATCCGTCCAAATAGAGAATAGGTCTTTTTATATTCTGAGGCAACTTTTGGAACCAGTATAATTATTAATAGCAATCTGAATTTTTTCATCAAAATTTCTGATGCACAGTAATAACATAGGCCACATAATAAAATAAAACTAGCAGCTCTCTCTGAAATAACACGTATATTCTATTTCCCAATTCCTCCTGGCTTATCTCTTCTTCTGGATCATCTTCCTCCGGCTTCCATAATTGTAAGAAATTAAAATTATTCTAATAAGAAAGGTGATCGTCATATAGATACCAGCTAGTTTAAAAGAGCTCCGGCCTTGCTTAATATATAAAGAGTTTATAAATAAATTGTTATTAACGAGAGTGATAAGGCAAGGTTGGCTTTGGCCACAATATTTTTTAGTAAAGGTTAGAGGTCAAGCCACCCAACTATTTAATACCTTTATTATTACAGCAATAGATTTTTCCCATCTAGATTTCGAACTGATGATCTTTCACATAGAGATCATATGGCTTAGCCACTAAACTAAATGCTAGTTCTCGGCTTTGGCCACAATTTACTCATCAACCAATCATTAGTCATTCTTTGATTAGAAAAGTACACAAGAGTGATAAGGCTGGCTTTAAGTTTTCTTAACGATGTTTGGATCCTTAATCCATGCTAAGCATGCAGAAAGAAATGTTCATACTCCATGTTTGATTGTGGACTAAAGCTAAGGAGGTCTAAATGATTATTTCAACTTAGGCCAGTCTAAATTATTCATGTTTGGTTGAGATCTAAAGTTAGATCATGGCTTAAGTTATTCCTTGTTTAGTTAGAATTGGTGGACTAAAGTTTTGAAATCCTAAATTAGTTAATTATTAATAATTAGATAATATTAAAGTATTAATAATAACTATAATATATTATAATTATTATTTAATATATAAAAAATATAATATAATAATATAATAATTATCTATTAATAATAAGAAACTAATTATATAATATTAATATATTATTAATAACTATAATATTTTATTATTATAATAATTATTTAATATGTTAACAATATAAGATATTAATTATATAATTATATATTTTTAATAATTATTAGTAACAAGATACTAAATAGATAATAATAGTATAATAATTATTTAATATAATAAACATATAACATATTAATTATATATTATGTATTATGTATTAATAATAATTATAATATATTATAATATTATTATAATATTATTATAATAATTATTTAATATATTATCAATATGACATATTAATTATATAATTATAAATGAATAATAATTATTAATAAAAAAAATACTATTTATATAATATTATTATAATAATTATTTGATATATTAACAATAAAAAAATACTATTTGATCCAATTACATCCATTTTTTTACACATCTTGACACTGTTTTTTTTATAGATCAATTTTGCAATTTCAAAATCCAAACAGTCGATCCGAACCGTTCAACATGATAACCATATTAAAATGTGCTTGGAGATGAAATTTTAAATTTTTTTGAATTTTTTTACTATTTATTAAGATGGTTACAAAATCGCTGTTTTTCAATTGTCCGAAAACAACGATTTTGTAACCATATTAATAAATATTAAAAAAAAATGTAAAATTTCATCTCCAAACACATTTTAATATATCAATCATGTTGAACAGTTTGGATCGACTATTTGGACTTTGAAAATGATAGGTGTCAAAATGTGTTAACAAAAAGGGTGTAATCCGATCCCTCATCATTTTGAGAAGGGATCTGCTTGCACTCCTTTTTGGTGACACCGGATTACAATCTATATTTTTAAAATTTTCAAAGTCCAACCAGTCAATCCAAACTTTCAATATTTCCGTTTGAATATATTTTTATGTGTATTAATTATTATTTTATCAAAATTTCAACAATTTTCAAGCAACTGTTTTCCATTCTTTGAATGAGGTGAAATTTACAATGAACCATATTGAATGACATTTGATAAAATATCAAATGACATTATAATATGTAAAAATATTATACACACACATATTATAAACCGTTGAAAAACTGTCGTCAATCCAAAGATCAAGATTTATTGTTACCAACTTCTAAATAGTTTGAATATCCGTGTCATGCATGTAATTCATGTTTTGGCCGTCACTTGCTAGCTATTTAGAATCAATTAGATTATAAAAATGTTAATAAGAACATAACATAATCAATTGAAACTAGACATCAGAAGAAAAGAAAGCTCAACTTCACTAACTACAATATTTAAATCCAAAGAAAATATTCTACCAATAATTCTTAGCAAAGAAAATAATCTACCAAATATTCAGTCTCAGCCTCACAAAAATTGATTCCTCTTCTTCACTCCGCCATACAAAATGGGCACAACTAACTGCTTCAAAAGATTTGCATCCATTCTGAAGTTACAACTTGATAATACATCACCATTGCGTACAACAAACAAAGCATAACAAAACATTCCACAATGGAAATGAACATTTGTATGTTATCTAACACGTAAATAGACACTGATACGTACGAAATAAGTATCCTTTAACCAAATCAGTGGATGACAGGCTTCAGAGGATGCGCTCTCACCTTTGACAGGTCCAGGTTTGCATCCAGATCTTCATCTAGTTCTCCAACCACGCTTCTACACAATTTTAAAAAGCAAAATAAATTCACAAGATAAGAAGAAGAAAAAAATTATAAGAGTGAGGCTATGGTAATATGCATATTGCACAATGGTCCGTACTAAGGACTCGTATATCCATTTTAAGTCCAAACAGTCGATCTGAACCATTCAACATAATATTCATACAAAAATGTACCTGCAAACCAAATATTTTTTTTAGAGTTTTTATAATATTTTTTTAGATGGGTAGAAATCACTTGATTTGAAAATTCTGGACCATTCAAAATCAGTGATTTTCTACCTATCTAAAATAATTCTAAAAAATGTAAAAATATGGTCTGCAAGTATAATTTTACATGGAGATTGTGTTTAACGGTTCCGATTGACTATTTAAACTTTCAAAATAGAGATCATGTTTAACGATCCGTAATATGCATATAACCATAGCCTCACTCAAAATATAATATAGCTTGTGATAAGGTACAAATTCAAAATGACAGTATTAGTCTCGAGAAAATTAGATATAAGTAATTTTCATTTTCCATTAATTTGGTTTTTTGTTTAAATTTGGTGCTTTCAATACAAGGGTTCTAATAAAAGTTGCCCAAAAACATGTTTAATTTTCTTAATTAGATTATGAGATTAGACCACAAAAGCACAATTGATCATACCAGATATCAGCCATGGGGCACAAGGTCACGTTATAAAGTATAAACCCTAAACCTTAAAATGTTGAACTCCTTAAGCCACCATTTACAATTACTTAAGAGAGAGATGAAGCAAATATCATACATGTTATCACCCCTGATGATGTATAGCCCTAGGACAAGCTGTTGAACTCCTTCCTACATGCTCAAACAGTAAAATTTAATTGAAGGTAAAAATTGTATTACAATTCAAAGTAGGCATAGTTATAACGAAACAGAATTCCCTAAATTACCAAACTATTCACTAGCAATTTCACCATAAAAGATAGCTAAGAATTCTAAAACAAATTTCCAGAATGCATCCAACAGGTGATAAATTGCCTAAAACAAATTAAGGTATGGCAAAAGGAAACAGGAAAAGTGCCACTTAGCATATGGTTAATGTTTTTTCTATAAAGATAATTATTTAATGACAGTTATTCAAAGTACTTAACATTTAATTAAGGGAAATGAAAAGGCAGAAGAGAATGAGATTTTTAGAAAGAGAGAAAGAAAAAAAGATTCTCAATCCTTGACGTATCCAACTTTCCAGAAAGAAAATTAACTTCTGAGAAGAATTACTATCCATTATCCAACCAAAAATAAAAAAAATAACAAATTGCCATCTCTGTTTCTGCTCATATCTATGCTGTTCCAACCAAAAGTTTTAAAGGTAGCGTACCTTTGTTGAGTAGACCCTCTCATGTGACTCGTCCAATATTATATTTGTAGCTTGATCAAAACCTTTTAGCACTCCCTAAGCAGAAAAAAGGACAAACATATGAGTTATTATTTATTAAAATTTAAAACATATAAGAACAACACTGAATGCCTATTAGAGACATTGATTAGCATAAAATTACTTTTTGTCCGGCAGCTGTGCAAAAAACTGTAATTATGTTTATGCTTTCAATTGTTATTGTGTGCAGTAAGTGGGGGGCCCACCCCCCCCCTGTGGTACAGTTAGTTGCTGGTATCATGGGTGCATAAGGAGGCTTTAGGTTTTACTGAGTGTGGGCCGAGGTTGTGGAGAGGATTTGACAGAAAAGAAAATTGAATTGTACCAGCTGAGGCAAGTAAAGAAGCTCAGTTTACTTAGTGTTTGTTTTGTTTGACATTTTTGTATGCAGTTCCCCTTTAATATTAACAATTGGTATGAGCTTTTTCTCAAAAAAAAAAAGGTTCGGTAAGAATACAACATCCAATCAATTTCATGGGAAAATTGATCCGTAAAAAGAATATATTCATAACCTGCAATATGATCTAAATGAAACAGGAAGGCATCCAGACAAAGACATAAAGTTTCCAGAGGACATGTGCAAATATATAAGTGGTGATAAATTCCAAGCTTTCACAATGTCACATATCCTTAATAATATACGGTCATATTATATGAAGTTCTTAGTTCTTACCACAATATTGCGCCCATCATTTGTTATGACAGATATCACATCTGCACATGAAAGAAAACAATGTAACATCCTTTGAAACATAAATTGAGGGATTTGTAACACAACATCACTGTGACACAGCATGTACTGTACAAAGATAGGGCCTATAGGATTAAACCAGTACCTAACAAAAAAATTGGGGAGAACAGGCAAAGTACCAGAAAGTATCAGATGAAACTAAAAATTCTTAATTTCAAACAGAGAGTAGCAAGTTACAAGATATCTAAAACAGCAATAAGTTAGGTCAAATTTCAAAAGGGATTACTCACTGTCAACAAGTGTTTCGAGCCCAATACCAGTAGACATTGGAGGAGACACAGAAATACTGCTGAGTTATCACCTGATCCAATCAACTCTTATTTGTGCACTGCAAACTCAGAGAGAAAACCAACAAAATTTAGCTTCGTAGAACAAATAGTACAGAAATAACAGAAAAAAAAAAAAAAAAAATTCCCACGTTTTCTCCTGTTTAAAAGCACGAGACAACAATTTCAACAACAATAGCAGAAAATATGGTTTGTTTGTTTGTAGTATAGCAAGCAATAGTTCATTATTGTTAAAATGGTTTGGAAAATCTATCGGCGGCACACGATCCGATTACTGGGCGATTTTCCAAACCAACTGTGCCGTGTTTTGGGAAAACGCTCGGAAGAGGCTCACCGTCCGAGTTACGCCGACCGATTCTTCTTCCTCTTCTTCTTCGAGTTTGATTCTTCAAAGCTGGATGTGACTGATGCTTCGGGTTTGTGTGAAGTAGGTTTGGAATTAGGAGGAAGAAGAAGAAGAAGAAGATGGGCCTGTCGGGTGGGGTCCGTGCGTGCTTGATAAACTGGCGGCTCGGGAAAGAAGCAATTTTTTTGGGCCGTTTTAGACTGAAATTATAATAAATAAATAAGAAAGTTATTTAAAGTTATTTTTTTTGGGCCGTTTGAGTGCTTTTTGCTATTCAGAAATTAAAAAAATATTATAAAATAAAGATAAATAAACAATAAACAAGACAGAGAATACATAAAAGATACAAATTTCTATATTCATATATTTCTCATGTATACAGTACAAGATTACAAAGTCTTTATTTATAGACTACAAATTTTAAATGAAAAGTCATCTAAAATTAATTACAATAGTAGTGAAAAAATGAATTTCAATAATAGCGGTAGATGAGGTGATTAATATTGAGAATTAAGGGTATCCATATTTATATTTCTAACAAAAAGAAATTTTTATACATTTTAAAAGTTTATTTCTTTCATACATGAGTAAGTAGGAATTAATATTTTTTACCAACATTGTGTTTAGTGGTTTCATTAAAAAGAAATTTCTATTTATAAAATTATCAAAATCTCTAGCATTGCAAATGAAATTTCCACAAAATATTTAAAACAATAATGAAGAGAGAGAGGGGGTGTGAACGTATGATCTCAATTTAGAAAGCTTGCAAAAAGATGTACAACATGATGTTCAGGACATAGCCAGGAAGTCATTTGATCAAAAGTTCAAATAAAGTTGTTGAGTACCTCAAAATTTTAGTTAAAGTTTATTTGAATTATTAATACATATTACTATAGAAATTACTAATTATTATAATAGTTATCACTATAGTAATTATTAATTGTAATTAGTAATAAATGACCATAGTAATTACAAATTAATACCAATGTACATGCTCTTATTGAGAACTTTTATTGGACCAGCTACTATTTTTTTTCTTTTTATTTAACAGTCTTAATATTATTATTTTATATTTTCTGCCTTTAAATATTTATTTAAGAAATTTATATAAATTACTTAATCAAAAGTGATGTTGTGTTAGTATTTACAAAATAGTCTGGTTTTAACTTACACTTGCCAGGTGCATGGTTGTGTTATAAAACTAGGCAATTTTTTTTATATATGATAATACAGACAAAAAGGAAGTTATATATTTTTTTTTTACTTTTAATTCTTTTGGGGTGTTCGGCAAATACATGGGATTAGATTTTAATATGTACTGAGAAGTTCGTGTTCGTTACAACGGATCCGATGGACATCGGACCTACTTTTAGGTTCAATTAGCTCTAACACCGTACAATTAGCATTAAGATAGTGCGCACAAAAATTGAAACAGACTTGCACATATTTTAATGTGTCTAGCACGGATCTTGATGAAATTGAATGGTCACTCATCGAACTAAAGTAGATCCGATGGACATCGGACCCTAATGATACTTAATAGAAATAGTGTCTTAAAAATCTGAGCAAAAGGAGATTAGACTTAGAAATCCGGAAAACAAAAAAAAAAGGAAAAAATTAATCCTCACCGAGAAAATATTATTCGGACGGATTAAGATTATAAGAAATTTAAAGAAGGATAGAAAAAGAGTTGTCCAACGACACATCTAGTTCTAATATATATATTAGCTACACGGGAATAAATTGAAGTCCCGTCATATATATTTTTCTTTTAAATTTGTCTCTCCAACTTTTAATTACTGTCAAGTTATATTTTCGGTTTTACTTATTGATGATACGAAGCCTATGTTCTTTTATGATACTATGCAGCCTACATACACTCAATTTTTCATACTAAGAGATATTGAGCAAGTTTTCCTTAAAATTCATATTTTTATGGCCATTCACAAGGGGCTAGGAAATTTTAATATCGTTTGCGATATTACACGTGTCAGCACTTATCATATCAAATTAAAATTCTCGTCAGATGAACAGTTCCATCTCAATTTACTGGATTTTTTTTTAAATAGAACTCATACAAAAAAAATTAACCAAAACAGACTTGTACCCATTGAAATTATAAAAATATCTTCCACCAGTCCCCAAATCAGTGTAGCTTGAAATAACTTATTTAAAAAAGTTCACTGTTTCAAGCTATCCGGTTTGGGAGACCGGTAGAGATTATTTTTATAGCTTTCCAGAGTACAGTGTTGTTTTGGTTAATTTTTTTAAAATGAATTCCATTTAAAAAAAATTCCAATTTACTAGATCCGATTTCCTTATTTTAAATGTGTTTGGCAACTAATTGTATTGCTCTAATGTCAAATTAGCCGATTTTTTTTATTAATACCAAATAAATTAGCAAATATGTTCTCGGACGGAATTATTTTTATAAAAGCCCCAACCATTTAGTTGGGAGGCGGTTTACTCCCAACACTAGACCGCCCATCATTTGAGCAGTCAGATTCAATTTATTTATTTATTTATAATTTTTTTTACCGAACTGTCCAGTTAGAGAGCGGTCAGCTACAGTATTTTTTTTTAAGTTCTTAATATTTTCATCTAAAAATAGAAAATAGAAAATATTTAATTTTATAACAAACAAAAAATATTCAATCTTACACTATGTCCTCAATCTTACAGCAAACAAGAAATGAAAAGTATTTTATGAATATACATTGGTTTGTATATTATATAATATAATAATAAAATAGCATAATTTTGACCGTTTAATATCTAATATGCGGTACAGAACAAAACATTTATTTGTATATTTTTTTCATTTAATAAATTTGTATGTTACAATAAAAAAAATGGTCCGGATCAACTAATTGCACATAACAGTACAATACTCGGAGAATGCGAATTCAGTTTAGAGGAAAATTTATTGATCCGAATTCTGATCAGACGGTCCAGATCAAAACAGAAACATTAGGTTACCTCAATGGATATGGACTCGTCTAGAGGATCCGTTTTGCCCCATGCTGACCTAACGGGCTAAAAGTAGCTAACACTAATTGCCAATAACGTCCACAAGTTCAAGTTCAAAACCCTAACCCTAATTTTCTCTACCACGTAACTCCCACTCCGGCACTACCCCGTTTGTCGCTTCCTCTGAGTCACTCTTTGTGATCGTGTACATCCATGGACGGTGCCATTGAAAGAAGAGAAGAGCCAACTCTAGTGGCATCTGCCGGGAATGGCACGGCGTCGTCGAGGTTAGTCGACCGGAGGCTGAGGATAAGCCCAAACATGGAGCATCGGCCGGAAAGGTACGACGACTTGACCGGAGAGGTGGAAGCGGCGGTGTTCAGTTCTCTTGAGAGGCACCTCCCTCCGACCATGCTCGACTTCCCTCGTGACGCCAAGTTCCAGTACATGATGGAGGTTCTCTCGCGTTACCTCCCCCAGGAAGAGCGCACTAAGGTCCGTGCATTTTAATGTTCTCCTTCCGATGGGGTTCAAATGGATACGTCCAGTTGTCCACTGCTGAGAGACAAGAGAGCGGGCCCCTGCGCAGGGAAGAACTGGACATATCTAGTTTGGGGAAACGGAGGGAATTGTTAGTTTGTTTGCTTTTAAGACTTCTCTTTACTATTTCGTCTTATCTGAGTTATTTACATTGAGGATGGGATATTTTTGGGTGCATCTGGAGCACGGCTGGGAATTTGGGTTTCACTGTCACGTAGGGACATGCCATGAATTGCATGTCCTGTGCCTTTACCATTCCGCGATGTGGCTATCCTCGGTGAACATTCAATTGGTTTCCAAATTGCACCAATTGGTACAAGACCTATCCAAATAATAGGGAACATATTTATTATTTAATGTTTTCTTTGAAAAGCATCATGTCAGCTGTTTCAATTGTCAAATTATATTGTGGACATAAGCTATCGATTGAAGTTTTAGCTTACAAAACTCAGCTCAGCTACTCCATTTTTGAACTGCTTTAATTGAGAATATTCAAGGATATGAAAAAATTATACGTATTGTAGAAGAGCTTGCTCACTGAACCAATTGATAAATCTTACTATTAATTTCTCCGGGTACCAATTGAAAAATAAAGTTTGCTTTTGCAGAGCTACTTTTTTTAATCTAGATTGTGATTCTGGGATGTTTTCACTCATAACTTAAATTTCTTCTTGGTAGGTTCAGAAGCACAAAGAATACAGAAAAAATATCATAAATACATACAAGGTTTGTCCTCTTACTGGTGAATGCAATCATTACTTATAAATGTATATTAAATTGTTTATCTTATGTAGTTTAAATTTCTAAATTAGCTCGGTATATCACATATATAAACTATATAAGTTTGTTGCATGCATACTTAAGTTAAGTCAAAAGAGTATATTTAGGTTAGCTGAAGGGATTTATCCCTAACTAGAAAGGGTATGTTTATTGTGCTTATTCAACTTTAGTAGACGAAACCTGAGATAGCAGTAAATCTTAGTTCTAAATTGGCATGTATTAGTAGAAAGGGTGGATATTAAACTAAAATTTGGTATGTATTAACAAGTATAATAATTATTTTTCATGCCTAACTACATGTTCATTTTCCTATGTAGTTTTTTAGTGTAGTTTATGAAAATCTTTCATCTTTCAGCCCCTGCACAGGGAGTTGTTCACAATAAATCCGGCAGCTTTCTTTTTACCATCTTTTCTCAAAGCAGTAAGTGACAACACAGAAGAGAGAATTAGAAGTATAATGTCGGAACCTTCCCCTGGGATTTATACATTCCCTATGCTTCAGCCAAGCTTTTGTCAGATGCTTATAGAAGAGGTACGTATGCATTTGATGTTACATTTGAGCCTGATCTTTTACCTGGTTACTAAAAGTTAAAATTTTGAGTGAGGCTATGGGACTATGCATAGCGCAGATTGGTCTGTACTATGGATCAATATCTTCATTTCAAAGTTCAAATAGTTGATCTGAACTGAGCAACATGATCTCCATATGAAAATATGTACTTGTAGACTAAATTTTACATTTTTAGAAATTATTTACTATTTTTTTAGATAGGTAGAAAATCACTACTTTTGAATGGTCTAGAATATTTAGATGTAGTGATTTTCTACCTATCTCAAAAAATAGAAAAAAGTTGTAAAAAATGTAAAAAAAAAAATTGAATGGACCTTGAAAACGGAGAAATTAATCCATAGTACGGACCAATTTGATTGTTCTAGAATATTTAGATGTACTGATTTTCTACCTATCTCACTCTAAAATTTTTATGTTACCAGTTTGATTGTTTTTGCGCTTGTGGCTAGGTTGAACACATTGAGAATACAATCAGGTTGTGTGGTACAAAGATAATGAAGCCAAACACCATGAACAAGTATGGTGCGGTTCTCGATGATTTTGGCTTTGATGCTATGCTCACTAAGCTCATGGAGGATTTTCTTTCTCCCATTTCTAAAGGTCACATTTTATTAATTTTATCTATGTAAAGATCTCAATTAGACCCTTATTCATGCAATCGAGTCCAATAAGACCCTGTTGAGCTTGAACTTTTTGAATGTGCAGCAAACTATAAACTTTGGTGTGGCTCTATTTAACCTCAATTTACCTTTTAATGTGGCTAAACTGTTACAGTACAAATGATGGTGCCAACCTTGCTGATTTATAGGAAAATACTTTATTTCCTTGGTTCATAACCATCAGTGCTGATACAAGAATAATGATATATTGCAGTGTTTTATCCTGACGTGGGAGGGACTTCGCTGGATTCGCATCATGGTTTTGTGGTTGAGTATGGAAAAGATAGAGATCTTGATCTTGGTATCTGACTGACATAGTTTTTTTTTTTGGCCTTATTCTGGTTAAATGAGATTATTCTCAGTTATTTGTTTGCCAATTTTGTGATATCTTACTAATGAATTAACCCATACTGTTTTGATGAACAAACTTTTATTTAGGGTGTTTATTCTTGGTGAATGTTTGTTATAATCCAAATGAAATTGGATCTTGTGCTGTTGAAAGGTTTTGTTTTATGAGAGGAAAAGAAATGTATGAGATACTTGTTATTTTTAAGTTGTCTTTCTAATGAGTGCTCATATTGTTTTATTGTTCAATTGTAGGTTTCCATGTAGATGATTCTGAAGTTACTTTAAATGTTTGCTTGGGGAAGCAATTTATTGGCGGTGAATTGTTCTTTAGAGGCGTGCGGTGTGATAAGCATGTAAATTCTGATACATCACCAGAGGTACTAGCAATTGTTGTATATTAATGAGAAGATTGCAAATTTGCAATGTCCTTACATTGCAACGAAATTGCAAAGTTAAACAAATATATTAGAAAAGAAATACATAATTGAAAATGAAAGTCTTTCATCATTAATTTAATTTCAGTTGGTAAATACAAGAACATGATGTTATTATTTTTACTTTTACAGGAGATATTTGACTATAGTCACATACCTGGTCAAGCGGTACTCCACAGAGGTCGCCACCGGCATGGGGCCCGGGCCACTACAGCTGGCCACAGAATTAATTTGCTTTTGTGGTGCAGAAGGTACTCCTCGCATTTAAGAGGTTTATTTCGCTTGTTTCAAAGTTGCCTTTAGTATGCTAATTTAAGAGGGTGTATTTGACTTATAGTTCGACATTTCGGGAGCTGAAGAAGTACCAGAAGGATTTCTCAACCTGGTGTGGTGAATGCCAGCGCGAAAAGATAGAGAGACAGCGTCAGTCTATTGCTGCTACTAAAATGGTCTTTTCTCCTTCATAATTAATTCATTATGATGAAATGTGCATTCATAAATACATAAACATGATACATTTTGGTTTTTTTACTCTGATATTCTTCAGCAGACATTTCTCAGGAGTTCTACTGGATCCGTTATCTGAAGATACTTTTCTTGGATTTGTCGTGTTTTCTCTTTTGTTTTTATATTTTGTGCTGGTTTTTTTGTAGTCCTAGGGTTTGGATATGGGAAGTTCATATGTAAATGCTGTATGGATTGATAATTATGTATTTGCTGTAGTTAGTTAAAGGCAACAACATTAGCATCTCATCTCAGATTGTGGCTCACTGTAGTAGTATTCTACCTTTTTAATTATATGGTGTATATCAATTTGTTGTCCTAGTATTTCTCACAAGTGCTTTGTATTTTTTTTTAATCCTTAGAAAATTTGTCGTATTATGTAAATTATTATGGCATTTTTAATTCTGTAAGAAATTATCCAAAGTAGCATCTAAAAATTATATAATACATTAAGAATAAAGATGCAAGAAGGATGAAATAAAGAAAGGAGTATTAAAATAATTATTATGGCATTGTTTGACTTCTATTGAGTCACAAACATGAACAGAAAAGAATATATACATTTTAGCAGTACTTTATTCATATTTTTTATGTATCTGTTGGATTTGAATCAACTTCGTCCTATGTAGTTTCTGCACAGTCTGTTTCAAGTCAGGATAAAAGAGGAGGGTCTGTTTCAAGTCTGGATAAAAGAGGAGGGTTGTGATAGGTGTGGCGAGCCAATGGTAGACTAATGGTCGAAAACCAAGTCTCTCTCATGAAATAAAACTCATAGATATTATCTATCTTGACTTTATAATTATGATTGTGTTTTATTTCAGTGTACCCAACTTATTTGAGACTACACACACAAAAAAAAAAAAAAAATCATAATTGCGATTATATTATTCATTTTGGTTATATTACAATCACAAATAAGTCATAAATTAATTAAAAATATGAACGGATATCAATTCATTCTAGCATAATTATAGGCATGATATTTGCTTTTTAACCTTTTGATTTAGCTTGAACAAAATTTCTCCACGCGTAAAAAGAGATAATTAGGGTAAGCAATGAGTCATAAATTTTAATCCATAAATTATGAATTATTTTTGGTGAATTGATTCAAATATGGAATTAAGGAAAAATTTCTAGTGTACCCAAGATCACTTTATATACATTTAGCATAATTACGTGCATAATAATTATTGTATCTTATTTATTTACCTCGGTAAATTTATGCACATGGAAGAAAATAAGTTGGAGCATATGTTTTTTTTTGTTGATATTACGACTACAATCAGGACTAAATTGATTAAAACAGGAACAAACACTTTCAAGCACACTCTGAAAATCTGAATACATTTATTTTAGTAGAGTATGATGTAAATATTTGATCGATCTATTTTATTTTACAACAACAACAACAATTAAGTCTTTACTTTAAGGCTTAATAAATAGTATATGTGTTTGGTTTAGGTTGGATAAATTTATGAACATGTGAAATACGTAAATTGCATCGTATATATGAGTTTTGAGTTTTGATGAAATTACACTAACGCACTCTAAGAGCATTATAGCATAATTTTTTTGCATAATAAAATAAAAATAAAAAATACGTATCAGGTTCATTTTTTTATCTTTATTTCACGTCCAAGAAAATTATGTAACTTTTAAAAAAAAAAATCAAATATATTACAAAAAGAAAATAAATAAAAGTTCTCCGTTAGCTCATGTTATTGAATATCAACTAAATGCCGGCATTTTTTATCATAACCAAAAAATTAAATAATATAATATTAATAATCCAACTGCACAAATATTTTCACTCATAACCAAACCGCCTCCCCATTGGGCGGTCTGCCCTACCCACCAACCCCCCCCCCATTGGGCGGTCTGCCCTCCCCACATCCCGCCCCACCATTGGGCGGTCTGCCCTCCCACCAACCCGCCCCTCCATCGGGCGGTTTACCCTGGGAACAAAAACGCCCCCCCAGGGGGCGGTTTGCACAAAATGCCTATATTTAGCTGTTTTCTCTCTTCTGTCTCACCATAATTCACTCACTCTTCTTCTTTTAATCCATCATGTTCTCAAACAGTGCTCTGAGGCGATTTTTAGGCGATTCTGAGCCAATTGCGATCAACAGTGCGCTCAACAGTGACCGAGGTATATTTTTTTTAAAAAATTAATTTTTTTAAATGTTATTCAATTTCAGAAATAAACAAAAAACTGATATTGAACAGAAAACTTCTTTTGTAATGTCATAAATAAAACAAAAATGTTCATTGCATTGTACTTTGGTGGAAAACTCACGATAGGGGAGTTCGGATGCCAATACTCGAAAGATGCGACTTACAACTTCCAAGTGAATCCCAATACTTCAATTTATGAAATAAAGGAAACAATCTTGCAAAAAACCAGTTGGGATCGTGCCCGATTTACCGTAGAAATCAGTACCCGAATTAACAACTAACCGCCCGGTGCCAAATCTTACTATGTAAAATATCCTATAGCAGAGCAGGATATATGGACAGCTATGTACGGGTTTTTTGAGTCCAATTTGTTAGTTTGTAATAATCTAGAAGTCAATAATAAGATAAATTATCATAAAGTTTTGTTCATTAATTGAGTGATTAACTATCATTTTGTTGCCTTGAGTATTATTGAATTTATGAATCATTCCTTTATCTGACTAGAGTCAATAACTGGAATTGTGAAACTTCATAATATAGATGATATATACTCTTAAAAGTCTCTAACCAAGGTAATTAGCAGGAACACTAATTTACCGTTACAAGGTTAGTATGTGAATAAAAGATGGTTAAGTTTTACAGACCACTGACAAGAGATGTCATTTTAATCACATAGATACATGTTCCAGGAACATGGTATTTGACAGACCCCGGATGAAATATTAAATGGAATTGTGTACGTGTCATTAATATTTTCATTCAGTGTTAAGTTCTAAAGTATGAGGTATTCATCTTTCTTACTAAGAAATGTATATGTGTGATTGTTGTCTAACGCTGTCGATAAAACGCAGTTATAACGGTAGCTTTTCGGTATACATAGCTTAGCTGAGGTAGTGATGGTTTACTAAAAGTAGTATTGTCCCTCGTATCTCTATACAAGTTAAGTATCACGGGCCCCTTGATAGAGTAAGATTATCTGCTAGCGGTATAATTACAAGAATAATTATATTTGATAATTTGCTTAAGATCAAGAAAAGATTAAGTTTGCAAGGATGACACGCACCTACCTTGAAACTGATCTAATACTGTGAGACATAAGAATTAACACGAGTAAAAGGTTTATTGGATCGTGATATTGTACAGTACAGCATCATCTGTGTAATTGGATAGTCATAGTGCAGATGTCAGATGCCTCCTATGATTATAGAAGTTAAAATGATTTTAATTCTATTTACCAGCATAACACTGATCCTATTGGGTCACACCGTATAGGAGCTAGTCGGAGAATCTTATTGATTAATTATAAATTGGTTATAATTAATATTAAGATGGTTATAATTAATTATACGTGATATAATTAAATTATATGTCATATAAGATGACAAGCAAGAAACAACGATTAATTTATGAGCGTACTCAATGCGTTGCATAAAACCGTACCGAAATCGAACCAAAACTGAACATCAAGAAATATAATTGTTTAGAACAATTATATATATTTGATTTAGATTTAAAATATTAAATTCATGTCGGTATGAAATAAAACTATCAAAGTTATGATTGCTACCATTTGATATTTTATTAAAATATAAATATCTAACTTTGATGGTTTGAATTAAAATATTAAAATATCAAGATTCATACGGCAGTTTGATTAAAATATAACTTTGATGGTTTTTAACTTGACTTTGATAGTTTTAACATGACTTTGATGGTTTTTAATAAAATCAACGGCCATTATATTGCAATGGCAATTTGGTAAATATGTCAAACTTTAGGGATATTTCGGTAATCGGCCAACCTGTTTGATTTTTCTATAAATAGAGGGACAGGGGCAGGGGCAAAGAGAAAATTGTCAATTCACTTGTCTCGTATCTGATCTGACTGATCGAATCGATAAGTCTATTTTATCTCTTTCTTAGTTACGGTTATTTTGAGATTCGGAAATAATATATTTGCAAAAGTTGCGGTATTTCTATTTGAATAACTGCGAGTCGTAAATATATCTATTTTGTCCTTTTCTCGGTTTTCGTGTTTCTGCATAAACTCTGTAGTTTACGGTATTTCTGACAAAAGAAATAAACCGCTCTCTGGTTAGTCCTGGTGGATAATCGATAGAGGTATCAGACGTCTGATACTCTGAAGTAAGACGTTCGTCAGATTCGATCTTCTCGGTCTGCTGCATTCTAATTAGAATTTGGAAACAAGGTATAAATATATTATATTAATCTATTTAATTTGTAAATAGATTAAAGTTTTAGAAATCAATCATGGAGTAGATCTGTAAAAGAATTAAATTGGTTTTGATGCCAAAGGAATACTGAAGGTGGACCGTCTTGGAAAGTTTCCTGACATACCTTATTTAATTCTTGGCTTAAATTAGAAGTAAAATTTTTGTTTTACGTTCTTTCCGCATCTTAAGCAAATAAATGGGTTTGAACAGTTAAAACCTCAACAGACTAAATCAAAGGTTTTGAACTGCCGAAACCCAACACAATTCAATCCCGATAATGGATCTATTTTGCAGAAAAGTTTCGATTCAACCAGTTGGTGCCGAGGCTGAACCTTCTACCCATAACAACTTGGACACTGGGGCTAGACCTTCTACCCAGAACAACTTGGACACTGGGGCCGGACCTTCTACAGAGCACAACTTGGACACCGGGATTGGACCTTTTGTCCATAATTATTTCTCGGATTATGATAACCCGGGATATGATAATGAACCTGTGAGACGAGATAGGTATTTGCAAGTACCTGAGCGCAATGTTGCACCCCAGGCTAAAACTAGAAGACGGTCATGTGTTGGTCGTGTTGGATATCAATCAGTACCTGATCCATTACCTAACAACAGCTCCCATGAACCTAGAAGACAGTCCGTAGTCGATCGAAATGATACAAGCATTGATTTTGACGGTATTGATGAGATACCGACAAAGGAAATGGAAACTGGTGATGATTGGGACGGGGATTGGGATTCAGACAGATTATCAGAGGGCGACGATGAGGATATTATGCCTCCTCCAATTGAAGACAGATTTCCGATCAGCGGACGAGGAGACAAGCACCCAGTAAGGACATTCAATGACACTACTTCTTTTGAAGAAGCATACATTTCTTTTTTTGGGACACGCGTTGTATACAACAAAGAGATTAGCCCGGGCCAGCTTTACACCAACATAGAAGAACTGTCGAGCAAAATTAAGCAGTTCCATTTGAAGGGTAACTGAGAGTTTTCAGTGGCCAGGCGGGAGAGGAACCAGTATGTTGTAATTTGCAATGATACAAAGTGCAAATGGAAAATGTCTGCCGCGCCTAAAGGCAAGGGAGAAGAATGGATAACTAAGAAGGTCGAAGGACCACACACTTGCAATACTGCGTCAACAAGGACAGACCATACTTCACTGACGGCATCAATTATTGCCGTTGTAATTATGAAAGACATTAAGGAAGAACCCTGCGATGAGCATTAAGGAGGTCGCTCGTGCGGTGAGACGGGTTTATCAACATGTAACACCACATTACAATAGGTTGTGGAGGGGTCGGGAACTTGCAGTATGCAGATGCTTCGGAACCTGGAAGGGGTCGTATAATCTCCTCGCACCATTGCTCATGGCCATAGCAGGTACAAATCCGGGAACCAGGTTCCAGCAGTGGCATGTACCAACCGGTACACCCGGTGAGGTACAATTCAAGGGCATAGCATGGGCTTTCGGTCCATGTATTGAAGCCTTTCAATATGTTAGACCTGTGATCAGCATCGATGCATGCTTCATGTCCACCCGGTATGGCGGGACTCTACTTATAGCATGTGCATATGATGCTGAAAATCAGCTGTTGCCCATAGCTTTTGCTATTGTTCAACAGGAGGATGGTCCAAATTGGGGTTTTTTCATGTCCTTTCTGAGAAGAGAGGTGATAGAAAACAGGTTCGTCTGCGTGATATCAGACCAGCACAAGGGCATCAAGCATGTATTTAATAGCCTCAACTATGGGTGGAACACGAATACCGGAGAGTACGTGCACACAGTACCGCATGCAACACATTTCGAGAGAACCCGTGCAAGAATACCGGCGGCGGAGAATGGGTTGCTGACAGGTTCAAAATTGGCTGCAAGAGGAAAAAACCACGACGGATGGAAGAGATGTTCAGAGATTTTGCCAGAGTATGTATGCATTATTTTTTTTTGACATTTGCACGACTTGTATCACTGACGTATATTTCTATTTTTTTTAGACATTTCCAGAGGCAAATGCCTACTTAGCGAAGGCGGGCAAGAGACGTCCGCGCGATCCGATGGAGCCGTCAGCATATGAGAAGATATTTCAATCATGTGATGGAGGTTGGAGATGGAGAATTATGACCACTAATGGGTCAGAGTCATTAAACAGTGTCTTCAAACAGAGCCGTATGTTACCCGTGGTTTCACTGGTGGAGGAGACATTCTACAAGTTAAATGCTTGGTTTGTTGAGAGGCATGCTAAAGCCACTGTATTAGCGAGTAGGGACCAACTATTCTCAGATAGAGTGGAGGAGAAATTAAGAAAACACAGAGTCAAAGGTTCTGTCATGCACGTTGTAGCGTATGGTACTACAGGTACGGAATATGAAGTGCAGGTTCCAAGTGAGATCATTCCACCGGTTGTGGGACAAAATGGCATTATAGAAACTCATGAACGCGCATGCAAGTACAGAGTTGTTTTAGGCGCGAACAATCAAGTAACGTGCGAGTGCCAAGGCCCCCAGTTAGTTCACATACCGTGTTCTCATGTTATGGCGGTTTGCCGAAAACATAATTTCCTTGAAGACGTCTTTGTTGACAACTATTACCGTACCGATTGCCTTCTGAACACCTGGAGAGCATTATTTCACAGCTACCCCAACCAGTACCAGTGGCCATACTACCTTGGGCCTACGGTGGTTCCCGATAAGAAATGGATCAGGAAGGGGAGGAGAAAACACAAGCGGCGCGTAATGCATATGGACAGGATGCAAGGTCGGCAAGTGGGACATGAGGCTCACCGTTCTACTACTGACAGGCAGAGGGCAGGTATGTAGATGATCGTACACAACTTAAAATTGATTTGAAATTAAATTTAAATATTGATACTGAATGTTCAATGAAATGCATTACAGAGGCAATAACCGAAGCCATCGAAAGAGAGAATGCTAGAGTGGTTGCCGATGCGGGACCTTCTGGAAGCAGGCGACCTAGTCAAGGAAGCCACTCAGGGAGTAGTCAGGGCTTTACAACTGCTGGTGTCGTGCCGTCATCCACTTCTAGAAACCTAAGAAGTAGACTTGGTCTGTTCGGACGCAGGAAGAGTTAATTCAATATATGTTATATTTGTATTTGTATCTTTTGTTCGATCTGATTACAAAACCTGATAATTATTACACACTGATACATTAGAATTACTAAATAATTAGTACAGATCTTCCAATAATACTACTTCTGAGAACCAGTACTGTTTATCTATTTCATATTTTGTTAATTTAAGTATGTTACTAAAAATGTATTGTTTCATGATCTAACTTTATTACAAAAATTAAACTTTTCTCATTATTTTTATTGAAACATTCAAATCCTAAAAAAAAATAAAAAAATAAAAAATATAGCAGACCGACCCCGAGAGGTGGTTTAGTTTCAGTGTAAACCGCCCCCATGGGGGGACGGTCTAGTTTCAGTGTAAACCGCCCTCCATGATATTTGTACAGTCTAGTTAAAAGACCGGTCCGGATTTATAAATTGCACTTCAGGTACCTATGTAACACTGAATTCTCTTAAAAACAAACTCCGAATTCGAATTCCCTAAAGTAAAGCAATTTTTGAGTTTTGATCCAAACCGTCTGAGTTGGGCCCCGTTCTATCGCTCACGGGCTTGATTGGCCGAATTTATGATCGGACGGTTAGGATCGAAACTCAAAAATTGGGTTACTTTGGGCGATACGTACTCCTAAACCCTTCTCCCTGTCTTGTCTCTGCTCCGCGGCCGCTGGTTCAACAAAATAACAACTCAAAACGTCCGCGCCACGGGTTCAACCTACCTAAGCTCGGAGAGAGAATTTCAGCACAGAAGAGATTAAATTGATAATCGAGAGTTGGATGCAATTTTCTTCTTATGATTTCTAAACTCTGGTGTCAGTGGTACCGTTGCTTCCTTGTTATACTGGTACAGATTTTAAAGGTCCTCAAGGGACTACTAAGTTGTCAAAATCAGAAAACCCTGGGTACTGTTATGTTGTCATTCCCTCCGTCATGTGTACTTAATTAGTATTTTATTTCCGATTTTCATTTGTCCCTGCTGTATTTGCGTTCATTCCCGAACTGTTACACTTTTGCTATCAGTTTGAATATCTAATGGTATCTATATGTGTATCAGATTGCAACATTTCCTTTGCACGCCATCCACAGCTGACCAGTTCAATTATATTACGGCGCCTCTCTCAATCTTCCTGCTTGCTCTTTTGTTTGAGAGGTTTTAGCTGAAAATAGCAGCTATGGGGAAGGCAAAAAAGGGGCCGAAGTTTGCCACAGTGAAGAAGATTGTGAGCTCGAAAACCATAAAGAAGTACAAGGAGGAGGTCTTAAACCCTAAAAAGAAGGATCTGGAGAAGGAGAATTTGCCTCGTAATGTGTGAGTCTCTCTCTCTCTCTCTCTGTGTGTGTGTAGAATTTCTGTTGTATACAGAATTTTAGAGGATACTGTTGTGTGAATTGGATCATTAGATAATTTTAATTAACTAAGTTTTGCACCCACCTATTGGCTATTGCTGGCTCCTAAACCCAAATAACCAATTTAATTAATCAATTGTTAGATATTATGGAATTTTGTTAATGTGCTCCAATTGTGCACTTGATTTCTGAAATCTCGAGACTGGTATATGGCCTAGTATGTCAGATCTTTTGTGAGGGATTGAGATTGAGTGAACTAATTTGAGGTAGTGTTGGATTATTGGTACAAGTTGATCCTGGATATAAATTACTTCTAAATTCAAATTCCTGTTCAGGTCAGAGAACTAGATCAATCAAGCTTCATTAAAATTCAGTTGTTTTTGAGATGCTTTCACATTATAGTGAAATCTATTGCGTATCAAAATTTGAGTCTTCTATGAAAGCTTTTTTCTACTCTGAAAAAAGGTCTTGTACCAGACTTCATCTTTTCTCTTTTGTGGATTTTAATGTGTAGGCCACAAGTTTCTTCAGCACTATTCTTCAAGTATAACACTGCACTGGGCCCACCTTACAGAGTCATTGTGGATACCAACTTTATCAACTTCTCTATTCAGAATAAGGTGCTGAAACTATTTGTATTTATTTTAAATTTCATTATGGATGCTTTGAGGATGAGGTGGGGTTGTTGGACAAAATTTACATAAGAATTATTGGTAATAATTTTAGATATAAGATTATTTTAGAATGATGGATTTGCTGAAATTGTCTCTTTATTAGGCATTTGCAGTTAAAGTGCAAGTAATTAGCCATATCCTTGTTGCATAATTATTGTTCTGGCCATTTAAAATGAAAACATTATGTGTAGAATTCTGATGACATGAGATTATGGGAAGAAAATTTTGCATGTAGTACGCTGCCTATTTAAAAATGAATACATTACCTCTGTTATAACGGTATCCTGTTTGTTTATGTCATGCAGTTGGATTTGGAAAAGGGAATGATGGACTGCCTTTATGCAAAATGTTAGTGCTAGTATATTTTATTTCGACACCTAATTTTACATTTAATCTGATTTACTTTTTGTTTAATTTTGTTAGTTATTTCATTACCCATGCTTGTTTGGGTTTTGTAGGCACACCATGCATAACTGATTGTGTCATGGCTGAGCTGGAGAAATTGGGTCAAAAGTACCGTGTCGCTTTGAGGTTATCCTTTTGCGCTTGTTAAATTTATTCTAAAAAAAATTCTGTCTGAAAAATTTTAAGGCCTATGAGCTGCAAAGATAATTTGCAAAAATACATCAAATATGAGATAAGAAAGAATATATGTTAGGAGTTTTGCAAAATACATCAAATAAATGCCAATTTGTTTCCATGTATTACACGGCATTCAAAGCGTTTTTCTAATTTGCAAACAATACCTATTTAATAAAAGAAGTAAAACAAAAAAGAATTGCTTGGATTAGTTTAGTTTAATTATTTTACCAGAATGGACTTATTGCAAAAAATGCTGATCTTCTTTTGATTGTAGAATGTTATGCAGTCACTCTTTCAATCTAATTCAAAAGTTGTATAGACCTTTTTGCATAAAATTCATGATATGCAATTTTGTGCTCTTTGTTTGATCATGTCCAATATATTGGATTTTGAATTTGAAAATTTACCTAAAATTATTGTGAAGACGTCGAAGGTCCTAACCCCTTATGGGAAAATGCTGATATTTCACTTTATTGTTTTCTTATTGCAGGATCGCCAAGGACCCGAGATTTGACAGGTTACCATGCACGCACAAGGGAACTTATGCTGATGATTGCATCATAGAACGTGTTACTCAGGTGCATTTTTTTTATCTCTATTTGATTCTCTGCATTTATTTGTAAAGGAAAAGGAAAAGATGTACATGACATTTGTTTAGAAAGGGCGCTACTGCTAACATTTTGTTCACATTGATTTCACTCTTTTTTCAAATAACTTCCATTCTGCAGTATACTTTACAAAAACTCCTGAATATTCTCATATTTACACCCAACATGTGTGCAGCTTATACCTAAACTTCTGGTTAGTATGAACTATAAGTACATTCTGGTAGTTGTTGTCAAATTTGCCCCAATGTTTACTAAGCCTTTTTTATTTTGTTAATGCTCAAATTGAACTGTTGGAGTCTTGTAGAGCAAAATGAATTTGATTGTTGAACAAGTTTATAAGAAACTATGAATGTGTTATGAATAAACTTGATAAATTTAATAACCAATGTCAATATTAATGTCATTTTTTTTTGCTCTGACTTAACATTTGTTCAATGGGTCGGTATATTGTTCTTAATTAACCCATATAATAATGGATGTTAGTTGTAAATATTAAAAAAATTCGGTTTGCGAGTACAGTAAAATACTTTTATGCAAAAATATCTGCTACTTATTTGCAATTGGTAACAATATTCCTCATTAAACAGCACAAGTGCTACATTGTTGCCACATGCGACAGAGACCTGAAGCGGCGAATTCGAAAGGTACACTTGAAATTGACCATCTTATGTACTTATTTTGTTAAAGTAACCTTTAGTATGGTTTCCATTTCCTTACATCAATCTTTATTGTTAGTATATCATTGGACCCTAATTATTTTCATGCGTTTGACAGATACCTGGTATCCCTATCATGTATATCACTCGGCACAGGTACTCTATTGAACGACTTCCTGAAGCGACCATTGGTGGAGGTATTTGTTTTTTCATTTTTATGCTTTTGGTATTTGGTTTTCATTTATTGCAAAGATAAATAGATAATGCATATAAATAATGTGAAGCATATAGCAAATTACAATTGTTGTTTAATTAATGTGTTTGTTTCTTTATGCAGCTCCAAGAATGTGATCGACATGAACTTCCAAGAGGCCTTATCTTTATCATGTAATACAAAATTATATAAATTTTTTGTAACAATGCAGCTTGAATCCTTTGCTGTATGTTATTTATTCATTTCTTAGTAGTAGTTGTACTTGTGAAAGTGCGTTTCTATCTGCATTTCAACTTTGTTTTTGTGAAGTGATCGATTTCAACGGTTAAAATTAGTTGTTTGAAGTAAATATTATAAGCTTTGGAGTTAAAGCTCACCAAGAGGCTCAGTTATTTTAAGAACACCCTAATTCTACATGAAAAACATATATTAGTAGTATTTTATGGAGTAGAAGTGTAGAACTCAGGTGTTCTTAAGTTCATTGAGCCTCTCTGCGAACTTGAGTCTAAAAATCTATCAGATTGTCTTCAAATAACGAATTTAAACTGTTGAAATCGATCTACTTTACGAGTGATACTTCTACATGCAATTTTTTTAAATTTTCGAATTTATTTTGCATAGAGTCAAGTGATCAAACAATTTTATAAAAATGAATGTATTAAAATTAATTTATAAATATCTTAATTTTATACTAAATTAATTCTAAAATTTAAAATTTTTGCATGTAGATCCATAGTAAGGTATCAATTTTAACGGTTTAGATTTGTCTTTAAAGCCAATCCGATAAGTTTTAAGTTAAGTTTGCGAAGAGGCTTGATGAACTTATAAACACCTTAGTTCTACTCGTATTTTATGCATAGTTTAAAATTATATTTGTTTGATTTAACTAGAATAAATTTATACATGTATATAAAACATAATCTGGAGTATATTATTAATTGGTGAAATTACGGTGAAAAACGAGTCATAAAGTAATTAAAAATATGAAGATTACTAAAATAATTTTTTCTTTGACTTAAAATTTTCATGTTCTTGTTAACACATGTTTATTATGGGTTTATCAAGAGTAAGTATTAGCTAAAGTCTGACATATTTATGTCTAATTATTATTTTTAATGCTGTTCTTTTTATAATATTCTATTGATTATTATAAATATAACATGTATATTCTTTATTTTTGTTTCTTGCCAAAAATACATACGCAGTTTGATCGAAAACATTCATTTCAATTATAATTTTTTTGAGCTAACTTATATGATCAACTCATCTGTTCATCGTTTGGAAGCTAGAATGGGCTTATTTTTTTTATTAAAATTTTCTTGGGCCTCCAAAGATGGTAGCCCAATAATTTAAGCATTACGGAGGCTAATGATTTGAATTCTCTGAGGTATCTTAAACTTTGAGTGTTTTCTGTGAGGAAATTATCAACTGTTCAAACACGTTCTGCACGAATCTCAAGCACAACTAATACTCGCCCCTGAATAGAAACCGTACACGTCGGTCAAGCAAAAATTGAGAAACCTCAGAGAGACGTACTCGACGATAATACATCTAAACCCTATAAACCTCCGTTCTTGCTGTCTGTCCTCCGCAGCGGCGGTGGTTTAACAAAACAAAATAACAATTCCTTTTATACGGAGAATTTACGCTTTCATCTCCGCCGCAGCTCTGCAGAGATGGCGGTCGAGGAAGGGAGAGATGCGAGCGTGATGTGTCTTCTGACAAGTCCTGAGGGAGAACCACTTGGCGCTCCCCTTTATCTCCCGCAAAATATCGGACCCCCTCAGCTGCAAGAAATTGTCAACAAGCTTCTTGACAATGTATTATTCTAACTGTCTGTTGTTTGTTTAATTTGTATAATCACGGTAACTCCCCTGGCTATCTCCTTCGGCGCACTGTGTTTTTTTTTTTTTTTTTGGGGTGGCACCTTATGTATTTTGCACCCTAAATCGTAAACCCTAAACATAAACTTTCTTAATAGGTAATAATTTTCTATTGAATGGGTTGCAAATTGAAATTTGGTTTCTTTGACATATTTCAGGAAGAAAAGCTTCCTTATGCATTTTACATATCGGACCAAGAGCTCGCGGTACAGCTTGGATCTTACTTGGAGACAAAGAAGGGTGAGTCTATTTTTATTCCACATTTTATCCAATTTGATTTTATTTCAAATGCCTGCTGTAAAATTACTTCATGCATACAGTTTCTGTGGAAAAGGTTCTGCAGATAGTTTACCAACCCCAGGCAATATTTCGAATTCGACCTGTTAATCGTTGCTCTGCTACTATTGCTGGTATGTTTCGTCTTGATTTCTTATTAATGCAATTAGGATTTAAATTTACATTACCAAGTGTCATGCTAAATTAGTTAGTTTGTACCTTTTTTTTTGTTTGCTTTCTTATTCATTAGATAGTCTTAGAAATTTTCCGAACCGAAAGTAGTTTGATCTTTGCACCATGTGCTGAATGATATACCAGAACATTTTGTACCCATCTTGTGCTGGTACTGTGCTAAGAAGACCAATTTATTACCAGTTTGTATCTGTTAGTACAAGTATATAATTCACCATGAAATGGGGAAGGGCTCAAGTGTTACTGGGTATGGCTGCCCTGAAGGAATGTGATATGCTTTATCTGTGAGATAAAATTTGTTCTTATCCTACCCTTTGGAGTTTTTAATTTGTAGCAGCATACAATCTATTTATTGGTTTTCCTTATTTCAATAGGTCATACAGAAGCAGTTCTTTCTGTTTCTTTCAGCCCTGATGGGAAGAATTTAGCTAGTGGATCTGGTGACACCACTGTGCGATTATGGGATCTTAATACACAAACCCCTCTTTTCACTTGCACAGGTACTGTATCACTTGTCTAATAATTATATCAAAACGTAAATAAATTTGGATTATCCGTTGATGAATTGTTTTCCTAAGGAATGAAGGTATCAAGCACAGGTGAATTTATTTACTTGAAACTGGAATCTGATTGCTACTTAGTCAGTTGCTATGATTACTTTGTATAAAAATAAGTTAGCTTGTGGTTAATCCTGAGAGCTTTAATTTCAATGGAGCTAGGGTTTTGTTAAAACCCAGACAACCACAAAAGTTGAAAACAAGAAAGCTTTACAACAAGAGGTGGATTGCTCAGTACTGAGCACACGGGAGTACTGGTTGTTGCCAACATGACACTGACGAGTACTCATTTGGATATCTCCCTTTTATTCTTTTGTTCACAAGAGATGTATTTCTGGCTGCATAGTTATCTTTCTATTGAGCTTCTGCCATTTCTTAATTTCATATTTATGATAAAAATGACTGTTTTTTTACCAGTATATTACAAAATATATTTTTAACTGGTTAGGTATTCTCTCTACAATTGTTGTAGCTCCTTGAGATCTTTATGGTGATATACAATTGCATCTCTTCAGGTCATAAAAATTGGGTGCTTTGCATTGGATGGTCACCTGATGGAAAACACCTTGTTAGTGGGAGCAAATCAGGAGAACTGATATCGTGGGACCCACAAACCGGAAAGCAATTGGGCGCTCCCCTCACTGTAAGGCCTTCCTTTTAAGTAACAAAAAAATGTTCTGTGTATCATTTGTTGGTGTGAATTTAATAAAATAAATTCTGTTTTTGAAAAGAAAAACCCACATCTTATTTTAAAAGTAGTGTTAAAAAAATAATATAAAATTAGATAAAACCTGATTACGTAATCCATATAATTTGATAGACCCTTACTTTTGACCAATACACAGCATCACCATCACGGATCCTCTAATCAGCTAAATTTTACATTTGTTACCAATTTTTTAATCTATAGTATCAGATAAGAGACAAATCAAAGTTGAATAATATGAGCTTGCAAATGTCTTGGCAACTATAAGAAAAATGAATCCACTCAAATGAAATATTCTGATGGCGTGATCCTTGTCCTTTTAAGAATGTTTTTTTTTCCTATTAACACCTAAAATAGCTGTTGTCTTTTGCAAAATAAAGAGAAAGAGTGAATGCTTTCTCCTACGCGACTCATCTTAGTTTCTTAGAGAAAAATCTAATATATCCATACCATGCATTGTGGAATATTGAAAAAAGTGATGTGCTTACTGCAAGATGTCTAGTGGATATCATTTCTATAAAACCTTAGTATGAGATACAAAAGGTGACCTTGATATTTTTTCTTCATTGTGTGAACTTCATTCATTTAGGGCCACAAAAAATGGATCACTGCCATATCTTGGGAGCCGGTGCATTTGCAAGCCCCTTCTAGACGCTTTGTAAGTGCCAGCAAGGATGGTGATGCACGCATTTGGGATATTTCACTGAGGAAATGTGTGATTTCTCTTACGGGCCACACTCTTGCTGTCACCTGTGTCAAGTGGGGAGGTGATGGACATATCTATACCGGGTGAGTCCATTGCGAGATTTATAAATTTCATTTCTGCCCTTTTTATTTTGAGTACTAAAACTGCTGTCATCTTCCTCCTTTGTGTGTGAAGAACAGGAAAGAAAGTGAGGAAATAGTAATCAAGATTGAATTTTCATGAAGTTAATTGTGGTGTTTTTCTCTCCATAAAAGTTGAATGAACTACTGAACTTACTTTATAATTTAACACAGCTCGCAAGATTGTACGATCAAAGTTTGGGAAACTACTCAAGGAAAGTTGATACGTGAATTGAAGGTATTCATGTTTTGTTGGGATTGTTAGATTCATATACACAATCTGGCCAGGATTAGTGTTTTATAGACAGACTCTGCATCTTCTAGGCAAACAATGTCTTATAAACAAATATATGTATATTTTTTTTCTCATTGGTGCTTTGTATTGATTAGGGGCATGGACACTGGGTTAATTCCCTTGCTTTGAGCACTGAGTATGTTCTCAGAACAGGAGCCTATGACCATACTGGGAAAACTTATTCATCCCCCGAGGAAATGAAGGAGGTGCTCTTTTTCTTTCTTTTTATTCCTTGCCTTTTTCTTTAGGTTATTCGGTCAAGGTTACAGGCATCATTGGAATCATAAATGCTTAAGTTTCAATCTTTAGCGAAAATAAAAATAGCAACACAAAGTAGCACTTAATTAAATCGTGCCTATTAAACAGAAAAGTAGGGTTAAAATGCCCCATCTTTTTGTGCCCCAATGATGCCCTCATATGCTCTCCAAACAGCCGATCCGAGCCGCTTAACATAATCTCCATATTAAAATGTACTTGGAGACCAAATTTTATATTTTTTAGATAGGTACAAAATTGCTGTAAAAGATTTCCAAAAAAATATAAAATTTGGTTTCCAAGCACATTTTAATATAGAGATCATGTTGAGTGGTTCATATCGACTGTTTGAACTTTCAAAACGGAGATAAGATGTGGGGCAATGATTGGTGTACAAAAACAATGAGGCATTTTAATCCTACTCTATTATAATAAATATAAATGAGTTTGGCTAGTTTGACATATGTGTCATATGACACCAACTACCAAACTTATTGGATAAAGACTTCAAACTACTAATCCAAACCGATTTACTTTAGGAGTGATGTGTTTACATGCCAAAAATGTTGAAAAACGAATGCATTAAAATTAACTCAAAAACTCCCACATTTGACCGCTTTACTTGATACTAAATAAATTCGAAAAATTATAAATTTTGCATGTAAACACACAACTAATGTAGTAGATTGGTTTGGATTCACCGTTTGAAGTCAATTCGATTGATTTTGGAGTTGGTGTTATATAGGCTAGCTGGACTCATTCTCAGGCAAAAGGAAAACATGTAAATGGGAAATAATCTTTCTTAGAAGGAAGCATTTCTCCATGTCAGTAATCAGTGAGGAAATAAATGTGCATTCTATTTGTCTCATTCTCAGGCGGCACTTGCTAGATACAATAAAATGAGAGGTAATGCGCCAGAGAGGTTGGTTTCTGGTTCTGACGACTTCACTATGTTTCTTTGGGAACCAGCCTTAAATAAGAACCACAAGGCGCGCTTGACTGGTCATCAACAGGTTATTTCTGACTCTCTCGTTAATTAATTATTCATGCAATCTCTCTGTTTTTTTTTTTTTTTACTTTTGCAATAATTTTGACCTTTGTTTTGGCTATAATTTCTTTGCAATTGCGAAATTCTAGGATCTCAATCAGTTGAAAATATTTTTACATTTGTTGTTGATTTTTCAGCTTGTAAATCACGTCTACTTTTCACCAGATGGCCAGTGGCTGGCTAGTGCCTCATTTGACAAATCAGTGAAGTTATGGAATGGCATCACTGGGGCATTTGTTGCCACTTTTAGAGGTCATGTCGGTCCTGTGTACCAAATCAGGTATACCTATTGTTATACACCCCTACTTTTTTTTTAAACATGCACCCCCCCTGCTACTTTCCCGCTTGCTAAACTCTTCTATTTCTGTTCCTAGCTGGTCTGCTGACAGTAGGCTTCTGCTGAGTGGAAGCAAGGACTCCACACTGAAGGTTAGTAGTACTTTATTTTAGAAAAGAAATCAACAGCAAACCTATGGCTTTCTTTATTAACAGCATGCTAGATAGTGTCTTTTTGTTGAAGTAACTTCTGTGCATAATTTTCACAGTTTCCTGTAATTCATCTGTTTCAACTTTTTTTATATGTAGGTTTGGGATATTAGGACACATAAATTGAAGCAAGACCTTCCTGGCCATGCTGATGAGGTAAAAATTTGTTTTCCAAGGTTCTTATTAGGATTTGAAGTTTGAATCTAATAGTTAGATAGTCAATTTCACTCCACATGGAAACACTGACTGGTGATAAATGCAAATCTAAATAAAAATTTCTGTATTTTGACAGAAGTATAAATTTATTTGTTGATTTGCCAGGTATTTTCTGTGGATTGGAGTCCTGATGGTGAAAAAGTGGTATCTGGTGGCAAGGACAGAGTTCTGAAGTTGTGGATGAATTAATTTAACAGGCTAAGTTTTTTCTCATGCTTTAATTATTTGGATCCTCTGTAATTTTTTTGTATTATTTTTGGAGAGGAATCACATAAAGATGCTTTATCGAGAGTTATTATATTATAGAATAGTTTAAACGCTAGTTTTATACAATTGCCACTGTTGATAAACCGTAGAAATATACTAATGAAACAAAGTTCTAAAACAGTAATCGGGAAACATACATTCTAAAAAATAGAGACAAACACAAAAGCTTTTAGCCTGATCTGTATAACCTCCTAACAGAATTTTATTGTATTTCTTCACATGTTCAAGAGCCTTAACTAAAGTACCCCTGAACCTCTTCAAATAAACTATTACATCCTGGCTCATGTACACATCCTTCAAAAGAAACCAACCTTTCACATACACCGAAAACAGGTCCTGAATATAAGGATGGTCTCTCGGATACTTGAGCTTGGAGTTCAGTGCCAGAAAGCCATAGTCACACCATGACAGCCCTTCCATTCTCGCCCAGGGTATAATTTGTACCAGAACAGCTTTTTGTGGAAGAAAAACCATGTGGGTCAAACCTGCTCCATGAACTCCAATTAATACATCGCAAGAGTTCACGATCGGAGCAATTTTGTCCAACTCGTCACCTCCTTCCATGACAATTGTTTCGAAGCCGAGAGCACTTGCCATTGTTGCTGTTTAATCAACATTTAGGAGTTTTCTAGTCCCTCTTCTTGAAATGAGTAGAAGTCTTGGTTTTTTAGGGGTGCTTCTCTTATGCTTTGTCAGTGCGTGTCGCTCTAGGGAATAAGGTTTTTGCATAAATTCTGTGAAATCGGGAAATGTGTAACCGAGTGGAGGTATCAAGGGATCAATGGCAAACTCTCTATGTGCATTATGGCCTATTGTCATGCTCTTGTAACAATGGATATTGCCATGTCCTCCTTTGTCATCAATGTCAATAATTTTGTACCTCGTGAGGTTCTTTAAAATCGGCCCGTACTTTTTAACCACAAATGGCCTTGTATTTGTCATGAAAAACTGAACTTCGCCATTGTACCGGCGGGTGGTTAAGAAAAGGGGAAGCATTATGTCACTTAAGTCGTGGAAGAAGTTACCGGTATGACCGGCTATTGCAAAGATAACGGCCAGGTAACTGTGATTGGTAGTACATTGAGTTACTGACTCATTTTGATGCGACAGTGATTTTAGTGAAAATTCGTGTACATGATTCATAGCAAGGGGATCACAAGAAAATGCTTGACCTTGAATGATTCATTTCCTCTTGAATTGATCCAAAAGATCGACGAAGAATTGCCATCAATGATCCAAAAGATCGACGAAGAATTCCTCTGTACATTTTCATGGATCCGAATCTGTGTTACTAAAATTCCTATTTTTTCAAATTCAATTGTTGAATTGTTTTGAGATTCATACATAGAAAATAAGTTGTTTCGAGATATGTGAACAGAAAACAATGGACGGCTGGATTTGGAAAAGCAGGAATTTTAGGAACACTGTTCCTCAGTTTTGAATCGCAGCAGATGTGAATACCATTTTCATGACATTATTTATCAAAACTGAATTTGGTAATCACAAAACATTGACACATGCTGTTTATTTGCATCCTAAATTTAAAGGAATAGAAAATGGTTACCAAGATTATCTGCTCTGTGAAGTATCTTAGCTGAAGATAAGCAAAGTAACTTTTCATCAGCTGCTGTGAAGTTATCATCTTGAAGTTTATCCCCTATAGACATTAATTAATAACCAAGTCATTTCAAAATTGTCGTACTAAACCCTTGAAATTAAATATATTTTGCAGATATATAGTCATGCACATTCCCTGCTTTTTCTAAGTATCCTTGCTTCCTTGTCAGACAACGAAGACATTATCTTTACCAATTAAAGACTATTTTTTCAAGAATTACTAAGTATAATTGTCAAAACAAAGAAATTATGCATATTTACTTACCATAGGATTTATGAGTTATGTTATGATAACTATAATCAGTGTTGTAAATAACGATATGCGCTCGTCGGACGGACAAGGTACCGTATTAATCGGAAATAATCGACCATAATTGGCTAATTAGTCACAAAAATCCGTAATAATTTGATTGTTGCCAACAACAAATCAGTCGATTAATTAACCTAAATGATTGTTTTTTACTGATCATAATGCCACACCAAAAAAGCAAAGGTGCATTATGAGATCCATATGCAAAAAGCAAGAATTTAATTTAAATAAAGATGAAATGTATCTGGGTGTTAAAAGAACTTAAGTCGTTAGTATTATAAAAAATGTACGAGTCATTGAAGGTGAAAAAATAGAACGGAATGATGAGACAGGATAGAGCAACTAGTACTGCAGCAAAACTCTTTGGATGGAACCAATTGATTGTGTTGGAAAGCTCCATTTTTTTTTCATGCACTGTGTAAAAAAGGAAGCAGCTAGCTAGGCTTAAGTAATTAAGAGTGCCGTATGGAAAACCTTGCTCTCCAACAAGGTTCACGCTAATGTATTTTTAAGAGTCTAATGCACGTTAGTATAAGTCAAAGAGTAAGAGCATATTCAAATGATTCTATTTTTTTTTTAAATAATTAGAATGCTTGGGCTTGCTACAGGGGTGGACCCACATGGTCCGGGGCAGACGCCCTCCTTTAATTTTGAGTTTTAGTAGAGATATATCGTTCCGAATCGACTTTGTCCTCTTCTAAAATTTTTTTTGCCTCCCTTTGGATGTTTGATTTGTAATTTGAGTTAAATTTAGAATTAAAATTAAAATAAATTTCTTGAATTATGATTGGTAATTAGAATTATAAGTTAAAGCATCATAAATTACAATTCAGAGCATTGGAAAGTATAAGTCAAAGCATTATTTTTTATCAAGTATCAAATTAGTTAATTGGTTTAAACCCAATTAGCTATTTAAATCTGATTCACTATATTTTTATCTCCTTGCCGAAAATCTTGAATCCGCTCCAGACTGCCTATATATGTGATCAGCAATTATTAGTCAACATTCTGACTTAATATAAAGCGGTCAATCACAAAGATAAAATACCATCCATACCAAGAGGGTTCAAATGCATCATGGTTTTTCATGCTCCAATTATGTTCCACATCCTTATCTTTGTTTTCAAAATCCGAACAGTCAATCTGAACCGCTCCACATAAGTTTCATAATAAAATATATTTGGAGACCAACTTTTATATGTGTGTGTGTGTGTGTGTGTATAGAGGTTGGCTAATATCAAATCAGTTGTTCCTGAGATCCCGTACAATCAAGTCGTTTTTCAATTTTCGAAGTCCAAATCGTCGATCCAAACCGTTAGATGTGTTCTCTATATTAAAATGTACTTGGAGACCAAATTTTACATTTTTTTTGAATTTTTTTACTATTTATTAAGCCACTTTGAAAATCGTTGATCTAACGGTGGCTTCTAATTTTACTGTTTTGTTAAGCCACCGTTGGATCAGTGTTTTTCAAAGTGGCTTAATAAATAGTAAAAAAATTCCAAAAAATTTAAAATTTGGTCTCCAAGTACATTTTAATATAAAGAACATATCTAACGGCTTGGATCGACGATTTGGATTTCGAAATTTAAGAAACGACTTGGTTGCAGGAACAACTGATTTGATATTAGCCAACCTCTCTCTCTCTCTCTCTCTCTCTCTCTATATATATATATATATATATATATATATAATTTATTTACTATTTGTTTAGACAGGTATAATATCATTTTTTTATGGTCCAGAATCTTGTGAAAAGAGTGATTTTATACCTATCTAAAAACAGTAAAAAAATTCCAAAAAAATATACAATCTGGTCTCCAATGATATTTTAATATGAATATTTTATTGAGCAGTTCGGATCGACTTTTCGAACTCTGAAAACAAAAATAAAAATGTATAGTATGATTAAAGCATAAAACCATTTGGTGCATTTTAATCTACTCTTAATACAATTGCCACTTTTGATAAACCTTGCTAATATACTATCCAAATAATAAAGTTCTAAAACAATATATAATAGGGAAATTAACATACCATTCTAACAAAAAGAGACCAATAATACAAAGGCTTCTAGCCTATTTGTTTATAACCTCCTAACAAAAATTTCACTTGTATTTCTTGACATGTTCAAGAGCCTCAACTAAAGTACTCCTAAACCTCTGCAAATCAACTGTTACATCATGGTTCATGTACACATCCTTCATCTCAAAAAAACCTTTCTCATGCACCAAAAATGGGTCCTGAATATAAGGATGGTCTCTCGGATACTTGTTTAAAATTGTGCTCTCCTCTAAGCTCACCTGGTACTCCAGGTACTTGAGCTTCGCTTTCGGTACCGTAAAGGCATAATCACACCAACACAGCCCTTCAAGTCTCCCCCAAGGAATAATTTGTACCACAACAGCATTTTGTGGAAGAAAAACCATGTGTGACAAACCCGCTCCATGAACTCCGACTATTACATCGCAAGAGTTCACGATCTGAGAAAATTTGTTCAATTCATCGCCTCCATCCATGACAATTGTTTCGAAGCCCAGATCATTTGCCATTTTTGCTGTTTCATCAACATTTAGGAGTTTTCTGGTCCATTTTCTTGAAATGAGTAGAAGTCTTGGTTTTTCAGAGGTGCTTCTCTCATGTTTTGTCACTGCATGTCGCTCTAGGAAATAGGATTTTCGCATAAAATCTGTGAAATCGGCAAATGTATAGCCGAGAGGAGGCATCAAGGGATCGATGGCAAACTCTCGATGTGCATAAAGACCCACTGTCATGCTCTGGTAACAATGGATGTTGCCATGCCCTTCTTGATCAATGTCAATAATTTTGTACCTCGTGAGGCTCTTTAAAAACGGCCCGTACTTTTTAAGCACAAATGGTTGTGTATTTGTTATGAAAAACTGAACCTCGCGATTGTACCGGCGAGCAGTTAAGAAAAGGGGAATCAATATGTCAGTGAACTCATGGAAGAAGTTACCAGTATAACCGGCTGTTGCAAAGATAATGGCCGGGTGACTGTGATTGAAAGTACATTGCGGAACTGATTCATTTTGAACTGGTACTGATTTTACTGAAAGTTCATTTACACTGTACATGGCAATGGGATCACAATTTCGCGGAAAAGGCTTGACCTTGAATGAATCATTCCCTCTCGAATTGATCCAAAAGATCGATGAAGAATTGCCATCAACCCGAATACCACCATCAAGCTCATAGACTATAGATTTTGGGACTCTGAGACGACATATCGATTCCTTTGGAACGCCCCTTCCTACACATTTTCATAACATTATAATTCAAAACTGAAACTGGTAATCTTAAAAGTGTGACACATGCTGTACGCATTTGACTACCTAAATTTAAATGAACTTAATTATTGTTGTTGTTGTTACCCAGCAATAAAATAAAGCTACCAACAGTCTCTACCACATTGTGCTGGTAATCAATCCGAGCAGAGAAACTATACAAATCATTCTGACAATTCCAACTCTGTCAGAATGTTACTGTCCTGAAGAATTCATCATGTGCATCTCATGAAACTAAATATACAATTTTTCCTATACAAATCACATCTAATGTTTCCCATGCATGTGACATGCACAACGATATATATACAAGTCTCAAACCAAATATTCAACACCATATATCACTTGATAAAAAATATATATTAATTTGTTAAAGAGATGAAAGGAATTAATATAAAAATGCTTACCTAGATTATCTGCCCTGTGAAGTATCTTAGCTGAAGATAAGCAAAATGATGTTTCATCAGATGCTGTGTAGTTATCATCTTGAAGTTTATCCCCTAAACAGTAATTAATAACCAAGTCATGATTTCCAAATTGTACCTAATTAATAAAACACTGAACTTAATATATATATCCTTAACTTGCAGATATATAGTCATGCATATAGACTTCTTAATTATAGGAGATATATATACTAGTTAATTATTCCTGAAGAAACAAAGAATCACAAGGGTAATTTTCAAAACAAATAAACTATATATGCATCAAGAAAGTAAATTAGGTGCATTCATGGGAGAATCAGAATAGATATGTGCTTTATGAAATTCATATGGAAAAGCAAGAATTTGTATCTCAATCGGTGATAAAATTAAAGAACTTACAATCGTGATCAATTTGATAAAATGTGTACAAGTCATCGAAGGAGAAAAAATAGAATGAAACGGAGAGACAGGATAAGACTAGTAGTACTAGTACTGCAGCAAAACTCTTTGTTTGGAACCAATGCCTTGTGTTGGAAAGCTCCATTAATTAATTTTTGTTTTTGATCTTGTGCTACGCACGTAAAAGAGAAGAAGCTATATATATATATGCTTAATAGCATTGCAGAATGTGCTACGCACGTCGTTAGTGAAAGTCAAGAGTAAGGTCGTCTCAAAGTAAGGGAAAAGATAAGCATAGTAAAATGGAGATATTTTATATATGAGCATTGCAAGTAGGGATTAGAAATTGAAAAAGAAAGAAAGACTCGAAGACTCGAAGTTGATGCCATAAATGATTCCTAAAATAACTCCCCTGTTCACGGAATTTATAATGACGACTACTTGACTAGTAGCTTTGGTTAATTAACTAGCTGATCAAAGTCAATTTAATTTACATGCTAAAAATAGTAAAGAAAAGTTTAAAATAGAGTTAATTAATTTCTCGTGTACCGTTAAAGAAATTTTCAATTTCTTATTTACCCATTTACCCATGTACTCTTTGTTATATTTAATTTGCCCTCTCAACTTATTATTATCATTCTTATTTGCCTACAAGATTAAATATTCATAATTAGATTCCTTTAAATCTATTATTTTCAATAATACCTTCATTTTCTTATTTGTCTCCTTCATTTTTTTTAAAATAGCTAAAGGTGCTAGATGCTACAGATGAAAAGAAATAAATAGAGGAGACAAGAAGAAAATTAGGTTAATATTGAAAATAATATATAGATTTTAAAATATTATACAACTATGAACGATTAATTTTGTAGGCCAATGAGATAAAGAACAATAAGTTGAGCAACATATTAGATATAATAAAAAGTACATATATGGCAAATAAGAAGTTGAAGATCTCTGGGACTAAATAAGAAATTAACCCTTAAAAATATATAAAATTAGACCTATTAGAGTCTCAAAATTTGAGTTCGAAAATTAATTATATTGATATCATACATGTAGCATTTTCTGATTTTTTTTTATACATTGAATATTTATCATCCAATATCATTTTTAGATTTGCGTTGGAGATAATTAAATCCAGTCAATTGAAAGCATTGATTGAGTACCCTCTCTGAGCTCTCTTTCTTTTCCTGACTTTTCTTCGAAGAAAGAAAAAGGCATCAAACAATATTGGTGAAAAAGAATATGCTGAACAAATTACTTCAAAGAAGCCGAATTTTTTATTCATGACGTTTTAAAAATTAAAAATAAAAAGTAACTTACATTTCTTACTTTGCAGATGTAGCATATGTATTATTAGAGTTGGCAATACCTACTTTGCGTGTCGCTCTGATTTTTTTACTTCTTTTTTAATTTAAAAATTTACGTTGTAATTAAAAAAAATTATACTAAATCTAGAAAAGATCGGAGCTACAATGTAACAAGAGTAGGCAGTTGCCTACCACTGGAAAAAAAAAATATAGTTTGAACCAGATTCTTTAATGAGCCTTGCCTATCTCTAGATTTGATTCTGCCTACTCCTGGCTCAGATTATTTATGTCAATTTTGCACCTTTTGAAGAACGATAATGGTGATCGAAAAAAATTGTAAAAGTCAAGGAGTCCAGATTAGGAAGAAGAATCTTGAACTATTTCTGTGGCTAGAAGTTACTTTCTACTATAAAAAAAAAATTGAATTTCTAGTGGTTTACGATAAACCTTACCATTTAATGAATAACTTTTCATATTCGGTAGTCTGTAGTTTGCGAAGTGTCTATTTAGGTTATTTATTTTTTTATTTGACTCAAGTGAAGAAAAAATACACATTTGTTAATGAAGATTGTTCAATTAAAACAAAATAGTGATTTGTTTATTTATTTTTTGTTTGATTAAATTAAAGAATGAGACTATACTCGACTATAAATTTGATTGTTATGAAATGTAAAAGCAGAAATTAAACTTTTACTTTTTGTTAATATAATTCAAACTTTCTAATGGAATGTATATTTTATTTTAAAATTAGATAAATTTTAATTTTTAAGTAATTATATTATGAAGGTGATTTGAATTCGGATCCGTTTAGAAAAAAACAATCCGAATACGATTTATGTCTACTCCTGATTCAAATTCTGACTACGTCACTAGAAAAGATAAGATAGTAACCATAGTAACTAAAATTTCTACATGTACATATTTGTTATTCTTAGTCGTTCACATATTTGCTGTAACTCGATCTCATATGACGGATCATATAAACAACATAATGTATTTTTCTTAAACCATATTTTCTCTCTACTCTCCATAGTGACAACTCAAATCTTAATTATTTACAGATAATTTACAAATCTTGTTGTTACTATGTATCAGAAAGTGTTAGCAAAGAAGAGTCAAGTTGAACTGCACTAAAAACAAATCGGACAGTCCGAATCTAAACTCATAATTTGAGTTGACGTTGCTATAAAAAAAAAAAAAACCAATTGGACAACGTTGCAATTAAAAATAAATCAATTAAAATTTCATTTCGTTGAATGCTTTGTGAGTTTAGATTCGGTCAATCTAAACTAAGAATAGTTCTGGAATACTCTGGAGTCTGGAGTTGGAAGTAGGAATAAGCGGATTGGGTCAATCTCTGGCGCAAATCTCAATGTGTTTTTTGATCGGACCACAACAATAGTATATGATTAACCAATAAAAAAATGTGCACCTACTACCTAGGCTAGGAATTCTCGACGTGTTGCTAATTAATTTATTAGTCAGGAGAATTTTATATGGCACCGATTATGATAAAGTACGAAATTCCATGAAGTACATTTTATCCGCATAGTGGCTTTTCGAATGCAGAGAGGTAACGAATTTCCAATGTGTTCTTATACGACGCAGTTTGTAACCAAATGTACATAATTCTCATCCTCTGTGTCTGTGATATACTGATATCTCGAACTTTTGAGTTTTTTTTTTTTTTTTTGGGAAAATCTCAGATCTCAAAACATTTTATTAATTTTAACATTTGTTTACTATTAAATTTAGAGTCTTTAATTATATAAATAAGCATATCAACTCCAACGTAGAGCAAAACTAAGGTGTGATCTGCTCATCAAGAGAAATTGGCGAGCACACTTTCAAAAGACTATCTGACTGGCTTCAAACTACATGTTCAAACCGTTGAAATTCATACACTTTGTGAGTGATGCATGTACATGATTTTTTTTTTTTAAAGTTTCAAATTTGTTTAGTAAATGATCAAGCGGTTTAAAAAATGATGAAAAATGAATACATAAAACAATTTAAAAAATGACTTATATAAAATGTTCATTTTTTTTACCAGTTGACTATGTGCTAAATGAATTTGAAACTTTAAAAATGTTGCATGTATATGCATCACTCACGAAGTATATGAATTTCAACGGTTTAGATTCATCGTTTGAAGCCAATCCAATGGTATTTGAAAGTATGCTCACCCTAGTTTTGTTCTATCAACGTATATATTTATAAGCTATATATTTCTTTTAAATCTAAATAATTTATCTGAATCATTCAATATAATCTTTATATTAAAATTTACTTGAGGACAAAATTTTACATTTTTTTTTACTTTTAACCTTTTTCAGTTTTGAAATTTTTTTTTTCAAAAATAAATAATATATGCATCGAGATTAACTAAAATATTTTATTTTGTGACCATTTGACTCTATATGCAAACAGAGTTCTTATTAAGAAAATCAGTTTGAATAGTTTAAATTTGTTGTCCGAACTTTAAAAATAAATATAAAAATAATATATGACTTCTAAGCATATTTCTTGTATTTCAAAATTAGCGTAGTCGCGTAGTTGGACTCCTAAATTTGATGAGATTTTATTTGAACCACTTGAATATGATTCAATTGATTCACAAATGCTGCATTCAATAATGTTTTTTCTGAAGAGGAACAATTTATCTGTTTTTTTTTTTTTTTTTGGTTACCAACATACTGTCCTTACAAATCATTACAATATACATTGGAGGTTCCCTGATCAGAGATCAAAGCTCACGAGAAAAACACCAAAACCATCCCCTCATCACATCTAAGACTGTTCAAGCTGAGCGTACCAGATCCCTGTGATCTTCACATCCTTCGGCACCTTCGCTCCGAGATCCGTGTCCGATGGCTGCAAGCTCTCGAACACACCGATCACCTCACCGGCGCCCGGACTGCTGTTCGTCACACTCATAGTTATGTTCCCGGTTGAAGACTCAGTGCTCTTGATGTTCTCCTTTGACAAATCCTCCTCGTCTCCTCTGCCTCCGGCCGGCAATGCAACCGCATTGTCATAACCGGTGGACCCACCTCTTCCCTTTGGGTCCAAGAAAGAGGAACCTCTGTAACTAGGCACCAAGAATTGGCCGCCGAAGCTCTCGGGTTTACCAGAGGCAACCAACTGCTTGATTGTAAAGAGGAAAGGCACACGCTCACCTCCCGGAAGCTGCACTGTAACGGCTGCGTAGTCAATACCGTCTTTTTCTTCGAATTTGATGGTGCCGTCAGGAGAGACCTCAAGTGGGCCCTCGATCTCGTCGAGTGTGTAGGTGAGGCGGGTCATGAGCTTGGTGTTTTGGAACTCAGCAGGTGAGTTTTTGCTGACACCTTCAGCTTTCACTGTGAAGGAGGTCGGTTCGAGGCAGAGCTTCTTTATGTAGTACTTGCCAGGCTTGAACGCAAAACCGTCGACCCCACTGGCAATTGTGGGGCACTGGTTGGCTGTGCCGGTTCCCTTTACCTCCATGTAGGTCTTGCTCTGGATTTCGTCAAAGGTCAGACGCTTGCCGACCTCCGCGTTGGCTCCCTGCCATACAGTTACCAGTTAGAAGTGAGATAAAATACCCAAAAAAAAAATAGAATCTATTGGAACAAGTATGTGTTATATTGAAGCCTCTGAATTCTGATATCTATGACTTTTATCTCTATATTGAGACAATTTATAGAAGTAGAGCTATAATTTGATGCACACAACTTGAATGGAGATATAATTGGATCCAATTTGAATTTTGCATCCATACATCACTACTAAACCAAATATACATTATCAAAGTGTTTTGGCTTAGAAAGATAATTTATTCTTTCATTATCAAAGCAATCACCTATATTTTATAGCACATCCATAAATAATATAATTTTAATCTAGTTTTTGTACCAGAACCACAGAGTTAGTGCTGTGGCACGAGCCCTCGTCTCTTTTTGAAGAGACACTGGTTCAGTTCTCAAAAATAACATTCTAAAATATACTAGAGTGTATCGAGACCCTTTAACAAAAATAATAATAAAATAATATATAGTTTTTGTACCGAGACAACAAGAGCCGAGGTTGCGAGGGCGAATCCGGCAAGCTTAGCAGCATCACCGCACTTCTGTGCCAACTCACGTACATCGGACTGGAGGGAGCAGGAGACACGAGCAGCAGACCTCACTGACACCGACTGCACAACTGGGGCCCGGCTAGCAGAGCCGAGCTTGGTCGGCTGCATCAACGTAGCAGCTGCTTGGAGAGATGCCATGTTTCAATTCTTACTTTCACCTCTCTCACACTGTCACACCAACTATACTTGTTGAGAGGGGGTCTCTTTGAATGTTATCTATTATCTGATTGATATCTATGTGGTGGATAAGAGGATTGGATAAGGGTATTGCTCGCTCTCATTGGTTGATTGCCGCTATGGTTAGAGTCTTAGTACTTGCCATGTGGCAAGATGATGTACCTCTCTCTGCTAGTCTATGGTGGAGATTTTAGTAGGTGGGCCCAGCCAAAGTTTAGGATCTGAATGACTCAAAAGCATGAAATGGATGTAAATTGCTGTTCCAAATTTTTTTTTTTTACTTATGGTCATGACAAATGTATAATAAAGCATTTTAATTAGAATCTCTATATGTTGTAGCACACATAATTGGAAATTAAAATACATTTTAAGTTATATTAAAAATGTAATTTACTGAACCATTTAATAGCTTTTCTAGATACATATAAACGAAACAGTATTAATGTCCGTGTTTATAACATGCAAAATATTCTTTACTTGCTATGTTTAGTCAACAATTATTTTATCTTTTGTGTGTGTGTGTGTGTGTGATGAGTAACACACCAAGGAATTAGGCTTTGAGATTTTATAGATTATGAAATTCCCGGCCTTTTAGATGTATCAGGTTGGGCTAAGAAAAAGAGAAGCAAATATTAATTAGGCCAGGCTGATAAAGATGGGCTTAAATGGGCTTTAGTCATCGAGAAAAGTATAATCATCCTTCATTTCTTTTTTTCTGCAACTTCATATCACCTATGGTAACAGAATATTTATGTTTAGATATGAACCGCCCGATCAGAACCCTCACGAATATTGAAGGGATCCCGTCTTGTGCATACAACTTCGGGCCCGATTGGTAAGGATTTTGATCGGACGGTCCGGATCTAAACAGAAATATTCTGTTACCTCAGAGGAGATGGACTAGAGGAGTAGAGGCGTAGAGCCGTAGAGGAGCTTAGCAACCGCGGAGCTCAGATAAAAAATATCTCACCGTTCTCACGCTCTCGCCGCTCGCCAGTGAATCCACCAGCGGCGTGAGCTTAGCGAGGGACAGAGAAAAAGGAAAAAGAGAGAGAGAGATGGGAAGCACATCGCTACTTTCTCAACCGCAGCTGAGCAGCTGCTTTGGTCGGCGAGGCGATTCAGTTGGGGCAAGCCGCCGCTGCTTCTGCTCGGCCCGGGCGCAGCTGAGAAAAGCGGCCTTTGTTCCTGCTTCACTCACTGTTGTCTCCAAATCTACCAAGAAGTCACGGTTGCTTTGCTTTGCTGTTGATGAGGAAGGCGCCGGGCCTGCTCTTGAAGAGAGACCCCGTAAGTTCCTTGTTAATTTTGATGTTTGGAATGATTTCTGAGACGTGTCAGGTTCAAGTGGTTTCTCGATTTTGTCAAATTAGTATTGATTTGCGTTTTGCTGTGGGGCGAAAGGGGGTGGATTCAGATCAAGAGTCACTGTTATAGCCGATATCCATTGTTACTCCCTACCATCATAGCTATTACCATTTCAGAGCAAAATCAATATTAAGTATGTCTTTTTCTTCGATTGAAGCAACTGTTGTGGATCCTTTGTAAGTTTTGGTAGGATGAGAAATATAGGGCATGTGTTCCATTCATTACAATCCTGTAGTCTTGTACAAACTAAAATCAATTTCATGTATTTTGATGCAAAACTATGGCTCAAATACAAGTATGAATTAGCCCATGAAAGAAAAGAAATATCAACCTTGGAGACTTTTACACTGGTGCTGATGCCAATCAGAGAAGTTCAGTTAAAAAAACTTTTCATACGTGGTTTCTGATCGCAACCTTGATATCTTGTTCGTATGTTATGTGTGTTCTTAACTTTATAAATGAATGAAAAATCACAAAAATTAAGAAAGAATGAAACTCTTTTATATTAAAAAAAAATGGTTGAAATTATGGTATAGTTAAACTTTTCCTTAGTAAAGCAGAAATAAGTGGTTAACAATAACTTAATTGCAGCATGGTTACAATTATGGATAGTTAAAACTTTTCTTTATTAGAGCTGAAATAAGTAGTTAATAATAATAATAATTTAATATCAGCTTGAAAGTTCAATTTCTTATGGCTAACTGTATTTCATATATTGTAGCTGCAAATGGCAGCTTGGAAGAAAGCATTAAGCCAGATCCTGATTTGGATTTGGAAAGCAGTGCATTGTACAATATCCTTTATCCCGGCAAGGAACTTCTCCCTGATGACAAAGAAATGAGCATATTTGACCACCTAGAGGAGCTTCGTCAGAGAATTTTTGTCTCAGTTTTGGCCGTAGGGGCCGCCATACTAGGTTGTTTTGCATTCTCGAAGCAGCTGATTTTTCTTCTAGAAGCACCTGTCAGTAATCAGGGAGTCAGGTTCTTGCAACTATCTCCTGGGGAATTTTTCTTCACAACACTTAAGGTAAATATGCCATTTTGTATATTCCACCAAGAAATATACCATGCTGTTTGTCATCCTCTTTGGACCACCACATCTTAAACTGATGGTAATTGTGTAAAGGCACTGGAGCACCTCAGGGAACTTGTCCTTTGCTACCTTTGAATAGAGATGAAGTTTATTGGTATTAATTTACCATCTCCGCCTTTTGTGAAATTTATGTTGAAGGTGTATGCTTTGGGAAGAGCTGTGTGGAGTTGTCGTACAGCAATCAGCTGTAAAGAATAAATAGTTGGATTAGGTCTACTCTATCATCCCATTGTTGATGTTATCTAAGATAGATATCACTACAGAATTCATATGCACTGAGAAACTTTAAAGTATCTGCATGCCACTTGAGCACTTAAAATATCACCCATGCTTCTTTTCCACTTAGTACTTAAAAACTTCAAATAGCTGCTGCTCTAAAATTTAGAGAAACTTGAGGAGGGTGTGATAGTTCAGACAACTTCTAAAATAGGGAAGCATGCTGCATATAGTATATTTTAGATCTTTTGTAAGTTTGTTTACTTGCATAAGATATTTTTTTATAAGGCCATAGGGGAGATTGCCCCTAATAGACACTATGTGCATATCTTTTCAGGTTTCAGGCTATTGCGGGCTGCTTATTGGGAGTCCTATAATCCTATATGAGATAATCGCATTTGTACTTCCAGGCTTGACCAAGGATGAGAGGCGATTTCTGGGCCCAATAGTTTTGGGCTCTTCTGTGCTTTTTTATGCTGGCATCGCTTTCTCCTACATAGTCCTGAGCCCGGCTGCGTTGACCTTCTTTGTCAACTATGCTGAAGGGGCTGTAGAGTCAATTTGGTCGATCGATCAGTACTTTGAATTTATCCTCATTCTCATGTTCAGTACTGGTCTCTCTTTCCAGGTAATAATTAGGCTTCTTTAACAGGAACTTGGTTCGGGCCAAGTCGATGGCTACTTACTTCATAAAGGCTTTGTATATAATATATTCCAAAGATCTTTTAGTCTTGACTTATTTATTTAGAAATAACCTTACGGGTTAATGGGGCAGGTTCATGTTGTAGTCATGTTGAACTAGTTAGCTGACCTATTTCGCTCTTGAATTTTTGTTCAAGTGAAGCCCGTCTCCAAATTATCCCAAAATTAGATATATATAAAAAGCAACATCACCTTGTGTGTCTTCTGAACCACTATCTTGGTACTTCGCAACTTGATCTGTTGGATTAACCTATCTATTTTAGAGAAGGCCCAACAGATTGACAGGTTAGCATTACTTCATGACCTGGCAGGTCAGGTTCGGTCTGACCTGATTTTATGTTCCTTAGGAATCAATTAACGACCCAACCAGACCCTTTCAAGCCCCTAACAATTGAATGTGAGCCTATACAAGTTACTTAACACCTTTTCTTTTCAGGTCCCTGTGATACAGCTCTTGTTGGGCCAAGTGGGTTTGGTGTCTAGCGACCAAATGCTTTCCATTTGGAGATATGTTGTGGTGGGTGCGGTGGTGGCAGCAGCTGTGCTCACACCCTCAACCGATCCCTTGACACAAATGTTGTTGGCTGGCCCACTTCTTGGTCTCTACTTAGGTGGAGCTTATATGGTGAAATTAACAGGACGTTAATTTTGAATTTGTAATCAATCATATTTCTGATTCTGTGAGGATTGTTATTAGACTGGTTTTAGTAGCTCTATTTTTCGTGTTATTTTTACTGAATGTGTCATCTTTCTAAGTGTAGAATATTCTTTTGTTATAGTAGAATATATAGCCGAAGGTGGAATTTTCTTTTTTCCAGCTTACGGAAGCATACAACTGATATTAAAGTTTGGTTTGACGGTAGCATGTCAGTAGATGAACAAGTGTACAGCAAGACTGAGAGTAAGATGATAATTATCAGACGTTCAAAATGCTTTATTATTAGTTTATTATATACATTACCATAATTCACTTCAGTTTAGCTAACACTTTTAAGAGTTGCGACCTCCTTAACTTGTCACTGTGTTAGCAACTTCTGAGTTTTAGGGTTATTTATAGGATGTCTCCACATGCTTTAGCCCCTTCGTTCATTTATAACGACATACACAAACGCATGTGTGCACTTGTGAAGAGCATAGGAGGATAAAACCTAAGCTTGTGAAAAGAACAAAAAACGCTTGTTAGGTAACTAACGCTCTCTCCCATGGCAATCTTTTTTTTTCACTTCAATCCCTCATCATCTTTCGTATAGTTCTTATATTACATTTTTGCAGAGGAATGTTACTACCCTTCCATTAATTGGTCACATCCTCATACCTTAGTATGACTCTCAGATAATTGCAAACAAACTCCTAGCGAATTTGAAAGCATAAAAGATTTAGCAAACAGAAATCACCTCTTATTTAATCATTTGGTAATAAATTACAAAAGCCTCACCAGTTTAGATTGTCCTCCAACTAGTGCCATACCGTATTTCTGCTAAAAAGCAAGAAAACAATCTACCCAGCTCTTATTTAAACAATGACTGGTAAAACAACAGCCGACTGGTAAATCAGCATATATAGATTACAAATTATTAAGCAAGACAACCTAGACTCAATTTTTGTGCTGCATTCTGCCACTCTCAGCACCAGCATAAGGATCGATAATGACATTAACCACAGCTGGTTTTCTTGCACTAAAAGATTCAGATAGAGCAGATTTGAGCTCGTCAGGAGTACTGACACAATAGCCCTTGCCACCAAAAGCTTCCATTAGGGTATGGTAAGCCGCACTGGGAACAAAAGAGGTTGGAGCAGGGTCATCCTTGTGGGGCCCAGTGACTTCCTCAGGGGTTCTTCTATCACCACCATAAACGCCACCATTGTTAAAAACTATGACCACAACCGGCAGTTGGTACCTCACGAGTGTCTGCAGAAATCAAATATTAACATAAGAAATCAAAGTCTTGCACTCCTTTTGTTTGATTTTTGTTGTTATGGTCTTTTATGAGTGGATTGGAACTGAAAACTACACATGACAAAGCTTTTGCCAAAATAAGAAAATGGAAGAGGTACGTACAATACAAATGAGGTCACAGTTTGGTAAAAGAAATGTGAAACTGCAGGCATGATCTTTTGTAACTCTGGGGAAAATGAAATGGTACCAGAACTTTGGCTGGTAATCACTCCAATTCTCTAATCCCAAGTATCCATCAATCCCCGACCTTTTTTCCCCTTTTCTTATGTGAGATATGATTAGCTCACAGGTAATTTTGACAACATAACAAAAGCAAGAGTGAGACTATGGTACTATGCATAGCGCATATTGACCCGTACTTTGGATTAATAATTCCATTTTTAAAGTCCAAACTATTGATATGAAGCGTTCAATGTAATCTCTATAAGAAAATGTACTTGCAAACTAACGTCTACATTTTTTAGAATTTTTTTAGATAGGTAGAAAATCAATTGATGTAAGACCATTCAAAAGTAGTGATTTTCTACCTATCTAAAAAACAGTAAAAAATTCTAAAAATGTAAAAGTTAATTTGCAAGTACATTTACATATAGAGATTATGTTGAACAGTTCAAATCAACTTCTTGGACCTTAAAAATGCAGATATTAATCCATAGTACGGACTAATCAGCACTATGCATAGTACCATAGCCTCACTCCAAAAGGAGTTCAAAATTGTAATTAGACTTTCAGAAAGACTTAGAAGTGAACATACCTCGACCTCCATGGCACTAAAGCCAAAACCTGAATCCCCTTCCACTGCAACAACTAATCTGTCGGGATCTGCTGTGGCGGCTGCAATACAATATCCCAAGCCAACTCCCATAGTGCCCCAAGTGCCGGCATCAAGCCTCGTCCTTGGCTCACGCTGCACCAGCACTGCCCTGCCTACATCCATTGTATTTGCCCCTTCTGACACTAATATCGGTGCAGGGCTCCCTTGTGCTGATATTGCATCCCTTATAATTTTCATTGGTGTGAAAAAATTGAACGGGACCACCTCTTTCGCCAGCTGTACATCCATCTTTGCCGCATTATCCATTGCCTTTTTTCTAATCGCCTCGACCCAAGGGTGTGTTCTTCCCATGCAAAATGGGTCGTCCTTAATCTCTCTATTTATCAAATCAAGAACCCTTTTTGCATCTCCCACGAGCCCCACCTGAGGTTTTCTAAGCACAATCTCCTCTTTAGAGACATCAACTAGAATAAATTTTACATCCTTGGACCATCTAGGAGCCTCGCCAAAATGGAGGAGCCAGTTGAGCCTGGCACCAACAACAAGCGCCACATCACACTTCCCAATGGCAAGAGACCGAGCAGCAGTAGCAGCAAGCTCATGCGTGTCAGGCAGTAGTCCTTTTCCCATAGGGGTTGGGAGGAAGGGGATCCCAGTTGTTTCGACCAACTTTGTTACCGCACCCTCTGCACGTGCATATGCCGCACCCTTGCCGAACACAATCAAGGGTTGTTGAGCATGCCGGAGAAGAGACACCGCTTTCTCAACTTCTGTGATTTCTGGATCTGGGATTTGAGGAGGTATTGGATTTGCCGCTTCAGATAACAGAGATGATGCTTCAGACTCAGAGATGGTTTGGTGGAGTACGTCAGTTGGGAGGTCGATGTAGCAACCACCGGGACGGCCGGCAATGGCAGTTGCAAGAGCAGTCCGTACTATACGAGGGATTTCAGAAATCGAGGTAGCCTTCAAGGCCACCTTCACAAAGGGTTTTACAGCTGCAATTTGGTCTAGTTCCTACAAGATTGAATTGTAAAGTTGACCTGAATAGAAAATTTTCCACCAAAAAGATCACAAGTCTTATGGATTGTTAACAAAAATTCACCGTGTATTATGAGAATTTTCATATTAGTCATTCAGATTTCATGGTAATAAGGGTTAGCTTAGTTGGTGTTTCAATTTGAAAGACATTTCCACTGTCAATCATTCCCAAATGAAGTGCGTTTTTCAACTTGAAGTGCTGTGCATGCAAAATTTGAATCTGGTTATTGATTTGTTACCATTCCAAAAAAAATTATAAAAGTACTCAACTTGGATTACAAAAGAACCAAATGAAGTACTACAACAGATCATGAAATATCAATCCAGTCAACATTACTCAACACAAAAGCCCAAATCATGCCAATCAGTCACCAAAACAAAAACTGAGCAATTAATTAATCTCAGTATTATCCTTTTTCCTTTTTTACTCTTAATTCTCAATATTATCTTCTCCACCTAAACTACCTAAGAAAATTGTTATTCAAAGAAAAACAAAAACCTACCTGAAAATCGCCTTTACCGAAATCGGCCTGATCACAAGAACCCGAGATCATGACCATGGGCCAGGTATTGATCCAGGCATTTGACAGCCCAGCCAAGCCATGCACACAACCGGGCCCAGATACAGTGAGCAGCACCCCAGGTCGGCCAGTTAGGTAGCCGTACGCCGAGGCAGCGTACCCAGCCGATTGCTCGTTGTGAAAAGCAATGAATCTCACTCCGGCTGCTACTGCTCGGGTAGCCACGGCCGTGACCGGGATACCGACCACGCCGAACATGTGGCTGACTCCCGCCGCTGCCAAGGCTCGCCCCGCCAGCGCGCTCCCGTCGACTAGAGCCGACTCGGTTGCGGTGGGATTCTTGGTGTCGGTTTCGGTCGCCATGGAGTGATCACTGAGGCGATGTGTTGATTGAGTCCAGTTGAAGCTCCGTGAGTTTTTCTTAAGACTGATCACTGATGAAGAGGATACGGATTCAAGGGAAAGGGGGGGGGGGGACTTGGGGGTAGGTTAATTAGTGCTCCTACGGTCATACACTCATACCTGTACTAATATATATATAGTAATGTAAATGGACAATTAACTCCTTGTTTTTCTTGAAAAACAGAGCCCGACAAGACCCGCTTTCTCTTTTTGCTCCCCTTGCTATGAGAACACACCACCTCCATTACTAACAGTCACGATGCTCTCTATTATTAATTGTCACCGACTCACTGTGCTTGACTCCGATGGCCATCTTGTTGGATATATTATACAACAATAATTCGAATCATTTTAAGATTTGTTTACTATCGGATCGGACAGAATTCATGCATAAAATTAATTACATAATTAAATAGAATTTATCACTAAATGCGCAACACAGTAGAAACTTCAAATCTAGTCTAACAGTAGCCTTCTTATTTTTTCCTTCTTGTGTCAGATTCACGCAACAATCCAGCAGTCACGCCTCTATCAGTATCCACACGAATAGGTTGACAAACTTCTGTAATTCGATATGCTAGTACCGAATTAACAACTCCGTCTTTTTTCTCTTTCTTTCTCTCTTAAGTTTTCTGATGTGTATATCATAGAATTTCTGGAACCAACAAAAACCAAATTCTGGATGTATATTTATAATACTATGCACCTGTTCAATCACACCACTTCATTGCACCCATTCAGAAAAACATTATCTGATCTAATCAGATCAAATCAGATCAGATGGGAATAAGAATTCGGGTCTAGCCCATTAAGACCTGATCCATATTAATTATTAATGTAGCCCATAATATTCTGGCCTATAGTACATTTCTAACACATCGGACCCAAAGTGGTTCCAACAGGTTTGCTCATCGTCAAATCTGCTTTAGAATTTATGCGCACAAATTTTAAAGCATACACGAAATTGCGGACGCAAATTCTAAAGCATATCCAACGATGAGCGAATCTGTTGGAACCAATTTGGGTCCAATAGCCATCGGACCCAAACTGCTTCCTATTCTTAGAGGTTGATTCTTGCAATATTGTTGAGTAATTTGGTATAGGGTTTTTGCTATGACTTAATACTCGTTTTACTTTTAAATTTATAAACCTAAATACTCAAAGATTGGTCGATTACAAGCGCACAACCTATCAATGTAGCATAAAAGGTATCGATCCAAGGGATAAGGGGAGATTTTAGTTTCGACTCTATAAAATAATTTTAGAATTTTGGTTTGTTTCCAAGTTTGTTTTAAAGTTTAATTTCTAAAGTCCTAAAGTTGGTGGGTTCAATACCCCAGGAGTTGGAGGTTTAAACAATAAAAACTAAGAAAGAGTAAAGCGAAATTAGAGTTTTGCCAAGGTTTGGAGAGTCTAGGGGTTTTCGGTCTACAATCCCTTGTTTAATCATATCTATTCGGTGTGTTTAAATTCATGTTTGATTTCGATGGGGTTTCTAACCAAATATGTTAAAAAGTGTCACTTGCGTGATTTAATAACGTGCCTAGATGATCACAACTTCACGGTAAAGTACATCACCTTGATCATCTAGGATATAAAGCTCTTGTTAGTCTATCATTTCCTTAGATCTCAGTACTTAATAATTTAACCGGTGAAGGCAACTCATACCAATCTCTAATTCAATTCAAGATGTCCCGACTTAAGATTTGACTCCAACCGTTAGATTTTATATCAAACTTTAACCTTAATTTCTGTAGTTCCGGCTTAGATTAAAAGATGGTGTTTCTCTAACCTAAATCCTAATGACTTTGTGACATAATTGATACTATCCTATATGATCTTAAGCTACTTTGGAGTCTAAAAGACCTAAAGCGGGATAACTACAATTCAAGCACAAATTATGGGATTCACAAAAAATAAATCGCAGAAATTAACAATCAAATCAAACAATCATCATAAAAACAAAGAACCAAATAGAATAGAATTAAACAAGTTCATGCATTTGACCTACACCCCTTAGAGAGGAAGTTAGCCTCTCATGGAGATGCAAAACTTACAAAAGAAATTCATTACAAGTTGACTAAAACAAAGAGAAATTGAAAGAGAAATGATTACAACCCTTACTCCTATGGAGATCTCTTGTCTTCCTTCCTTGCTCTGAAAATTCTGCTCTTCTTCTCCAAATCTAAACTCTAAATCTCACTTTTTGCTCTAAGGAGATGTGTAAAAATTGGAATTGTCTATGGTAGATGGTGGATTGATGGTAGATGGTGAATTGATGGTAAATGGTGAATTGATCCATTGAGCAGAATTTTCCTTCTTTTATAGCCTAGAAAACAACCTAAAAACATGGAGAACATGTCCCACACGTCCTCTATTATTGGACCCACTAACTATTGCCAACTGGGCATGATCTGGCCTTCCAAAAATAGCAAAACTGCATTTTTAGTATGAATGCGGCCCACACTGCGGTCAACTCGGGTCGCACTGGAGGTTAGTTTCCTTATTTAACTTCCTGCGCCAGCGGAGTGTGGGCCGCACTAAATTTAATGCGGGTCGCATTATGGTTATTTTCTCCTCTTCTTCTCTTTCCGGATTTTCTGAGATTTTGACTAAGTTATTAGTGCGGCCCGCACTGGGAGTCAGTGCGGGTCGCATTATCCTGAGTACGGGTCGCATTCTTCCTTCTTGTTGAGTGCGGCCCGCACTAACCGCAGTGCGGGTCGTATTGGAATTGTTTCTTCAGAAATCTGTGTAAGTACGCCGTGCGGCCCGCACTGACCTCCAGTGTGGGTCGCAGTCCCCTCAGTTTGCTTCCCTTCCTTGCGCAGAGCCTCCCAGATTTGACCAAGTGCTGAGTGCGGCCCGCACTGTGTCCAGTGCGGGTCGCAGTGAGTGTTTTTTCGTTGTTTTCTGCAATTTAAAGCAAACAAAGACAGTAACTTGATTCCATGTGTAATATATGACATTTATATATCAAAATACAAGATATTTAGAGTATTTTCAGGATAAAATCTAGATTGAACATTTGTAAATGTGTATATATTTTATACCTATCATATATTCAAATTGGGTGGGCAATGAAAGAATTTGAGGCTCTTTCTAAGATTACAATCAATTTACAAAAAAAAACTAGGCTTATTTCTCTTATTCCAATGCTATGTTGGCCATTTCTCTATTAAATATTTAGGGTTTCCTTGACGGATCCAAATCTGCTAAAATTCATGATCATAAACAGTAATTTTGGAAATTTCTGAAATCCGAGATCCAGTCATTGAATTGTTTCGAGATGCGTACATAGAAAAATTAATTATTTTGAGATGCGTGCATAGAAAAAGTTGAATAGCTGGATTTCGAATTTGAAGGTTATTGTTCATTAATTTTTTATTTCAACAGATCTGAATTCTCCCTTGACAGATAAGAGATTGAAATCTTTTGGATGGGGTTTTTTTTATTAGATAAATTCATAAAAAAAAACCTACATAATTGAAAAAGGAAAATGATATCCATTGGTGATAGAATGGCTCTTACTTTATGCACTTATTCACTGTATAGGATTTCGAAAAAAAATACTAAAACATATTGATAGATATAGAAGACAGTTATTGTATGTTCATTGTAACTTTACTTTTTGTGCTGACAGACCATCGAAAAAAAACTTTACTTTTTAAAATATTTATTATCCAAAATTTATATTTGAATACTTTTCTGAAATAAAAATGAGATAAATATCTTTTGACTTTAAATATTCATAAAAAATTCTAAATAATTCTCCAACCTGCAATCTCTCATGCAAAATTATTATTTTAGCCACTAAATTATAATCTTATTCTCACTGAATTGAAATATTTACTCATCGACACATCCATCCTTTTTGTATCTTCACAATTAAATCAACATCAAGTATTTTAAAAAAGAAATATTATACACGAAAGCTTGGTAGGTTTAAAATTCTGTAACTTTTGTGGGCATATCTGGTAATTTTCATTTAACAGATATAAATAAAAATGACGGGAAAGATTGCTTGGAAATTTTTTTTTTCATTTTAAGAAATTTAACTTTTGAGTCAGCTTACCATATTATTAACGGTGGATATAAATAAAAATGACAGGAAAGATTGCTTGGAAATTTTTTTTTTTCATTTTAAGAAATTTAACTCTTGAGTCGGTGGTATTTCAGTTCTTAAGTATAAGTGATTCCAAAACCTATAAAATAGATTTTAAATGACAATTTCAAATCGTTCAAATTAATTTTCTTTACGAGTGTGATGCATTTGCATGCCGAATAAAAAAATGAATGCATTTCGTACAAAATCAAGTAGAAAGAAATATGTTTTAGAGTTAATTTAATATATTTATTTTTCAATATTTTTTATTTTTTGACTCGATACTTAATGCCATAAATTTATAAATTTTGCACGTAAAAATATTAATTCTGAAGTAAATCAATTTGACCAATTTGAATCTCACATTTCAAGCATATTTGATAAATTTTTGAAACTTTTGAAAACCCGTGACACTTGGACTGAATAAAATTAATATATTATCCTTGACTTCTGTCAAAAATAATATAAAATATAATATGAAATGAGATGTCATTTGGATTTTTACAAAAATAAAATACACATGGTTGGTTACATTTGTGGGTCTATGAGTAGAGACCCTGTTTGAAAAAATAAATAAGAAAAAAGAAAGGGGAATGTAGAATACAAGGTACGTAGGTGGAAATTCAAAATAACTCTTACTGGTACAACTGGTACGGAGAAAAGCACAAGGGGAGAAATAGGCAAGAAATGGAGCCACAGGCAAAAACAAGACAGTGGGCTAAGCAGTATATACTGGTACGGAAAGTCTGGAACTTGAATACACACAAAATTGGAGGAACCCTTACTGGACATTTTCTTAAATTAGCAATTTACATTGATGTTTCTATTCTATTTGCTTTGTCTTTCTTTTTAGCTCTTCTTTTTCTGTCATTTTGCACTCAAATGTTTTGAACATTTTCTATGTTTATCTCATGGGATAAAATATCTGTAACCTTCATACAATTAATCAAATATGGACATGACTCCTATTTCTCCTTTTAAAAAAAAAGAAATTCAAAATAACCCTAAGTTTATAAATGTCATTTTCAAAATAAAAAAGAAAAAGAAAATATACTCTATGTATGCCAAATGACCATTCATTATATTTGTCATACAACTTGTGACACCACGGATCAAAACATGCTCATTTTTTTGAGAAAATGAGAGTTCAAAATTTATCATACGATTTCAATTAAATATGAATTATTTTAATAGATTAAATTAATTTAAAAATAAAAAAATAATTGAGACCGTACTATGGATATAAATTTTAAGCTTCAGATGTAATAAAAATAAAAATGAGAATTTTTCTTTTCTCAAAAAAAAAAAAAAAAAAAAGCAGAGTCGATTCCTGCGCACCACATGTACAAGAAACAATGTGGTAGGTCCGAACAACTTTGATCCCCGCAAGATAAACAGATTCCATTTGTGCTCTTGTGGATTGATTGCAAATGGCGGCTAAGCAATACCAATATATACCATACCTCCCCTGGCTAGCAAATTGGTCATGGACACATGGACTGACAGTCAAACTTCCGAAGACAATTTGGATTTGATTTCATCAAAACTGAAATTATTGACTAAGAATTTAGCTCGACAGGGATCTGTCAGTGAGGTGTGTAGCTGCAGACGATTTTTTTATTTTTTTTAAATAAAATTCATTTAAAAAAAAAAAAACAGACCTGAAAAGCTATAAAAAAATAGTCTCCGTTGGTCCCTAAAGCAGTGTAACTTAGAACGATAGACCTTTTAAATAGGTCCTTTCAAACTACACCGGTTTGAGAAACTGGTGGAGGCTATTTTTATAGCTTTAATGGGTATGAGTCTGCTTTGATTAATTTTTTTCTGTATGAGTTCTATTTAAAAAAATATTGTTGTAGACCAGTGGTGTAAAAAACAACTGTGTAGATTTATTATTCTGTTTAATTGGTCGATTTATATTGACAGAAATTAAATTGTCACGGATTTTCTTAATTAATCAGTTCATTATTTTTGAATAATTGTTTGACAATAATTTGTCTGTTTGATGAGCACATACTGTTATTTACAACACTGCTACAAATTAATATTAGAAAAACAATAACCATTAAATTTTTTGAGTGAATCAAACTTGACTAATTTCACAATTTTACTTTCAAGCGTCTCATTTCCATACTTGTCCAATATTTTATGTGTTTAAGTTGTACATTAACACTTAGTTAACACTAAAACTAGAGTGTAATACTCAATTAACTCTTCAGAAAAAAAATATTGTGTTACAACATCCGCATTGGTTTGCACTTCTAATTTCAGAATCCGTGTCAATTTTATTTCCACTCTCACTAATTCATTTTTGGGAATTTTTTTAATTAAATTATATATTTTAATTACCGTGCCTCTCCCTTCCTCTCTTAGCTCAGAAATGGTTATCTCAGTGTTCTGATGTTTAATCGGTGCATTAAACTTCAAAAGTATGTGCAAGTCAATTAAGTACCTAATTAATAATTAATTTTGCTACTGGAATAAAACTGTTTTATCGCATGTACCAACTTTCCGTGTTTTATGATTGGAATATCTACATTGAATTTTTTTATTTCTAAAAACACATGTAACTTTTTTTAATTTTTATTTTTGAGATGTTACATAATTTTTTTTTTTCAAAAAATCACTTTCTAACTAATTCTATTGGCTATTTTTTTCTTCATAATAGTAATTGCTTACATGACCACTAAAAAATGTAGAGATTTAAAAATTAAAATTATGGTTAGTTCGGTTATCTGTCACTGGTAGCATCACTAAAACTTGGTTTTAACCATCTGCTGATATTTGAAATTACCACAGACTGCTGTGCTGGGTATTGGTTATAACATTCAGATATATTGGATATTATTTTCAAAAGAAGAAAAATATGTGGTACAATTGCAGAAGGAAACAATTCAAAAGGAAAAAAAACCACAAGTAGCACAAGTTTAAGTAAATTTCAGGGAGAGTACCTCCTCAGCACCAAAACATGAACCGCAGTATTTTTCATTGTGGTCAAGCCTTCCTCCATGCTTTTGCAAAGGCCTCTCTATCTGAAGCAATAATAAAAGTATGAAAGTAATGAGATTAACCATAAATTGAGAAAGCATGAAATAAGGCATAAGATGCTTGAGGCAGAATATACCTTTGGCCCACCAACACCATCCTTTCTTGAATCAATTGTGTTACCAACAGGGTCCAGCCTTTTCTTACTTATATCATGCCTCTGCAAGGAGTGAATATCATCATTTAGTGAATCAAGGAATGAGATAAGAATTTTCACAGGATCATTGAACCAAAAAAAAATTAATACTGAACAAAAGAAGAGGCAGAGAAATATACAATGTCATAATGTTGCTCCCCACTGACATCCATTGTATCAACAGCAAGAAGAGAGCAAGCTATGTGAGGAAAGGTCACATCAAACTGCACCAAAAGTATTTCCTTGATTAGTCAATACTTCTGAAATTCTTCTTGCTAATATCAATCCATGAGATCCTAAAAAAAATACGAAAAAGCTCATGAATTATCAATAAAAAGTAAAATACCTTAACTTTTTATTTCAAGTTACGAGAATGCTAAATCAATATCTGGAAACCTGTTTTTTAAATAGAAAAAAACTAATATTTGGTCAGAAAGACTTGACGAATTGGTTAGGTATTTAAGCATCACAAATTAGAAACGAACTAGAAAAATAACACACAATCCCATGAAAATTCTCAACAAGCAAAGAAACACTTCATATTAACAACATAGATTTTTTTAGAACACTTATAATAAGATATGCTCGACAAAAGCAAATGTATAAAAAATGAGGGTTCAATGCTATCAGTTTTAATGTCTTCATTATGAACTTCAATAACTTAAAATTTCAATGTCAAAATAAGATCATTAAGTATGATCTATATTAATTTCTTTACAAATATGTAAAACATTATGATATTTAACTTTATATTGTTATCACACGCTTGCAAATATACACCGATTTGATAATTTTGGATGCTGATTTGCTATGTGGGATAAGAGTATAAAGGGGTCACTATGGATAAGGAGTTGTCTGATGATGATGTCATCCATGAGCAGTTGATTCGGTGCCTGGCAAAAATGTTTCATTTTATATATACCAGATTGAGGTATGAGCTGCCTATTATTGTAAGATTTATAAACTACTCTCTTGGGTACTCTGTTAACACCACGTTACAGACCTTGATGGGATACTAAGCCCTCAACATATAAAAATAGCACAACATCACTGGCTAGCAATTCAACAATTGATATAGACCAATGACATTTCTGCGTACTACTCTCAAAAGACTAGGACCATGACTGAATCTCTAATGGGTAAGACAAGGGACACAATAAGACAAGATTTACTACTAGAATTCATTTGAAATAAAAGTTTGAAGTAACCTCAGAGTCATTGGCACACGGTTGTTTCTGTTGTACCACTTGATTTTCTTCCTCCATGCTAATGCTGGGCAATATGAAATTATTCTAATTAACAAGAGTATGAAATAACTTATCACGTATTAGCAGCAATACCGTCATTTCTTTATCTTGGTTTGGCTTTCGGTATAAAATATTGGGTCTAGTTTTCAGAAGGCAAGTTAAAAATAAATTAAATTTTAGTTTTATATTTTGTTATTTTGTAATAAGGTACCTAAATTATGCAAATAGTGCTAACAAGATTCTATATATTCTACTCGCCATAATATCAGCTCTCTTTATTTTTATTAGCATCAATTAATAATTAACAATCAATATTATTCAACTAAATTTGCAAAATTTTCAAAAATAACTGTTTAGAAGATTACTAAAATTAAAGGATTACCTAGAGATATGGACCATATTGTTGGGAGTGGCAGCGAGGTAAGAATACGGAGGCCTTAATTATAAGGAAAAATTGCCTTCAGTGACGGAATTGGTGCTGCCATCAGTGGTACATCTTACAGATTGCGGTTACAGTGCAGTGATGCTTAGTGAAGAGAGAAATTGAGTGGGGTAGGAAAATTTATGCTCAGTTGAGAGAGAGGTTCATATGGCTGATTATTGTGCACAGACAGATAGATTATCATCCTTGCTAGAGTTTGACCTGTTTTTGCATCTTCTTCTGGAATAATCTGCAAAAGATTTTGTATCCATTATAGGTTTGCTTAAACAGCTAGAATATTCGTAATCAGAATGATATTGCATCATAATCAAGTTCTGATGGCTGCTAGTTACAATAGGCTTACTACAAGTGTGACATGTAATCAATTTGACTTACAAATGTTTGGAATAACAACTTTTGTGATAAATAATATAATCGAAACAGGATCAGAACATGAATTATATTTGCAACTAGACTAAGGACTAATTGTTGGTATGAATATGGAAATAATACGTGTTACACTTTCATTGCTCAATTCCATCAGCTCTAATTCAAAACCTAAGCATAAAAGTTGTCAACACTCATATGTGCGCCTATTATGATACGAGCTTCCTACTTCACAACAGTGGCATTTGATGGGACTTTGAGGTGATCTTTGCTCTAATTAAATAAATATATAACTCAACCCTATTTTAACATCTGACCAAGATTTTACTCCGAAAAATATCTGACCTAAATAAAGTGACTTGTACCAAAATGAGACCTAGCTAGCACCAGTCTTTTCCTAGTATGATACCAAAACCTAAGATCAATCTCCTTGCAAGCACTTAGAAGCTGGACGGCTTTTTCCTTAAAAGAGAAATATAAATGAAGAAAGGGACTGGACTCATATACTCTCCTCATAAAAACTTTTTCTTTAGAATATGGTAACAAAACCTAAAATCATGATCCTTGCAAATTTTAACAGGACAGTGACTCTGACAAAACTACAATGGCAACGTCAGAAGCAAGAGAGAAGAATATGCACATCATTACTAAGCAACACTGAAGAAAAGAAAAAAAAAATATACAAATACAAAAACAAATAATCAATAAAATTGAAACTTCAGCATTAATAACAACTATTTATTCTTCCTTACCTCCTATGGTTCTGGCAATCGGCCAGTTGTGCAGTTGTTGTACCATATAAAGCATGCTTGACCATTTAATAGCTAGCATGATTTAGTTTTTCTTCTGGTGGGGTAATCGATGCAACCGTTGATCTATTAGGTGCTGATACCAAGGTAGTTAGGCCCAACAATATTTGGGTGCGTAAACCTGGTGGGGACTTCTGTAGAAATGTGCCCATGGGTGAATTTTGCTCCTGATTTTTTTCAAGTGACAAATGCGCAATTTCCTCAATAGGGAAGATGTCTTCATTATCAACCGTCACTTGTTCTTTATCTCTCGAGTCATCTCCAGGAACCACATATTTGCCTGCTATATATTTGCAAATAACACTGCGATTATCTCTTTCATTATACAAAGGGTGCATATTTACCTCTTCTAATGGCAAATTGTCAAGAATGCGGAATTGCTGCTCAAACACTGGACACCCTACAACGATCAATGTTTGGCTTAAATTCTCCAAGTTGTTTGTTCCAGAATTCTTTTCAAGTTTAAGAACAGATGAACCTCCACTCTGTGCACCTCTAAAACTATTTGGTGTCTCTCTAAAATTGACACGCACACCTTGTGGCTGCCAAGAGGTGTCTTTCCACCTGTTAACAACTGACCATTGCTCATCTAGTCCCTCGATTACTGCCAGTTGATTACACCAATTAATACTAGTTTTATGCAATTTTGGCAAATTAGATAATTGGAGGGACCTTAATTTCTGACAGAGCGACACATGCAGTTCACGAAGGCAAGGAAAATCACTTCCCTCTCTACTTCTACGGTACCACTCCAACAATTTAGGCATGTCGTAGAAAGAGAGAGTCTCAAGTGATGGGAAGGAAATCATGTAGTTGCCATAAAACTCTTGGCCCACAGTTTGCAGATTTTTCAGACCTTCCAATTTGAGATGTTGGAGTGCTGGAAGTTGACCAACTGAGGGAAGACTCTTACAATTGGTGCAGTTATCAAGTTTCAGATATGTCAATCTGGTGAACTGCGGATCTTCAAACCATAAAGGAAGTTTTGCCCCTCTATATCCTTCCACTACAATGTTCTGGATATTGCTTTGAGGTTGAAGAATGTAAAGCAACCTGGCATCATTGTTATGATTCTGTGATCTAAAAGTGCTCCAATGAAGAGTTAGGTGGGTAAGGTTACTCGCTAATTTGGGGTTGATAGAATCTCTTGTGTGTCCACGAGTTACATGGTGGAGACCCATAATATGCAGTTCATCTCGTATATTTTCCAATTTAGCAAGTTCATTTAATGTTGCAGATCCTTCTTCTTTGCTTACTACAAAAGCTGACAATGATTGGAGGTTGGTCAACAGTCCAATGCCACTCGGAATCATTGAAACATCCCACGGTGAGAAAATAAGATGGCGCAAGTTTTTCAGCAAATAAATCTTTTTTGGTAAGGTTAATTTCTTTCCACTAGTTCGAATTTTAAGAGTCTGTAAATTACGGAGGTTACATATAGATTCGGGCAAGTTTTGCCCTGAAAGGCCAAGGAACCGAAGGTGTTTGAAGTTACTGATTGATTCAGGTATCTCCATTGCCTTCCAAAAGTTCAAGTCCAAAACATGCAAATACTGTAAGAACTCATGGTCAAAGAAATGTCTTTCTAAATCAAATCTAGTTTGAGTGTAACTATAAATGAAAAGCGACCGTAGTGGTTGGCATCTTGGATTAAATAAAACAGGTCCATCTTTTTTCACCAAAACTGTCAAATGTCGACAATCATTACAAATGCTATTGCCCAACTCCTTGTTTTCAACTATAGCAGTTTCTTCACCTGCTATCCATTGTGATAGTTCATGCATGAGATTATGCATTGTGAACTTGCTTTTTTTCCCATAGACCACTTTGTTTTGGAAGAAGGACCTTCGCATTAATTCATCAACATACATTCGTCCAACTTCTATCTGCCGGCTGTCATCTGCCTGAATTAATCCTTGCGCTGCCCATATTTGAACCAAACTATCAATCTCAAATTCATAACCCTTTGGGAACATGGCACAGCTCCTGAAACAAGATTTTAAATGTGTGGGGAGGCCATGGTAGCTCAATTTCAAAATGTGCATGCTTTTTCTACATTCTTCTAGGTCCCATGCATTGCTTTGCAAAAAATATTCCCATGTTCTCTCATCAGTGGATAAGGCCAACATTGCACCAAGTGCTTTCACAATTAGCGGAACACCACTGCATTTTTCTACTATTTTTAGCCCAATCTCCAGCATCTTTGGTGGTACCATTGTTGTGTTTCTTCTATTGAATGCATGGTGGGAAAAGAGTGCCCAACTATCCATTCTTGACAGACCACCCAAATGGATTGAAATGCTTGCATCCATACACTCTGCAATAGTATTATTCTCAGTAGTGATCAAAATTCGGCTGCCTTTTGCTCCATAAAAAAGCAGCCATTGCATTACTTCCCAGTGGCTTGAATTCTCATCCCGTAGGTCATTTAGTATGAGAAAAAATTTCTTCCCTGCCAGCACATCTTTGAGTTTAAATCGAAGTGTATCGAGTTGGCAGAGATTACATTCTTTATATGTGAAAGACTCTATGATGGATTTTGTAATTGTAATCTCATCATGAAATTCAGATACCCAAACCCAACCTTTCAATTGGAAGTGTTCTTGTATGTTGTTATCATTAAAAACAAGCTTTGCTACTATAGTTTTTCCAATACCAGCCATCCCAACTATGGCAACAACCCTTGCGCAACAGGATTCAATTCCAGTTCTCTTTCTTACTGGTAGTATTTCAGTTTTAGTTAGCAAAGCATCTATTACCTCCTCCTTTTCACTCTCCCGGCCAAAAATTTCCAAGGGATTAAGAAAAGAGGAAGATGGCAGTTTAGTGCGGGACTGAAACTTTCTTATACCATCTTCTTCTCTTAAACAAAGGGTATCTCGTGCATGGCATATCTCATCAAATTGTTTTGTAATTCTTTCTATTCTACACAGAAACGAGGAATCATACTTGGAAGAAAAGATGCAATCAGTCACCTTAAATTTTCTCTTCCGGCTGTTGGTTTGTTTTTGGTGAGCTATTTCCATTGATTCCAAGTGGTAGTTAAAGTCTGATAGGATGTCTTCAGCATCATAAGCAACCTGTTTTAGTTCATGCAACCAACGCTTCTCAGACTGATCCGTTATCTCTCTCTCCTCGGCATCTGCCAGTACAGTACGGATTCTGATTACCATGTAACCCAGCCTCTCTACCTCTTTAGCTATACCACTTCCTGCAGAGCAACCTTGAATTGTTGATAGTATCTTGGATGCTAGATTAGAAATGGAAGATAAAAGCCTGGTAGCCATTTTATCTTTTCTTCCAATTTTTTGTTGCAGGGTCTGTGACAATTAGGGATGCTAATATATAGAAGCCCTGTTCAGGATCGGGCCCAGATCAATCTTGAAATTTATAAAGCCCGTTCATGATCGGCCCGAAATCAAATTGTCCATGCTCAAGATCAGCCCATTCAATATTGTTCAAAATGTAGTTCTGTTCAGAATTGAGTTTGGTTCGAATCAAGCCCGTTTCAATGAATCAGGCCGAACAATGGACAACCAAGCAATTCTAGTTATGAACAACCAACCGGGCCTAATTATAAATAAACAAAAAAGTCAAATTTCATTCCTGGTCATACAAACAGCAAGCCTAAGAACGTAGCAGAAAAACAAAAGTTTAATAGCCAACCATAATTGATACAAAGTTTAATAGCCTAAGAACGTAGCAGAAATACAAAGTCAGTTATGAACAATCAGAGTACATCACTTTGATCCAACAAAAAGAAAAATCTGAGTTCATCACTTGCAGCCTACAAGGGAAAATAATTAGATTTCCTGTGTTTATGTAATGGATGTAAAAGACTTTAACTGGTTTTCCATTAAACAGAATCCATTTTGGCTTTTCTTTTTCACATAGAGAAGAAACAAAGAGGAAATCAATACAAACTATTATCCAGTTAAAAATTACACTGAATTATAGATACACCAACTCTCTAAAAGCCAAAATTCCTGATATCATCACATTTTAACGATGTACCAGTTTACCAGTACTAAATTAGACCATAGTTTTCTTTAATAACTTCATTTTGCTGTCATCCATACTACTTATATAAATTCATTATCCACTGCCATGCCAGAATCAATCAATCAAAACATTCCCAAATTTTTCTAGACACAAAATCCAACCAAAAACAAAATTACACACTTAGAAAGAGAGAGAGAGAGATCTTACAGGTTTGAGGGAGCGTGCGCTGAGCGGAGAAGAGGTCAGGCTTTGAGGAAGGAGAGTTGAATCAGTGAGAGAGGAGCGACGCACCAGTAAGCAGTGCAATAACATTCCCCATTTTTTTCTGACAGAATTCAGGTTTCAGTAAAGTTCCAGCTAAGAGAAGTTAAATGTTGGTAAATATTTCAGTGTGAAAGATAATTCAGAATATCACTGCTAATAATGACAGCTTAATTGGAACAAGTATTTCCCGATTCAAAAAAATGATTACATTAAAAATGAGCGACACACCAGTAGGCAGTAATCAATAGCCATTTTTCTGACAATTATTTTTCTGCTTTTGCTGTACCAGTACCAGTACAGTGCTTTGAATATCAAATAACTAGTCTGGAGGCCCTTCAATTGGTTTTTCTGTACCAGTTTATCAACAGCAAAAGAGAACTCAAATTTATTACTTAGGACACAATTAGAGACAGCATATGGTGACATGCTTTTAATATCTTGCAATTTACCAGTACTGATTTTAATTGGTAGCAATCATTCTTGTCAAACCATGAGCCATTAGTTGGTAGCATGAATACCTTAGAAAGAAGTTGCCTTTTGTTTGTATCCCATATGCGTAAATAGCTGTCAAGACCTACAGATAAAAGCACAAGTTCTCTTATAAGTCAAACCAAGTTCTCTTATAAGTCCTTACTGGAATTGGTATGACGGCCAAAAGTTCTCTTAGTTGGTAGCATGAATACCAAGTTCTCTAATAAGCATACTTAATCAAGCCAAGTATAATTAAGAAATGAGATGTTAGAAATTGAATTTTTGCTAACACCAGATTCGACAAGGGAGTGGTATATTTCAAATCCACACCACATAAAATTAAATCACATCAAACAAATAATTGAAAGTCAAATGGAATGCATTGAAAGAAATTCTAACAAACTGGTATCAGATTAACAAATAATTGCTGTAACAATTTATTATATTCAAACCCATTGAAAGAAAAATTGAGAAAGTATAATTAGATACAATGTGTCAACTGTTTCATTATCAGTAAAAATACCAGTTCCAGTAAGAACTTCACAAATCATCATGAGTCGTTCCACAAGCCCATACTTGTCAGCACAGAAGCACTGTACTGGTACTAGTTTCAATACTTATATATATCTTCTTTTATTAACATATTAAAAAATTCAAAAGAAGAGAACTTACTGCTCTAGCACCCTCCTTAACTATGAGCTTCCCCTTGTATTTATCAATTTCTTCTAAGCAAGCTTTGATCGTTTCTGTCAGAACCCATGTATCAGGAAGTAAGGGAACGCGGACCCACAACCCGTTAACCCATCAAAGAGAACGCGGGAGAGGAAGGAAGGGAGCACTTACCAAGAATGGAGAGAGGAGAGGTCGGGAAGAGGGGTCGTCGACTCGTCGCCAAAGTTGTCTGGGAGAAGGAGAGAGGCGGCGCCAAAGAGGAGAGATGGATAGGGGTGGCGCGACGGAGAGAGAAGACCAGAGGCGCGACGGAGAGATGGAGAGGGGGTGGCGCGATGGATAGTCGGAGAGGGAAGACCGAGGCGCGACAGAGAGATGGAGAGTCGGGGTGGCGCCGCGTGAGAGTGAGAAATTGAGAAGGGATTTCCGATTTCGTCGTTTCGATCGGTGACGTTCGATAGGGTTATGTTCGGACAATGATTATTATCCAAAAAAAAATACTTAAGACGATCCATTTATACAAAATCTTTGGTCCGAGCACACACAAAGGAGCTGTAGTGTCTTATTACAGTGCAGATCTGGATGCAACACTTTGCCACGGCCGGAATATGAACGGTACGTTTCGTCACGACCGATGGCCGATACGTTTCATTTTGAAATTGCTATTTTTGAAAATTCTAGAAAAATGATGCTATCCATTTAATCAATTTCACTTTAGTTGCTATGAATACAAAAAATATGAAAAACAAAAGGCTTGGTAGAAAAGGCTAAGTGAGGCATTGACCTCAGCAATTTCTCATTGTCGGGGTACTAATTGAACAGGATTTTTTATGAACAAAGTGAATTGAACAACAATTGAATAGAAATTGAACAAATTTTTATATGAACCAGGTTTAAAGTTCAGTTCAATGAAGTTGTCCATAGATCAATTTATTTCGTGGATTGGATTTCTACAGCTCCTTTGTGTGTGCTCGGACCAAAGATTTTGTGTGTGCTCGAAAGGAAAACTATTCATAGAATTAATTCTAATTGGTGAGTTTTGCACTTCGGTTGATTATGTTCTGTACTAGAGGTATAGATTTTTTGAAAGGATACACAACAGGTGAGTCCCAATCCACTACTTAGAACAAAGTGTCAAAGTGTCAAACAACAATAGGCTTACAAGAAAGTGTCAAAGTGTCAAAGTGTCAAACAACAAAGTGTCAAAGTGTCAAACAACAACAGGTGAGTCCCAATTTCCTTTCGAACAATAGGCTACATTGAGTTTTAAGTATCAAAGTGTCAAGCAACAATGAAAAAACAACTGACGACAAACTTAGAACATCCAAAAGAAAATTGAACCCAGTTTTGTTCTTACAATACTGGCAAATCATGCTTTATTTGTGTATCTGAAAACCGAAATATTCTTGCCAAACACTGAATCAATTGATCATGGATGACATCATCACTCGGCAACTCCCCAGTCACCTCTCTCCTCAGAGAAGTAACCCCTTTACCCTCTATTCCACATGGCACGATATTCTCGTACCAGCTCAAATCGTTATCAATATTAAATGCCAATCCATGAGTTGTGATGCCAGAAGAAATTCTAACCCCAATTGCCCCGATCTTTCTCTCTCCAACCCAAACCCCTGTCTCACCCTTATCTCCAGGTCGGGCCTTCACACCATGCATAGATGCCACCTCAATCATAACTGACTCAAGGCCCTCGACATATTTTCTGGCACCGAACCCGATTTCTCTGAGAGAGAAAATGGGGTAGAGAATGGCTTGTCTCGGGCCATGAAATGTTATGTCACCACCTCGTTCAGTGTAGTGGAGTTCTGCCCCAAGGGATTTCAGGTCGGATTCCGGAATTAAGAGGCTGTGGTCGGTTTTTCTTTTGCCGAGAGTGTATGTAGGGGGGTGTTGCAGGGACAAAACCAGGTCGGATACTCTGCCAATTTTTCTGTCCAACAAAAGCTTTTCTTGGAGCTTTAGTGCATCTAGGTATTTCACAATACCTAATTTCCACACTTCCAGAGTTCTCTGTACTGTCATGCTCTCAGTCAAGGGGTTTGTCTGCAAAATTTAACATTATGATCAAGATCTGAGCAACGCTGTTCTGCTAGGGCTCAATTTCTAGCATGCTCTTGTATATTTCAAAGCCCTTTAAGGATCTTTTCTCAGAGAAGCCCTTATATTTTATGATGTTCGAAAAGAATACCAAACATTTAATTATTTGCAACTAGTGCACATACAAGATGTTAAAACAAACGCAACCGAATTTGGATTTTAGGATTTGATTTTACAATTTGTAGTAATGATTAGAAATTCTCAGTTAATACATAGTTATGATGGGTAACTATGGTCATCTTGGACTAACCTTCTTTGCAAATGGTGGGGGTTCTATTTGCAGGTAACTGTCACAGATAGGTGTTACCTACAAATATGAGGAATAGTGATTATTGTTTCAATCACATGCGATCTTTTTTTCAAAATTAAGAAAAGCCAGGGATAATTAACAATTTTGCATTTGGACAATTGGACCACATTTTAACAAGAAGGTGTTACTTCTAATAACCCAGACAATGCTGGGTTCAATTGCAAAAATGAGAAATGTTGGTATTGTTTGCGATACAAAGCGTTTAATTCGCTCCCAATTTTAAGCAGCAATATATTTCAGCGATAATCCCGAAATCCCAGTAGGAGACCAAGCGAGAGAGTAAAAACAAAATAAAAATTCTAACCTTCAAAGAAACGAAGGCAGCTCTTTTGCCCTTACTGTATTGATTCGCACTCAAGGAACGAAAACATCTAACCTCCACGGACCACGGGTCTCATTCTCTGCTCTCACCTATCTAAAACTTCTCCTTGATCTCTCGACTAGATAGATAATTTGCCTCTTGATTTTCTCTTTTGATTTATTGATTGGATCTTAATCGGATCGGGTTCGACTTCAATTGGGTCTGTTTCATAGCTTAGATGAGCTCAATGTGGGCTCTAAATAGGCTATTATTAACCCGGCCCAATACAGTTGTTCCATTTTCTTTCCTCTCTGCGCCGCTTCCCTCCATTGCCGCTTGAGCAAAGCTCTTCGAATGAGTACACTGGTAGAGATCCTATGCTTAATCATATATCATTTTATATTCTTACTTTTGTTAATCATATGTCTTTTAGCTTTTTAGAAACTTAATGTTGTACAAATTAGAGTGCTGCTATGCTTGTAGCGAATTTCGTGCGTCTGGTGTTATTTTATAAAGTTTTTATGCTCAAATACTTAGCCAAATTGCCAACTCTTTCTGACCAGAAATTAGTTTATATATAAAAATGGTTTTCAGAGTTCCTTTTAGCATTCTCGTAAAGATGGAATAGGAAGTTAAGGTGTTTTTTTCAATGGTTATTTCTGAGCTATTTTTGTGCTTTTGTAGATGGAATCGGTTTCTAAGTCTGAGGCAGATACCATAAACAAATTTATGGATCTTGCACTGAATCAGGTGAGCCTAATTAGAGCTCTTTCAACATATTTTTGGCATTGGGAAAATGATATTCTACAATTTTATTATTTTTTTTATCACAGTTTTTAATTTGTCACAACTGGTTATATTCAACATTTTTCTGTCCTCTCTATTGTCAGGCTAAATGTGCATTTGATAACCTTGAAGTTCCAATTGGGTACTTACCTTCTAAACTTATCCTCTCTTTTTTTGGTTTTATTCGTTCGTTTTCTTTTTTAATTTAACCAATTTCAAATTTTTGTTTTTGGTAGATGTGTATTAGTAGAGGATGGTAAAGTTGTCGCCATTGGTTATAACAGGACCCCTGAAACACGAAATATACACAGAATTTAATCAAAATTCTCTCAATTGATGTTACAAGAACGGGAAGTCGAATTTTTTTCCTCCCTCTACAATGATATTATATTTATGTTTATTTCGTCAGGCTACTAGACATGCAGAAATGGAAGCAATTGATACTTTACTTGAGAAATGGCAGAAATGCGGTCTCAATAAATCTCAAGTAGCCCAAAAATTCTCAAACTGCGTTCTTTATGTAACGTGTGAGCCATGCATTATGTGCACAATGGCTTTATCCATACTGGGTCAGAAATAAATTTCCTACTTTTGAACTTTAGATATTGAATCTTGCCATCTGGCATATCTGAAATTGGAAATTAGCCTCCATATTTTGTCCTGTGTAGCAATAAGAGAGGTGTTTTTTGGATGCGCAAATGATAAGTTTGGTGGATGTGGGTCCATCTTATCCCTACACAAGAGCGATACTGACAATCCATGCAGGCAAGTATTTCTATTTACAATTTTACATGGAATAAGCCCCATAATAGATGGCAAATGGTCATATGGACTTGTCAATAGACCTAGATTTTAAGGAAGATTTTTTGCGGCCTTTTGCAAATTACTTGGCAACATTTTTGAAAGTTTGGAATAGCATTATGCTGTGGCTTGGATGATAGAAAAAATGATTTCCATAAACTGCTTGCAACTCTAGACACTTTTAGTGAACTTCATGCCCGTTAAACTGTTTGCAAAAAACACTAGATGTGTTGCTTTTATGGAAATTTTGAAAAGCGGGATCTTATTTGTAAATATTCATATTTTGCAACAAAAAAAAGTGTTGTAGTTGCAATTACTCGTTTGTATGTTTTCCAATGGCAGTAATGGGGTTTCACAATCAAAAGGCTTCAAATGTACAAGAGGATTATGGCTGATGAGGCTGTCTCTCTTTTACGAAGCTTTTATGAGCAAGGAAACCCCAATGGCAAGTTTTTTTTTTTTCATTTTATTTCTTTAAATCTCTGCATATACCCTTTTTTTTTCAGTTGAAGGCATCACCTCTCTTCTACTTCTGATTCTTTTCTTTTTTTTGCAATGCAGCTCCAAAGCCTCACAGGCCAGTTCGGGTACTTGAAGCGCCTAAAAAATGAATGGCCTCTAGTATAAAACTTTTAAATCGCCCTTAGGCCATGTGTTATTCTCTTTATGTGACATTCTACCAAAAAGGTTACAGAGATGACTTTTTTTTTTTCTTTTGCAAACAATTATAGTAAATAATTTCATTATGTTGTGCAAATGATTTTCCAGTCTACTTTTTTTATTTTCTGTTTTCTTTTCAGGCATCTTCCTCCACTTTGCAGATTTGTTCAGCCTACTTAGAAGTTTATTGGACCTCCATTTGTTAATTCCGTAGCTTTGAGGCAAAATGTTGCCTGATTGCTACGTTGCAAGCAAAATTGGAGAGACTAATTAAATTTATATATACCTTAAATTATTCTTTTGCTTATATAATGTAGGCAGTCACATTTTTTCAGTTTGCAATTCAAGACATTTTGTTACTTGAGACCTTTGCAAGGTGGATTATTGTAATCTTCATGAATCTCACTATATGTTACCAGTATATACAGTGTGGTACTGCTTACTGAAACCACACCAGTAATTTAATTGCAATATATCAGCTTTATTTTTCTTCTTTATTGTGGTTTTAGTCAGAGTAGCTACCTTTAACTTCAATGGAATAAAATTGGTTGTGTTCTTGCAAAAAGGTCTGATCGGAACACAATCCTCTAACCCTTGGGTTTTCGCTGTTTATTGGATCTTAATCGGACTTTGAATTATACCCATTCCTAGATTAGGTCAAGCATATGGGCTTATCAATTCGGCCCAATACTGTTGAGTATCCTTCTAGAAAGTGCTGTGCTTATTAGCTTATACTATTGAGTAGAACTAGAGTGTTTCTAAGTTCATCAAGTATCTTTGTGAATTTAATTCTAAAATTTATCGGATTGATTTTAAATGATTAAATATTTAAAACTCATTTATCTTTACGAGTGATGCATCTACATGCAAAAAAATTAAACTTTCAAATTACTTTAATATAAAATCCAGCAGTCAAAATTAGAAGGTTCACAAATTAATTTTAATGTATTCATTTTTTTTAACATAACTTTACCACTTGACTCTATAAAAAAATAATTCAAAATTTTTTAAATTTGTATGTGGATGCATCACTCGTAAGGTAGACGGGTTTCAACGGTTCGGATTTGTAATTTAAAATTAATTCGATAGATTTTAAAATTGAATTTACGAAGAAACTCGGTGAAATTAGGAACACCCTAGTTCTACTCTATATCATTTTATACATCTGTTTTTGTCAAAGATATATCTTATTATATCCTTCTAGAAATCTATGTTGTTAAATATGCAGTGTTTTTTTCTTGTTGAGGATTTTCGTGGGCTTGAGTGTTATTTTTCAAGTTCGTTTCTAATTTGTGATGCTTAAATATCTAGCCAATTTGTCAAGTCTTTCTGATCAAATATTAGTTTTTTCTATATAAAAAATGGGTTTCCAAAGATTGATTTAGCATTCTAGTAGCCTGGCAAAAAAGGTTAAGGTATTTTATTTTCTATTGATAATTCTGAGCGTTATTATTTATTTTTTTGTAGATGGAAATGGTTTCTAAATCTGATTCAGAGACCGTAAACAAATTCTCTTATAAAGAAGTTGGTAGCATGAATACCTTAGAAAGAAGTTGCCTTTTGTTTGTATCCCATATGCGTAAATAGCTGTCAAGACCTACAGATAAAAGCACAAGTTCTCTTATAAGTCAAACCAAGTTTAATAGCCAACCATAATTGATACAAAGTTTAATAGCCTAAGAACGTAGCAGAAATACAAAGTCAGTTATGAACAATCAGAGTACATCACTTTGATCCAACAAAAAGAAAAATCTGAGTTCATCACTTGCAGCCTACAAGGGAAAATAATTAGATTTCCTGTGTTTATGTAATGGATGTAAAAGACTTTAACTGGTTTTCCATTAAACAGAATCCATTTTGGCTTTTCTTTTTCACATAGAGAAGAAACAAAGAGGAAATCAATACAAACTATTATCCAGTTAAAAATTACACTGAATTATAGATACACCAACTCTCTAAAAGCCAAAATTCCTGATATCATCACATTTTAACGATGTACCAGTTTACCAGTACTAAATTAGACCATAGTTTTCTTTAATAACTTCATTTTGCTGTCATCCATACTACTTATATAAATTCATTATCCACTGCCATGCCAGAATCAATCAATCAAAACATTCCCAAATTTTTCTAGACACAAAATCCAACCAAAAACAAAATTACACACTTAGAAAGAGAGAGAGAGAGATCTTACAGGTTTGAGGGAGCGTGCGCTGAGCGGAGAAGAGGTCAGGCTTTGAGGAAGGAGAGTTGAATCAGTGAGAGAGGAGCGACGCACCAGTAAGCAGTGCAATAACATTCCCCATTTTTTTCTGACAGAATTCAGGTTTCAGTAAAGTTCCAGCTAAGAGAAGTTAAATGTTGGTAAATATTTCAGTGTGAAAGATAATTCAGAATATCACTGCTAATAATGACAGCTTAATTGGAACAAGTATTTCCCGATTCAAAAAAATGATTACATTAAAAATGAGCGACACACCAGTAGGCAGTAATCAATAGCCATTTTTCTGACAATTATTTTTCTGCTTTTGCTGTACCAGTACCAGTACAGTGCTTTGAATATCAAATAACTAGTCTGGAGGCCCTTCAATTGGTTTTTCTGTACCAGTTTATCAACAGCAAAAGAGAACTCAAATTTATTACTTAGGACACAATTAGAGACAGCATATGGTGACATGCTTTTAATATCTTGCAATTTACCAGTACTGATTTTAATTGGTAGCAATCATTCTTGTCAAACCATGAGCCATTAGTTGGTAGCATGAATACCTTAGAAAGAAGTTGCCTTTTGTTTGTATCCCATATGCGTAAATAGCTGTCAAGACCTACAGATAAAAGCACAAGTTCTCTTATAAGTCAAACCAAGTTCTCTTATAAGTCCTTACTGGAATTGGTATGACGGCCAAAAGTTCTCTTAGTTGGTAGCATGAATACCAAGTTCTCTAATAAGCATACTTAATCAAGCCAAGTATAATTAAGAAATGAGATGTTAGAAATTGAATTTTTGCTAACACCAGATTCGACAAGGGAGTGGTATATTTCAAATCCACACCACATAAAATTAAATCACATCAAACAAATAATTGAAAGTCAAATGGAATGCATTGAAAGAAATTCTAACAAACTGGTATCAGATTAACAAATAATTGCTGTAACAATTTATTATATTCAAACCCATTGAAAGAAAAATTGAGAAAGTATAATTAGATACAATGTGTCAACTGTTTCATTATCAGTAAAAATACCAGTTCCAGTAAGAACTTCACAAATCATCATGAGTCGTTCCACAAGCCCATACTTGTCAGCACAGAAGCACTGTACTGGTACTAGTTTCAATACTTATATATATCTTCTTTTATTAACATATTAAAAAATTCAAAAGAAGAGAACTTACTGCTCTAGCACCCTCCTTAACTATGAGCTTCCCCTTGTATTTATCAATTTCTTCTAAGCAAGCTTTGATCGTTTCTGTCAGAACCCATGTATCAGGAAGTAAGGGAACGCGGACCCACAACCCGTTAACCCATCAAAGAGAACGCGGGAGAGGAAGGAAGGGAGCACTTACCAAGAATGGAGAGAGGAGAGGTCGGGAAGAGGGGTCGTCGACTCGTCGCCAAAGTTGTCTGGGAGAAGGAGAGAGGCGGCGCCAAAGAGGAGAGATGGATAGGGGTGGCGCGACGGAGAGAGAAGACCAGAGGCGCGACGGAGAGATGGAGAGGGGGTGGCGCGATGGATAGTCGGAGAGGGAAGACCGAGGCGCGACAGAGAGATGGAGAGTCGGGGTGGCGCCGCGTGAGAGTGAGAAATTGAGAAGGGATTTCCGATTTCGTCGTTTCGATCGGTGACGTTCGATAGGGTTATGTTCGGACAATGATTATTATCCAAAAAAAATACTTAAGACGATCCATTTATACAAAATCTTTGGTCCGAGCACACACAAAGGAGCTGTAGAAATCCAATCCACGAAATAAATTGATCTATGGACAACTTCATTGAACTGAACTTTAAACCTGGTTCATATAAAAATTTGTTCAATTTCTGTTTAATTGTTGTTCAATTCACTTTGTTCATAAAAAATCCTGTTCAATTAGTACCCCGACAATGAGAAATTGCTGAGGTCAATGCCTCACTTAGCCTTTTCTACCAAGCCTTTTGTTTTTCATATTTTTTGTATTCATAGCAACTAAAGTGAAATTGATTAAATGGATAGCATCATTTTTTTAAAATTTTCAAAAATAGCAATTTCAAAATGAAACGTACCGGCCATCGGTCGTGACAAAACGTACCGTTCATATTCCGGCCGTGGCAAAGTGTTGCATCCAGATCTGCACTGTAATAAGACACTACATTTCAAGACTGTGGACGGAACAATTTCATCTCTGCCGAAATTTGTACGGTATGTTTCATCACCGCCGGATGGCTTACCTGTTTGCCATTTTTGAAAATTTTAGGAAGGTGATGTTATTCATTTTATTTATTTTTCGTCTAATGCTATGAATAAAAAAATCATTTTGTTTTTGCTGATGCAAACTACTGTTAAGATGCACATGGAACCAGCCTATAAATTTCCAATATTCTTACAGAGTTCGGATGCCGTTTTTCTGTCTATTACTTGCCGAGTTGCCGTGGTTGAATACTAATAATACTGCAGTGTCCATTTGAGTTGCGACAGTCTACTTTATTTTCAAACTTTAAATTTTGACAAACACATGTACATACTCTAATTTACTTACGATCATCCTGCTATATATATGTAAATTCCCAGTAGTTGTGATATTTTTGTCAAAAAATTTTTTTGAAAAAATAACAAAAAATCGATTAACTTCTCAGATTCTTTATTTATTTTACCAATGTATATAAAACACAAGCATTATCAGGTGCATACTAGTAACAAATAACCACAGCGTGCATGTAACAAATGAATTGAGATTTTTATGCTCGAATGAAAAAAATAAATGACCATTAGATCTGCATCAAGATTCGTGCGAAGTAATTAAAATCCGTGTAGGTATTTTTCAATTTCTGTGCGCACAGATCTAGAATATAATCGTACGGTGTTAGAGCTAATTGAACCTAAAAGTAGGTCCGATGCCCATCGGACCTACTCCTATCTCGTAACAAATATCACCCGAAATTTTTATTAATAACATTAATATCATTCAAATTAAAGAAAATAACACTACTATTTGAAATAATTCAAATCTGATATTTTCGTTGAATTATTCAGCTGAATTGGCCCCAATTCCACTGAATTATTCAGCGGATCTGAAAATTTCAATAAAGCGATGTGATTTTTTTTTTTAATTTGATTGATTCGAATGTTATTAATAAAAATTTCGGCACTAACGCTGGGCTAGATTTATACTTTTATTGCAATCTCGGAGCCCAATTTACAAGTTCTAAACCTAAAAAGGAAAAAAAATGTCAGCCCAAAATATAGAAGGAACTCACGCCTTTCAGAGCCCAAGCCCACTAACAGCCCATGAGTTACCCGAGTCAAAACTAAAACCCTCTGAAGCCACCACACCGCCTCCCCACGCCAGCAATCCTAAACCCCTCGCTCTCTCTCTCGACATTTCTCTCTTAGCGTTGGAGGTAGGAGGAGATGATAAAGAGGGTTCACTACAAGATAGATCATGGGGATCAAAGCGGAGGATCCTCGTCGGATTCCTCTTCTTCCGATTCGGGTACAGAATCGGATGCGGGTGCTCCAGCCCGCCCTAAGGAACAAGTGTCAGAACCAGAATCGGAATCAGAATCAGAATCAGAATCAGGAGGAGAACAAGCTGTTACAGTAGAAACGAATCCGGAGAGTGATGATGAAGACAAAGTAGAAGAGGAAGTTTTTTACCAGAAGCAGCCTTCATTACCCTCCCCTGGTATTTCTTTTGCATTTGCTTAACTCTATTGCTTAAATAATTTTATTGTAAAGTATAGAAGTGGTTATGCAACAAATTAGCTTTGTTTTCATGCCGGAATAAACTAAATTGGGAGCTAGTCAATGGGGTAAATCTAAAATTTGCATACTTCAGTTTAATTTTAAAGTACTAAATCGAGAATCGCTAAAAAATTGCAGGATGAGCTTGTTATGTGCTCTTGTTTGCTTAACAATGCTTTTGTTAATTTACAATGCTCTATTTACTTTTTGATTGAAATATACAAATAGATATAGGTATCGGCACAATTTTTCTTTTAATCAGATCCATCAAAGTTATTAATTTCTTCTGATGAGTCTGTGCTTCCGAATTGTTAGGTTCAGGATATGAGAGCGAAGAGAGCTCAGGAAATGAAGTTGACGAGGATTCCCTAGGTATTGCTATGAAATAACTTGTTATGCTGTTTCTCTATTCAGAATTCCTTTTGTTTAAGAACTTGCTATGCTGATTGCTGAAGTAAAAGCTGACAAAAAAAATGTTTTGGTTATTTTTCATGTGTTCTCTGTGAGGCTGTGCAGTATTCTGGTTTCTCAAGTAGAATCCAATCAAACTATATGTGAATAGAAAGCCAAATTTAAACTGCATGTAGACATGTACTAATAAGTAGGCAATTCAAATTGTAAGTAATCTTTTATAGCCTAATTGCTGTAGGGAATTGGAACATTATAAATAAACAACAAATACATTGTTTGCATTTTAGTCTCCCAAGTATACAATATCAAAGAGTCCTTGTAGCAATTAGGATAATGAAGATAGAACCAGGGAATACTTCATTAGCTGGTTCATCAACATGCACAGTCGACAGTTCCATTCTCTTTTCATTTTTTATTTCAAAGGATAGTTTGCTGAAGTCAAATGGTTAGGATCTTGAAACCCAAATATTCATATTATAGAAAAGACAGCATATTTTTTTAGAATGTGACTAGTACAAGTATGTTTCCTGATGTGGTGCTGGTACTAAGCATGACTAGTCTGTCTCGTTGTATAATATACTATTATATCTCAATGATGTCTTTCAAATCACCCCTGTGGTTTCATTCATTCGTATCTATTATTAAATAGTTATCTGGCCAATTTTAAACAATCATGCGTAAAACGTGAACAGGCTTAGTTGCTGATATGGAGGAAGAGAAGGAAACAAAACCAATAAAAAAGAACAAAAAAGGGGGCATTGTTAAAGCTGATGCTGCTAAAGAAAATAGCACTGACGTAGAAGAACTTGACAGCTGTATTTTGAAGTCGAAGTCTGTGTTTAGATGCAAGCTGTGCCCTCGAATAATTTGCTTAAGTGAAAAGATTGTTAAACAACATCTTGAATCGAAGGTAAGAAATGAGGCATCTTAACAGGGAATTTATCCTAAGGGTTGCGCCCGACAAGAGATTATCATCTTGGCAGCCATAAAAAATAATTTAAGAAAGTGTTAGATCTGGCAGTTGGCACATCATACATGAGAAAAATAATGAAATTTAATGTAAGTTTGACTGTTTGTCAAGTGACTCAGAATTTGCCATGGTTTGTATTAACCAGCATTTGATTGGATAAAAAATGACTTCTGAGTTGCATGAAATTTATGTACACCCAATCTATAAGACTAACGACATGTCTATAACTTTTTTCCATTTTGAAAAGTTTCTTACTTGATCTGAAATAGTGTTGTCATTTGTTAAGATTGTCAAGTTTTTCATAAGATATCATACCCAATATCCTAATTGTTAACTTTTACTTTTTCTTTTTTATCTCTTGACTTTCTTCATTGGAATTAAAGAGACCTTACAATATCAAAATTAGTTGCTCATTTTTTGTTGTGATTATAGAGGCATGCTAGGTCAAAGAAGCTTTTTGAAGGAGGGAGGCTGAAGGTCATGCTAAATAGTGATGGAGAGTTGGAAGAGGATTATGAAACACATGCCGAAAGATATGCTAGAACTTTAGCCCTTGCTGAGGTATATATATTATGCTCTAGCAATAGCATGGCTAATGATCTAATGTTTATTTTATTTGCAAGAAGCATCCAACACATCTTTTGTTGCAATTGACACCCAAATAATATATATATATATATATATATATATATTTTTTTTTACTTTAGTTCACTGAAATAGACTTGTAAGATGCAGGTGCAAAATGGTTAACAAAATATGCGCAAGTTGGGAGTCATTTATGGGTATCTCAGAATAATGTTAGCTGTTGGTTTCAAACTTGAGAAATTGGGGGTAACTTTTGCGCGGCAGTAATTTTTTATTTTAAATATTTTCATAAGAAAATGTATCGATAAAAGACTCACTAAAGGGCGTTCCTGTATGTTTGGTGTAACCAAAAAACGCTATTTCTATCGTCATTAAGTTGCGGCATGTTATTAATTGTTTCCTTGTTTTTGGTGAAAAATATTAGGAGGGCCCTCGTGTTCCAAAAAAAGACACAGGGCGTCAAAGGCAAAGACTAAGAAAGAAGAAGGTCAGTTTCATGACCAACAATTTTTGTTCCCTTTTTGTTTAATTGTTATTTATTGAACACTCAAAGCATAATTAAGGCTTAACTGATCCCTAAGCTTAAGTCAGCAGTGGCTTTTTGAAGTGGCTTTTTACTATATTGCAATATTCTATGTGATGTACAAGCATAGCTTTTAGCGGAGGGTTCAAATGCCTCCATCGTGCCTTCATTTTTTAAACGTCTAAAATAAAAAATTTAAAACTGATGTGATCTATATTATTTTCTTTACATGCACTTAAAAATTTATCACTTTCTGGTTTTATTTTTATGTGAATCAATATGTCGTATTTTTTATATATTCATAGAGAAAATGATATAAGATAAAAACAGTTTTATATTGATATTCGAGTTTAATATTTTAAGTTATTAAGGTTTAAAAAAATGGAGGCACAGAAAATGGAGGTATTTGAACCCTTAAGTTTTAAACTTAAAATCAAAAGAGTGCAGCAAATAAAAGAAATAATTGATAAATGAAAAATCAGCCATGCCCCAATAGCAATCAAATGTTAGTTTTAGTGTCTGGTATCTTATTTGCTGTTCTCCTTTGCAGAGAGCAAAGAATGCAGCCGCAGAGAAAGGTGAACAACATACTGCGAGTTCTAAGAAGAAAAAACAAAAGAAAGAGAAATGATGTTGTGGCCAAATGCTAGTAGATCTTTAACCAGACAATGGAACCTTCAAATTTTGAAGCGCTTGAATTTGTTTGTATCTTTTTGGGTTGAAAATATGATTATTATATATTCTTTCATGTCTGTATCTTTAAAATTAAATAATTTATTAGTCAATTCAAATTTTAAACTAATTAACTAAGAGATTAAATAATTAAAAGGAGATAAAAGAAAGAATGTTAAGTTTTTATGGGGCTTTTGAATATCACGGTGTTTTGTTGGGAAAATTGGCTATTTTAAAAGTTTATATGGGCACACTAAATTTTTTCCCTAATTATAAAATGTTGGCTCATAATATTTTAAAAGGTAGCTTCATAGGCAGCAAATAGACAATATGTTTAGCTGGAGAAATAAATAAAATAAAAGAGAATACAAATATAATGAAAGGGATGCATTTGAATGCATAAAAATAGCACAAAGTCAGAATATTATTGTTATTGAACCCATTCAAATGCAATCCGAACACGTTTCTTTCTCTTTAAAATAGTGTTTGAATTAGCACTATTTTAAATGTATTTTCTAATCGACCCGGTCCACGATTTTTGTATTTGGATCCTCAAATGGTTAGTAAAGAATTGATAGTGCTATTCACATTTTAAACACATATTGAAATAACTTCAAATAAATAAATAACAAATTCAAATTTAAAATAACTTCAAATGAATAAATAACAAATTCAAATTTAATGTAATTTACCAGTAAATATGTTTACATGTTAAATTTATAACATTTCTAAATTAATTTAGTATAAAGTCAAATAGAAAAACAAAAAATTAATATATTAAAATTAATTTGTAACCTTCATTTTCAACCAATTGTCGATAAATTAAGTGCGAAAATTTATAAATTTAGCTAACGTTTTTAATTAAACATTTTAGTTGAAATAACACGAGGCATTTGAACTCTTATCTTCTTAAAATTAACTTGATAAATGTAGCGTGTTTATTTCGACACATGTCATTATTTATTAAATTAAGATGCATGAGTAATATTATTTTGATAGTTTTTACTCAAAAATATATATTATATTACATATTAGTATGTTATTATTCACCTCTACATATTCTATTATAATTATGTTGCTGTAATTTTTGTAATCAGTGGAACAATAAACGGTATATCACATTTCAATTTTAAGCAACGGCTATAGCAAAAACAATTTTTGAAAATCAGGAAGTTACCGTTTATGGTCTGTCAGACTTGAGAGTGGAGATCTTCTGCATCACACGGCACGTGGAAATATGTAATTAGTTATAAGATGCTTTGTTAACGCCATAGTGATAAGATTTGCGAATTATTCGGTTTTTTAGTGATGCCAAACCGAACACCGAATTATTTGGTTGACCGAACTTTGACCGAATAATTCCCGGATAATTCGCGAATTTTACAAATTATTCCTGAATTTTATGAATTTTTCCTAGAATTTTATTTTTTGGTTATTTTTTTGTTTTTGCTCCCCTACAGAACTGAGATCTCTGATCCGAATAATACCGAATCATTCCCGAATTATACCCGAATCCCAAATTTTTGACCTCGCCGAACTAAACCCGAATAATTGATTTGTCACTATGGTTAACGCTAGTATTTTTTCATCGTTTATTTTAAGCACAAGTTTCTAAATAATATTGATTGAAGTTGATATATAGTAAAATATCCAGTGCATTGTGAATTAGCAAGCGCCATGCGCATTTTTTTTAAATACTTTATTTTTGCACCAGTTGAATAAGAGGCGGAACTAAAATTTTCAAGTTATGGAATCATGCATGAATAGAGATCAATTATATAAAATTTTTTTTGCTGCAAATGAGGAATCAATTTTACACTATCCATAACATTTTATTCTAAACTATATAAAAATTGAGATACATGTACACACATTTTGAAAAAAGAAGAAGTAAAAAATCAATCGACTTCCATTCTTCTCAAGTGGCTCCACCACTGAATTGGACCCTCATCGTTTATTTATTTTTTTTATTTGAAAACGTGTATATTTTATGGATTCAAATTATTGCCAACTAATTAATTTGATTGAAAACCGTCAAAAAGTACATTATAAAACATAATTTATATATGGTGCACATTATACATATATAAATGATAAATTTTGATATAAATTTCACTTGTTCAATAAATTACTTAAAAAGATAATCAACATATTTACTTATATTGGATAGAATATCAGATGGCTTGACTAATTTACAAGACTAACACAACATGTTTAAAATTTTCTCATTAGAAAAATATTTAATATAATTTAAAAGGAATATTGTTAGGATTATATTATTATTATTTTTTTTGCTTACATAGCCTGTAGGCTGTATAATATTAGGACCTGTTCGGCAGATCACTGTGCGCGTGGGAAAAAAAAATTCACTCAGATTGGATTTTTTTTCCCACGCACATAGTAAAATTCAGTTCAAAAATTTTTTGTTCCCAGACCCATTTCTGTTCCTTTATTGACGCTCAACACTCCCTTAAATCTAATCCGTATCAGTAAATTTTAACTGATATTATTTTATCATGTCATAATTTGAGGAGCTGACCACCTTATTATTATCATAGAGAATCAGAGATCCAGACATTGCGCCTGGAGATTCAAAGAAAAGAAAATATAGAAAAATAAAAAATAGCTAAATTTATCGACTAAAAATAGTAAAACAACCAATGTTTGTCAGAGTTACTTGCATGACCGTGCCACAGAAAATACCATCATGCCAAAAACTGATCGGCGTTCCTCAGAATTCGCATCCTCTGAGATATCTCATATGTTGCGTGACTTTTTGGAAAATCATAACCGTTTAAGTACGTTTTGCACGAATATCAAAGCTAAAATAGTATTGGCCCCGTGCTATCCCCGAATGGGCACTGGACACGTCGGTCACCGCAAAATATGACATAATTCAGAGGATACGCACTCCGTTCCTCGACTCCAAAAATGCATATAATCCTTTCAATCATAAATCATAATACTCCTTCCTCCGTTGACACACACTCTCTCTTTCCTCCCTCACTTACCTCCTCTTCCCCCTTTCATCAAGACATCAATCAACCAGGGAGAAAACCAAAGCCCTAGATCCCGTTTCTACTGGCATTATCAGGCCATCGCCATGGCCTCCCGTCGGATCCTCTCTTCCCTCCTCCGCCGCTCCTCCTATGCCTTATCAGCCCGTCGCGCCGCCCCCTCGATCCTTCCTCACCTCGCTCCTAGACCCGCTACCCCCTCCCGTCTTCTCCCAACCCGATCCGCAGCATCCGCTGCCGCCGCAGCTCCGAGCGAACCATCCACCCCATCGGGCCCCTCTGGAAAGATCACGGACGAGTTCACTGGAGCAGGTGCGGTGGGCGAGGTCTGTCAGGTCATTGGAGCTGTTGTAGATGTGCGGTTTGATGAGGGATTGCCTCCGATCTTGACTGCGCTTGAGGTTCTAGACAATTCGATCAGGCTGGTGCTTGAGGTCGCTCAGCATCTAGGAGAGAACATGGTCCGTACGATTGCTATGGATGGAACCGAGGGGCTAGTTCGTGGACAGAGAGTTCTTAACACAGGATCGCCTATCACTGTATAATGCCCTTTTCTTCTCTCTTCCCATCTTTTTGCTTAGATTAAAATGTTTTTTTTTTGTTTTTGCTTGATATGTTAATCAGTAGACTGATCTAGTTTTGTTATTTTCAGTGATGTTATTATTTGCTTTAGTATTGGTTTGTAAAAGCAATTTTGTGGTGTTCTGGCTATTCTGTAGAACTTGGGAAATCATTAAGGATTTACAGAAACATTTTGAGGAAATTAAAACTCCCATGATTATTGTATTTATCGTGGCAAACTAATACCTCATCGAGATGATTTTAGCATTAATACACTTCCTCAACGTTTTAGTATATATCATGGGAAAATTAATTACATATTATAAATTTTCTGTTTGAGAAATTGGGAAAAGTAAAGTGCTTTTGTGCATGCTCTTAATTTTGAATGGTATTCCTAGACTAACAGTTAGGTAGTTTAATTTTTCATTTATCATGATTTCTTTTACTTTTTAGTTGTCCTGTGTTTTTGTGTACTTGTATATGGCTTAATATGTTGGATTCTTGTGCTGTATCAGGTACCTGTTGGTAGGGCTACACTTGGACGTATCATGAATGTCATCGGTGAACCCATTGATGAGAAGGGCGATATAAGTATGTTACTTCATATTTTTGGTCTTCAATTCCATCTGTTTTTAAAGAAACTGAAAGAGGGAAGTTGACTTTTTATGTTATTTGTTCATAGCAACCAGTCATTTCCTCCCGATTCATCGGGAAGCTCCTCCATTTGTTGAGCAAGCAACAGAGCAGCAAATTCTTGTCACTGGAATCAAGGTACATTTGCTGTGAAGTTGTTATGTCATATTATGCAACTGTGGTGCATGATTTATTTCTCAGCATCTGGACTTTGCATATTTTGCAGGTTGTCGATCTTCTTGCACCTTATCAGAGAGGTGGAAAGATCGGTCTTTTTGGTGGTGCCGGTGTTGGCAAAACTGTGCTTATCATGGAATTGATCAACAATGTTGCCAAAGCTCATGGTTAGCTTTAATGCTCTCATATGCTTTAACTAATATCATTTTGCGCTGATATCAAAAGCTGATGTTCAGTTTCTTAGATCTTTATTTCATTTATTTAAACATTTTTATTCAATTGCTAGGTGGTTTCTCTGTCTTTGCTGGTGTTGGAGAAAGAACCAGGGAGGGTAATGATTTGTACAGGGAAATGATTGAAAGTGGTGTTATTAAGCTAGGAGATAAACAGGTGGCTGCTATTGCCTTAATTATATTTTTCTTAAACCCTCTTGGTCAACTATACAAAGCCACTGAAGATTTTGCGTAATACAAGTACTTTTTGAAGTTTAAAGTAGCTGGCGAAATTGATAGAAATTTATCACTAGTTGTGGAATACTGGTTATTAAAATAGTTGTAATCAGCGAAAGAAATTTGGTGACCTCCTGTTGGAACAGGGGTACTAAGGCAATGAACCAAATATCAGAATTCAGGGGTGCACACTCAGAGGATCTTTTCTCTATTTGTTGAAATAATTGGTTGATTTTAGTCATGATTGTCTATGAACAACTATGTCTCAAATGGTTCCAAAATGAATACTTAAGATGCACTTCATTTTTTAGCACTTTTAGTTGGAAGATAATTTCACAATTTTTTTATGCTCACCTAATGTGGTGGTTCATCATAGTCTGAGAGCAAGTGTGCACTCGTCTACGGTCAGATGAATGAGCCCCCGGGTGCCCGTGCTCGTGTGGGTCTAACTGGCCTGACTGTTGCCGAGCATTTCCGTGATGCGGAAGGCCAGGATGTGCTTCTTTTCATTGACAACATTTTCAGATTTACTCAGGTTTGCTACTCTTTTTCTACTGTTTCTCATTTATCCTTTTTATAATAAGAGTGAGGTAATTAATGAATGAAACTCATGAAACTCCAGGCAAACTCTGAAGTGTCTGCTTTGCTTGGGCGTATCCCATCTGCTGTGGGTTATCAACCAACACTTGCTACTGATTTGGGAGGTCTTCAAGAGCGTATCACCACAACAAAGAAAGGTTCCATCACCTCTGTCCAGGCTATTTACGTGCCGGCTGATGACTTGACTGATCCTGCTCCTGCAACTACCTTTGCCCATCTCGATGCCACCACTGTGCTGTCTAGACAGGTTCCCTCCTTTAAAAGCTCCCTTTTTACCCAAGTTATGTGAAATTTAGGGCCCCAAATTACTCCCCCCCGCCCCCACTCTTCTTTAGGGCTGGTCAAACAGTCGGTTGGGGTAAAACCGAGTTAAAATAGTACAACGAATTTTATTCAGTTTTCACTTTTCACAAATCTAACCGAACCAACCGAATTAAATTTGTGAACCGAATAACAATCGAACCAAAAAAAACTGAAGTAAATTTCTGTTTGTTTGGTTTAACCGAAAAATAAGAGAAATTAAATTTCAAAAGGTAAAAACTCAATACATACACAAATACATTTAATAATCATGCAAATAAATACCAAGATATATATCAGTCAAACAAAACCGAAGTAACTCAAGTAAATATCAAGTAAAGTTCGGTTTGTTTGATTGAACCGAAATAAGAGAGATTAAATTGAACCAAGTATAAAAGAAGTGATTTAAAAATTCAATCGAACCCAACCATTTAAACTGAAGAACCAAACCATTTATTCCAAAATTTGTTGGTTCAGTTGATAACCAAATAAACTGGATCCAATGAACACCCACTCATCTTAGTTAAATATGACGTTGTTCAATCTTATTTAATTACCTCTTTCTTCATGTAACAGATATCGGAGCTGGGTATCTACCCTGCTGTGGACCCGCTTGATTCGACATCTAGAATGCTTTCTCCTCATGTGCTTGGGCAGGATCACTACAACACAGCTCGTGGTGTCCAGAAGGTTCTTCAGAACTACAAGAATCTTCAAGATATCATTGCCATTCTTGGAATGGACGAGTTGAGTGAGGACGACAAGCTGACGGTGGCTCGTGCCAGGAAGATCCAACGTTTCCTCAGCCAACCCTTCCATGTGGCCGAAGTCTTCACTGGTGCTCCTGGAAAGTATGTTGAACTCAAGGAGGGTGTGGAGAGCTTCCAGGTTAGTTTCTAATATGTTCATTGTTCAAGCATTCTGCCTTAATGCATACACCGTTGAGTAAGGCTGTTATACTATGCATAGCGCACTTTGGTCTGTACTTTGAATCAATATCTTTGTTTTCAAAATTTAAAGAGTCAACCTGAACTGTTCAACATGATCTCCATATGAAATGTACTTGCAGACAAAATTTTACATTTTTTAATTTTTTTTTTTACTATTTTTTAGATTAGGTAGGTAGAAGATCACTACTTTTGAATGGTCTAGAATCTTTAGATCAAGTGATTTTGTACCTATCCAAACAAATAGTAAAATAAAAATAAAATTGATCTACAAATACACTTTCATACGATAATCATGTTGAACGGTCCAGAACGACTATTTGAACTTTTTAAACGGGGATATTAATCCAAAGTATGGACAAATGTGCGCTATGTAGAGTACCATAGCCTCACTCAAACATTATTGGAAGTCAAGAGCAAGATATGGTTTTGGCTGATTTAGTTGTTTAGTTATTCTAAGTGCCTTCTGAGAATGATTTTGAAAGCTTCATCTGTAGTTCAGTGAGAGAGGAACCTTGTTGGGTTGAATCGCACCTCCACTGCTTGTGTTCAGTGTCAATTATGTACAAATTTGAATTTCATACATAGTTCATTGGTGCACAAGCTAGGAGAGAAATTCCCCTATCTAACCATGTCACTTTCCGTCTTATATAAATGCAAGACAAGTGTGAGCTTTTTAATTTGTTCATCTTTTCATGTTAAAGTTCTATTTTTTTTCCCCACAGGCAAGTAATATGATTTTGTGCAATTAATTGCAGGGTGTTTTGGATGGGAAATATGACGACCTTCCAGAGCAGTCATTTTATATGGTTGGAGGAATTGAGGAGGTCATTGCAAAGGCTGAGAAGATTGCCAAGGAGTCTGCACAATAGTGGATAATGGCGATTATTTTTTCTATTTCTTTTCATTTTTGGTAATAATAGAAGCTTCCGAGGCCCATGTTGGGGTCTCATGATTTATATATTGATCACACTTTTTGTTCTTTTTTCCCCATTCACTGTGTAAGGCTGCGGTGAAGAAGAAAGCAAATGCTGGATCCAAGTGTGACTGGTTTTGTGTTTCAATAAAATTTTCCACGATAGGCAAGTGCAGTTGGTTAATTTTTGATCCACAACTGTTATTTTTCTTGCAGCAGTCGGCTTGAACGGATTATCGATATGAGATACTGACATTAATGCATATTACTTTGCAACAATTTTAAAATATAAATGCTATTATTGTCATAACAACTAAAAGGAAAAGCCATGCTCGATTTGTCACACTAAAACATAAAAAGAAGAAAAATCAAATGTGCTCTGATATAATAATCTCTATATTCTCTAGTTGTTTTCTGCTTGGGAGCAATGCCTTGTTGATTTTATGGGCTCTAATATCATCTTTCAGAAGTTTGATATCAACCCGCTTAAGATTCTTGCATCGTGATAATTCCACCCACATTAAATTATCCACCATTCGGTGGATGCTAATTTTCTTCCCCTGACAATGTCTTGCACACATGTATAAGGTGATCTTCTGGAGATTTGGTGTCTGCTTAAGGAACAATGCAATTGGATTAAAATTACAAGTCATGCACCAAGTACCAAGAGAGAAATCCTTCAGGTTATGGAACTCTCCTAGCTTTGGTACTGCTGCTCCTGAGATATGCTGCACAGATCAAAGGAAAATATGTTCAGAAGATTCAAGGTACATATATGTTGATAATAAAAATGGGTTTGTCATACTAATTAACGCTTTTGTGATCGATGTCAAGACCAAAAATACTAAGTTACAAAATGACAAAAGTTTAAGTTAAAATTGCATACTTACCTTCATTTCTTTAACATGTAACTCGAGAGCTATAACATCAGAAAGGCCACCTATATTGTCACCAAAATCAAAATAACAGAAAACATTTCGCATGAAAGAAAAAGTGTTACTCACTTCAGTTGTACCAAGACTTTTCCACATGAACTCTACATGAAAAGAATGACTGATCATCAATGAATTAACTGCATCCCCAAGGTGGCAAGAGTCTATACACAATAATCTAAAATTGTGCACAAAAGTGCAATGATGGAGTGATAAGTAATTAATTTAGCTTCTGGCTGAAAATACATGAAAATTCACCAGAGCAATATTCCAATGACACGTCTTTAAGAACCGGACATCCCGAGAAAAGTCTGGTGATGCATCTATTATTAAGTCTAGTTTGTGTAAGTTGTAATCTTCTGATGCGGGGAAGATTTACAGCTTCTGGTATCATTTGAGGATAATTACAAGTTTTTCTCAAGAAGAGTTCCTCTATTGATTCACAAGAGAAAATGGGTCCAGATATATCTTTGTGGAAGAATGGAGCCTCCACAGAAAAAACTTGAGGATTGACCTTCATAGCATAGCTGACACATGTGCCGACAAGGTCAGAACAACTATCTTGGTCTAAGATTTTAATCCGGAAAGTTTTCAAGAAGGATGTCTCATGACGGAATAACAACGTCTCAACAAATTCTTTATACTTTGCATCAAGTGCTCTTTTCCTCTCTTCGGTACTGAGATGATATTCATCCTCTAAAACAAACTCATGCGGATCAAAATTGAGATGAGACAAGGAGGTCCAAAGGTTCACCCATCTCTTTGACACTATGCTCGTTTGAACCGCCTGTCGTATTCCTAAGAAGGACAAAATATGTTGGAGCATTTCATCTGGCAAACTACTTATCCAGTCATACTTGTCATTCGGCATGCGTGTACGCTTATTGGTGTTATTCATTGCTCATGCCTTGAAGTTAACACCTATGCACAAAATAATGTAAAACAAGAAAAAAAAACAGTATTAATACCAGCAGAAAATCAATTAAGAAAACAACTTCTAAGGATGATTTATATCCCTTTTGATATTGTTATTGTGCATACAAAGTCAATATTCAATTGAGATTGTCTAATTCAAAAAGAGAATATAACTTAAATTAATCATTAATAGAAGATTGAGAATTTAATAGATCTGAAACACACAACTCGATCGCTTTCGCAACAGAGGTACCGTGCCATAACCCATATATGACATCAACAGGTAACAATTTTCCAAAACATGAGATGTTGTTCTTACTTTTTAGATCTATAGTCTGTGCATAAACATTATATCTTTCAATTGATATTTATAGTAAGAAGTTGTTAACTTAGTTTGTGTTATTTGGTTTTATATTACCATCATACATATATCCACACAAAAATGTGCAAATTTGATGCAAAATACGACGGATCAAGACTTTAATTTTGAAAGAAAGAAGTAACATTAAAAAAATTTGAAAACAACTCATTCGACAAATTAATGATATAAAAAGTGCAAGATATGCATCACTAGTATATATAAGAGTTCCAAGATGGATTACCTTGAAAATGGAAAGAGTACTAGAGTCCGATGTCGGACAAGCAGAGCAGGTCCAAAGGAGGAGGGAAGAGAAAAATAAAATCTTGTGTATGAAGAGGAAGAAAAGTAAACAAAATCGCTCGAACAAAACTTTCTTCAGTTAGACATATTTTTTTTTAAATTATGGATTGGGAGTCAAGTCACCAACACACTTTCAAATTCCTATGTATATTATAGAATATTTTCTTATTTTGTGGGTTTCGAACTCATGACTTCTCACATGAGAGGCATGTGCCATTGCCATCAGTTAGAAATTTATTTGAAGCACTCTAATTCAGGACAATTTTGTTATATTTGGCTATAGAGAAATTTAGATATATGTTCAATTAGACATTTGTCCATTAAAACTTTAAAATTAGTTATTTCTCCATCTTAATATAACTATATTACAAATATACTCATTTCTCAATTAAATCAATTAAAAACACTAATTAAATTTAATTAAAAATTAAAAGGACAATTATGCCCTTCATTTAAACATATTGTGCGAGCTCATGTAGCTTAATAGCATATTTCTCATTTCTTTGAAATCATTTGTTCTCTTTCCCGATTACAATACTATTCATTGCTTAGTACGTAAAACATATGCCATTTAGTTATCATATCTTGCCCTCAAGCGTACGTGCATAGAAAGCACGTGGTGAATAACTAAAATTTGTGAAGAAAAACTCTGAAATTTTTATTTGTACCATTAAAAAAAATAAACTAATTAACCACTATTTTCATAGAATTCAATTTCTACCACGTCCGTCAATTGAATTGGCAGACCCACTTATTTTATTTTAACAGAAATTCATCTAATAGAGGGAAAGCAAAAAAAAAAGAGTGGATCCGCCAAATGAATTGACGGACCATTTTTTTTATTCCTCTGCATGATGAATTCGGTTAAAAAAAGTGATTAAGAGGTAGAAATTAGCTGACCCTTCCTTTTTGGTCTGCCAATTCAATTGACGGATGTTGTAGAAATTGAATTCTGTGGAAACGGTTTTAATTTTTTTTTTGTAGTATGGTATAAATAAAAATTTCGGAAAAAACTTGCATTAACTGTTAAGTTTGAGGAATTTTGAGAAGTTGCTACTAATCTTTTACTGTACTAGCAAGAGAAATCTGTTCTCATATTTCAAAAATACCACAATGTTTATAACTTTAAATCAATGTAGAATAAGAGTGAACTAAAATTTCCGTAATGCTGAAGGCCATGATGTGCTTCTTTTCATTGATAATTTCAGATTTACTCAGATTTACTTCTCTTATCATCTTTTTTTTAAGGACTACATTGCTCAATTTTAGCAACTTGTACCAAATTGCTTGCTTTAATAGCTTAGCAGTAAGATGTCACGTTTCAGTTGATAAGGAAGAAGATTAGAAGTTGTATAAATTAAGAGAGCTTAAGGAGATAGATGGGTCGATCGAGCAAGAAGTCATCTGTTGTGAGCTGAGAAGAATGATTAATAGAAAAGTATATTTCAAGAAAAAAGAATTGTTTCACAAACTTATTAATTACATTTTATGAAAAATGAGAATAGCTGTATCTTTTTATCCAAGCAAGAAATTACCAATTGTTCCTTTGTTTTCTTCTTCTTCGTTACTTTTTTTTTTCTTTTTCTTTTTCTTTCCAGTTTGCTTAAATTGCTAAAAATTACAAAAAATATTATTCAGATGCACATCGTCGGTTTATTTTTGTTGCGCATCTCCTGTAGAATGTGCTAGCATAATTTATCAGAAGCTTTACAGTCTCGCATGGTTTGAATTTAACTTGTGTTAATATATTAGTTCATTTTCTATTTTAAATGCGAAACAATAATTATGTTTTATTTTTGGATCGGTATAAAATTATTGTTTTTGGATGGTTTTGATTTAAAAAAAAATTATTTAAAAAAAGGATGGTGTAAATACCTCTATTTATAAAGCATTAATTAATTTAAATTTAAAACTCAAATATCAAAATAAAACTGTTAAATTTGACCTATATCATTTTCTCTATGCACATATAAAAGATTACGACATTTCGACTTTATTTAGATCGGTATCAACAAGAGTTTGCAAAAATACATTGATATAAATAAATTCTGAATATTGATTTTTCAACTTATTGATTCATATAAAAACAAAACCGAAAAGTGATAAATTTTGTATGTACATATAGTGAATAAAATATATATCATTTTATTTTGATATATAAGTTTTAAAATTTATGCTATTTGAAAATTAAAAGGTAGAGGCATGATAAAGGCATTTGAACTATTTTAAAAAAAAATACAGTACAAAAGTTTCAAAAAAATATGAAATTTGGTTTTCGAGCACATTTTAATATAGAGATTATATTGAGCAGTTTGAATTGATTATCTGAACCAGTGTAATAAATAAAGTCTATGCGGCCGCATATGCGTATGTGGTTGTAATCAACATAGAAATCTGTATGCGGTTCCGCATATGCGGCTGCATATTATACCGCATATTACTACCGCATATTCGGCCGCATATTTTAGACCGCATATTCGACCGCATAATACCGCATATTATTAGTATGATACTGCATATTACCACATATTACCGCATAGTACCGCATGCTGCATACCACATGTTACCGCATATTGCTGCATACCACATGTTACCGCATATTACTGCATACTGGTTTATATATATATAAATTCTTATTTTAAAATCCGCATAAAAATCCGCATATGTAGTCGCATACCGTATATGCATTATGCTGTAACCTTCCACATATCGCATAAAAACCGCATTTTATTACATTGATCTGAACTTTTAAAAAATAAAAATAAAAATGCGAGACACGAAAAACACAAGTGATTTGAACCTTGGTATATCTTTACTAAGTTCCACATATTCCTATATATTTTTGAAGTCCAATTTGAACAATATAAACGACTATCAAAATGGTTGGGGAAATTTTACAAATTGTCCTACTTCTCAAAATTTTCAAACAAAATACATTCCTCCAAAATAATTAACAAAATATCCTTGTGGGGTCCACATTTTCTCTTTTTCCCCCCTCTCTTCCTCTCCCTCCTATTTACTCTCACTAAATTTTAACACCTCCTTTTTCATTAAACTTCAATGAGTACAAAATATACAACAAATATTTTATAGACATGCAACAAATTTTTCAATTAGATAGTTAATATATATTATCAAATATATATTTTTCAATTAGACAACAACCAATGTCAATCAAAATAAAATATAATCAAGAGAATTACAATACAAAATCAATCTTAACTGCATATGCTTATATTTGTACTTCATTTCAACTTTATCTCTCTCATATATAAAGTTCAAAATATTATTAAATTACAGTACCAACAAAATAAAATAGTACAAAACATAAAACATGGATATAAATTGCAAATCATAAATTTAACAGTTTATGTAACCTTCTATGTCCAATATTGTATAAGCTTTCAAAATTCCTACAATAAAAACAAATATTTAAGAAGTAATAAAATAAAGTGAATAATTTTAAATTAGAAAAATAACCAAGTAGCAGTTAATAAATTAAACCCGAACAAACTCACATTAGATTAAGGATAGTGTTAAACATACTTCAGTTTTTAACGGAAGATAATATCTCAAGTTGTGACACCTACATATCATATAATTTTGGTTAGAAAAAATAATTAATATTTGATACACATACAATAGAACTTAATGGGCGCTTAGAGGGATGAACAGATGCATGCTAAGAGAGGCAAATCTATTATCAGATTTTGAGTTTAGAGAGGAAGAGACAGACATAAAAGGTGAAAAGCACCAAAATTTGGTGAGAGTAAATAGGAGGGAGGGGGAGAGAGGGGGAAGAAAGGGAAATGGGGATCCCACAAGGGCATTTTGTTAATCATTTTGGAGGAGGATATTTTGTTTGAAAATTTTGAGAAGTAGGGCAATTTGTAAAATTTCTCAAATGGTTGTAAAATTAAACAATATATATTGTGCTCATCTTATTGTTGAACATTTGAAAGTTCATTTATCTTCCGTGATTCAAAAGATGAGCACGATCAGAGCTTTTTTTTATAAACCATAATTAAAAAAACAGAAGTTCGGATTTAAGCATGATTAGCTGAGTTTTTACAAAAACCATAAAAAAATGGTTTGACAATCCGTTTTCAGTTTTAACCTCAAAAACGGGCTGCCAAACCATTCTCTACAAGTTCTTTTTTTTTTTTTAGAGTTTGTTTATAAAATAAATCATATATTTTGTTTGATTTTGTATATTAACAATAAGATTAATGGAACAATTTGAATATATTTTTTTTGTGTATTTTGACTATTTTATCAATTGATCAAATCAATTGATTGGTTTTTTATATAAAAAAATCAATAAATATATAAAAATCAATGGATTGGTTTTCAAATGTACGTATTATTTTTTTTAAATTTATTTTTTTATATTTTAAAAACAAACAAATTTAATTATTTAATTGTTATTTTTATTAAAACTCATTTTAATTTAAAAATACTTATTTTTTTGTAAAAATATCAAATAAGTGTTTTATTTATGAAAAAAATATGTTAGTATTCTAATTGGTCGATCCTTTAAAATAATGATACATTGGTCTTCTACATGGAGGATTTAGAAGTTTCTGTAACCATAAGTTTTGAAAAGAAAAATAGAGTCGATTTTTGCCATAAAAGCTGTTAGATTATGGAAAATATGTCCATTAATCATTCAGAGACATTATTTCCTAGAAAAAAGTATCCAGAGATACAAATTTTTAGTATTGTTATTGTAATTCACTTTTACATTTTTCTTTTAATTTTTTTTACGGAAATATTTATTGATTTTTTTATATAAAATACCAATCAATTGATTTGATAAAATGATAAAATGGTCAAAATACACAAAAAAAATATATTCAAATTGTTCCATTAATCTTATTGTTAATATACAAAATCAAACAAAATATCTGATTTATTTTATAAACAAACTCTAAAAAAAAAAGTTATTGTAGAGAACGGTTTGGCAGTCCGTTTTTGAGGTTAAAACTGAAAACGGGCTGCCAAGCCGTTTTTTATGGTTTTTGTAAAAACTCGGCTAATCATGTTGAAATCCGAACTTTTTTTTAATTATGGTTTATAAAAAAAGCTCGAGATAAATGGCATATTGTAATCTAATGCACATTAATACGAGCATTTTTTATAAACCATAATTAAAAAAAAGTTCGGATTTCAGCATGATTAGCTGAGTTTTTACAAAAACCATAAAAAAATGGTTTGGCAGCCCGTTTTTAGTTTTAACCTAAAAAACGGGCTGCCAAACCGTTCTCTACAGTAACTTTTTGTTTTTTTTGTTTTAGAGTTTGTTTATAAAATAAATCAGATATTTTTTTTATTTTGTATATTAACAATAAGATTAATGCAACAATTTGAATATATTTTTTTTTTGTGTATTTTGACCATTTTATCATTTTATCATTTGATCAAATCAATTGATTGGTATTTTATATAAAAAAAATCAATAAATATTTCCGTGAAGAAAATTAAAAGAAAAATGTAAAAGTGAATTACAATAACAATATTAAAAATTTGTATCTCTGGATACTTTTTTCTAGGAAATAATGTCTCTGAATGATTAATGGACATATTTTCCATAATCTAACAGCTTTTATGGCAAAAATCGACTGTATTTTTTTTTTCAAAACTTATGGTTACAGAAACTTCTAAATCCTCCATGTAGAAGACCAATGTATCATTATTTTAAAGGATCGACCAATTAGAATACTAACATATTTTTTCATAAATAAAACACTTATTTGATATTTTTACAAAAAAATAAGTACTTTTTAAATTAAAATGAGTTTTAATAAAAATAACAATTAAATAATTAAATTTGTTTGTTTTTAAAATATAAAAAATAAATTTTTAAAAAATAATACTTACATTTGAAAACCAATCCATTGATTTTTATATATTTATTGATTTTTTTATATAAAAAACCAATCAATTGATTTGATAAAATAATAAAATAGTCAAAATACACAAAAAAAATATATTCAAATTGTTCCACTAATCTTATTGTTAATATACAAAATCAAACAAAATATATGATTTATTTTATAAACAAACTCTAAAAAAAAAAAAAAAAAATTTACTGTAGAGAACAATTTGGCAGTCCGTTCTTGAGGTTAAAACTGAAAACGGATTGCCAAACTGCTTTTTATGGTTTTTGTAAAAATTCAGCTAATCATGCACAAATCCCAACTTTTTTTTTTTTTTTAATTATGGTTTATAAAAAAAGTTCGCACGATCATGGGGTGAGGATTTTAACAGAGTTCTTTTGACTTCTTGCAGCGCTCGATCCATACACAACTCCGTTTTGATTCTATAGTCCGTGAGCTGCATAAACTAAAACTACTCTGTTAAAATCTATAGCCTCATCGTGCATTCGTGCGCTATTCTTCGCACCAATTTCCTAAAATCTCGCTTGAGACATCACTGATCATTCGATTGCCTTTTTTAAACTCCTCTCTTAATTTCATCACTTGTAACGTAAAATCCCGAGATTCCCGCTCTTTCTTTCTCTGAAGGATACTAATTTCGTACTCCGATCGATTTCTTCTTGCCATTTGCCAACCTGGTGCATTCAGGTTAGTCGCTACTTGATTTTTTTTTCCCTCCATTTCCATGATTTGAAGATGTGAAAATCACGATCATGAGAGAAAAAGTTACCTTTTCGGTTTTGTTTTGTGGCAAAACCATTGTTGTATACTTTTTTGTTTTGTGATGTAAAGCAAAACCTATCACTGAAAAATACTAATTCCTTTTCCAAGAAGAAGAAAGAATTAAGCTTTGTAAAAACACCACTGACAAACTCGACTCTGACTAAATATTTCAGGGGAAAACTTTCTAGAAACATGAACGAACTTCACAAGGACTACTTTTTGCGTTTGGAGAAAGCATGCGGGCCGCTTCTTCATCAGCTTCAGGTTGTTACCTTAGATCTCGTTCACTCATCAAATTGCACATTATTTTCTTTTACTTTCAATTAGTGCATTTCTTTAAATATCTTTTCTTTTGAACGGAGCGGAGTCTCAATCTTTGACTTCTTGTAGTTACATAGTGAAATTAATTAATTTGTCATCTAGAGTTAAATAAGCTATGCTACAATTTTGAGTAGTTATTTCACGTATACCCCTCAAAAACATCAAAATTATGTATTTCCCCCTCTAAACTTCTAAAACTCACGAACTACAAATCTGTATGCTTTTAATAGAGGGTAAAATGAGTATTTTATAAATTTAAATGAGTTTTAATTTAAAAGACAATAAAGAGGGGGAAATATGTAATTTTGAAGTTTTTGAGTGGTATACATGAAATTCTCCCTTTAATAAAAGAAGGTATGGTTGCTACTTTGCAACTTGCAAGTCAAATATGGTATACTACAACTCTACAAGTCAATTAAAGTATTCTTGTTCTTTTGTTTCATTTTTCATAAACAATTTCTTAGGTATTGTGGGATGAAATTGGTGAATCTTTTGCTGATAGAGAAAAAGTACTTAAAGACTTGGAACATGAATGTGTGGAGGCCCACCGAATAAAACTCGACAAGGCCAACCATCTTCGAGCTCATTTGCATCAGTCCATTGCTGATGCCGAGGCTGAGCTGACAGCTATCTGCTCTGCCATGGGTGAGAGACCGGTTAACAGCACACAGGTGCTTAGCCTTGTACTAATTTGTAGCAGTAGCATACTTACCACTATGTCATTACACACCTAGCTAATGGGCAATCTAAATTAAGATAAATTTACTCAATTTAGCATTAAAATAGGGAGAATTTCATATATACCCCTTAAAAACCTCAACAATTACGTATTCCCCCTCTAAAATTCATAATGGTATATTTACCCTTCTAGATTTAAAAACCTCACAAATTAACCCAAATTATTGACTTTTCTATTAGAATTATTTAAATTTTATGAAATGGTTCATTTCTCGACTTGCGAAGCATGAACAATGACATTTAGGCATATGCTTGTGTGTGCGTCACCAGTAAGAAGGATAAATATGGTATTATGAATTTTAGAGGGGGGAATACATAATTCTGAGGTTTTTGAGGGGTATACATGAAATTTCCCCCAAAAAATAAGTTCTCGTTAAAGACAGCGTAATACTACTGTAGTCAGATACATGTATCTACTAGCAGTGGGGAAAGTATAATTAATCCATGCCAAAGTTTTGAACATTTTAGTGTATGCAGTTATCAACATGTATAAAGCCTTTTTCACAATTTCTAACTACCATGGTAAAGTTTTTAGATAAATCAGATAGCTGGAAGTTTAAAGTCTGAGGTTAGTGTCATAGTTCCCCTACTCGAGGAGATGCGAAATAGAAGGGCTGAGAGAATCGGTCAATTTCTAGAAGTTACAGAGCAGATACGCAAGATAACAAATGAGATCGGGCCAGCAGGCTGTAATCAGTCAGAAATAACCTTTGATGAGTCTGAACTTACTACTAGAAAGCTGGAAGAACTGCACAAGGAGCTACAATCCCTTCAAAAAGAGAAGGTTGGTTTTCATTCTGACAAGTAAATGAGTAATTCAGCGTTGTTCTACCTTACTAACCCAGTTGACCAACTAATGCTAGAATTTATGCAAGTTAACCCAAAATCATTTGTAAATTTATAAAAATGAATTACTAAAGTTAGGAGCAGAATTTCAAATACTCTATTGCACTCTATTGGGGGTGTTATTGTAAAATATGATAGAATACAGCCATATGGTCAAAACATATAAGAAGAGAAGGACAAAACCAGGAAGTCTTGTCTGTACTTGTACCATCTACTGGTACAATATTCTTGTTGCAACTGTTGCAAGGCACCGACATCTTAATTCTCCATTAAATCTGAATTTTAATTTATTCTTTGACAGAGTGAACGTCTTAAGATGGTCATTGGACAGTTGAAAAATTTGAATTCCTTATGCATTGTGCTGGGATTAGAATTCGAGAAAATGGTTGCAGAGGTGCACCCTACTTTAGATGCAGGAGAAGAATCAAAGAACATAAGCAATGATGTTGTTGATCGGCTAGCATCCACAATTCAGAGATTGCGAGAGGTTAAAATCCAAAGGATGATGAAGGTAAATGCTCTCTACAAGTATATAACAAGGTAGCAAGGTGCAACTTAGCAACAATTTGTATAAATTAAGCCTCAACAGTGCAATTGAATCCCAACAAAAGTAAGAGAAAGGTTCTATTCAACCAACTTGCCATTGATGAAAAGCCTCCATTAAGCTTTCTATGTTCTTAAGTTAACACTGTAGGTATCTACCTTAATTGTACAATGAGTGGGTTAAAATGCCCCATTGTTTTCGTGCCCCAATCATGCCTCACCTCCTTATCTCAGTTTTCAAAGTCCAACCAGTTGATCCGAATAGCTCAACATGATCTCCATATTAAAATGTGCTTGAAGACCAAACTTTATATTTTTTGTAAACATTTTTTACTATTTTTTAGTTATGTACAAAATCACTGTGTTTGGATGATCCAGAATCATCTAAAAACAGTGATTTTGTACCTATTTAAAATAATTAGTAAAAAAATTTAAAAAAAATATAAATTTGGTCTCTAAAAACATTTTAATATGGAGATCATGTTGAGCGGTTCAGATTGACTGTTTGGACTTTGAAAGCTAAGATAAGGATGTGAGGCATGATTGGGTCATGAAAACAATGGGGCCATTTTACCCTACTCATTGTACAATTGAGCACAAACAAGCTGAGGAAGTAAGAATAAAATTAAATGAGAAAATTGGTACTACTGAGTAAATTCTGCTTCACACATGCTGGATTTGACCGAAACAGCATTAGAAGCTGTAATCATGAGATATTGATTATTTTTATTTCCATATTTCCTAACAGCTTCAAAATCTTGTGACTTCACTGTTAGAGCTTTGGGACCTAATGGATGTTCCAATAGAAGAGCAACAGTTGTTTCAAAACATTACTCGTAATGTCGCAGCTTCAGAGCATGAACTAAATGAACCAAACATTCTCTCGGTCGATTTTCTTAAAAGTGTAAGCTATATATATAATGCTGCACCAAAAAGAGTTGCAGTACTTTGGAGTAATATGAGCCAATTGATTGCAAGAAATCATGTCATGTGCCCCTATTTAACATGGAGTGAGGCTACGGTACTATGCATAGCGCATATTGGTCCGTGCTATGGATCAATATCTCTATTTTTAAAGTCCAAACAATCAATCTGAACATTCAACATGATCTACATATGAAAATGATCAAATTTTAGATTTTTTAGATTTTCTTTTATTATTTTATTAGATAGGTAGAAAATCACTTTGATCTAAAAAAGTTCGAAAAAAATGTAAAGTTTAGTCTGCAAGTACATTTTCATATAAAAACATGTTAAACGGTTCAGATTGACTATTTGAACTTGGAAAATGAAAAGATTGATCCATAATACGGACAAATCTGCGCTATGCATAGTATTGTAGCCTCACTCTTTAACTAGTATTACATGTGCCCTTGTAGGAATGTGAAATATTCATTTCACCTGTATAAAGCATTGCTGTACTCCCACCAAGTTTGTACAATAGATACCCCAAGTAGTCTCTCATTGTCCTTTATTTTTGTAGAATAAAGAGGTAGAGGGAGGAGAGAGTAGCTTAAGTATTTTTGTTAGAAAAAAAGTAACAGGAGAAATTCAAGATTCTTCCTAAATTAATTTGTTTATTGTATGTATGTATTTATTATTTTGCTTATTTGTTTATGGGATGGATTAATGCATGATATCCGAAAAAGAGATCATGATATTGACTGGTTCTTGCCACAGGCTGAGGTAGAGGTTTCAAGGTTGGAGAATCTCAAAGCTAGAAAAGGGAAAGATATTGTTTTGAAGAAGAAATTTGAACTAGAGGAGTTGAGGCGAAAGACGCATCTACTTCCGGAAGATGGTGAAATCAATTTTGCTTTTGAGGCTGTTGAAGCTGGTACAGTCAATAATCAGTCGTTTAGTGAAAACCATAATCATTGCCAAGCTTGCAACTGCATGAAACTTGTTGTACTATAAATCGACTTTAGATAATTGCCCCATATATTAGTTAGGAAATATTAGGGACTCTTGGATCTGCTGCAGAATTTCAAAATGGCACACCAACTTAAAAACCAAAGTTAAGTCTTACGAAGAATTGCTAAATGACCTTCGACTTTCCAGATCAATTTTATGTAATCCTTACGCCCTAGACATTGATTAAGTGTGTACCATCTTTTTTGCTTGACTTTTTCTTAATTCATTAAGGTTAAAAAATGGAAATAATGTTGGGAGGAAGGGTAAAATAAAATTGTCAATATTTGACAGAATACATGCAGCTGTTTGTGTAGTTTAACAGATGGTTTGTAAGTTTTGAATATGAGAATTTTGGGCTCATTCACAAAAGAGTAAAATAGTCTGTTTTGCAAAATGATCTTCTTGTATCTGTCCCTTTCTTGGGATTTTGTATTTGAAGCACGTCATTTAGTCCTTCCCGTACAATTTCAGGTTGTTTCAATTTATTCACATTTTCTCTTGTGAACAGAGTTAGGATTTTCTTTTTGCATATCAAATAGAGTCATTTTTCAAATATCCCAAAAAGAAAAAGAAAAAGAAAAATGGTACAAGGTATTAATATGTAGATCACAATAAGCCGCTTGGTATTGATATGTAGTACAAAGTATTGATTTGAAATTTATATTTCGGTCAAAATATAAACACTTGTACAATAGCCTAAGTCATGGACATCTATATTTTTCATTTTGTCAGGAGCTCTAAGCTACTCTTTACTGATGGAGCAGATTGACAATCAAATCTCATTGGTTAAGGAGGATGTTTTAAGCAGGAAGGATATTCTAGAAAAGGTTGAGAAATGGTTGAATGCCTGTGAAGAGGAAAATTGGTTGGAAGAGTACAGTAAGGTTTGATACTTTTCCTTCATATTATGTTTTCTGAAGCATGTGGTAGCCTGTAACATCCAAAGAATACAAATATATTTGTATCACAGTTTATATCAAGTTTGGCTTTTCTTTGTTTGACTGATAACATTTAGGACTGGTTTGAGACCTGAAATTGATTTGAACCGATAATGACTTGTTTCCAAGTCGAGTGATCTGTTCATTTGCTATCTGTAACAGCTAACAACTTTGCAATTAGGTTCAGTATTAGTGAGCATTTGTACATGTATCTCTTTCCCTATTACAATACTATTTAATGCTTAGTAACATATGCCATTGCTTTAGGATGAAAACCGTTATAATGCTGGAAGAGGGGCTCATCTTGCCCTCAAGCGTGCAGAGAAGGCACGTGCCATAGTGAACAAAATTCCAGGTGAGTGGCTAAAATTTGTGCAGAAAAACTTGCATTAATTGTTAAGTTGACAAATTTTGAGAAGTTGCACCTAATCTTTTACTGTTCTCATATTTTTCAGGTTAGAACAAACTTTTTTGGGGATATTTAAAAAAAATACCGCAATGTTTAAAACTTTAAATCAATGTTGATCAAAGGTCACAAAATAACTAATATAGAGCTGAATTTGTTTACTTTTTAACTCAACAAAATCAGTTCCCCAGGATATGTCTCACTGCCTTGATTTTAATTATACCTGGGCTAAAGAAATGCTTTTTAATACAAGTACAACACTGTTAGCATTAAACAGGAGATTTCTTTTCAATATCTGCAATTTAACAATTCAGTATGATTTTCTCATTCTGCTAAAACTGGTGGGCTTGCTTATTGCAAAACTTAGAAATGTTGGCTGTTTGCAAACTATATTCAATGTAATTTGCAAACAAATTAAATGGTAAAATCTTCTGAAGTTGGAGGTAATTACATGGACTTACTAAATTTCACTGTTGTATCTTTATAAAGCAATGCTACAGAATCTATCTGACAAAGTCACCATGTGGGAGAGAGAAAGAAGAAAGGTGTTCACTTATGATGGAGTGAGAATTTATTTCTCTTAGTTTCTTCTTATTCAGGTTATCTCGGTATTAGTATGGGGCATTAATTTGTTTTGTTTAATTCATCTCACTTCAGGTTAGTCTTCATTTAATGTTTGAGAAATATAATGTGCATAAGATGGAGAAAGCACAAGAACTAGAACGCCAGAAGGTAATATCTTAAATTAATTATTTCTAATTTTTAGCTAATTTAATAAACAGCAGACATTCATAGATAATTAATTAACATGACAATGTTGCAATTCTTAAATAATTTATATTTTTAAAATTCATCAAGTGATTCATACTTTGTCAGACAACCCAATTCATTAAAGCCATGTCTATAATTTTTTTTTTTCTAATTTTGAAAACATAGTGCTTTGATTTGAAAAATGTCATCTAGGTTGTCAAGATAATCAGTTATCAATAGAGTTTAACCCTTTTAACTAATTAGTTACTGCCCAATTATTAAAGTATTTATGCAAAGCATGTTTGTTTTACAAAGTATCTATTACCAATTAATTACTACTAATATATCAATAAGAAATGTCATCTAAATTATTTGTAATTTTTTTAAACACAGGAACAAAAGAAGCTGCACAAGCAAAGGGTGGTTGAGCAGGAGATCCGTTATGGATCCAAACCAAGCCCTTCCAAATGCCAAAATTCAAGAAAGGGAAGAGGTTCTATTGCTCCTCACAAAAGGCTCTCTCTTGGTGGGGCCCAGAGTGCGCCACCTAGACCAGATGACCTGCAACAAAAAAAATTGACTCCCTCAGCTAAGAAGATGAAAGATAGGCTGTTTTTCTCTCCTGGTAAACATTGTATTTCATCAAAACTGGTGCTGCACCAAATTGACCAGTACTGTACTGGTACATAATTTTTACTGAACCCAACAATTCTAGTAATGGCTAAATCTTGTTTCATTTCATTTTTGAGTGAGGCTGTGGTACTTTGCAAAGCGTGGATAAGCCAGTGCTATGGATCCATGTCTCTGTTTTCAAAGTCCAAATAGTTGATCCAAACCGTTCAATATGATCCCCATGTAGAAATGTACTTTGTGATTAAATTTTACATTTTTAGAATTTTTTTACTTCTTTTTAGATAGATAGAAAATCACCTAATCTAAAATTTTTTCAACCAGCCAAATATTGTGTATTTCTACCTATTTAAAAAAATAGTAAAATAATTCTAAAAAATATACAATCTGGTCTCAAAGTACATTTTCATATGGAGATTATGTTATGCAGTTCAGATCAACTATTTAGTATTTGACACGAACATATGGATCTATAGCATGGACCAATCCGTGCTTTGCAAAGTACCATAGCCTCACTTTTCTTTTTTACTTTCCAATTTTCTTCCTAAATTAGGTTTCGGTGACTTCGTGAATTTCATGCTTGCTGTTCTTACTTCCTTTACATGACACTTTTCTTCATTTATTTTAATCTGTTTGTTAATTTTATCCACCAATAGGTAAAAGAAGTGCTTATTGCTCACCATCTCCCACAAAGTTGTGTGTCAACGACTCAACTCCTCGTCGACCTGAGTTGCCACGTCAACCCTTTTCACAATTACCCCACTCAAATAATATCATCTCTGCACCTCCAAAAATGATTTCGGGTAATAATTCGGCTTCTACAACACCAATTCTGATGCCAGTGCAGATGCAAGTGGGCCCAACACCATATTTTACCCCAGTCGAGTATCAGCTTGAATCAATCAATGCACCAGATCAGGTGATCGATTATTCGTTTGAAGAAAGGCGGCTTGCATGCTATCTTGCAGTGCAGAATTAGGGTTTGTGAGTTTAGCATGGTTACTTCTTTCATACTTGAGCACATTTCCTCCTATGTACATCTAATAAAAGCACTGGAGGTGGCTGCTTCATTGATTGTATTTGCATAATGATCAAATAAATTTTAGGGTTGTTCATAGTCTGAATCTAATAGTGGAAAGAAATATCTTAGATAAACATCTGAATAGTTAGTTTGTTGTATATGCCTCATGAATCCGAATTTGTTGGTTTTTCTTTAACAATTGAATGCTTATTTTTAGTTTTTAGCTTGTCGAAAAGAGAATTGCAATTAGATTCTGAAAGACATTTTTTATATACTCTCTTTAAATAGCATGAATATCAAGCAAGAGTGCAAGTTAATGCACATTCAATGTATGGAAGTTAATTTACTCTTATTTATTTTATAAATTTTTATACTTATACATATTTTTTTTTTTATAAAATGTTATGGATATAGCATGAAAATTTTATACCATAGATCACATTGTATAAAAGTCTGGCTCTGACAGTCTGACCTGATTGTTATCAAGAGTTTTGGATTTTTTTTTTTATTAATTTATTTTTCGCCTTTTCATTTCATATCCAGAAATAGTTTTTTTTTGCGATATTAAATTAATCTTAATAAGCTCAATACTGCAAGGCTGCAACGCAGCTTAGTTATTGAGTTGTTTTAATGATTCAGCAAATTCTTGATAAAGAAGACTGAGATTATGGTAATATGTATGTGTTGTAGATTTATCTTTCTATTTTTAAAGTTCAAATAGCCATTTCGGACCGTTAAATATGATCTCTATATGAAAATGTACTTTGTATATGAAAATGTACTTTGAGATCAAATTTTATATTTTGTAGAATTATTTTATAAACTTTTTAGCGTCTATTGTTTTATTTTAGACTAAAAGTTTGATAAAAAGTTCTAATAAATAAGAATAAATATAACGTGCATGGTTTTATTCCGTCTTCAAAATTTGTGAAGTTTGGAAAAGTATTTGTTCTTCACCTTTTTCTCTGTTGAATTAATTGTTTCGACGAGTAAGTTTTATACCGGCTATTTTTTTTTTATCATGTTGCAATTTACTTATTTTGTTTTAAATTGTTAGTCTTTTGCTTTCAATAAAAAAATATACCTATGACAACCTTCTAAAATTTTTGCGGATTGCTGAATTAATCAATGTGTTATTTATTAGATTTTGAAGTTAAAATTAAATATGCCTTATGTGTTGGTAATATATATATAGAGAGAACACATCTAATGGTTTGAATCGACGTTTTGGACTTCGAAAATCGGTAAAAGAGTTGGATGTATTTTGGTTCATATGCTACCGAAAGCATATTAGTCACTCTCTCTCTCTATATGTGTGTGTGTCATATATTTATTCTGGTTTCATCAAAAATGATGTGTATGATTTTACTATTTAGACAATATTTATAGACTCCAGAATAGAAAAAAAAAGAGGGAAAATTGGTTATTTGCCACTCCAAAACTTTCAATTTTGAAAAATACCACTCCAAAATTAAAGTTCATCATAATGCCACTCCAAATCTAGTTTATTTTTAATTTTGCCCAAATACACACAATTAGTCCTGTTTTAAAAATAAATAAAAAATAATGACTAAAATACTCTTCTCCAATCACGCCTCCAGTGGCTATTCCTTTCGCAAGACTCTCACCTCCATCTCACAAGGCGTTCAATCAATCGGCACCGATGGCGTTCAATCAGTCGCAAGACCCTCACCTCCATCTTCAATTTTTAAGTTTTGGAAGGGGCAGGAAGGACGCTCAAGGGACGGGATTTGCGCCGTGTTCGCAACGCTGTCTTGCAGAAAATTGGATTTTTAGATGTGTGAGACAAATCAACAAATTCTGCTACAAATTTTTGGTGCTTCTCTCGCTTGTTCATGAATCATGATTTTGAATTTCTTTTTCTTTCGTTTGTTTTCCCCAATTGATCTGTTGGTGTTAGTTTTGAGCATATTGAAGCTAAATTGGCGAAAATTTTACTTCTCTAGATTTTGGGGCTCCATTGTTATTGTTCAAGCTCTCATAATTCATATAAAAATAAATTTTGTTGTGGGAATGTTGCAATCGCTTTTGTGGTAAAATTTTTTAAGCGAATGTCTTATGATACAAATTCAACTGTGCACAAGGTCTGATCAAGAGGGACTATCTATGAGTGAGATAATACAAAGTAGAGGACTGATAGCCATCCGATCAAAATCACAATTTGAAGTTTTCATCTTGATCGAAACAGATTGCATGCTTAGATCGTTGAAAATTATCCTATGTTATTTTAGCTGTGCTTATAAGTTATAAGGCAATCTGTTTTGACTGAATCTCTTCTCTCAGTTTTTTATCTGATCATGTATCCATATGAATATGATCACAGGATCGGTAATGCCAGCATCGACGAGGCCCTTGACGCTGGTTCTAGACTCGTCGAAGTGCTTCAACGCTGACGCACGGTCGAAACCTTCGTCGAACGTTGTCGTTGTCATTGTGTACGTGCGAAGAGAGAGGGAGTGGTGGTAGAAATGGTACTACATTTGGTCGAAGCTCCAGTGGTTGGTTGTGGTGGCTGGAGAAGGGATTAACTTTAGACAATGGGTTAAGAGTGGAGAGAGCACAGAGTTCTTTTTTTCATAAGGGTGTTTTAGTCATTAATTATTATTATTTTTTTAACAGGACTAATTTTGTATTTGGGGCAAAATTAAAAATAAACTAAGTTTGGAGTGGCATTAAGATGAACTCAAGTTTTGAAGTAGCATTTTTTAAATTTGAAAGTTTTAGAATGACAAATAACTAATTTTTTCAAAAACAAAAAAATATATAAATTCACTGATTAAAAAATAAAAACTACTAAGGTTTCATATTCTTCGGATAATTACAAAAGAGCAGGATATATATATACAAATTAAAGAGAGGTTCTCAGAAATTTTCAAAACGGTTGGGGTGGAATATAATCTCGAATTGCATCAACTGCAAACAAGATGAAATTAATTAAGGAGCTAGCTGAATATGGATTACAAGTGGAGTCTAATTCAATATACAAATGCAAGATTGATGGTTCTTGGAGATGAGTTGAGTTGGTTTTGTGGTTGAGGAAGGAGATGATCAAGTACGTACAGTGTGTGTTCTCCGATCGATACGATCGAGCGGAAGCTGTGGCGTTACGAGAAGCCATCCAGTTTGTTAAGAGCTAGCCAAGGTTTGCAAACCATGCATGCACTTTTTATCTACATGATTCCTAAGTTACCTAAAAGACGTGGGGTGGGTATAACAAAAACCATTCTAAATATCACAATAAGACACTCAATTAACATACAACTTTGATTACACCAAGTCCATCTTTATTAACAAACATTGATGCATGCACATCTGTTTGTCTGCAACATTTTAATTATTTTTCATGCAATATATATATATATTTTTTGGTTTAAAGTCAGTAAACAATTGTATTGATTTAAAAAGTTACAAACTAACTATTATATAACATTAGACAATAATGAGTATCTTTAGAAGTGTTCATCATTATATAAATAAAAAAAATGCACAGAGAATATATGCAAAACAAAATTCAAGACAATATAAAAAAAATAATCTATGAATTGTAGCTTGCAGAGCCCATCAAATTCTGACCCATATTAGTTCATTTGAACCACACACATGGTTCTTATATTAAATTCCATCTTTTAGTTTGATGCTTTATACCATTTGCTATCACTCACTGTATTATTATTATTATTTTTTTTTTTTCTATTTTGAGGGGAAATGTAGAAGGCAAGACTTTGAGAGCATGTTCAGATGCATAGTGAACAGGAGAATGAGCACAAGAATGAAAATATTTTGAACTGATTTTTACTGTTCACGTGGGAAAAATAAATTCACTATGAGGGCCTGTTCGGACGTCATGGGATTATACGGGATGAAATTTGATGGAAATGGGAACTCACTTTTGAAAAAGTGAAAACCCACGGGTATGGGTACAGACAGGATTTATTATGGGAACGTGCTGAATTGAGTGTTTGGTTGTACCGTGGAATTAGTTGTGGGAAATCTTATTTTATTTTATATATATATTTAAAATATGTTTATCTATATCTTTGAAATTATTGTGTTTTTCTTAATTAATATAAACCTTCTTCTTCTTTAACTGTGAAAATATGGAGTAATTAATATGAACCTTATTCTTTAATGCTGTCATTTTTATTTTAATCGTTTCATAATTAATTTCCATTTTTTTTGTTTCAATTCATTCTTTTTTTCTATTTTCATCAAATGTGTTTGAGTAATTACAAAACTATTAATTTCCAACTGAAGATATTAATACAAAATCCCAAATCCCTATATATTTTGTTTTACTTGTTTCCTTTTTGTCAGATATTAATACAAATAAGAGAGAAATAATTTTTTTTTTGTCTATTAGCTCCCTCAAAATAGAGACCAAAGTAACAGAAGTATCACGCAACTATTACTTGAGTCAACGCGCGAAGAGGAAAAAAACAACCGAAGAGAGAGAAAGAGCAGTGTCAGCGCGCGATTGGGAAAATTTTAATTGAGTCGGACTGAATTTTCGATTTCCCACAGATTTACGTTGTTTGGGGAAGAATACGGGAAAAAAGTCGGGAACGAATTGGGAAGATACGGAGCATCCGAACGGGTCTGAGAATTATTAACCCAGTTATCCCCGAACCCATCTGTTCCCACTCAAAAATCTAACATCCGAACAATATCTGAGTGAATTTTTTTTCTCACGTGAACAATAACTTTTGAGTTACAGCTGAACAGAGAGAGAGCAAATTAAACAAGAAATACGTCAATGTGCAATGCCTTGGATGCAAGGAAGCTATTTACTGTCCTTTAATTACTGTGTTAAGGTAGAGAAGAGGAATTTCATTATTCATTACTGTGTTAAAGAGAGTTTAATATTATATAATGTTTAATGAACACTGAACAGAATAACATCGCATTCATATTTGGTACAAGATGCTTCACCTTGTGCTAAATTAGTTAAACAACATTAATTTAGACAATTGTTCAAGCAAAAAAAACCTTGAGAAAGAAAATTTAGAATTTAAAAGTACCGAAAATACCTTGAGATTTAAATTTACGAAAAAATAATAGAAATCTGTTTTGAACTGCATCTGGAATTCTGGATTCCTCTCAGGCCGTAGCAAAGTTTGGTTGACCAGCAGCTGGTCGCAATTTACAAAAGGTCAAAAAAAAGAATCAATATTCTCTGAGGTAACAGAATATTTATGTTTTGATCATGGCAGAATCCGGCCAATCCTGTCCGAGGTTTAACGCACGGGTTCGCTTTATTAGTCGTTCGGATTCTATTTGAACGGTACAGATTGAAATATAAATATTCTGTTACCTTAGGTGATTTGTATTCAACTAACCGCCAGAGGAATTCGCATTCTCGGAGATATCTCAAACTTTGCGTGACTTTATGGAATATCTCAATCGTTCAAATACATTCTGCACGAATCTCAAATCTCAAATAATACTGGCCCCCTACGGTTCCCCGAATAGGAAACGAACACGTCGGTCACGCAAAAATTGAGATATCTCAGAGGATACGCACCCCGAGTGGACACCAGTTCCAAATTCAGATTCAATGCAACAGCTGGCCGTGTAGAATTAGATCATTATCGTCCGTTTTAATCTCACACGAATCTCAATACAGATCCCCCATATTCGAGATATACATCAACCTGACTCGACGGATCCGAACCTCCCAAAAAGAGTCACAACCCGCTCAGTTCCCTCCATCCCGCCATGGCAGCTCCACCTTCCTCCTCCCCCTCCACCTCCACCACCTCCGTCCTCTCCTCCGCCTCCTCCCTCGCCGACTCCCTCTTCCAGAGCTCCCTCGACGACCTCATCAAGTCCCTCCGTTCTGACCCCTCCTCCGAGCCCGTCATCATCTCCCGCGCCATCTCTGAGATCCACCGCGAGATCCGCTCCACTGACCCCCTTACCAAATCCATCGCACTTCAGAAACTCACCTATCTTTCCTCTCTCTACTTCACCTCCATGTCTTGGGCTGCCTTTCACACCATTGAACTCCTCCCTTCTTCTTCCCTTCACACTAAGCGCCTCGCCTACCTCGCTGCCTCTCTCTCCTTTCACCCCTCCACCACCGACCTTATCACTCTCTCCACTCACCAGTTACACAAGGACCTCACTTCTCTCTCCAATTCCTCCTCTTCCTCCCCTTTCTTACCCTCCCTTCCCCTCCAATTAATCTCTCTCTCCGCCTCACCTGATCTCTCTACCCACCTTGCGCCAGACCTCGTGCCGCTACTCTCTCGCTCGTCCCCTCTCCAGCCAAAAGCTGTCTCAGCTGCTTACAGAGCTCTTTCCCTCTGTCCTAGCACTGTCCCTGTTTTATTCAAGCCACTTGTTGATTGCCTCTCCTCTGACAACCCGCTTACTGTCTCGGCTGCAGTTGGTGCCTTTTGTGAGCTCTCGGCTCCTCCCAATGACCCTGCGCCATACCTCCCCCTTGCGCCAGAAATTTACAAAGTTTTGGTTAATTCAAGGAGTAATTGGACTTTGATTAAGGTGCTAAAGATTTTTTCTAGGTTGGTGCCCTTGGAACCACGGCTTGGGAGTCGAGTTGTGGAGCCCATATGTCAGTTGTTGCGTGAGTCTCAAGCCAAGTCTCTTGTGCTTGAGTGTGTAAAAACTGTTGTTACTTGTCTGCCTACACACACTGAAGCAATTCAGCTGGCAATTGGCAAGATTAAGGAGCTCCTTTCCTCAGACGATGACCCAAATCTCAGGTAGTGCACTTATTTTTCCAACAACATGGCACTTATTTCTTCATTTTTGTTTTTTTGGTGGTGTAATATCTCATCTTTAGTCCAATGAATGATCAGAATACTGAATCGTTATTAATTAAAACCTACTGATTACCCACTGTACCTCAAAACTATACCAAGAATGGGCACCATGCCAGTCAGGCTGCGCACTGTTGCAAATACTGTCAACAGCAGTTGATTACCAGATCCAGGCCATTTAGATCTCATGTTTGCATTACCAATACCATGGCAACATGTGTATTATGCCACTTATTGAATGCACAATAATTGAGACTGTAATAACAGGTACCTTGGGCTTCAAACCCTTAGAATGCTGGCCCCACAACACTTATGGGCCTTGGAGGAGAACCAAGAGGTCGTGGCCCAATCTCTCATTGACCCTGACAGGAGCATCAGTTGTGAAGCTCTTCGTCTAATGATGGCAATGACACTCCAGGGAAATTCAGTAGAAATCTGCACTCTACTTGTGAAACAAGCCGCCAAATCCGATCCTGAGTTCGCAAATGAAATCCTCGACTCTGTTCTCACCTCTTGTGCAAATGACTTTTACGAACTGGTCGTTGATTTTGATTGGTATGTCTCTTTGCTTGGTGAAATGGCAAGGATGCCACACTGTATGAAAGGAGATGAGATCAGCCGACAGCTCGTGGATGTTGGGTTGAGAGTTAGAGATGTGCGGCCTGAACTAGTGCGAGTGGCAAGGGATTTGCTGATAGATCCCTCTTTGCTAGGAAACCATTTTTTATACAATGTTTTGTCGGCAGCCGCTTGGATTTCTGGCGAGTATGTTGAGTTTTCAAAAGACCCAATGGAGCTTGTTGAGGCATTACTTCAACCAAGAACTAGTCTCCTCCCCACTTTAGCAAGGGCTGTGTATATTCAATCGGTTTTGAAAGTTTTGACCTTTTCTTGCAATTCTTATCTCGATGAATCTGGTTCAGCAGTGGATAATACTGTAATAACGCGTATGCTCAGCTTGATTGAAATGACAGTGGGCCCTCTTGCAGAGTCTGACGAGGCTGAGGTTGAGGATAGGGTAAGGAACTTACTTGGTGCAGTTCGTTCACTTGGAAATATTAAAGATCTTTCAGGGGATAAAGACAAGGATGGGATGATTTATGAAGTTGTAAAAGGTATGGTTCGTTTGTTCTCTGACGAGATGGGCCCAATTTCTGCAAATGCACAGAAAAGAGTAGCTGTACCAGATGACCTGGATCTCAAAGAAAATCTCGCTGATCTGTCAGAATTTATTAGTGATGATGATGTTGATAATGCTACCCAGTTTAGGTCAAAAGACTCAATTTTGTTGTACCCTCGGAATCACAATGCTAGTGAAGAGGTTGAATTGGGGCCCACGAGGGCTGAGTCCACTTCCCTTGAAGAGCACCGTAAAAGGCATGGGCTTTACTACCTTTCATCAGATAAAGAGGCAAGAGAATCTGAGTTAACGGAAGATTACCCACTTGTTAATGAGAAATTACTGCCATTGAATGGTGACACTTCAAGAAGAGTTAAGGTCACAAAACCGAGACCTACTGTGGTTAAATTGGATGAAGGGGAGGATTTGAAAACCTCATCTTCTCTTTCTAAAAAAGAGGAGGTGAAGGATGATGCCTTGTCTGGTGCAATCATGGATGCTCTATTAGGTAAAAATGGCGATGGACCCGTCTCTGCTTTTGATGCTTCTAGTTCAAGACAGGGAAAGGGTAAAGACAAAGAGAGAGAGAAAAAATCTAAGAAGAGTGAAGAGGGAGAGGGTAAAAATCGACACAAGGGAAAGCCTAGGCATAGGCATAGAAAGGAGCCTGAGGCTGGTGTTAGTGCGTCTCAGGAAAAACCTGTAATCCAAGATTTTCTTTTATAAATTTTGGGGTTCTCTTGTTTGTTGATTTCATTTGTTAAGAGGTCACATTGTTGGTTTGAAGTTTGTTTTTCCTTTTTTACAAGTTTTGGCTTTTTTGTTGTTGTTCAATATTGTTTCCAAAATCAGAAGAAGATTGCAATTCCAAATGTTAGTACCAAACTTTTCCATTTTAAGCTAACTTAGCGTAGATTAATAAAAATAGAAATTTTAATACAGGTTATAAGTTGAAAGAATTTGCTAGCCCAATAAAAATGGAAACTTTATTCTTTGCTTATTTCAATATCCTACGTTACCTTTCCTTCTAAATCTAAATTTTCTTATGGTTTTAGTTTGCTGTTTCACTTTGTAAGCAAAAACGAAAATGATTAAAATAGAGATATTATGTGATTTTCAAGTATTTTTAAATTCTTCTCACAAACATGTTCAATGGCTAAGACTTTGCACGAAAGCAAGACCAACAAAAGCTGATCTAACTGAACTAATGGTACTCATAAAAAGACTACTCTAAGAGCCCAAACTATCAAGTTATTCATCTGATGAATGAATTAAATTTGTAAAATATATATTTTTATTATATCCCTGAAAATGAGTTTACGGAATTTATCAAAATGGTGAATTAATAACTAAAAATGAGTTTAATTGTGTGTGTGTGAAGATAATATTGAAGAGTAATGATGTGTTGGATGCAAATCCATACATCTTTTATTTAAATTTAAGCCTAATATGTAAAATTATAGGAAGGAGATCACCTGTCCCTGGGGGCAGGATTTTCCTGCCCCCAGTGCGGATGACACGTGGGTCCAGACGAGTTTAAACATTTAAATATTGGTTTTAATTTTGCTGTGGGCCTACATGTCAGCGACTCAGGGGCAGGAAAATCCTGCCCCCGGGAGGCAGAGGATTCGGTTCCAAAATTATATCACTATATTGATGTTGATTTTTGAACATTATTAATAACAATCATTTATTAATTGATGCTAATTTATTCTTTCTTTAGATAAATTTAATACAGAATTATAACTCCACATAATTAACCATGACCAAAAAATAAATATAAGAGAAGAAGAAAATCTTATTGGTGAAGTACATATCACATAGAAAATAATGCATCCCGTCAAATATAGTTCCAAACATGTAAATACAATCATTGTATTAAACGTTTCCTTTTATGGTACACTGCTTATAAGAAAATTACATGCATATTTAATTTTCTAATTATTGAAATATTTAATGAGAAACAAAAAAAGGAAATATTTAAAAAGGGCTAAAAGGGTATTTAGAAGAATGATTTCTCTCTGCTCTCAATAACTCACATTATGCGTTGAAAATAGCAGCCTCCTTAATAAAAATGAAATTACCATTGATATTCATTTTCTATAGAATTTCCATTTTTGCGTTGTTTAATTTCTTAGCTTCATCAAATTGCAGTATATAGTTTTAAGCAGTTTTTGTTCCTAGGTCCTTTATGTGACTATTTTTTTTTTTCCATCAAGTTTCACAATTGTTAATTATTGAAACATATTAGAGAGAGGCTAGGGTAATATGCATATCACAGATCAACTCATGCTATGGGTCTATATATCTATTTTCAACTTTCAAACAGTTACATTTTTCAGAAATTTTTTACTAATTTTTTAGATAGGTAAAAAATCACTTCTAGACCATTCAAAACTAGTGATTTTCTACCTCTTTAAAATAATAGTAAAAATATTCTAAAAAATTTAGTATGCAAGTACAATTTAAGATGGGAATCATGTTTAGTATTTTGGATTGACAATTTAAACTTTGAAAATAGAAATATAAATTCACAGCACGAGTCTATCATAATTAATATTCATAGCCGCAATTAACATATTTTGCTTAGCCTCAATTACCATGCTATGAGTTCATCTCTATCTTCAAATTTCAAACAATTACATTTTTCATAAATTTTTTTACTATTTTTTAGATAAATAACTAGATTTAATTTTTTTGGATCATTTAAAATAGTGATTTTCTATCAATTTTAAAAAAATGTAAAATGTTAAAAAAAGAAGTAAGATTTGGTCTCCAAATCCATTTTCAAATGGAGATCATGTTTGAAGGTTCAAATATTTGAACTTTGAAAATAGAAATATAAACAAGAATATTACATTTCCAATTCTGTATTCCAGTCTATTTCTATCCTCGTTTCAATTATTGCATCTTAGTTTCCACTTCCTAGTAATCACAAATTGAATTAAATTGTAGTTCATGTTAACCGTCAATTAGCTCACATTGGAAATTTCCCACAATTAATTGACACCGACTAAAATTAAATTTCTCTCTTGAGTTCTGCGTGTCAAATCAGCATTTAAACCCCCCCTATAAAATTAGCCTTTGAAATTGGAGATGCATTTTGCTGCATGCCTTATAAATTGCGTACCAGTACCAGTATCAGTACCAGTACCACCCCTTGCATGACACTCACATTTCGCCATGTACCAATCAAGAGAGAAGCAATGTAACAGTAAAATGGAGATAATTCTGATCATATGCTGCTTGATTTGTGTTTTTGTGGGTGTTTTTATTGGTAAACATTTGTTTGAATCAGAGATGTCTAGAGTAAATACAGTTAATCTCCTCATAAATCAACAAATCAAGGAATGCAAAATTCAAACCTCGGTATCTAGAATGCCCCATATGTTGTTGCTGCTTGTTGGTTTTGTAGTACTTGTATTTTTTATATGGTATTGTGAACCATCTGATGTTAGACATCAGATGATCATAGAAGATGAAAGATACATGGCATGTCGTTGCAAATTTTAGGCTGTGCTCCACAAACATAAGGGGAACCGTCAATAATGGAAAGAGAAGGGAAGAGAACCCGCCAATTTCACCTCGTCTCCACTCTGATTTGGGGGTGAAGGATTTCGCCAAAATTTCACAGCGCGTACACCTCTTCTGGAGCAGGATGAACCCACAGGTCCGATGAAATCTTTCCTCGTTCGTGTTTCTTCCTTCCCCTCCCTTCGGTTCTACTTGTCTGGAGCACACCCTTAATAGCAGTTAGTAGGTATTAGGTAGGTATTAATAGTTGGCATTTTAATGGCTTAGTTTTTTTTATAAGCTATTTTCTTGCCTTGGTACTTTTGTCTTCTTTGTAAGAAGAAGTGAGATTTTTGGAATTGATTTGTGTTTCTATTGTCTGATTGCATATACTGTGTTTATGATGTGCTATTTTTGCTTTTGGGTTCAAGTTTAATTTGATTAATTTCTTAAAATGCTTAAGCTGTGTGTACATTTACCATGTTTATTGATGTGTTTGTGATTGATGTCTTTTCCATGTATTCTTTGTTTTAAAGATAATTGATTACCAGTCAAATAATGCTGGTAATCGATTATCTTTTAAAAAAAAAAGAATATTATATTTCTGTAAAATTTTATGTATATTCTTCAAAAAATCCATTTCCTTCCTAAATTATATATACAAGTAGTTTAAAAAATTCTACAAAATAGTGGAAATAAAAAAAATTAAAATTGTAAAAATTTGATATTCCATAAGATTTTGATATGTAATTTTATTATGTGGCTTTAATCTACCGCCAAACATGAAAAGGTAAAACTTGGCCATTAACATGTCAATTGATATGTGTTAGTATATTCTAAAAATACTTGAAAATTTTAAATAGTAACATTGAAAAATTCCAACTTGAGTTTGGAAATTGCGACTTTTCGTATGGAGAATAATATTTTTTTTTGCCACTGATAATTAAAGACTAGTTTTCTGATATTTTGATATATAGTTTTTATTGAACGGTTTCAATCTACCGAAAATGAAAAAAAAAAATTCAGTTCGTCTATGCTAAGGTAAGTACATTAGTATAACTTTATAATAATTATCTTTATAAAATATTTTCCCTTTTAAAAATTAAAAAAATATTTCTAAATTATAAATTCATATTAATCTTTCTAAACACAAAATTCTAATTTTAGATTTTCAAAAATCTCAAAATTTACTAATAAATTATCGATACTTACATTTACATTTAGAGGGACGTATTACGTATATCCTCCATAGTACGGCACGGTGGGTCCATTATTTTATGGGTTCAGATTATCTCAAAAACACAGTGCCTATTTGAGATGGGAGCAGCTTGGGTCCAATACCCACAAACTGGGTTTGATGGGTTTCATCACCGTCCGATTCACATTAAGATTCGTTTTAATATCCACATGCACGGATCTTAAAGCAAATCGGATGGTCATGGAATCCAGTTTGAGTCCGATGGGCATCGGACCCAAGCTAGTCCCATTTGAGATATCGCAGGGCCAGTATTATTGTTACTTTGAGATTCGTGCAAAGTTAAAAAAAAAAATCCTGATCATCTCATTCCATGGAACATTGATACGAATTCTCTTTTTTAGAAAGGGCTCTTCGTAAGATTTAAAGATTGTCCTTCCACAAATCTGAAATCCCTCGATCAGAATCAATCAAAAGATTCAAAACCTCTACGCCCAGAGTCTCTCCATTTCCTCCATACCACCGACCCCTCCATTCCCCCTCTTCCTCTCTCCGCCGCGGAGTTCACTTCTACTTCCCCTCCCCCTCCTCATTCGACATGAGCGCAGGGGAAGCGTCGCCGCTGTCCGAAGGAGGCGACAAGGCGATCACCATGGCCACGGAGGCGACTGAGGAGCTGTACCGCGTACGTGACACCTACTTCCCGACCGACCCCGCCGACAAGGCCTCCAAGATCCAAACCCTAGCTGACGCCGCACTTGCCCAACTCGATTCTATTCCACTTGGTATTACTTTCTATATCTCGCTTCTCTCTTATTAGTGAAAATGTCTACAGTGTGATAGTAGAGCTTGACCCTATACTAGGAGGTTTCCTTGAGCATTGTTGACATGTTATTCTTGCTAAAGGCTGATTAAACTTTGGAAAACTTGAGGAGTGAAATACATGTAATTATCACATAAAAAGGAATTCCGAGTGAATATAAAGAAAAGATAATGAAAAAATTTACCAGGAGGTCGCATAAATTTGGTCATGCATCGAAATTTATCCTCAGTGGTTGGGTGGCGAATTGCCACACTGACAAGGTTGTGTTCGAATTGTTAACCCAACTTTGATTTGTTCGAAATAGATCACTTGATTTGTTTTTTGTCTAAATTTGCGGATAGTATGAAATGATTTGTCAAGTAACTACAAGTTGTAAACAATACTTAAAAGTTTGCTCGTGGATATACTTTGAATTGAAACTCTATGAGGTTCTGAACCGTTTTTTTAATTGCTGTTGTTATTTTGCTTGTTTTTCTTAGAACAAAGGAAATCACCCCAACAGCGTGCAATGCTTGAATTCCTCAGGGGGAAAATACTAGATGTATTTCCCGATTATCATAAGGAAGCGGAGGACCATTTATCAAAAGCAGTATGGAATAATATACTTTAAATGTGATTATTCTTTATTTTATGTAGTACTAATTGAAAAGATATGACTACCAAACATAGTACCAAGTGTGTAATAATAAGTGAAAGTTGAACTTGTTTTGCTGGCTTAAGTTGAAAAGAATATATTTTATTGGTACATTTAATTGCTTTCACATCTTGTAAACCATGAAATGGCTATCTCTTGACCTCTTCTTTTTATTATAATGCTTTCAGGTAAAGCTGAACCCATCTCTTGTAGATGCCTGGCTATGCCTAGGTAATTGCATTTGGAAAAAAGGAGATCTAATTTCTGCAAAAAGTTGCTTTACTCATGCACTGAGCAAGGTACATTTTTCACAACTTGCACATTATATTTTGATGTATGGCACTTTTGCTAATATGCTACGAAGCACAATATTTGATGAAATGGTCCTTTTGCTTTACATACGTATTGAAAAAAAATGATATACTAACATGTAAGAAACTTGCAGGGTTCAAACAAGAAAGTTTTGTGTCAGCTTTCTATGCTGGAAAGAAGCATGTCTCAAGGTAAAAAAAACATTATAAATATTCATTGAACAAATCTGATGTCGGTTTTTCTCTGAATATTGATGCCCAAATGCATGCCATAACTTAAAATCTGAATAACATATTATGTCTAATGTTATAGGCAAGGAAGATCAAGCTACATTGGTTGATGAAAGCATTAAACATGCAAAAGAAGCGGTAATGTTGGACATTAAGGATGGAAATTCTTGGTGTAAGATTCTACTTTTTCTTTCATAAATTAGGGTTTCATAACTGTCATGTACCTGTATGAAGTAGGTGCTACATTACTGTACCAGACATCATTGCCCCCTGGTACCACAGATCACTGTACCTGACATCGTTTTCCAAAATAAACTAAAGCAGAAGTTTATTTAGCTGAAGCTCGTTTCTCATATAAAATATAATTTGTGGGGGGGGGGTGGGTTTCTCTATGTGTTTGTAGGAATAGCAAGCAAGAACAATCTATACATATGCACAAGTACCTTGTTTTGAAATTCTTACTATACTTTGCTTTATATACAGATAATCTTGGAAATGCATATCTGACCAGTTTTTTTGTAACTGGTGCATGGGACCACACCAAGCTCCAGCACTCACTGAAAGCGTACCAAAATGCTGTGAGAAATCTCAGATTTACATAAGAGATGCACCAGTCAATTTCAGGGTCAACTTAACTTATTAAATATAGATTGATTTACTTTTTTCTATACTCAGGAGAAGGACGAGTTGATGAAATCAAATCCAGACCTTAGCTTCAATTGTGCTACTGTAAGTTTTGAAAAAAAATAAAAAAACTGATGCTACATAATATATATATTTTTTATTTCAAAATTAGCATGCATACTCTATTGTTACATCAAGTACACTAAAATAATTCATCATACTAGACACTAGCACTGCTGTTGTGCCATTGATAGTTTTATGTGATGAAAATATTTCAATTTGTGTAAAATATTGGTCACTTTGCCCTATCTTTTGCTATAATTTTTTATGCTCAAACTGAACAAAAATAGAGTCAAAACTGATATATATTGATCATATATATTTGAGTTTATATGAGAACATCTGGTGCAGGTTAGTTGTTTTGGCTCAACTGAACCTTGTCTTTGGTGGATTATTACTAACACAAAAATGCTGGATGTTAGTTGCGAACAATTCTAAAGATGTTGGTTATTATTTACAAATCTCAGAAGTTATTGAAGTTTGTTTTTTTAAATCCCCTTTTTTAGGCCAACAAGTATCTGGAAAATTACGAAAGGGCCCTTCATAGATTTGAAGCTGCCGCTTCACAGGACCCAAGCCTTGGTGGGGATGAAGAAGTTCGGAAAATAATTAATGTACTTGACAAGTTAGATAATTCAGTTAAGGTACTTAATTATCTTGTATTTAAATAATGTATCAGGGTGGTACCAAACTAGAATGGTACTGCTATTGATATGATTACAGTTCAACCATATATCTTTGTTCTTTATTTGGGTTTATGGCATCTTCTATACATTGTTGCATCAGATTAATCAATGGTAATAGGGCTTGATTTGGGGTTACGGGCGAAATTGGGGAAAGGGGTATTCTACCATACTGAATTCCACTAGATTAAAGTGGATATGTTTTCTATTGATCACCTCTTATATTTTTTTTGTAACTTTTGCTAGGTGCGAAACAAGAGGTTAGCATCAACGGCCTTAAACTTGAGTGAAGTCAGGTGTAAGTGTTCTTTTCGTCCCTTGAATTCAAACCTGTACAATGTTTTTTTTACCATTGAAAACTAATTATTGTTGGTTTTAACATAGTAGAACCGGCGTACAAGAAAGCCACTGTGAACTCTCTTTCAGAAGGAATCAACAATGGCGCAGCAGTTCTGGCAAAAGTGCTTCTTTTAGTAAAGCATGATAATATTGCTCCATTGTGAGTCCCTTCAAGGATCTTGATATGTTAAGAAATATATATATATATATATATATATATATTTTTTTTTTTTTGAATAATGAAGGGTTGGCACTGCTGTTGATACCGTCCTCCATAAAAACTGTTTGAAAACTGCTTAACTGTTATTTTTCAGTGTTCTTTTTTTTTTTGTTTGATTCAAACCCGTAGGCATTCATTGATTTAAAATGTAAACAGGATTACAGAGTTTTTCATTACATAACAAGGAAAGATAATAAAACAAACTACCTAAATTAAACTAATGTAGAGGTGCTGAATAGAGACAGCACTTTAGGGAAACTGATGTAGAGTTTTTCATTACATTTTTCAGTGTTCTTTTGTTGACTGTATATGATGTGTTTGTTTAATAGATTTTGTGGCTTTTTTAGGTATTATTTGCTGTGTGACTCCAATATGTGCTGCTTCATTCTATCGGTTTTTGGGCTCCAGTTTGAAGCCGTAAGAACAATTTATTTCCCCAACTTATTTTGTACTTCTATACATGATAGCATGTAGAACCAAGGAGGATCTGTAATCCACTAAAAATATGTATATATCTTTGTTCAATAGGTTAGGGAAGGTGATAATGTAACACTTCTCGGGCCTTGTTACAGGGCGGTCGATGTTTCATGGAAAGGCAAGGTAAATGAAAATAAGTAACTTGGAATTGAGTCTAAATGTTGTTCCACCTGTTGTTGACCTTTGTTAATTTATCAAATAAATAATCTTGGTTAGAGCTAATTGAATTTTAATATGAAGCAGCACTATCAATTCAAACTGATACGTGTCGACTTTGCTGAACAAATTCTGATAAATGGGAAACGACCTTCACTTCGGCATGTTGCACGTGCTTCTATCATTTCACAGAATAAATCATGACATAGTTGTGGCTTATGTTGTATTTTACGTTAGAGAATATTCTTTTGTTCAAATATAATGAAGCTTGTAATGTTAGCTAATTATTTCTTGCTTTACTGTGGCATTGTGCCTATGTAAGTTTGTAATATTTTTAGAGCTAGCTTATTATTTTTTTTTTGTTGCATCCAAATTGATTGGATTTTCTTTTAATATTGGCTTATTTTTTCTTTCTATGAACTAACTTAAAATCTGAAAAAAAAAATTAAACGTGATCAGTCATGTCAAATATAATGTGTGGTGACGATGTGATTATTTGTGTGATGCAACTACCCCAGACCATTCACGTATTGGTTGCATAATGTTACATTTTTTATTCACTAATTTTGAATATGTATAAGGAAGGATATTGCTTGTGATGTTGCTACTGCTCCTACTCTGACCTCTATGCAATGGCCTAGTTCACACAAAGCTTGTTTTACCATCTAATTTTGCTCTCATAATACTTGGTTGTTCTACTTATCACCTAAATTGGCACTTCAACTATAACATTATTATCATGAAGCCATATGCTTATTATAACATGTCCATCCAAAGAACATGCTTGGAGATGGCCATCAATTAAAAAAACTCTCATAATTCCAAAATTTAATGAAATCTAAAGAGTAAAGAAGAAATATTGACATTACAACTATCTACAAATGATTTAGACAAAACAAATTGAAATACAATTCTATTAGGTACGTTTATTTCACAAGGTCTCCGAGTTTAGAAGCCTTTCCACTTCATCATTTGCCTCAGCTTGTATGCGCCATTGCTATGTAAATATCAGGTACAAAAAAAGTTAATTCATAAATTTAGGAGCTATATAATATAGCTCGCATTTCACATATCTTTGAAAAAATTCACAAATTGAATGCTGAAAAACTGTACTTGCCTCTTCAAGATTATCTATTTCCATCATCTGCTGTATTTGTTCTGAGATTCTTTCCTGAAAACCACCAAAAAATAAATTAAGGCTAAGAGCACAAAAAAAGAAAAATCCACCTATGTTAGCAAATTAACAAATTAATTCTCCCATAAGCATATTATAGCAACACTTTATCATTTTGATCCTTAGGTTATGCAAGTTGGTTAATGATATATTACAAATAAAAGAGTTGAAAACTCACAGCACTGCTTGCCGCTTCAGCTGCAAGAACATCAGAGTTCATTTCCACTTCAATTTCGATCATGGAAGATATCTGTACTACCAAGAAGTATATAATCGATCATCTACTCTTTCATCAAATACAAATTGAAATTAATATATCGTACTGATTATTTACTTTAGCGTAGCTTTCTATCAGCTCGATTCTTGCTAGAAGGGCATTTTCCAAGTTTTCGCGCACCCGTTTTACTCTACCACGCCGTGCACTGTTCAGAGAGTTAACTAATATCCACTAGTGAATTCATAAAGGTGTGGTGCATAACATTAGATTGATGGCATTGAGTGAGCATAAATATACCGATATGATGGTTCTCCTACTGCTACTATTTTATTCTCCAACTGAGACATCCGAGCTAGCATCCACACCTTTAATTCAAAAGTAATCCCCAAATAAGCACATAAAACAAATTTACAGTATGTATTTTAATTAATTAAGCAAGAAAAGAAAGAAATATTATGAAGTTTTGAACTTGTTTGATACAGTCAGTGCCTTCCGGTACATATCATTAAAACCGAACTGCAATGGTATCGACCTTGGGCAAAGAAAGGATAAGACAAACCTCTTTCTCAGCAGCTTTTCTTAGATCCTTTATACGGTTCTGTAGCAATTCGTACTGTGATAAAAGCTGTTGCTTCAGAGCAACTATATCTACTGTCTTTTGAGGAAGCTAAACAAACAAAAGGATAAAAGAGAGGGAAGAAAATCTTAAGCTTTGATGTTAGAATAATCTGAAATATCAAAGTATGATAAATTTTGACAGTGATGCAACAGTATATGGAAATTTTTACATATCAAAGAAGCTATAAATAGGCACTACATTCTTGGTAAATTTTTTTTGCATGAAACGGTTCAATGACATTGCCAAATTGGTTAAAAATCGAACGATAAAAACTATTTTGTGGAGATATTTTACCTTACACAATTCAGGCAGTACCAGTTTGTTAACCACAGTATCCAACGCCGCTGATGCAAGCACAGTTGATGATATAATTCTAGGGACCCCAGGATCAAGAAATCCAGATATCACATCTCCACTAGCAAGCAATGCGAATGAACCCGCTACCAGATACGGGTTGATCAAACCTGACCCGAATTTTGCATCAGGAGGTATGAGCAACTCTGACACCTGACCGGTGGCATGATTGGTGATGCACATGGGCTCGCTAGGCCTGAGCCCAGATGATCTTGGGCCAAGTCTCAATGGGCCCAGTTGTCTGTATGAGCTTGATGGTGCCGATAGGGAGATTGTGACTCTTTCTCCTTCTTGAGCAGGTAGCTCAGGTGTTTTCGTAGCAAACCGGTGTGTGCGAGCCTTACCGGAAGGAGTCTGTACCTGTATTGTATTTAAAAAATATTGTATATATAAGATACTAATGGACACCAATTCGATCAGCCCCAGCATTCCCAGTATTGTTATATATTGTCACAACCTTTTTAAACTCTAAGAGCAGCTGGTCGGTCCAAAGGTACCAGAGTTAGAGATCCTGAATTCAAATCCTGTAACACCTCTATTATTAAAATTTACTTCCTTCAACAATTTTGGGACTAAAGGCTTGGTTGTTGTTGTTGACAATTTTGCACGTGATGGATCTGTCAGTAAAATTTTGCACCTGAGGTGGAGTATTGAAAAAGTAAAATACAAAATGACCACTCTTTTTATCAGAAAGAGTTCAATCTAAGGACGTTATACCACCAGTTTATGATGACTAATTAACAATTCACTATTCAGTATGACTTTCAAAATTTGCAGCTGAATAGTAGCGGATAACCGGTATGGATTCCATAGTTTCTGATAAATCAGTACAGTACCATTCTCTGGTATGGTCAGGTCCTGGCTAGAAGTTGGGCGTCATCTGATTTCTTTTTTCTTTTTACATGAAACAAAAAGCACAGAAAAGCACAGAAAAGCACCAGAACCAACTTACTGATTTAAATTATAACTAACCCAAGACATGAAATCTCACAATGCTAAGAAAGAATGGATACCACAATGGAATGGATAGCAGAAGGAAGTTCATCTTTCTTTACTTTGAGAAAAATCAAAGCCTTTTCCCAACCAGAGGTGTCCATGCTGCGTTCGGCAGGGAGAGATCCTTAGAGAAGTCAATGTATACCATCAATACTGTGTTTAGTAACACATCCACATAAGACTTGGTTTTAAATCATGCTGCTCTAAACAGGTGCTAGAATATGCCGGTTCATAGAAGAAAAGACGGCTTGTAATTGGTATTTCATTGCTAAAATATGTGTCCAAAGTAGAACTTCATTTAATAGTTTATTCAGCAACTACTGACCTTATTTCTTCAGACTCAATGCTGACTATGTCCCCAGAAAAGAGTTCGTATTGGTAGCGGCACTTAGAGCACGATGCAATCTAAAATAGGAAAATAAATAAATTTTCCAGCCAATAAAATTGTACTAAGATTTATTGATTGAGATAGTTCTAGGATATTGTTTCATGGCTGCAAAAGAAATACTAACTTGAGAAAAGTACTTGATACTTCATAACTGATATAGGGGTAATTAGTATTTTTACATAGTAAAAATACTAACCTGAGTTCCATTCTGAGGTTGTGCTACGGCAATTGCTACCTTACAAGTCGGGCACTGAATAACCAACCCAAATAGAACCTAGAATATGAGTATAAACAATATTGGCACTCAGCAGAATTCCCTGCTTTTCATGTAAATAAGATTGGCATTATTTTCAAAAGAGAATGCTGCAAATGAAATGTTACCTCTTCTTCAGAAGAAATACCCATGCCACAAACATAACCAATAATCCTAAGTGCATCATTTACACGCAAAGAAGTCGCTAATCCTTGAACAAGTAGTGCATAAGTATGAATATCAGGCCGAGGCCACCTCCAGGTTTTAGTGACTACCTTCCCATCCAACCCATCATCTAATTTCATAGAATTATATATATATTCATCAAACACCGCATCTTATGATGTCAAGCTACTATTGGTTCCCAAATTTTTTTTTGCTAAAACACCAAAATTGAAACCTGGAGAAAGCCCTAATCGCATGGCATCAAACAAAGATAGAGCCAATTCAGCATTTCCCCTCTCAAGTGCAGCTGCAACGAGAGAATTGCAATCTGAGGTATTCATTTTGACGACGCCATTACTCCCTGTTAACTCAGTAATAACGTCGAGCACTTGATCTGCATCTTTCGCTCCAGAGAGACGCCTCAGCAGCTCATCATCTAGAGATCCAATTGAGGGTTTCTCAGAGGTAACTCCATCTTTGCTGGTGCAATATGCTCTTAATACGGGAGTAGGAGGAGAGGAGGTGCAGGGAGAGAGATAAGAGAAAAGCGTGCAGTGGGAGGTAGCGATGGTAGGAGGGTTTTTGAAGGAGTAAGAGAGAGGAGAGAGGGGAGGAGAGAGAAGGCTGAGAGCCATTGCCTCATTCTACAGTTCCACTCTGCTTGTCAGAGAGAAGGAAGGAAAGAAGGCGCGCTTTCGCAGAGTGGATTAGAAATGGATGGCTGCTACGAGTGGTGCAATTCAGATCATATCAGGTACCTGACCGAGTTGAATGAGATCTATAGCGTTTATTTTAATCAGATACGAATCTCAAAATAGGCCTAAAGAAGATCGGACAGCTGGGTTTAACTCAAGTACCTCAGGTACCTGAGGGGATCTCACAGTGCGGGACACTTGTCAGGCACGAGTTCAGCGCCTCTTACACTTAAGTACTGAAGACGCCCGGACAGATCGGACCGTCCATTCCAGATAGAATGGTTCAGATCGGATTTAACTTTATGTGATAACATGGTCAGGGAAATTTTTTTTGGTAGAAAATAATAAAAAATAAGATAGAGAAATAGAAAGACTACAATAATTCTATTATTGATAGAAAAACCGGTACAAATTTTATCGATCCTGAAAATAAAAATAAGACTTTAGATCGGTATAAATTATACCGATTCTAACACAGAAAAGATAGAGAGCACCAAAAAGCACTCTGTTAAAACTTGAAGGTTTTAGGTCGTGGAAAACGCAAGGCTCCCGGCTCCGGCTTGTGATTCCCTGCAGAAGCAGTGATACTGTTACGCTCACAAGATCTGCTTCCGCACGAAGATTAACGAAGTAATTTGTAAGTTCTATCTGTTAATTAACATTGGTATTAGAGCTTTTATAGCATGTATTTTGGTTTTAATAAATAACATGAATTGTTCCGAAAATTAATTTCATGTTTCAGAAAAAAGCACAATTTGAAAATATAAAATTATTTTTTCTGTATGATAGTTAATTTTTCAGATTTAATTTACAATTTTTGTTTTGTAAATTTGATCAATCTAAATACGAATTGTTAAAATAAAACATATTTATTTTTATTCATTGTTTTGGAGATTTTTTAAATGTATTTTTTGGAGATGCATTACAAAACAGTGATCTTGTATAGTGGAAATGAGAGATGCAACGTAAAACAATGCATCTTAAGTTTATTTCGGATCTTATACAACTGGGTTAAACAATATTTTGGTACAAACGAATTACAACCGTCCAAAGAACCATTTTTTCTCAAGAATTGTCGGACCATTTGGTTTTGCAGATTAGATGGTTGATATTTGGTGTGGACCATTTTTATAATTCCGGATTGTACGGAATCCATTTCTAATTCAAACAGAGGTAATGGACGGGTCCATTACAGTCGGAATTGAAGAGATCAATACACCGGTTCAAGGATAAATGAACTTGGTCCATTTCTTGCTTGTGAACCGCGAAAAAAATATTTTTGTTACCACTGGGGATTGAACCCGCTTCTCTTGGAAGAGAGCCATATACCCTAACCACTATACGTACTATAATAATTTTGATAAGTTTGGTCCAATATAAAAAGTTCAAACTACATATATTTTTCTTAATTAGTTTATTTAGAAGTACCAAACGGTCTCCTTGACAAAAAGAATAATCACAGTACGATGTACCTCAAAACCATTTTTCGATCATTTCTATGGAATCAAAATATTGTTGCAATCAATCCAATATCCTATATTATTTTAAATAATTTCTAAAAATATAAAAGTCTAGCATAAGAGTTTACCATGCCAATTGAAATAGGTATAACCCTATATATGTTGTGCCTGAGATTCTGATGCATGCAAAATTGAAAAAAAGGTTCGTTTAGGTGTGGTTAATACTCAAATTGTGTTGCTTAGTGATATGCACGTCAAAATACACGTCAATATTCTACTCTCAGTACTTGTGCCTGTAACTGAAATAGGCAATAGATGGGGTTCCAGTTAGTTTATTCATTAACTCTGGTCAATATATATTGATTATTTATTGGTCCTAGCATATGTTGATGTAAAGTTAACTGTTGGCTGCACAATGTATGGATTATATATATGGCAAACATTGATCTATTTTTTATCTATACTCAATGCTGCCACACATCTAAGGGCTTAAAGCATGCCAACACTAAATAACTGACTTGGCTCCAATCTCCATATAATTGGACATGGGCTAGGATGTGAATTTCCAAGTGTGTACTCACTTTTATCACTAGTTTAGTGAGAGTTAATTGTTGCAGAGATCTATATGAGCGAGCATGCTTTGATCAAGAGATGAATTAAACAAACTTGTTAATTCATGCATAATTCGCAATTCATATATACCTGAAATATTAAATTAAAGTAGGGTAAATTGAAGTGACAAATTAATGATTTAAAAGAATAATATCTTTTTCCCAAGAGTACACTATAATCAAACAATGATATCTTATTAAGTAGTATATAATATATATAGTTCACAATCCTGCCAAACTTAGGTATTGTACTAAAATAGATGATTAACCTCCTTAATTATGAAAAATATCGTGTAATGTGAACAACTAATATATCTTTTCAAGTGGAATGAGGAGAATCATTTTATTTATTTATTCATCATTTATTTTCTTCTAATTTAGAGGATAATAAGCTTAACTCTCTCTCTCTCTTCATTTTTCTTTTTCTTTTTCTCCTTTTTCTTCCTTTTTTTGTTTCCAAACGTGAGAGCATGTAATTAGTTCTAGTGTTTTAAAATTCGGTTTATTCGGAATATTTGTATTCGGTTGGAATCCGCATAGAAATTAAGTATTTGGTCTAATATTCGATTTCGAATATTTGGCCGCATATTGATAAGCTGAAATGATATCTATTGAAACCTAGGATTTGATATGTATTTTAAGCCAAGTTTTGTTGAAATTATGTTTGATTAGGTTAGAAATATCCAAAAGTTCAATTTACTGTCCTAGTTATGTTTATTTTGCAGGTAATCAAGTATTTGGAGATTAACGGAGCAAAACGGGTGATTAGTAGCAAGTCAGCACGAAATTTGGAGTATTTTCACTTTCATTGCGGCCCTCAACCAATCCAGAAATTCTTCAGTCTTCAGAAGGCTCACTGACTCATCTCTTGCGGCCCGCAACCAAACTTCTTGCAGCCCGCAATAAGGCGATTACAGACCCCGAATTGGTTATTTTTAAGGATTCAGACTGGGCTTTGCTGGGTCATATATATAGAGACCTGTAGAATAGAATAGGGACGTTTTTAGACAGAATTTTCTAGGTTTTTAGAAGAAGAGAAAGAGAGGAGAGAAGAAGGAAGAAGAGAACATCATTTTCATTGATCGGGTTTTATTATTTTCTGTCCTTTGGAACTCCTTGACTTGTTTATTTGATTTGTGCCTTAGCCATGAATGGCTAAAGGTATTTCTAGGATTAATTTTGGCTGTACTTGAAACTTTTGTTATGATTTAGTTGATTTTATCGCATATTTTCATGTTCTTTGTTATGACCAATTCTTTATTCTATTTGATTGTGAAGACTTAATCGAAATTGCATGAAATCTTAGGATTTGGTATTTTTAATTGAGAAATTGAATATTAAGTCCAGACCATAAAGAATTAGGTATTTGATAGGCTAAGTACCGAGAGGTGATGCTTGTCTTATATGGATTTTACCTAATTGTTTAGAAAATTGTGCCAAGTACCGAGAGGTGAAAGATAATTTCTAGATCAATTAGGACAGCCAAGAACTTAATGACTTTAGATTAGTGTAGCTAAGTACCTAGAGGTGACGTTATTCTAATTTAAAGATGGTATTAATATAGAGATATCACTTTGTACCTACAACATCCAACTGTGCCTTCATAAATATAAGAACAAATTTAACAAACCAATTAATCATAACACTAGTTGATAGTAACCCTAAGAAACCCTAATTTCTCATTCTCATTAAAAAAAAAATCCTAGAATTCGCTTTAAGACTTTAGTATAATTCAGTTTAATCGCAATTAAACCTACCATTGAACAACCAAAAACCTTTTACTCCCTTTTACTAAATTAAATTGTTAGGTTAGAATTGATATTCTGACTTGTTCCTGTAGAGACGATCCCTAAGTACTACTCGATAAGGTTGTACACTTGCAACCGTATTGAGCGCAATTTGGGAATTATTACTTGTAGTGCTCAAACCACATCACATATCCGCATATTCGGCCTCATATTTGGTTCTACATATTCGGTATTTGGTTCCGCATATTCGGCCGCATATCTGCATATTCGGTCGCATATTCGGCCTCTGATGTAAAGTATTAGATACTTTCTTAATTGACATACAAAGTAATATGAATTCTCATTTTAAAATCTGCATATATAAATCCGAATATGCGATGGCCTTCTGCATACTGCATAATTAGAACTGAATATTAAAATACTGATTAGTTCTCATGGTAAATATTTTGGATCAAGTTATAATAAAAATTGAATTGGAGGTTATAATTTAAAGATGTGCATTCTATTTATCTACATTTATTTTAAAAAAAAAAGTTACGGATTCAACTTGTCAATCCATGTCAAAATTTTTTATCATAACATGTATATATATATTCAGAAATGAAAATATAGCCAAGCACTGTTTAGCACAGTGGCTGAGACATATGTCTCTGTGTGGAAGGTCTTAAAATCGATCCTAGCTAGCAAGATTATTTAGAAAGTGTGTCTAAAGACTTATGTCAAAGAAAAAAGAAATGAAGATATAATAGAACTAAAAATATTGGCAGTATTAATTTTATCTATTCATTATTTCAAGCTCAGCTAGTAATTTATTGAAATTTTAAAATAAAAATCGACGAATAAGCATAGGAGCGCCAACTCACCAACACGTCCCCAATGTGATAACTTGAGCCTTTAATGTACTAACTTGGTTCAAACTACTAACTTGAGCTTTTCATCTCTCTCAATTTGAGAATCTTGGCAGGGGCTGCCAAAGTGATAACTTGAGCCTTTAATCTTGATTCACTAAAAAGTTATACTTACGCAGGTATAATTACACTTCTATTTTTTTTTTTTTTTTTAAGTTATTCATTTTGATTTTATACAATATAAATTTGAACAGCATATGCATGCATGAATGGCACAAGTACATAAAAATTGACGTTTCAGATTCTTATTCACTTTTTTATTTTTATTTTGAATAAATCCTCTTATTCATCACTTTTCAATTGACATTTGAAGTGTACAGCAAGAATTAAGCAAGAGATTTTACTTCATCTTTTGCTTCTCAATCAAATAAATGTGGTCAAAATGAGAGAGCTCAGAGTAAAGTATTTGGCAAAGTTAAAGAAGGTACGCATTTCAAATTTACTTTTCTATCATGGATTTTTGTATTATTGTGGTATCAGCTTCAGTCTTTCAGAGCGTTCAGACTTCAGCCTATCAAGCAAGAATCACATTAAATTGCACATGGTGTCGGCTACGTACTGTATTTACGTAGTTTAAGAGCAAGCTTGAGCCTTGTGATTCATTCAATTACTTTCATTTTTTTAAGCAATCCAATCGTTCCTCTGCTTGTCATGCCAATAGTACATTCCTGCAATTATGATTTTGAGTTTGCACCATTCACAAATTGTACACATCATTTTAATTTGAATTCTCATTTATTTATTTAGGTACAACCTTTTGGCATAACAGCAAATTGTCACATATTTTATACACAGTGTAACTCCTCTAGGTACAGATGGGGAAATCCCAGCCGTCCGATTACATTTTGTCCTATGTTTCCTGGAATATAGTCCCCCCAAAACTCACGAGAGTACTGTATGGGTACCTGAGTACGTATCCTCTGAGATATCTCAATTTTTGCGTGACCTACGTGTTCGGTGTCTATTCGGGGATAGCGTAGGCGGGCAGTATTATTTTACTTTGAGATTCGTGCAAAACTATTTAAACGTTTTAGATTTTCCCTAAAGTCAAGCAAAGTTTGAGATATCTCAGGGGATGCGAATTCGTGTACCTGCGGGTTGTTATCAACCTTTTCATATCTATTGAAATTCCCAAATTAGTTATATGTAATAAGTCACTGAATCATAGATATTAACCTGTCAGTGATTCGTTACAGAAACTTCACCACAGAATCTGAAACAGAGAATTTGAATGCAAATTTTCCCGTTGTCGGTTATCATGACCATGCCTTCCAGTCTATATTTTGTTTCCTTGCTTAATCCCATAGTCTCTTTTTTCTCCCCCAGTTTTGCAAGAGACAAATGGAGAAGAGTGAGAATGAGAAACCAGAAGCGAAAGCAGGAGCGATTAGTGCAGCACCGGTGAGTAGATGTTCTTCCTTTCTCTGCTCAGAGGCGACAACTGAGGCGGAGCAGTTTCAAGGTTCTCTTAGAGTACGTTGAATTAATTAATGAGTTCTTTTTTTTTTTAACTTATTGATTTACTTTCTTGGACTGCTAAAAAAATCGAGGAATCGAAGAAGAAAATATGTAATCATTTCACACTTCATTTGGTTGATTGTTCGATTATATCGATTGTAGGGGACAATTCTCATTTTTCCTTTTGACAGCTCTAGTTTTTAAGTCCTCTCTGCCGCATTTATATCATCTGTTCGGTAATTGGTACAAAATTTTTTTTGGAAAACATTCCCCCCATGTGAACTGACTAGAAGTTCTTTAATAGTCTATTGAGCTTGCTTTTTTTTTTTTCAAATTAAATGGTTCCGGATTTGTTGTGCATTATACATCATAACCAGTATTTTAAAATTCGATTCTCATTCGGTATGCGGAAAGCCACCGCATATCGCATATACGGTATGCGGCCGCATATATGGATTTTTATTCGGATTTATATATACGGATTTTAAATGAGAATTCGTATATATAAACAATTAATATGTGGTATGACTCATTGTTAATATACTCCAAACCGGTATTTTTATTACTGTTAATATATTCTAAACCGGTAATATGTGGTATAAATCACTGTTAATATACTTTAAACCGGTATTCTATCACTATTAATATACTCTAAACCGGTAATATGCTACACACTTCATATTCGGACCGAATATAGATTTTCTATTCGGATTGCAACTTAATAGGAATATTTGGCCGAATAGACTGAATTTTACCACACTGATCATAACATTTGCATAATTCAACTTGATAAGTCATTTAATCTCCGAACACATGTTAATTATACACTTCACACACACACACAAATATATAGAGGTTGGTTAATATCAAAACATTTGTTCCGGAGCTCTGTGTGTGTTAATTATATATAAATGCCACCTGTACCATTAATTGATTATAATTTAATCATTATGCACTTTTTATTTGTCATTCTGGCACCATGAAATGCGATTGAAACAAAGAAAAACAATTGAATAACTAATTTTGTGTGAAATGATACCAGGAACTGAAGGACTTGCGTTCTCAGCTTCACCAGGCAGCCAATTACTGTGAGGATGCATTTCTTAAGGAAGAGAAGAAGAAAATGTGAGCCTTATTTTTTTTTTTCTTGTAGTTTTGGCTTCTTTTTGCCGAAACATAGTTTTGTAGGCCGCAGTTGCATGTACAAAATATTTCTTCCTGGTTATATTGGTTCGTAATATCAATATCTAAATTTTCAAAGTTCAAACAGTCAATCAGAACCATTCAATATGATCTCCATTTCAAAATGTACCAATAAATAAAATATTACATTGATTAAAATTTTTTTACTATTTTTCAGATAGGTAGAAAATCACTTGATCTAAAGATTCTAGACCATTCAAAATTAGTTTTTTTTTTCTACGTATCTATAAATGGTAAACAATTTCTAAAAAATTTAAAATTTAGTAAAGTATATTTTCATATGGAGATCATGTTGAACAGTTCATATCGACTATTTGGATAGTACATACCAATAAGTGCCATGCATAGTACCATAGCCTCACTCCATACATATATATGTACAATTAATGAACTTTGAAATATTAGTAAAAATATGTAATCGAAAGTTACCCCTCTCACAAATCCATAATAAGAGTAGAACTAGGGTGCTCTTAAGTTCACCAAGTCTCTTTGTAAACTCAACTCTAAAATCTATCGGATTGACTTTAAATGACGAATCCGAACTTTTGAAGCTCTTCTATCTTATGAGTGATGCATCTACATGTAAAAAAATTAAACTTTTGAATTAATTAAGTATTAATTAATCAAGCGATCAAAAGTAGAATATTTATATATTAATTTTAATGCATTCATTTTTTGAACAATTTTTGACCACTTGACTCTATAAATAATTAATTCAAGATTTTAAATTTTTTGCATGTAGACGCATCACTCGTAAGATATAAGAGTTTCAATAGTTTGGATTCGTCATTTGAAGTCAATCCGGTAGATTTTAGAGTTAAGTTCATAAAGAGGCTTGGTGAACTTAAGAGCACCCTAGTTTTACTCTCCATTATAATGTCTAGTTCGAATTAAATAATAGCAGTAACCATCACATGTGCTTATTTGCACCATGAAGGATACTGGACAGTACAAAGAGTTACATATGTGATGCAATTGTGGCTGTGATCGATCATTTGGGGACGGTATCATCAAAACTAGAGCTCGAGTTGTGCAACATTTCCAAGGCCTCACAAACCGAACAAAAGATGGATTTGTTGAGTCAGGTCAGTAACAGGAACAAAATTTATAATTTTGTTGTTAGTTTTTGTTTGATGTTCTAATAAAAAGAGATTGATACTGTCAGAGGCTTCTGATGTGCCAGCAATTCACAGTTACTGCTGAACTGGCGACAATCCAGTACAGAGAAAAGTTACCGCAACACCACCATCACTATGTGTCTGAAGGTCGGATTCTTTTATGATTTAAGACAAATTTTCATGTGTCCTGTTCTATTTCTTTTATTTATTGTTTTGTAATTAAATTTATAGTCTTTATAATTTAGTGCAACTGTGAACAATTGTCACTAAATAAAATGACTGGGGATCAATAAATTCTCTGTTACTTCAACATAAATTTGTTTCTTTTGCCAGTAATGTTGGCATGGTTTATTTTTTGGTGTCATAATTCCTAACCTTAAATGTTTTAAATCAAAATTTTATTGTCATTGAAATTACAGGTCAAATTTTGAAGCAACACTACTCTAGCTCAAGGTAGTTTTTTTTCCCCTTTTAAATAGCATTTTTCTTTGTGAGAAGATTGATATAAAAGTTTTCTTTATTTAGTAACAGGGAAGGGGTTTGTCAAAAATTGATGGATTCACATAGAGAAGAGAAACTTGGATTATCGGGGAGATTTCAGCGTACCGAATGTGGTAAAGCATATAAACCCTTTAACATTAACCCTAATTATTTACGATAAACCAACTAAACTCAAACTTTATATATGCTGATAATTAATTTTTAAAGAGAACTCGATGAGATTTGATCAAATTACTTGGTATTTGGTACAGCATTAACCAAACATCTGGTAGAGCAAACATTCTTCTTTCAAAAGAGCAGCTCATGTGCTTGTAAAAAAGGAAATAAGCAAACATTCTTCTTTCAAAATCCTTCTGCGATAAATTAGTTTTTCAGGAAAGATTCTTCAACTCTGCTCATGTGCTTGATTTTTATTGTCAGGAAAAGAGCAGCTCATGATTCTATCACCATCAACTAGACTCAAGGTAAAGCAAATATATTCTTTTCTAAAATTCCCAAAAAATTGTAAATTAGTTAGGGAATTTAGAAAAGAAACAGAGAAACATGCTTATATTAGAATTTAGAAAATTATCACTCTAATGAAAAGAAAAAAAAATCATATTTGCAATTGTTTATTTTGCCCCACTGTAAAATGTAAGAGAAATGTTGAAGAAAGGATATGATAAGATTAAAAAAATTAATAACATAAAAATAGGTTGGGACAGATGAATTACCTGTTGAGATTTAAAGAAGGAACTGTATGAGAAAAAAAAAAAGTTCATCAGAAAAATGGAACCAAATATTCACAAACACACATTGTTTAGTTTGTAATTTTTATTAAGGTGTATGCATTTAATTATGATTCTTGTATATGCGTTACAGGACTCAAATAATTTTGGAGGTGATAATAAGAAAAAGGTTCAGCAAGGAAGTAATTTCCTGGCATTTCTTAGCAAGAATAGAAAGAAATCTCAATTACTGAGGCGCAGAGTAGGCTAATTACTCAGCTGAATCAGTTGTAATTGTTTTACTGATTCATTATAAATTTATGACACAACTTCAGGTGTTGTACTGAACCATTAATGGGTTATTATTTTTTATATACCTAATTATTTTATATATACAAGAAGTGCTTATCAGTATAGTACTTGATGTGAATGCAAATTTATTTGATCTAACTGATATTTGTACATCAGATAGGTACAATTGAATGAGTTTCAGTTGATGAATTTGAGTTTTTTTTTTTTTATATTTTAAATATAGCAGAGAGACAGAGTTTTAGTCAAAAGGAAAATTCTAACAAATTCTTTTTTTAGAAAGTCACAAAACTCCTGAACAGAAATAGTGAGAAAAAATGATAGAATTATTTTGTTTACAGTTGTAGAAAATAACTGTGTTTATAAACTTAATTAGAAACCACTAACCTCCCTCCTTTGGCTCCACCTTTAATCATCCTCTATGACCATAAAAACTCTAAAGAAAGGCAATTGATGTCTGTTAGGAAAATCCAAATTGCATCTTCCTTTCCTTCAATCCATTACTTTTTTTCTTAAAGGGATGGCGATATCTCTCCTCCCTTTCCTAATTGTTCTCTCCTCCGCCGCAGTCTCCTTCGGCACCTCTCACACCTTGGACCTGACATTGCCTCCTACATTGACTGAGTCGCAAGTCGCAACTCATTTCAAGGCATGGGCTAACAAGGGAACCGCACGAGCATTCCTCAAAGCTCACAACGAGATCCGCGCAAACTTCGGTGTCAAACCTTTAAGGTCACAATTATGTAGCATTTTATAGCATCATTTTTTTAAAACCAATGGCACTTTGAATTTATAAAGCTATGAAGATCAAAAGTAAATGAGGGTAAAATCATATAAAATTTTCATATTGCGAATGAGGATTAATTCTACAATATCCATAATATTTTACTATGAATTATATAGAAAATCACGTGTAAATACAAAAAATTGAAAATAAATGGAGCTGATTGACTCTAATTCTTTAAATGTATCTCGCCCCTGGAAGGCCTCATACTGAAATTGCGTAAAAATACATTTTACAAATAGTGTAATTTTCTTTCTCTTTGCTGCGCAGGTGGGATCGAAGTTTGGCACGCACTGCCAGGCACTGGGCCTACAAGATGCATAATGCGTGCAGCCTGACGCACTCTCAAACTCAATCGCGTTATGGAGAGAACTTATTTGTCGGGCAGGGAAAGTGGACGATCAAGGAGGCAGTGGACGAGTGGGCCAAGGAGAAGAACAACTATCACTGGAAGGACAACAGTTGCAATGCCAACAAAATGTGCGGCCATTTTACGCAGATGATTTGGGCCCAGACCGAGGCCGTCGGCTGTGCCAAGATCCACTGCAATGCCACCTTCATATTCATAACTTGCGACTACTACCCGGGCGGCAACATTCACGGTCACTGGCCTGTCGCGAACCACCAAAAGTTTGTGCACTGATTAAATGGGAGGGGAAGATTTATTTTTTGATGGATTATATGTATGTATAGGGAAGGATTGTTTTTTGTTTGTTTAATTTACTTTTCTTTTTGTCTTCCTAATCATGGGTAATTTATTATTTTGATTAATTATTTTATTTCTTTAATACAATATGATTGATGTGGTGTATTTATGTATATATATAGTACATGTGGCTTTAATTTTTATTGGCAATTATCGGATATTATTAATTATTAGCTCCGGGTAACATAATTTTAATTTACACGCCGAAAAAATTGCAAATGATATCAATTGAACGAATTTCTGGTCACGGATGAAAGGCCAAAAAGATTTTTTTTTTTTTTCCATTAATTCAGTTTTGAAATGTTATCAAAACTAGACCGGATATCGATCCGGTAAAGATTCAGATCAACGGCTTACTCATTGTACCGGTAAGTCAACCGGTTCAACTGCTGGTTTTTCAAATATTTTTACATTTTATCTATAACAATTGACACATGAGTATCGATGCAACTTAATAGGAACATTTACAAGTAAATTAGCTAAAACATAATCAAAATTTCAGGTTTACAAGTCAAAATAAAATTTATCCTCTCATTGCTTCACAAATACAACGATTATTTCCAAGTAATACAAGATAATTATAAAAACAACACGAGAGATTGAATTAAGATATCCTTGTCTATAGATCTTCATTGTTACAGTAATTCTTCGTGACCTAAAAGCAGGAATAATTTCGCTTCTTTGTTTGTATCTAAATCCTTCAATTCATTCCCTTCTTTTGTTAACAATTCCTCGATCCTTTTGTAGTTTTTTTGGAGGTTTAAAACGTGGATATGGAGATTTTTTTTTTTTTTTTTGATAAAAAGGCCTAGGTCCATTTTCATTGCTGAAAAAAGTTAACTTACAACCACTAATTAGTCAGAGTATCAGCCAAAAACTAATATAACTCCATAATCGCAACATATCAGCTGGAGCCATACTACCACAAAATATATCTCTAAACAACTGTCTATAAGCAACAATGCTAACAAAAAAGATCATAAGCCACACACAGTGGGGGCTGAGAAATGTATCAACAAAAACAGAAAGATCAATGTTCTTTCTAGTGCTACAGAGCATGTTCTTCATTCGAGAGACTGATCCTCTGCTGCAGTAAGAAGGTCATGTGGGTGCCAGCTATCTACTGGTATCTCATCAAGCTTCTCAGGTAGCCAAAGGGCAGTGCACTCCTATACTTGTGTCTTGACAGCACTTGTCCAATATTGTACAAGGGAAATAATAAGCAATATAATTTGTTTGACTTGTCTTTTTCTTACCTTTGTCAAAGCACAAGTCATTCCAATACTTTCACAAGGTCCACAGCATACGGCACTAAGAACGAGTAAGAATGCAGCTCTATGAAAAGAAGGTAATTGATTAGCAAAGTAAATAATGTCAGAAAATTTGCGCCAATGAACCATAATTGATTGACAAGATCCCATCCAAAACCAGATTTGTTTAGTAAAAGAGCAAGTGAGGAATAGATGGTTGACTGTTTCGGGGAGTGTACATAATTGACATGTAGTATCACCAGACCATTCTTTTTTTCTCAAATTATTTTTGGTCAGAATCCTATTCTTTCCAGTTAGCCACATAAAAATTCGAATTTTGAAAGGTACAGGAACTGTCCACCATAATAAAGCTTGTTTAGGTTGAATGCCCCTAAAGTTTAAAAACCTATACATGAACTGAACTGTATATTTACCCGAATTGTCTCATCTCCAACTAAGTTTAAAAACGTGAATATGGAGATGGGTGACGATTTTGAGAAGTTTCAAAATATATATGGAGATGTGAAGGAATGTCTTAAGAGCATTTTCATCCCAGTAATTAATTGAAATGATTTTTTAAATGATTGTTAACTACTTTTTTAGAAATTAAAATCTTTCAAATTTCTAAACATTCACATTTAATTCTGAAATTAATTTTAGAGTTTTATTAAATCACGACAGATTAATTAGAAATAATATATTTTAAATAACTTGAGCGAATCGTTTGGCCACACTACAGCAAAATGACCCTTCTGTGACCGGCCAAATTGGTCACAGAAGAGTAAATCGGTCACAGAAGCCCGAATTCAGTCGCAGATGGGTCGGTCGTAGCTGCTCCGTCACTGATGCCCTCCATGATGACGTCACTGGTCACAGAAGACCCTTCAGTGACCGATTAAAATCCGTCCCTGATACCATATGATGACGTGGCTGAACCTCATTAGCAACCGCCTGATCGGTCTCTGATGTGTCCAAATCGGACGCAGAAGGGTTATTTTTTTTTTTTATAATTTTTCTGTTTTTTTTTCTTTTCACCAATTGGTACGAATTGTACCAAACGATAGAACTCATTATGTTCATTTATTTTTTTCCAGCCCAATCGTGACGAATCATACCAAACAATTAATTAATTAACAAACAATTCAAATATAGTAACGTACCAAGCAATTTAACAAATTCAAAAACAATTCACAAGCAATTTAATTGGCACGTAACGCACCAAGCAATTCACAAATAATACATAAAGGAGGTTTTCTTCGAGTATCGCGCACCGGCGTCGGGCGGGGGTTGGGCGGCACGGTGTCGGACGAAGATTTTCTAGTCTAACCCTAAAACGCGTGGAGACAGGAAAAAAGAAAGAGATTTGGCGGGCCTTTTTTAGGGGATACTCTTCTGCAACCGGCCAAATCGGTCACAGAAGGGTAAGGCGCCGGTCACAAAAGAGTTTTGTCGCTGGAGATTTTTTTCTTTTTTTAAAAAATTGGTCTTCAGTGACCGGCGACCCAACCGGTCGCTGATGACTGAAAATGTTGTAGTGCCAGCATGACGTTTAGAACAGTTTTTTTAATAAGAAACTTTGCCCAATAGTTTATAAATAATAATCTGGAGTATATATATCTCTGAAATTAAAATTGAAATAGCCACATCAGATTAAAAAATCTTCTTCTTTCTTGCGGCCTCATCCGTGAAGTTGATATTTTAAACATTTTTTTCTTCATCAAATTTACTCAAATTTTCTTCATTAGTTCACACCTACAAATAAAATCTAAAACTACCGTAGTAATCCGATATTGTTGCTAAAATATTAAATATATAGCATAAAAACAAGGTATTTGACTAATTAATTAAAATGTCAAGTAAAACTTTATCAAAATATATATTCGTTTTGTACTCATCATCAAACAAGTAAAATATACATTAGCTTAAGCCAATTTAATTAATTCCGAAAAAATATTTTACCTCTTCCGACAAATTAATTAATTAACTTATTCCACACACTTATTTGTTCCACTAAATAAAGATACATTTTCAACGTCTTACTTAATTTTTCAAATAAATTAATTTATTAAAGCTAATAAATAAAATATAAATACAATAATAAAAGGAAGTAAACAACTTATTATTTCTTAAATTTAAGTACCAAATCAAACATGATATATAGAGCTCATCTAACGAGAGCTAGAGAAACACCAACAGTTATTCAACCATGCTAAGCGCCAATCTAGCTCCTCCCAAAAGTTTCTTTAAAATTCACAATCATATACCATGATCGAGGGCACAATGCGTGCCACGTGGCATCCATCCAGCGGACCTAATTATTGAACCAACGTGTTCTCTGTTAGAACTTAGAACCACCCCAGGAGGCCAGGAGCAAATTACCATTATATATATATTGACACCTCTCTCAAACCCTAATCCACAAGCTTGACTGTTTTCTCTCAGCTACTATTACTGCTAGTGCTATCTCGTTTACAAAAGAGTTACTATAATGGCTACTTTATCATTTGCACTCAGCTCCTACATGTCAGTGAGGGCACCAGTTGTTGCTCAGAGGAGCCGCCTTGTCGGCCTCCCCTCTGTTAGATCGTTGCCACGGAGGACTGTTGTACGTTGCCAAAATGAGGCAAGTATGTATGTATATATATCCTCATAAATTTCTTTTATACCTTTGATGTGTCTGAGTTCTATTTACATGGGCATATATAATTTGTTCATCCATCCTTTTTTTCTTTTTAAAGAATAACATATCTTGGATTTTAAATGTCACCATTATATTGAACCCGGGTATTTGTTATTATTTTAGAATACTGAATAGACATGTAATAGAGTATCAAATACTGTACTTATTTCTTATTCTCATTAATTATGCAGCCGGGACAGCAACCTCTGGAGCAACCTAAACCTATACCTAAGGTACCTTAACAAAAATATATAATTGAAATAAAAATGAGAACAGTTTAAACTACTGTTACATGATTTAAGTTTCTAGTTTCTACAACTAATAAATTAATTGAAAAATATTTTTAGGTGAGCACCAAGTTCTCAGACATGCTAGCATTCAGTGGTCCAGCACCGGAGAGAATCAACGGACGGCTAGCCATGCTTGGTTTCGTTGCAGCAATAGCTGCAGAGGCTGTGAGCGGCGAAGATATGTTTGCGCAATTGTCGAACGGTGGTTTCCCTTGGTATTTTGGCACAGCAGTACTATTCTCGGTTGCCTCATTGGTACCGTTGTTCAAAGGAGAAAATGTACAGTCAAAAACCACCAGTATCATGAATGATAATGCCGAGATGTGGAATGGAAGATTTGCCATCCTAGGCTTGGTGGCCATGGCTTTCACCGAGTATTTCAAGGGTGGGCCTCTTGTGTAAATTAGTGCAATGTATTATTGTCTTTATTATTTAATCATGGAGGAGATTAAGGAACAGGTTTTGTTTGTAGTAGCAAAAAGAGAATAAGAACACTAAAAATATTGCTTAACATGAGATTAGTGTTATTATAGAGTCCGACTAGTATAATATCAGTGTCATTTCAGCCTATATAACATCAACTCTAAAATCTACTGAATCGACTTCCAACAGTGAATTCAAACCGTTCCAACCGATCTACTTCATTAATTGTGCATTACATGCAAATTTTATAATTTTTCAAATTTATTTAGTATCAAGTCAAGCGGTCAAATTTGTGAGTTTTTAAGTTAATTTTAATGCATTCATTTTTCAACATTTTTTACCGTTTAATTTGATACTAAAATAATTCGAAATTATAAAAAAAATTGCATGTAAATGCATCACTCATAAAGTAAATCGGTTTGAACGGTTCATATTAGTCGTTTGAACTATATCCAATCAATTTTGGAGTTGGCGTCATATGACACCGATGTCTTACTAGAAAGATTGTTTTACAGGAAAGTTTGAACTATATCCAATCAATTTTGAAGTTCGGATATGTCTTTTGAACTATATCCAATCAAATTTATAAACAATATCTTACTCAGGGAAAGTTTTGCATTAGAAAGATTGTTTCACAGGAGCCTTTGTTTGTCACCTCTTGATTATTTTGCTACACTAGAAAGTTTTTTTTGAGGCAGTGCTACACTTGAAAGTTCATACACATTTAATATAATTCTATAAAAGTTTAGTATTTTCTTAGCGACCCAACAATTATAAAGCTAAACGATCTCCACATTGATTTTCTTAATGAAAAAAAAAATGACAGCTAGCTTGATATGTTAAAAGAGGAGGAATCCACTTACAACATGTTACAATATTTTATTTTGTAATTTTCAAAATCTAAACAGTTGATCCAAACCGTTCAACATGATCTTCACATTAAAATATGCTTTGAGATCAAATTTTGAATTTTTTATTTTTTTACTATTTATTAAGTATTTTATAAAACTATTGTTTTTCAGTGGTTCAGAATTGTCTAAAAACAACAGTTTTGTAAAATACTTAAGAAATAATAAAAAATTCAAAAAAAGAAGAAGTAAAATTTGACCTCAAAGCATATTTTAATGTAGAGAGATCATATTGAACAGTTTGGATCGACTGTTTGGACTTTGAAAATTGCAAAATTAAATGTTGTAACATGTTATTGTAAGTGAATATATCCCTCTTCATTTTAAAATTTGCAAATAACATATTTTCTCGACTACAAACCAATTAATGGTACTAGAATTGGTCTGAACGATCTGGCTATGCTGCGGTGTTCAACGTGCATGCTCTCGTGCAATTAATCTTGTAACCATGTTTAATTATTTCAATTAATTTGTTGATCAGTCTAGCACAATATTATCAGAACCGGACCGGACATCAACCGGTAAACCTTCGGTTAACGGTTAGTGGCTGAGCTAGTATGTTAACCGGTTTAACTGCTGATTTTTTAAAATAATTATAATTTATTAATATATAATCTGGAAGCCCAAAATATTATTTACTATGATATACAATTGACAATGTATCTCAAAATGACCGTACGTACCATGCTCAAACTTATCAATGCAGTAGTAAAGAAATGTTTTTGGTTATGTTGTCAACAATTAAATAAAAAAGCAATAACAAAGTAGAAAAAAACATTGTGACGTAGAATAATATATAATGCAAGTAGCCCTCTTACAAAAAAACTTAAAAGTTTAACATTCTAAAATTAAAATTAAATGGTTTAGAATTTTAGATTATATCCCTGTTTCTGATCTCCATAAATTTTCAAAGTTTGAATTTCTATTCGGCGACTTTTGTTAGCATTCATGCTTCCTTATTCTTTTTATCTCAATCTCTGAACTGTGGAAGAGAAAATTAACAAACATATATAGTACAACGTTGGAAGAAGGGGATGAGCTATCTATGCTAATTCCTAAATGTTATTAAATATAGCCTTGAAATGAAATAAAAAAGCTGCACCCTAGTACAAAAGAAAAAATAGTTAAAATGTTGATGCAGCTAGGGCTGTTAATGAGTTGGCTCGGACTGAGCTGGGCCTTAGCTTAGCTCATTAATTCTGGACCGAGCGAGCTAGATCTAGGACTTCCGAGTTAAAACCTCAACTCAAACTCGTGAGTCGTGATGAGCCAGCCTGAGCTAGCTCACGAGCTGACAAGCTGGCTCACTGGATTTAGCTGGACCTTGTTTTAAGAAAAAAATAAAGTTTACAAACCTTTTTGGACCAAACTTGACAGTATAAAATATAACAAATTCATACAAATTCACAAACTGATGCCTAGCCGAGTTAGCTCGCAAGTTGCCAAGCAAGCTAGGCCCCAGTTCAAACTCGTTAATTCTGGACTAAACTAGTAGCGAATTGGCTCATTAACAGCTCGGTCCAATAACAAACGAGCTGTTAGCGAGCTGACTCGTTAACTACTCGGTCAAATCGGATTAGTGTCTGGTTGAACTAACTAGTTCGGTCCGGTTTTAATAACACTGGTTACAAGATAACAAACATTAAAATTCTGAAATGAAGAATATTTGTCTCATTAGTAGTGAGACTGCAAGTTTTATTTGGAAAAGAAACTTAAAAAAATACTAAAAAAATAACACACATCATTTTGCACTGCCCTTGTGTATTTTGAAGTTAAATCTCTCAAACAACTGATGTACCGTTTTGTCACTTCTTCTTTTTTTTTTTAAAAAGGCTAACGCTCGTTTCATTGCCATGAAACAAAGAGATTTTTACAAAAAAACAAAAAAACCCAGAAGTAAGCAATATACTAAGGCACGCAGGCCTCAACAAACAGGGATATGATCAACTGCGCAAAATAACATCAAAGAACATAGAACTATTAAACAGTCAAAGAGTACGAAAAGTGTATAGGAACAGGGCAGTATAGGTCAAGCGGAATCATCAGAAATCCAAGTGAGCATCCGCTCAGTCTCTGGGTGGGCCAACTGGATAGGAACCTCATCAGCATCTCGAGGCAGCCAATCATTCACAGCATCTTGCATATCACTCTGGAGCTGACCTGTCCAATAAGTAACAATGGAAATTATTGTTAGTATAGTATTGCGACAAGAGTGCACAATAGAATTGTGAAAGCATAAATCGTTTCTTTGTTTCCAAAGACACCATATGACAGCACTAACGACAAGTAGGAAAGCGGTGCGTTTCAATTTAGGAAGAGTTAGAGCGAAGTGGACCACATCATCCATGCTATGCCAAGTACGACTAATATCTTGACATTGCCCCATATAAAACCAAAGGGACTGAGCAAAGTAACACTGAAAAAATAAGTGGTTTGAGTCTTCAGGAAGGGAACAGAATTCACAAGTGGCCTTACCATCATTTTTCCTGCAACTTGCATTTAATTAAAATTTTATTCTTAGTCATTAACCACATAAAAGCTCAGATTTTTGGAGGTACAGGCAATTTCCACCAGAGGAACGGTTTAAGTACCTGTTCCCCCGGAAAGTTAAAGAAAAGGTACATGGATTTCACTGTATATATCCCCTTACTGTCCCAATGCCAAGCTAATTGATCGATATCATGTGTAAAGGAAGTGGTACTAATTATGGATAGAATTTGTTGCCATTCTAACAAAAGAACACCCCTAAGAACTCGACGAAACCTCAGGCATTGTCCCTGAGAAGCTACAACTTCCTGCACAAGAAACCTTAGGAGTGAGGTAGAAGTCAAACAATTGAGGAAACAAAATTTTTTAAGGGCAAGTTTGGTATCAAGTGTCAGACCAAAATTGTACAGCCCCTTCTAAACCTGGTGTATGAGATATACCTAATTGGCAAAGATGTGAAATATGTTGAATTGCTTTCCAGAAGGGAGAGCAAGGGATGGGTAAGCTGCAGTTGCCTTGAATAGCATATTTCCAAAGTGAGGAGGTAGTGGGGTCCTTGAACCTCCACCACCATTTAGCTAGTAAAGCTTGATTCATTTGTTATAAGTCTAAAATACCCATACCACCAAACTGTTTAGCTACACACATATCTTGCCAGTTCATTAAGGCATATTTCCTCTTAGATTGTGTACCTTGCCATAAGAACACCCTTCTAATCTTATCAATCTCATGCATTACCTTTTGTGGGATTTTATATAGTGATAAAGCATATAAGGGAACAGCAGACAAGACTGAATTTAGAAGAGTGATTCGACCTCCTAGAGACAGAGATTGACCTTTCCAACCTTGTAATTTGTGTCTAAACTTATCAAATAAGAAACCCCAATTTTTGTATCTAAGAGGTACATCTGACAAAGGGACACCAAGATATTTGAAAGAAAATTTGGAAAGGTGCATTTGAATAGAGAAGCCATATCTTGAGCTTCCTCTCTAGTCAGATTAATAGGGTACATCAGTCTTGTCCAAATTCATTTTGATACCTGAAACAGCTTCAAACAGAATCATAGTCCACCAGGCTCTTTCTATGTTCTGTGGTACTGCTTGTAAAAACAGGATTGTGTCATCAGCATAGTGACAGTTAGTCACTACATGCTGTTGATCACAGGGAGGGCCCAATCCTAACAAGTGACCTCTTTCTCTGCCAATTTGAAACATTTTACTAAGAGAATCTGCAGCTAAATTGAACAGGTAAGGAGATAAAGGGTCTCCTTGTCTGACCCCTCTTTTACAAGAAAAAGTATGGGGTAAGGTCTCCATTAATATTCACACAAGATTGAGAACTCACTAGCCATTTGGCCATCCAAGAAACCTAGAGCTCTCCAAACCCTTTCCCAGCCATGACTTGGAGTAGGTAGTTCCAATTGATTTTGTTATAAACTTTTTCAAAATCAACTTTAACTACCACCCTTTTTTTATTTGTATGTTTACAGTGGTGTATGATTTCATGGCTAAGTACCACATTATCTAAAATATATCTACCATTCAGAAAGGCAGATTGGTGATGATCAATGAGTCTTTGTAAAATTGGTTCAATTCTAGAACTTAACATTTTGGAAATGATCTTAAAGCTGCAATTGACCAGACTGATTGGCCTGAATTTCTTAATCACTTGAGCATCAGGTTCTTTTGGGATGAAACAAAAAATGAATTTATTGATAAATTGTAAATCCAAGGTGCCACAGTGAAATTGATGACACAGTCTAATTAAATCCATTTTGACTACATCCCAAAAAAATTGATAAAATTTGAAACTCAGTCCAACAGAACACATGAAAATTGCCATTTTTCTTTCAAGAAATAAAATTTAGCTCATTCATTGATGCTATTTCACCGCTTCATATATATATATTTTTTTTTCCAACAGAACACTATCAAAATCGTGCGAAATATAAACATATTTCAAATTCCATTTTATCTCTATTCCTTCATTGTTCCACCTGTAGCCAAATGGGCCAATATATATTATGCGATAACTCTAGTCTAAGGCTTTTTGCTTTGGTTTAAAATATTAAGTGATGGTGGCCTTGTAAAGGCCCGTTAAACAGAGTAAAAGAAACTTTGAGCCCAACTTTGAATAAAAACTAAAATGTAAAAACGGATTGTCGGCGCAATGGGCCTGTACTTTTGGAAGCCCAAATCATTGGTTTACTTTGAATTGCTTTTAAAATATATCTGAATTGTTTTATTAAACACCTATTACCATTAAAAAGAACACCTACCTCATTGGGTTGCACAATTTTCTTTTCTGTTATTTCAGATATCATAAATGATTGCAGTGATTGGAATGTTCGACAACATTAAATGCAACGGTGTTATATTCGATCAATGCAAACTTAGTTTTCCATATCTATGAAAATTAACCACAGAAATTATGAAACAGAAACTTCGTAATATGAACGCATTATGCATCACTAAACTTGAACAACATAATTAAACTTGTACAAGAAAATAGAACATAAAATAACAAACTAATATGAGAATTCTACTTCTAATTAGAGCCTGATACAGGTGCCAGCCAACTACATACATACTTATTTCATATTTTTACAGAATATATATATAGAGAGTTTCAGCTGCAACACCATACAAATCTACTACCAGATACTTATTATTACAAAAGAACCATTCGAGTGCTCGAGGCACGCCGCATGGTCTCTCAGAAAACCCCATTGAAAGAATGCATGCAACATTTTTCTCAAGAAGCTTCACTGAGATTCAGGGAAGGTGGTGGCTTTTGGTGACTTACTTTTTACATTTTTTTTCTTATTTGCCCTCGGATTTTTTAAGAGTTCATTCTTTGATCTTTGCGAACCTACCGCGCACCCTTGGTTGACTATCTGCCAAAGCCTTCCTGCATGCATACTATAAAAAAAAAAAAAAAAAATACTAAGAATTAATAAAATATAAAATAGATTATTTAGCATCCTTAATGTTATAAACTATAGTGCCAGTAAATAAGTTCTTAGTGGAAATATTTATGTAATACTTGGCTGTTTAGTCAATAATTGTTTGCCTTCTGGTAAATAAAAATAAATTGATCTTTATTTTAGATACCTTTATTTTTCGGCCAAAATTTCTCTTGATTTTCTTCTTCCTATACCTAGAAAGCTTTTGCTTCCTTTCTTCACTCTTCAAATCATTTATGGTCAGAAGCCGCTCGAATGAGGTTTGAACACAGCCAGCTGGGTTCACCATTCTCATGTTATTACTCCCCAAATTCTGAAATAAAAAAAATATATATATCTTTCGTCAAATTCTACTTATATGTGATATATAAATTATTGGAGGATCAGTCTTGTGACAAAAATAAAATTCACCTGAATATCTCCTTCGCTGTAAGCTCTCCTCAATCCAAATGCGGTTTCAAAATCGACCCCTTGAAAGCCGAGAAAATTTGGTCTGACAGGGCATCCCGGGACCCACTCCATCGAATTCAAACAGCCAGAACTGATGCTTCTTTTCTGAATAACCCCCTCCCCTTGTGCACATATTTCACCAACACCTTTCACCCCACTCTCTTGTACATTTTGAACCGAAGCCTCCATTATCTCCTGCCCAGGAGGTATCTTCACATCCAACAGATCAGTAAAATCGGGGGTCTCTTCTATGGCTGATTTCTCAAGGAGATCCTTCTTGCAGTCGAAAAAAACATCATTTAGCAGCTGTTCGGTTTGCATTAAATGCATGTCAGAGGCGCTGATTGTGTCGTCGGCGTTAGAGATAATCGAAATGGCAGCAGCCGCAACAGGATCAATACCCAAAACCGGTTCTTCTATTATCGTTTCAGGCGCTTTAAATAGGTCTCCCTCTTCACCTAGGTCATATTCTGACATAATTGAAGGTTGAACAATGGAACCCTGCATACAACAGTTGCAAGAATTTATCAACTGGTTATAGAAATAAAAGATGAATAAAGAGAGATTTTTGATTGACCCTAAAAAAACACAAAAATCTACAACTTAGCTAAAAAAGATATTTTTGATAGTACAGTCTGTACAGGTCATTTTCTGTGGAAGTACAATAGAGAAGTCCCTGTTCTTTTTCTTATTTTGATAAAGAAATGGTGCTAACTGCTTAAAGAAGAGCGCAGAGGTTTCACACTTTTTTTTCCCTTTTTGGGTGCTAATTTATGGTGCTTATTGCCCCTTTTTACAAGTTGATGAAATTCCCTAACTTTAGAAATGTAAATTATGCAAACACGCACTTTTTAGGGTACAACTATGCAAAGATAACTCTATTTAAGACTATTCTTTGGTGCTAGTCAACTTCTTTAGTGTCTCTATCAAAATTTAAAGTAGATACCAATAAACAGTTGATTGGCACCAATCTCCAAACCTAATCTATTGGTTTAGAAATGATAGATTCTAATGACCAAATATCTTGAATCCGAATACCTCCTTTTTTAAAAATATCAAGGATGAAATTTTAAACTGATTGATGGGTCCAATCAATCCTCAGCACTGAAATTATATTTTAAAGTTAAATGATTATTTAGATGCCATACTTTTACACCTTATTGATAAAAAAGATAATGAAAATTTAGAAGTTTAATAATTATTCTTTATTTGATTGTGAAAAAAAGTTTAGAATTGTAATTATAACAAATTCTCTGGTCAACCAAAAGAAATATGATGTGCAATATTTCAGATTTCTTTTTTCAATTTCCACTGCATAAATAAGAACATAATTAATTAAGGCCAATACCCGCATCACTGATCTAAGAAAACTCTAGAAGTTAATAATAAAGTGTTTAACAAAATACCCACCTGACATCTTTCAAGTACACGATTTGTGTATAAATTTAACAAGAATATTTTTCTAAATTGGCTTACATTACATCAAATGGGAGCTCTGATGTGACATTTAACCAGTAGTGGAATTAAACATGCATCTTACAGCAAATAGAAATACACCATTCATAGGAAAAGCATCAAGAGACTTATAAGTTGAAATTATACCACAAGAAAAACCAAAGATAATTTGCATAGACATAAGATCTAGTCAATTTGTTTTAATTAGCTTTCCAATTTGTCTCCCTCTCGAGAAATTTCATGAATCAGTACCCAAATTTGATAATTCAACACGCAGACACTCACAACAAATTGGGAATCAAAAAATTTTCCACTGTAATTAGACATAGATGATTTGATTTACTGAATCAGCTACAATAACAGCTAATTCCACTATTCATAGAGAATATTACTAATTTCAAGCAAGCAATTGCCAAAAAAAAAAAAGGAGCATGTGAACATCATTCGAATCAGCTCAATCAATCAACTAAGACTGCTCCCTAGTTGGGTTGTAAAAGGGGAAGAAAGAAAATGAGGAGGAATTTAAATTTTTTATCTTTCAAATTGAGAGGGAACAAAACTGGAAGAATTGAATCGAGGGATTAATTCTATTTTGCTCTATTCACCTTCTTTTATAAGGTAAAGTGCCCCTTTCTCTCTTCTTCCTTTCCCTCCTCTCAATTCAGGCATTCACCGATTTATAAATTTTGAATACTCTCCGATCTTCATCAATTATAATTAGAAGCTTGTCATGTGGATTCACACAACAGTGGACGTCTCCAGTGTCGCTCAAATTGGAGACGAGCTCTCTAATTCAAGCAAAAAAACAAAAAGCAAGCAAAGAGAGTGGGAAATTACCAAGTGGGTCCCAACGTCAGTGAAACAGGAACTGGAGGAGATCAGCCCCGCATCGGCCATCGGAAATCGCTGCTGATACTGATCGCAGTGCCCGAAGGTGTTATTAGTCAGGAATCCAGGCGAGATTCCAAACTCCCATCCCGCATCCGCATACATCTCTCAACCCGTAACCCGTTATCGTCCTTGCAATTTTTCCAATTTTGGCTTCTTTCTTTCACTTCTTCTTCTTCTTTCAGTAGTGGTTTCTTTCGAGAAAGGGAAACTATAAAGTGAAGTGGAGAGAAGTGAGAGGCGGCCGTAGAGAGAGATTTATACGCCAGTGGGGGAACAAAACGACAAAACATCTTAGGCCCCAATTGTTATTTTCTTTCTCTAAAAATAGAGAGCGAGAGGTGCATACACCCACCGTGAACCGGCCTGTTAGGATCCGCTGTGAAAGAAGAACAGCAGACAGGGTTTGTTGTGAACTTGCTTTTTTTTTATTTTTTCCTAAATTTGGAAAGTAGTGTCTTTGCCTCTTTGGCCTTACTTGTGGGGTCCATTTTCGTTGATGGTTACTTTTGCTACCACGTGCAACCCGAATGTAAACACTGCACATGCAACTTGTAACAACTTTAATAAATATATATATTCGTTGTTAATCAATTTTATATAACACTTACAAATTTGAGAATTTTGTATTAAAGAAAATATTATAAAAATAATATAAGAAAATAGAAAGAGTGTATCTGTTTTTTATGCATAGAATGATCAGTAGAAATTTTTCAAATCTAAACTTTAAATCAGTAAAAAATTTCTGATACAAAGAATATATTTTTTTGTCCAGTTGCCTTGGATCCTCTGTGGTTCGGATAAAGTTTGGATCGTTAAAAATTTTACTAATTTAAATTTTGAATCGATAATATTCTTCTGACTATTTTATGTATCAAAAAACAAAAATCTTCTTTCTCTTTTTCTATATTATTTTGTAATGTTTTTTCTGAATAAAAAGATTCACAACAAATAACACTATATTTTTAGTGATTCAAATATTTTTCCTTTTTATCGGATATTTTATTACCGATTGTCATGCTAAGGATCTATAACAAAGTTAAAACAATCAGTTCAATCTGTTAAATATGATCTTTATAGGAAACTATGTTTGGAGAGTAAATTTTACATTTGTAGAAGCATTTTATTATTTTCTTTCAATAGGTAGAAAATCACCGTTTTTTAATAGTCCACAATTTTCAAATCAGGTAATTTTCAACTTATCTAAAAGATAAATAAAAAAATCTAAAAAAAATGTAAAATTTGATCTCTGAGTATTTTCATATGAAGATCATATTGAACGATTCAAATTGATTGTTTTAACTTTAAAAATAAAGATATGGATATGAGAGCATGATTGGTTCAGATTTTGGACCATCCAAAAATAGTGATTTGTACCTATCTAAAAAATAAGTAAACAAATTCTAAAAAATATAAAATATTATCTCCAAGCACATTTTGTGTAGATCATGTTCAGCAATTCGAATCAACTGTTTTAACTTTAAAACATAGATAAGAATGTGAAACATAATTGAAGCACAACTAATGGACATTTTAACCTTATTAATAACTAATTATGTAATTTAAAAGAATTAAAATATATGTTTCTACCGTATAAATAGATATTGTACTAAATTTGATATAATAAAGTATTGTGTCATTTATCAAATTTGGGTAACAACAAAATGATCAATCTTTCGGACTGTTTAATTTGATAGATAACCAAATCGCTATCGTTTGATTAGTTGTTGTTATCAGTTTAACTTATCCTCATAATCAAATAATTTCTATGATATTTTTTTTATTGTTTTTCCATTTTTTTTTTGAATTATTACAAGTTACAATAAAAATGCAAAACTTATAACATAATTGGTTGTAAAAAGTTCCTATGGCTCTTTTCCAAAATTTCCCTTTTTTTTCATTTTTATTTTTGACCTGTTTTTCTAATTGCAAAATATAAAGTATATTAAGCCGTGATGTGCCAAAATGCTGAAGTTTTCTATGGCGTGTGCCAAACAACATGCTGTGACATCATGTGCCAGGTGTGCTTTTTTTTATCAATTATTTAGTTAGGATGTATATTAAATTTTAAGTCAATTTATCATTTAGTTATCATTCATTTTAAAGTTATTGAAAAATATTTACACGTACTATTTAAGATTAACAAGTTTCAAATTTATTCAAACTTGATATATGCATATTATCGAATATATCTACAGCTTTTAAATTTTAAAATATGTTGATAATACTAAATATATTTGTTGGCTAATATCAACACGTTTGTTCCAGAGATGTGGTGCAACAAATTGGCTTTCTGGTTTTCAAATTCTAAATGGTCGATCCAAACCGTTAATTGTGATATCTATACTAAAATATGTTGGGAGATTAAATTTTACATTTTTTTTTTATTTTTGTACTATTTATTAAGCCAATTTTAAAATCACTGATTTTAATAAACAATGAAACATTTCTTTATCATTGAAAATAACAATTTTAAATTTGGATTTTAAATTTGGCTTACTAATAGTAAAAAATTTCAAAAAATATAAAATTTGGTCACCAAGCATATTTTAATAAAATGTTGAATGGTTTGGATCGACTGTTCAGACTTTGAAAATATAAAACCGAAGCGTTTGTTCGACGGCTTAGGAACAAACATTTTGATATTAGCCAACCTCTCTCTCTCTCTATATATATATAATATATATATAGAGAGAGAGAGAGATGTTGGCTAATATCAAAATATTTGTTCCGGAACTATGGTGGAACCAATTAGTTTTCTAATTTTCAAAATTTAAACAGTTGATCCAAACCGTTAGATGTGATATTTATATTAAAATGTGCTTGGACACCAAATATTATATTATTTTTTTTACTATATATTAAGCCAGTTTTAAAATTGCAGCTTTTAATATATTATGAAACATTTATGAATCGTTGAAAACAGTAACTGGTTTAATAAATAGTAAAAAAATTCAAAAAATATAAAATTTGGTCTTCAAGCATATTTTATTATAGATTGAATGTTGAATAATTTGGTTCGACTAATTAGACTTTAAAATTGCAAAAAACCAAAGCGTTTATTCTACAGCCTAAGAACAAATGTTTTAATATTTACGAACCTCTATATAAATAATTATTGATAGAGTTAGATATTCTAGAGCAAACATTTTGTTTGTAATTCTTGTTCATATGATTGGCTAATGGGAGTCAATTTGTTGCCTTCAGTTGCATTACTCTTGGATCAATCAAACTTGATCTGATCCGGACCCGCGCCACCCTTGCGTGGCCGTTGCTCCAACAAGCCAAGTTGCTCGACTTCCTCCCTCTAAAGAAGGAAATTTGTCACGACGTGACTAGTCACGTCACGTGTGTCTTTACGTGACGTGATTCGCGTGTCGCGTGAAGTGATCTTTCGCGTGACGTGACCGCATTCCAGTGAAAATTATACGTCACGTCACGTCCCGCGAACCATTCACGTCACGTCACGTCACTGTCACGTCACGTCACGTCACGGTATGAAACATAGAGTATTCAACTTTTTTTGGTATGTATAGAGTATTCAGATTTTTTTTTAGTGTAGGTTCAGTAATACTGGTACTTATGTAATACTGATTTTTATTCTCTCTAGTTTAGTCTTATGAATATTTTTAATTTGAATTTTTAAAGTAATGTAAAATATCCACCAGTCTTTTCTTAAAAAATAATTCTTTGCAACATTATTTACTTATTTTAGAATTTTTCATATTTTCATATTTTTTTACTAAATTTTCAACAATTTAAATTAAAATATAAAAAAATGACATGATTAATTTACGTCACGACACGTGTGATCACGTCACATATAGTCATGGCGTGACTACGCGTGACGTGACCATCTACTACCATTTTGGTCACGTCACGTGAAAGAAAAAATTGATCACGTCACGTCACGGCGTGTCACGTATTTCCTTCTCTACCTCCCTCCTCCGGTCAAGCACATCGGTCCGCCACCTCCTCTAGGCCAATCGGCCTTGATCTATCTCTCGCTTCTCTTCCTCTTTCGAGATTGATCTAGATCTTGATCTCTCCATTAATGTCCTCTTTGAGTTGAGATTTGGATTTGTTAGAAGGTTGTGAGATTTATTCAAATAGTTTGAAGTAGTGAGCTAGCATCGGGATTTCTAAGAGTGAGATGATATAAACAACTAGCATTGATGTCTTCTCATTCTCAATTAACACCTTGGTGTGCTGGTGTGCGAAACTTGTGAATATTTTTTTGGAATCTTTTAATAAATTATTACATTAGTTGTTTTATATATTCATTTTTCATCATTACTTTAACCGCTTGACCTCATAGCAAATGAATTTGAAACTTCCAAAATATTGCATGTACATGCATCACTCACGAAGTACATGGATTTCAACGGTTTGGATTCGTCATTGAAGCCAATCCAATGTATTTTTGGAGTTGTGCTCACCAAATTCTCTTGATGAGCACGTCACGCACTAAATTTACTATATATGTGTATATATATTGAAAATTGGGATTAAAATGCATTTGTGGCGTAATGACAACACTTACAATCGCTTTGTTATAGTAAACTATATTCTTTGATGTCACATATATTATTGTTATTAGTATCATTTAATTTTATCTCTATTATAAAACTATATATATTGTAATTACGTCATGGTTTGCTTAAAGCCAGACACGTGTTATTTTGTTATTGTTCACTTACATGTCAAATTATATTTTAATAAATATATTGTTAAGGTTTAACAAAAAAAAAAATCTTATCCCCTCGTCCTCATCCACCAAACACTCCAACTCGTGATACACGTCATATGATTTCAAAATTCAAACTTTGATTTAAGTTATTAAGTAGAACTTAGAGTGTTTTTAAGGTTCACCAATTTTCTTAATAAACTCAATTCTAAAATTTATTGGAATATTGATTTTAAATGACGAATTCGAACTATTAAAACTAGTGGATTAAAAATATCCACTTGGGTCGGATCCGGACCGGATCGCCCATGGTCCATATCCAACCGGACCGTACCCGGGCCGGGTTTGGACCGGGTTCACGGGTTGGTAGGGTAAGGGTTCACATGGTTCGGGACCTTTTCTTGAAAAAAAAAGTGATAACCCGGACCGTGAACTTGCCTACCTGTTCCCGACCGAACCCGTGATTTATATTTTAAAAATAGTAATTGATTTTAGATATTTTAAAGTAATCGATTTAATCAACATTGTTTTAAAATAAATCGTAATTTTGATATATATTTTATTATAATAAAAATTATTGAGTTCAAATATGCAATCATGTCAAATAAATTTTGATTTATATTTTATTGGTTGAAAAAGAAAAACAAAAAAAACAAAAAAAAAAGAAAAAGGAAAAAAGAAAAAGAAAAAAAGAAATAAAAACAGTCCGGACCGGACCGAACCTGTACTCGCCTGAACCAACTCGTAGACCCGGGCCGAGCAACCCGCAGACCCCATGCTACTTGGGGGTTGAGCCGGGTAATAGTCGGACTTTTGAAATTAAACCCGTGCTAGTTAGACCGAGCAACCCGCGGACCTGAGCAACCCGTGCCCGTGTCAACCCTCCACCCTCGCGGGTTTGACCTGGACCCGTCCAGTCCAACCCGTTTTCAATACACTAGTTGAAAGTCATTTGTAAATTTACAAGTGATGCGTTTACATTTAAATTTTCAAATTAATTTGATATAAAATCAAGCTATCAAAATTAATAATGCAAGCAGCTAACTTATAATATTTGGAGTTTATATCTTATAAATATTAACAGAATGAAACACGATTGCACTTAAATCAATATATATATTTCTTGAGTTTATGTCTTTTTGTAAAAAAAAAAAAAAAAAAAACCTCTAAGATTATTACACAAGAAAAGATCCTAAGTGGAAAAAAAAAATCAAGATTATCAATTCATATTTATTGAAGATTCTAAATAGCGATTATAGGACTATAGCTTTTAAGGTAAAAAAAAACTATAGCGCAACTATAATTAGCTATTTAGAATTATTATAAAAGAAAAACGGTTAATAGCATTATAGTTTTTGAAATCTAAAAAAAAACTATTGCATAGCTATAACTAGCTATTTAGAACCTTGTATTTATTATTTATAAACCCACATATTACGAATTAATGTAAAGAGGATGACGTCGTGACAACTCTCCTCCTGAATAAAATAGAATTAAGAGAATACACAGGATGCACTGGCATAGGTATAGATGTACATTTCTGTAATTACATATAAGTCAATACGTGACATGTAATATTATTAGTATATTATATAGATGTACGTACCTTTCATGAATTATGTTGTTTTTTTAGTTGTGGAGTGTAAAACAAAACTTAAGTTGAATGTCCATTGAATAAAATAATAGAGGTTCACCCATGAAATTATTAGGGTCAAAGTGATTGATTAAATGGGCCTCATGTACACAAAAAATCTTATAATTAATCTAATTATATAATCACATGAGCATTATCATAGGACCTACTTCTAATTTGATGGGAACCCAATCCTCTGTTGTCTATTATTTTTTTTAGGAAACATATATAAGAGACTAGTTCTTATTTATTTTTATTAAAAAACTGTCATAACTGAAAAAAAAAAAAATTGAGAATTATTTTTTGATTTATTGTAAAATAACAATGTTCTTCGTGTGAGAAGTGAGAAGTCACATGTCTGAAATCTCAATGGAAAATTATTTGTGAATATTATACAATTGGATCGTTTGATTCCAACCTCTTTTATAAAAAAAAAATGAAAGGGTTTAAACAGAGTACTGAGTAAAAGTAGAAAATTGAAAATATTTATATGATGAATGACTCAGAAGTTTTGAGTCATCCTATTAAATTGAAATGAACCAAAAGTAAAATCAGAAAAATAGAAAATTAATAATGTAATTTCAGTGATTTTCTCTTCTATTCGGTTGTTTCAATTATTGTTAAAAAAAAGTATGGATTATGTCTTTCTTTGTATTATATGTAATTGGTTACTGAAGGGTGGAATTTTGAATAAAAAAAAAAACAAAGGAAAGAAAGAAAGAAGAAGAAGAAGAAAAGTTCAGACCTAGGTATTCTAAGTCGAAGGTAATAAATTAAAAAGGAAAATAAAGAAAAATAACTTTCATCAATTCAATAATCTCAATTAATTCTTCAATTAATCCTCTTGTTTGATTTGTTCTCTAAAATTTATGACACATTTTCCCCGCAGATCACAAATTGTGTGATATTGCAAAATTACTCGTATGGTCTTAATTAATCCCCCCCCCCCAATGTATTTGTTGCTTTTAGTATCTAAAAAATAATATTTTGTTGGTTTTTATCATATATAAGAAAGTATTTGTTATTTTTTATTATGTAAGATAATATTTTTGTTGTTTTTATTTGATACTCAATTAGTTAATAAATTTGAATTTGATAAATTATTTAAATCTAATTAGTTAATGAGTTTGAACTTAATAAACTATTTCAATGCGATTTGTCCCACCATACTAACCAGATTGTGCCCTCTCGTCATTGTTTTATATTTTTTCTAAAAATGTAATTAGCATTTTTCTCCCTGAATAAAATCAAATGTCAAAATTACCAAAATTTTCTTGATCTTGTTATGTCTTAAGGGTCAAGCAATTTTCTTTACAGTGAGAATTTTATCATGTGCCATCAATCATGCAATGATGCAATTAACCTTCCCTTGATAGATAGAACCTAACTTTCCAACAGAGAGGGATATGAGTTTGGAATGATCTATCATATTCTCAATTCTAAAATGTGAAGTGCTAATTTGTCTTTATGTAGCATACAAATGAAAATTAAACACGTTGGCAAAATTTACATATCTTGTCTTCAATTTTAGATAAATATATATATATATATATATATATATATATATATATATATATTACAAATAAACATATTTTTTTTAATTACTTCAAACTAAAATTTATATTGGTGAAGCTGATTACTTGTTCACATTCAAAATTTATAATTTTTCTAATTAATTTAGTATAAAATCAAATGGTCAAATATGATAAAAATAAATGTATTTGAAATAAGGGAAATTTTCTAGTGTACCCATGAAAACTTTTAAAATAACCAATTTCCCCTTTTACTCATTAAATTTGTTATATGAAAAAATATACCCCTTCATTTTAAATGGAGACATCTCTTTAAATTAGCAACATGATTATTGAATAAGAGATTAAAGAAAAGAAAAAAAGATGCTTCATCTTTTTTTGTGCTTAATTGTGTTAAATTTTATTTTTTATTTTTTATTTATTAATTATATTTTTAATTTAATAAAATAAAAATGAAATTTGTTCTATTTTTTGAAATATTTAGAGCTCTTATATATATAAAAGCTCCTCATTTGTTGATGAAAACTGAAGATAATCGTTATCTTCTCTCAAATTAAGATTAGCTGTCTAAACCCAAAGCACCACTAATTAATCTGTATCCAAATAATGAAGGTATAATTAAGGTGGAATTGGTGGACATCTTAATATATATTTTATATTATCCTTTTCCAGGCCATTACCATAACTTTTTCTTATACCTTCCCCAGTTTAAAGCTTGTAATTAATGTAAGTGTTATCAATAACTCTGGCTCAGATTAGAAGAACATTTTCTTGTATTAATAATTGCACTTGATGGATGTCGCCTCAATTACATCAATGTACCCATCACTACTGCCTAACTGATCAATCTTAATTAATTACTGAATTAACTAACTATTATATTCTTGTCTGTTGCAGTTACTGCCAATACTGGAACTATCCTGTGGCGGCAGTGTGACGGCAGTGTGATTGTATTAGTTATATGTTGTGCACAAAAAAAGCTTTAAAGAAAAAAACAAAAACATTAGAGAACTAGTATTTAGTATAGTGGCTAAGCTATATAGTCTCTATGTTTGATGGCTTGACTTCTAATTTTTACTTTAAAAAAAAAAAAAAAAAGCATTAATTACAACATGGGCTTTGCCTAGCTTGATGTTTTTTTTCTTTGTGCCGAGTGACTCACCTAAACTCCAATCGGACAACTACCAAATTAAGCTTCCTAAACGTTCTCAGTATTTGAACGATAAGCTTCCTAATCGGGTGATGAACGTAGGCGCGCAGTACGTAGCTTCTGAAAGCATATCCTAATTAAGACAGAAGAAAAAAAAAAAAAAAAAAGGCAAATTTATTACAAGAGGGAAGAAAATAATCATTCAAGTGTAAATTATTTTCACTAAAGAAAACAACAAATACCATCATGGTGTGGCCCTTAGCTCTGATCCTACCATGCCATTACCCTGTAAGCAGGTGGCACTTAATTTCATGAATGACAATCGATCTCTAGCGATAAAGCATTTTCAAGGAATAGATTTTTTTTAATTTCCCAAGCAAATGGCATCGATCTCTAGTTCTTCAAAATTAACCTTAAACTCTTGGACACTCTTTAGCTTGACTAAGAGCTTCAGCGTCCTTTAATTTTTTTTTTCCTTTTTTTATTCAATTCAATTATGTTATTAATTTAAAAGGATATCTTCTAAAATGAAGAGCTATATTTGTATATATAACAAATTTAATGAGTAAAAGGGTATAAAGAAAATAATGTTAAATTTTTACGGGATATTATATGCTAACATGTTTTCATGGAAAAATTAACTATTTTTAAAGTTTGCATAGATACACTAGAAATTTTCTCTAAATTTATAATTTTTTACTCTAAATTTATAATTTTTTACTGCTTGACTATATACAAAATTAATTTAATAATATAAATTTCGTAAGTAAACGTATCACTTGTGAAGTAGGTCAGTTTTAACAATTTAGATTTATCGTTTGAAGTCAATACGATAAGTTACGGAGAACACCCTAATTCTACTCAATAAATTTGATAACCTCGAACACCCAATTTCCCTAAAGTAATTCAAATTTTGAATTTGGATCCAGATGCTCATCGGACTCAAACTGAGTGCGATGGGCTCCATAACCATCCAATTCACTTTAAGATACGTGCGCTTAGCTTTAAGATCCGTGCATGTTTGTTTTAATATCTGTGCGCACGGATCTTAAAGCAGATCGTACGGTTATGGAGCCCATCAGACTCAAATTTGAGTCCAATGGGTATCGGTCCCAAATTGCTCTCATTAAAAAGTCCATGACACATATTCTAGCAAGGCACTTCGGATATTAAAGCAGATCGTACGGTTATGAAGCCCATCGGACTCAAACTGAGTGCGATGAGCTCCATAACCGTTTAATTCACTGTAAGATACGTGCGCTTAGCTTTAATATCCATATGTGTTTGCTTTAATATCTGTGCGCACGGATCTTAATGCAAACACGCACGGTTATGGAGCCCATCAGACTCAAATTTGAGTCCGATGGGCATCGGACCCAAATTGCTCTCATTAAAAAGTCCATGACAGAAATTCTAGTAAGTCACTTCGGATCTTAAAGCAGACCATACGGTTATGAAGCCCATCAGACTTAAACTGAGTTCGATGGGCTCCATAACCGTCCAATTCACTTTAAGATACGTGCGCTTAGCTTTAATATTCGTGCATTTTGTTTTAATATCTATGCGCACATATCTTAAAGCATATCGTATGGTTATGGAGCCCATCAGACTCAAATTTGAGTCCAATGGACATCGGACCCAAATTGCTCTCATTAAAAAGTCCATGACATAGATTGTAGTAAGACACTTCGGATCTTAAAGCAGATCGTACGGTTATGAAGTCCATCAGACTCAAAGTTGAATCCGATGGGCATCGGATCCAAATTGTTCTGATTAAAAAGTCCATTAAAATTGACCTGTACATTTTTCCAAAATTAAATACATGTATGGACTTTCATTGTCTTAAATTTTGCATCCTTCCTGGGGAGACAACCGTGTCCTCATAGTGAATTAGTGAAAGAGGAATTGGTCAACTCAATAGCACTTTAGCCCCTGTTAATTTTTCTAAATGGTATATACTGAAAATATTATTATTAGATTAAATAATAAAATAAAATAAATACAGGATTTTAGAATAATATGTACAGGGGACACAGAATCAGCCCAAGTGAAAGCTGTAAATGAAAGGAACTTCGGTTTTCATTGAAAAAAATTTAGTTAATGGAAATAATTTAGTTATCATGAGAAAAATTAAATCTTATAAAAAATAAACTCAGTTTATTTCGTAAATGGTCATAAATTGAAAAATTAAATATATTAGTTATAGCGTTCTCAATTTTCGGTGGCTTGATTTTTATATATATGCATCATATCATGAAAAAAATTGAAACCAATGACTCGGTTTATGTTAAATTTTATTTAAAAAATTTTGAAATTTTGAAGAGAACGAGAGCTTGTGACAAGTTTTAATACAAAAAACTTGCATGAAAATACTATTTGTAGTGGAAGGGGAATGATTTCATAATTAAATTTTTTTGTAGTGGAAAGCTAATGATTTATTTATTTATTATGATGAGCTCTAATAAAAAGGAGATTCCATGGAATATGCTTTTTCATTGTCATGTGCACTGAGGCCCTATCAACACAGATCCTTCCAGAATAAATTTCGATATTTAGGAGGAGAAGGGGGGATATTTTGAGTTTTGGATTTAGTAATTTAAAGCATAATAAGATCCAAAACTGCTTAAAGTGAGTGTCACGGCCTACATTTATTCCCAAGGATCATTCTTATAGGGTTATAATGCATTTTTGTTTTTGTATTTTAATTGCATTTCACATTTTTATTTTTATTTTCAGTAAGTTGATCTGACTGTTTAATATAATTTCATATTAAAATGTGATTGGAAATCAAATTTTATATTTGTTTATAATTTTTCTCTTATTTTTCTAGATATATACAAAATCAATGTTTTTGGATGACCCAAAATCCTCTAAAAATGTAATTTTATACCTATCTAAAAAAATAATAAAAAGTAAAAAAAAAATGACTTCCAAACACATTTTAATTAATATTAAATAAATAAATAAATGTAAAATTTCAAAGATGAATAAAAAATGTACAACTCAATTCCTTCCAGAACGCTCTGAATAAAAAATATATTTTCTTCATATCGTTTGAATGTTAAATTTTATTATATAATTTTAATAGTATGATGCTTATTATTATGATGAGGAGGGTTCCAATGCACCCAAAATTCTATGCTTTCATTTACACCCAATCTTTTATCTTCGTTTTCAAAGTCCGAATAGTCGATCCGAACCGATCAACATGACCTTCATAATAAAAAATGCTTGGAGACCAAATTTTATATTTTTTAGAATTTTTTTATTATTTTTTAAGATAGGTACAAAATCACTTTATCAGATGGTCTAGAATTTCCTTAAAACAATGATTTTGTACCTATCTTAAAAAATATAAAATTTGGTCTCTAGGCATATTTTATTATGAAGATCATATTGAGCGGTTCGGATCGATAATTCGAACTTTGAAAATGAAGATAAAAGAGATAAATGATTGGGTGCAAATGGGAGCATAGAATTTTGGGTGCATTGCAACCCTCCTCTATTATTATGATTGTTAATATAGTTAAGACTGTAACGATCATGATGATTATTACTATTATTATAAGAAATTTTGATTCTTTTTTTTTTTTCTAATTTAAAGAATCTTTCATTTTTCTTCTACATCAAACGGGCTTTCTATGTCAAATTTCTAGTACCGAAGTGTAATATTTCAAAATATTATATAATTCCCAAAATAATTTAGAAAAAAAAAAAAACGAATCAGCTATCAAATTTAATCCATTTGATCATTAACTTTTTGAGGACATCAAAATCTTGTTAAAGTTCCTTACCTATTTAAGAAACCGTCATTATTCTAGTTACAAAAGACAACAATTTATATGAAAAGTCACGAATTTAAAATTCAAATGATTTTTGTTATAAATATTAAAATTTGAAATAAAAAATAGCACCTACACGGAGTCACGGCTACACATTTACCTGTTTAATCTCAGTCGTTGATTTTTGTTGAAATTTGCATATAAAAAAAAAAGATTTCTTTTTAACGTCCGTCAAAAACTTTGAATGGTTGGGATCGGAATAACAGAGTTCTGTTATGCCTTTAAAATAACAGCAGATTTATTTCCAACCAATTTTCTCTTCAATGTCAATTTGATCACTTAAATTCAAATTTGATGTCGTAATCAGGACACTTGGGAAGTTTCAATACTGAGACTAGGCCGAAATTTTTATTAATACCATTTTAAAAAAAATCAAAATACCACTAAAATTGGAGAATTCTAAAAATATCAAGATCTTCAATTTAATATGGGACTTCATTCTTAAGGGGACGCATATTAAATTGGCAGTCCTCCAAAAATCTACATATCAGTATATTACATTTGACTTTTGAATTTTTAGAAGGCCTCCAATTCAATATGCACCCCCATCTAAGAATGGAATTACAAATTAAATTGGCGGTCCTGGCAGTTTTGGAATTCTCTATAATTTGTGGGTTTGTTTACAATGGTATTAATAAAAATTTCGGGAGACTAGGGTAACATGCATATTATGGATTGCCCTATGTTATGATTCCATATTTGTATATTTAAAGTTCAAACAATCAATTTGATAAACACAATTTCCATTGTACTTGAATATCAAATTTTATATTTTTTTGAATATTTTTACTTTTTAGATATGTAGACAATCTTTACTTTTAATATGGTCTAGAATTTTTAGATTAAATAGTTTTCTACCTACATAGAAAAACAATAAACTTTAAAATATACACACACATACATATAAAATTCGGTCTCGTAGTATTTTTCATATTGAAATTATATTTAACTGTTTAGATCAATTATTTGAACTTTAAAATAAAGATATGAATCTATAGCACGGATTGATCCATAATGTTCATATCATCATAGCCTTACCCAAGTGTCAATATTGTACTCAACTTGTATTTTTTCTTATCGAATACATTGAGCGAGATAAAATTAGGGGTGCAAACAGTCGGATATGAATCCAGATAGTGGTCAAACTGTATTCCAATCCATTATGCTTTTTTTTTTTTAAACGGATACGAATAGGGATCAGATATTAAACTAATATGGATACGGATTAGATATCGGATAGATATGTATACGAATATAAATATAATTCGGATTATTATTGTACATTATAGTAAAGAAAAACTTCTAAATATAATTTTTCATTTATAAATTAGATCTAATAGTTTTCATAATAAGTTATATATATATAGGGATGGGCTATGGTGAGTTGCGAAGTAAAACAAGTTTTTACCCTATAGCGCTATATTTTCATTTTGAAAATTCAAACAACCGATCCGGTCCGCTCAACATGTTCTCCATATTGAAATGTGCTTGGAGACCAAATTTTATATTTTTTTGAAAATTTTGTACAATTTATTAAGCTACTTTGAAAATTGCTGATCCAATGGTCCAGAAAATTTTACTATTTTTTATTGTTCACCCGACTCTGAGATTTTCAAAGTGGCTTAATAAATAGTAAAAAAATTCAAAAAAATGTAAAATTTAGTATCCAAGCACATTTCAATATGGAGAAAATGTTGAGCGGTTTGGATCGGTTGTTTGGATTTTTAAATTGGAATACGAGCGTGAAGTACAATAACGTTTTACTTCGCAAATCACCATAGCCCATCCCTTTTTTTTTTTTTTTTTTTTTTTTTTTTTTTTTTTTTTTATATATATATATATATATATATTATATATTTTATATATATTTTTTTTTATATTATTATTATATATATATATATATATATTTATTAAGCCACTTTAAAATCGCTGATCCAACGGTGGTACTATTGGGTTAAACCACTGTTGGATCAGTGATTTTTAAAGTGGCTTAATAAATAGCAAAAAAATTCCAAAAAATGTAAAATTTGGTCTACAAGCACATTTCAATATGGAGAACACATCAAACGGTTCAGATCAACTTTTTAGATTTTGAAATTTCAAATTTGGACCGTAAGCACTTCGGCCCATATGCTACTGAAATCATATTAGTCACTATATATATATATATATAAAAGGATTGTGTGTTTTGAAAGTTAATATATTTCATATATTTTGTTCATAAGTTTGAATGTTATTATTTTATTTATATGCATTCTTGTTCCTTGAGTTAAATGTTATATCTTGTGAAATATTCAAGAAGATGTTCTTGGTCTTGAATCTTAGAACTCATAAGATGACGACATATAATTCAAAATATGTTCACAATCGAGGTGATTATAGGGAACGCTAATCACCAAGTTGAGATTGTCATGTTACTAAAAGTACACTGAAGTTCTATAAGTGTTAGAAAATGATATCATTTAATAACATGAATATGTAGAAACGGGTTTCTGCATATTGAACAATGACCTAACAGAATGAGACATTATATGGATTGTGTTTTGTGTCATTAATGTTTCATTATGTCTTTAAAGTCCATGATATGAGATATGTCAATTTCTCACATGAGAATTACATATTGTGATTATCATCTTAAGCTATTAATTTAGTCCATAGGTGGTAGTTCATGTGTATGACTTATGCGAGAGAAATTTATATATTAATAGTATCATTGTCCCTCGAATGAGTTATGATATTACTGGACCCTTTGGTAAAGTGAGATTATATGACTAGCAATATAACTGATACAGTTATATATATAATTCACTTGAGAACACCAAGAAACGAATATATTGTGAAAATGACATGATCCTATTTCACATAATATTCTTAATATCATGAGACAATGACAGACACAGTTATCGTGGATTGATGTACTCATCTATTGTCATTTGGTGATTGTAATGTAGTGATAGAACCTCTTACAGTCTATGATATGAAAATTCATATCATAAGAAAGCCAAGATGATATAGATCCTCATAAAGGTCACACAAATTGAACGGAAAACAACATTTATTTTGATATAGTATGTATGTTATAATATACATGGAGATATCAAAATAAAATGTCATTTTATGACATGGTTAGATACAAAATTAATTCATGTTGGCTTGTGATTTTATTTGGTATTAATGATTGACGTCGTTATAAGAATATTATTACATAACATGAATTAATTAAACCATGCAAAAGATTATGGTTGAGAATAAAATAAAGAAAATGTTTATGATATTCATAAAAGAGAGAAGGACCTTTATGCAATTGTGCATATGTCCCTTTGATATTCTTCAATATTTATATATATATGAAGGTGAGATGAAAAGGTGATTAATAACATAAATTTTTCTCTTTCTCTCTTAGTTTTGGTTGTCATAAAAGAGAAAAACGTTTTTTTTTTTCTCCTTTTTTATTTGATTAGCCACCAAATCAAATTGGAATTAAAAACTTTGATTGACGAAAGGTGGTTGTATCTAAGCTCCAAGTTTTGTGTTTAATCTATCAAAGGAACACTTAGCTTGTTGTTTAGCTTCAAGGTGAACCGAGAGGCCTAACCGAGAAGAAGACGGTACCGGCGGCACAACCGACAAAGACTCAAAGAGAAGATATTAGAGATTTGACAATCTCTATGTACCAACCCTATAAACTCATAGTTAGAGATAATATATGTTAAATATGTTATATGCACAAGTATTTGATGTTTTATATTTGTCACAAGAACGATCTTGTTGTATTGATGTTAAAAAAAAATTGCTTCCGCTGCGAACTCATATAAAAAAACCTACAATATATATATCATAGTGTTACAACATTTTGAATCTTACAACATGTTACTGATATCTCGTTATTTTGGCTATATTTCCGACCGAATATTGTACCAAAACCTGTGTCCAAAACTGTAAAATCGTGTTTATTACATTGATTATCTATAGAATATGGTACTGCTGCGTTTTTGTTTGTTTATTGTAGGAAACGGGCGAAGAAAGGGCGAAATCTGGCAATCTTGACATTCCACACGGGCCGTGCAACATATCACACGGACCGTGTCAGACCCTACTCGACCCCTCACACGAGCGCTGCACAACCCGGACAAGAGACACAGGCACACAGTCCGTACAACATCTCACACGGACCGTGTCAGACAAATCCAGCAGTTAATCTAATTTTGTTGATTAATGCCTAATTAAAGGAGGACGGTTATGGGCAATAAAAGGACAATTCCTTGGACCAGAGAGGCATCCAATCGGACAGAAACGAACCCTAGGAGAGTTTTACAACAACTGACTTGGAGACGAAGTAGAGAGGAGGAAATCGAGAGAATTCCGATGAATCTTCTTCGTATTTTCGGTTTTGTCATGAATTGTTTATCTTTTATTTGTTTTTCTATTCTGAGAACTATGTTTGAGTAGATTTCTTAGTTTCTTGGGTTACGATGTAGTCGAATACTTTGTTTACTGTTAGTTGTTTGATTATGTTTGATATTCTGTGTTTGCTTGTTTGTGTATGATCTTTATTGCTTATCTGCGATGATTCGATTGTTATTTGGTTCTTACCATTAGGCTTGGCCACGTCTAACAAGGTACTGCGTCCAATTTAATCTTTCAACCAGACCAAGTATTTGAGGTAAATCGATGAACCGAGAGGGAAGATTAATTAGTAACCGAGAGGTGAACTTTTCAGCAATCGAGAGATGTTGAATACCTTTAGTAAACCAATCAAGTAACTTAGGTCATTTGAACCAACGGACGAGAGTTTAGGTTAGAACCCTAAGAGGATTGAATTTGTATTTCCATTATCGAGTTTATTAAGCCAACAAACGAGAGTTGAGGTTTAGGAACATCAGGTATGGTCAGTTCATCCTAGACGTAATTAATCGGCACGTAAAACCGCACAACCTGCAGTTTCCCTCGAGTCCGACACGGACCGTGTAGGAGACTACATGGACCGTGTGACAGGGGTCGTGTACGAGAGTACACGGGTCGTGTCAGGTGAGAGGTAGAGTTGCAAATGAAATCAGAAACCCAGGAAACGCTTGTTTTAAATTAGCTTTAAACTCCAGTTTAGTTTATTTGCAATTTTATATGATTGTCAACCAAAATTCCAACCAACTCAACCATTTTAAACACTTCTAGTCTTAAGATAATCTGAGTAAAAATCTAGTTAAGTTATTGAACCGTCCTGTGGATCGATACCCGATATTACCAGCGATAGGATTGTACACTTGCAGTCCGAATCAAAAGTAGAATCGAGGTTTAAAAAGTACAGCTTGCTGTACGGAAGCTTTGTAGTACACTTTTGTGTGAACAAGTTTTTGGCGCCGTTGCAGGGGACGGCATCATTTAGTTTTTCTAGATTTTTGCTTCTTTTATTTGAATTCTGGATTTTAACTTGTATCCTTCATTTTGTTTTTCTCCATTGCAGGAAGGCTGGCTTTTACACGACCCCTCACGGGTGACTACAACCTGAGGAGTAGAAAACTTGGTCTAGATCCTTCTCGTCCTCTTCAGCTTACTGCAACAACAAGTGACACGGGCCTTGTAACCCCTACACCGTCCGTGCACTCCGAACCCGTACTACCGATCAACAACACGGACCATCTAGAATACACACGGTCCGTGCAAACCGAACTTCCAGCAGGATTTGCAGGCAGAGCAACCATGAGTAACCACGAGCAAGAACTTTCAGACCAGGAAGATGAGATGTCAGACTCCGTTCCCAGAACCCTTCGCGAGCACAATGTACCAAGAGCTAAAGACGTGCGAAGTGCCATCAGACTCCCGAGAATTGAGGGGCAAATGCCGAACATTGCCCCAGCAGTCATCAACACTGTTCAACAGAACACCTTTCACGGCTTGGATCATGAGGATCCACATGAACACCTCCAGACCTTTCTCGAATGTTGCACCACAATCAAAACCATTGAAGCAACAGTCGATTACATTTGGCTTGCACTTTTTCCTTTCACACTTAGGGATAAGGCTAAAAAATGGTTAGGGTCATTGCCTAGAGAGTCCATCACCACTTGGAGGGAATTGTCTAAGAGTTTTCTGACTAGGTTTTTCCCTCACAAACGAACTGCTAAGGTGAGAACCCAATTGACCAGTTTTAAGCAAATGTTTGATGAACCCCTAAATGAGGCATGGGAAAGGTTTAGGGAACTGCAGTACTCTTGTCCACACCATTGTATCCCTGACTGGCTGTTAATTCAAACTTTTTATGATGGTCTAACAGAATCTACTCGTACCTCTGTTGATGCTGTTGCAGGTGGGGATCTGTCGGAAAGAGAACAGCCCGAAGCGTTTAATCTGATTGACAACATGGCTCAGAACCAACAGTGGTCTGGCCGCGAAAGTTCTAGAACAACTGGAGGCGGCCGACTCGAGGTCGATCAAATCACTGCTCTCACAGCCAAGTTAGACGCCATGCAGAAAGATTTCGACAAGATGAGCGTCAAGGTGCTAGGCGAGCAACAGCCGAAATCCTGTGTGATGTGTGGGGACGAGGGGCATCTATATGAGCAATGCCCACTCGCGCAAAGGGATGAAGGACTCGAGCAAGTCAACTCTCTCAACAACGAGCCATCCTATTTTCCAAAACCTTCTTTTAACCGATCATACTCAAAGGACCAAAATGATCAACAGGCTTGGAGGTGGAACAGAACAACCCCGCACCCTTCAACAACAATGCTTCCGGCAGCAACAACAACAATCGCAACTTCTACAACAATGCAGCGTTCAACAACCCAAGCAACCGTGCACCGTATTCTGGCCCATCTAAGCCCTACGTTGCTCCCATGGTGAGTGACTTCATGCACGAGCAAGGGAAGATGAATCAAATGATCTTCGAGCAAATGGAGGCTATCAATGGTCAACTGGACGGTTTGGCTGCTCAGAACAGAGAAAAGGAGCAAATGGGGTACCAAACCGCTTCGAACTAGCAACAACCTGGCAAGCTTCCTGGCCAACCAAAGGTCAACCCTAGAGGAGAAGCCAAGGCTGTGACACTGCGCAGTGGAACTCACTATGCACCTCCAGCCACGCCACCTGCTGATGACACGGACCGTACAGGTTATACACGGCCCGTGTCGGATACCCCAGTTGCTGAAAGCTCTAGTCGCACAGACTTGACACGGCCAACACAGGTGGAGAAACCGCATGACACGGACCGCACAGATGCTACGCGGCCCGTACAGAAGTCTGCTGAAGGTCAGACAATGAAAGAAGCAGACAAACCACCACCATATCGACCACCTGTACCATTTCCTCGAAGGCTAGCTGAGACTAAGCTCAATGATCAATTTGCGAAGTTCGTGGATATTCTCAAGCAACTGCATATTACCATTCCATTCACCGAGGCTCTTACTCAAATGACGACTTATGCGAAGTTTCTCAAGGACATCCTCTCTAAGAAGCGAAGCTTGGGGGGACGTGAGACGGTGAAGTTGACTGAACAGTGCAGCGCAATTCTAAGAAGCGAGCTCCCTCCCAAACTAGAGGACCCTGGTAAGTTTTCCATACCATGCTCAATAGGGAAAGCCACGATCAAGAAAGCTCTATGTGATTTAGGGGCAAGCGTGAGTCTCATGCCACGCACCATATTTGATCGAATAGAGGTAGGAGAGCTCAAGCCTACCCGGATGACCCTACAGTTAGCAGATTCATCGGTGCGCCTACCACTAGGCATAGTGGAGGACGTACCAGTTTTGGTGGGTAAGTTTTATGTACCTGCTGATTTTGTTGTTATGGAAATGGAAGAGGACAAGGAAGTCCCCATTATTTTGGGACGACCTTTCCTAAGAACTGCAGGGTGCAATGATTGATGTGAAGAACGGCACACTAACCTTGAACATTGGGGACGACAAGGTACGATTCCAGATCGACCGTGCCATGAAGTACCCCTCATCAGCCGAGTCTTGTTTCAGAATTGATGTGGTCGAAGAATGCCTAGAAGATTTGGCCGATGATTACTTTCTGGAGCAAGCCAACCGCTCGCTAAGGTATCATATTGATTTTTTGTCTGTGACATGGGCCGTGTAACATTCAATCCGGACCGTGTCAACAGCCTGGCAGAACCCTGGTATGCAGACATTGCGAACTTTCTTGCCTCAGGAGTGCTGCCTCGCACCATGACCTACCAACAGAGGAAGAAGCTCAAGTCAGATGCCAAGTATTATTTCTGGGACGATCCTTTTCTTTTCAAAACAGGCGTAGATGGGATTTTTTGACGATGCGTACCTATCGAGGAAACGCGCTCCATTCTCGAACGCTGCCACTCCTCAGCCTACAGTGGACATGCCTCTTTCTCCAAAACAGCCGCCAAGGTATTGCAATTCTGGTTTATTTTGGCCTTCTATTTTTAGGGATGCGAAGAACTTTGTTATGGCTTGTGACAAGTGTCAATGAACTGGCAACATCACCCGACGCAACGGGATACCTCTTCACTCCGTACTCGAGGTCGAGATCTTTGACGTATGGGGGATAGACTTCATGGGCCCGTTCCCATCCTCATATGGGAATGAGTTCATTCTGGTTGCAATCGACTATGTGTCAAATGGGTGGAAGCAGTGGCATGCCGCAATGCAGACTCTAATGTAGTGAAGAAACTGTTCACGGACATCATCTTCCCTCGCTTTGGTGTGCCACGAGCCGTGATCAGTGACGGAGGCAAGCACTTTGTCAACCGCCAATTCGATAATCTCCTAAGCCGTCATGGGGTGACGCACAAGGTAACTACCTCTTATCACCCTCAAGCTAATGGGCAAGCTGAAATTTCCAACAGGGAAATAAAGTCCATCTTGGAGAAGACGGTAGCTAGGACACGCAAGGATTGGGCGCTCAAGCTGAATGATGCACTTTGGCCACATCGAATCACGAGGTAACTACCTCTTATCACCCTCAAGCTAATGGGCAAGCTGAAATTTCCAACAGGGAAATAAAGTCCATCTTGGAGAAGACGGTAGCTAGGACACGCAAGGATTGGGCGCTCAAGCTGAATGATGCACTTTGGCCATATCGAATCGCTTTCAAGACACCGATTGGGATGAGCCCTTTCAAGCTAGTGTATGGGAAGCCGTGTCATTTGCCCGTGGAGATCGAACACAAAGCATACTGGGCCACGCGAGCTATCAACATGGATGTGCTCGCAGCTGGAAACAAACGCATCCTCGAATTGCATGAACTCGACGAAATGCGCTTACAATCCTACGAGAATGCAACCATTTACAAAGAGAAGACTAAGTGCATCCATGACAAGCACATCATGAACCGCGAATTCAGGGAAGGAGATCTTGTCCTTCTATTCAACTCTCGTTTGAGGTTTTTTCCAGGAAAGCTCAACTCTAGATGGTCGGGGCCATTTGAGGTGAAGAAGGTTTATCCCTTCGGAGCCATCGACATTGGCAATGAAGAATAGGGAACATTCAAGGTCAATGGTCAGCATCTCAAGCACTACATTGCTGATCATCCTCAACGCGAGCGGCTCGTTCAAGTTCTTTCCGAACCAGTTCCCGTTGCAACCTAATGACATACAGTCGAGCTCGAGACCTAAAACAAGCGCTCCTTGGGAGGCAGCCCAAGTCTCTTTTATCTTTTCTAGCATTTCCTATTTTGCATTATTTTTCCACTATTATCTGTTTTATTATTTTGTATGCAATTTTCTTTCTGTTGTTTTTACATTTTCAGAAGTTGATTGAGCGATGTTTCACAGCCGGGACCTTACACGGTCTGTGTCACAATCCACACGGTCTGTGTTGGTACCAAACGACGCCTGGAGTTACAAACAACACGGGTCGTATCAGGCTGAGACACGAGCAGCCTTACACAGTCCGTGTCAAAATTCACACGGTCCGTGTCAGAGCTGAGCGGTGCAACGAACAGACGCGCCCGCTCCGCGTCCGTTACTCCTTTCTCCCCTACTTAGCCTTTCTTCTTCTCCATTCGACCGATCCACAAAAACTCCCAGCAAACTCCACCACCCCGCCGTGTTACTTGCCCGTGTGCACTGTAGCGCCGCCCCTTTCTCTCTGTACCGGCTCCGTACCAAGATCACCACTTCTTCTCCTCTCCATCTTCTCTTCTCTTCCTTTCTCTTCCGTCCATAGCGCCCTCAGTATCGAGAAACGTACCGGCCGCATCTCTCTCCCTCTTCTCTGCCATTGACGCTGATCTCCTTGCTTCAAACAATTGATTTACACGGTCCGTATCAATACTTACACGACCCGTGTCAATACCTCCACACGGATCGCATCACGTTCTGCACGGCCCGTGTCATTTTCGTTCTCAACCAGGTCTCAAGTAACACGGTCCGCGTCACAACTCACTCGGCCCGTGTTAGAACTTGACAGAACACACCATGAATCAGGAGCGTCGCAGCAAGAGGAACCAGGACTGTGCACGGGCGGCTCTCCGTGCCCCGACACCACCACCCGATCAGACACCATCATCTGAGAGCTCTCACTCCTCTCACTCTTCTCACTCCACGCCATCAGCCGTGTGCTCACCAACTCCTTCACCCAATCCATCGCCTGAGCGATATGACTCAGAGGAGTCCGACCACCTTTCAGGGCACTACACCGACAGTGCCGCTGAGCACGAGCCTAACTTCTTTCCGATGCCCACGCGTCGGATGTTCGAGCGCTTCGAGATCCTACGGAATAGAAAGTGTAAGAACACCCCGAAAGTTGATTTCGGCACTCTTCGCACTTTTGGGATCGAGGAGCAGTTCCTCTATCTCACTGGCCGTATCGGGTTTACCCCCAAATTCTGGGATATCGAGCACAATGCCTACGAGAGACTCACTCTCGAGTTCCTCTCCTCTCTCCAGCTCAAGTGGGACGCGGAAGACCAACCCTACATCAAATTTAGGATGTGCAGTGCGACATGCCACGTTCCTGTAGCCACTCTTCGCCAGTGGTTCGGGTTGCCTTCAAACCTGACCACATCCGACCTCCGTTTCAGAGAGGGGTTGGACAAGGACCATTTCTGGAACTTGGTCAGTGGTTTGCGGGGATGCCACAACAAGGACTACAAGGGCCTCAACATTTCTCACCCAGTCCTCCGATGCATCCAGCGCGCCTTAGCCTGCACCATCTTCGCGCGCGGTGAGACAGTCGCTCGCGCCAATGAGACAGATCTCATTTTGCTGGATCACATGCTCCGGCCAGATGCTGAGTTAGAGCGGCCAGATCTGATGCTCATTATGGTTCAGCACTGGCTGGAGATCGCCAGGTCGCAGAGGACTGGACGGGACATCACCCTCGGCGGCTATGTCACACATATCGCCGAGCATTTAGAGTATCAGATTCAGGGTGATACTCTTTGCAGGGGCCCGACTACACTAGATATTGAGTCCTTCCGTCTGGCGCGCTTCAATTTTCTCGTCAAGGGCGCTGCCGGCCATAGTGACAGATATTATTGGGTCATGCCAGATGGCTCGCATGAGCACCGGCTCCCTCTCTCATCAGCTCTCTCCTTCGAGGACAGGAGCACCTGGCTATTCACAGGCCCTCGAGTCGCTACATCACCCCTTTTTCCAGCAGTCGATCATCCCATGCCAGATGTGGTCATGCCAGAGGCGCCCAGCTCTTCACAGCAGCCAGCGCACACATTTACCTCTACTATGGGCCCCTCTTCTTCTACTGCAGCCCGCACTTACCCACTCTCGGATCCTACCATCATGGATGTGTACCGCCTCGTTTATGACATGACGCAGGAGCGGGGTGAGATTCTACGCGACCTCACCGACAGAGTGACAGCTATTGAGGATGAGTTGCGCGACTGGCGTTGGTGGGACTACGACCACGACTCCAACCACGGAGCCGCAGACCACTGAGCAGGTTTGTTTTCTCTATCCCTTGCTTTTATATCTCTTTATTTATACGTCTTTAAGCATTGGGGACAATGCTAAGACGAACCTTGGGGGGGGGGGTCTTTATCTGTTTAGTTTGCATTTTAGGTCATGTTTATTTCTTGTTTGTATTATAGTTTACTTTTTGTTTGCATTTTAGGCGAAATTTTTTTGCGAATCGTTTGAATCTGGATCTTTAGTGAAACATTTTAGCCATGACCAGCCTGACCTTGGTTTGATTGAACCTAACACCATAATTGACCACACAATTGATTAGGATGAGATTGTTCTTTGTTATTGATGAAAACCCGTTCATATCGAGAAAAATATTTGAATTCTGAACTGTACCTTACAAAATAGGGAAATGGGGATTTTTGACTAAAATATTACGATATCCGATGGAATGAAAGAATACCATTGGATGTGTGTATTCATGGTGTATGCGAATGAAAATAATGGAAAAAGATGGAGAAAATAAGAGTACTGGCAATAAGCCCTTCGAGGCGCCTTTGAGCTCGTCTCCCAAACGTAAAAACAAAAACGAGTACTGGCACAATCCATTTGGATGCCTTTGAGCTCAATTTGCATATACCAACACACTAAGGGCAAAATGGTCAGAATCACCACAAACGAGGGTATGTCTTCAGTCTAAAGCTTAATATCGATAGGTTCGGGTAATTAATCTTAAAGTATATCAAAGCATCTTAGAATTTGAAGCTAGGTGGTCATTTTGTGGAGTGAATCGAAATTAGCTTAAGGAAAGTCCAAATTGTTGTCAAAATGATTCCCAAGATCTCTGATACAAACAATTCATAGAAGTTTTCGCATTTAGAAAGTTATCTTGCATTTAGGTAGTTTAAATGACCAATCTGGGCCAAAGTTGTTATTTTTGCTTGAGGACAAGCAAGATTTCAGCTTGGGGGGATCTGATATCTCGTTATTTTGGCTACATTTCCGACCGAATATTGTACCAAAACCTGTGTCCAAAACTGTAAAATTGTGTTTATTACATTGATTATCTATAGAATATGGTACTGCTGCGTTTTTGTTTGTTTATTGTAGGAAACGGGCGAAGAAAGGGCGAAATCTGGCAATCTTGACATTCCACACGGGCCGTGCAACATCTCACACGGACCGTGTCAGACCCTACTCGACCCCTCACACGAGCGCTGCACAACCCGGACAAGAGACACAGGCACACAATCCGTACAACATCTCACACGGACCGTGTCAGACAAATCCGGCAGTTAATCTAATTTTGTTGATTAATGCCTAATTAAAGGAGGACGGTTATGGGCAATAAAAGGACAATTCCTTGGACCAGAGAGGCATCCAATCGGACAGAAACGAACCCTAGGAGAGTTTTGCAAACGAGAGTTGAGGTTTAGGAACATCAGGTATGGTCAGTTCATCCTAGACAGAATTAATCAGCACAGAAACCAGACAACTGCAGTTTCCCTCGAGTCCGACACGGACCGTGTAGGAGACTACACGGACCGTGTGACAGGGGTCGTGTACGAGAGTACACGGGTCGTGTCAGGGTGAGAGGCAGAGTTGCAGATGAAATCAGAAACCCAGGAAACGCTTGTTTTAAATTAGCTTTAAACTCCAGTTTAGTTTATTTGCAATTTTATATGATCGTCAACCAAAATTCCAACCAACTCGACCATTTTAAACACTTCTAGTCTTAAGATAATTCGAGTAAAAATCTAGTTAAGTTATTGAACCGTGCTGTGGATCGATACCCGATATTACCAGCGATAGGATTGTACACTTGCAGTCCGAATCAAAAGTAGAATCGAGGTTTAAAAAGTACAGCTTGCTGTACTGAAGCTTTTTAGTACACTTTTGTGCGAACAGTTACAACATTCGATTTTGTGATTTTCAAAGTCCAAACAGTCGGTCCAAACCATTCAACGTGATCTCTATATTAAAATATGCCCAAATTTTACATTTTTTGAATTTTATTACTATTTATTAAGTATTTTACAAAACTGTTGTTTTTAGACAATTTTGGACCACTAAAAAACGACAGTTTTGTAAAACACTTATAACAAATAGTAAAAATATTTTAGATTTATTAAATATTTTTAGCTTTTAAAACACTCAAATTTCTACTTTTTAGATATTTCTCTACTTTCATGATAAATTTTTATTCTTAGGTTTATTAAAATAGCATTATTATACGTCATGATCGAATGTTGTAACATGTTGTAAGATCCAAAATGTTGTAAGTGGTTCCCTCCTCATATATATATATATAGGACTTAGCTACGGTACCACGTGTAGCATAGAGGACCTCCGTGGAACGGCTCAAAATTTGTGTTTTTAATTTCTAATGTTCGATCCGAACCATTAAATGTGTTCTCCATATTGAAATGTGCTTGGAGACCAAATTTTACATTTTTTGGAATTTTTTTACTATTTATTAAGCCACTTTGAAAATCGCTGATCCAACGGTGGCTTAACCAAACAGTGAAACCGTTGGATCAACGATTTTCAAAGTGGTCCTCCGTGCAACGACTCAATATTTGAGTTTTCAAAATCCTAACAATTGATCCGAACTGTTCAACATGATCTTCATATGAATATGTACTTGCAAACCAAATTTTATATTTTTTAGAATTTTTTTATTTTTTTTTAGATAGGTAGAAAATGACTTGATCGGAAAATTCTAAAAAAGGTAGAGGAGATTTAATCAATTGCAATGGCTCATAAAAAAGAGAGATTTACATTTTGTTTGGAAGGGATGGAATTGAAAGATTTTTTTTTTTTTCGAATTGTGTTTGGTTGATAAAATCATGTTGGAAGTAAAAGGTTGAGGAAGCAAAAGGTTTAACATTGCATGCTTGTAATTAATATAACAAATTTTCCTTCTGATTTGGGATGTAACAGGTGAAAAAAAATACCAATATTTAAAAAAATGATACAAATACCTAATTTTATATTTTTCCTATATAATTTTTATCAAAATTTCTTTGTCACAAACCTACAACAGCTACTTAATTTTTTATTAACCTTTTAAATTTTAATTAACTAAATACAAAAAAAGATAAAAAAAAAAAAAAATTTATTTTCTCTCGTTAATCATCCAAATACAAAGATTTTAAATATGTTAATCTTCTTTTTTTGTTTTATTTCATTCTCTTTTATTCTTCAGCTCCCCTCCCTTCCTCTACTCTCAGATTGGATGTTATTCTACACAATTTGATCCAAACTATAGTCCATATATCTTTTGACAATTCAATATTTTTCAAAAAAACTAATTGATTTCACCTAAATTTGAAGAGTATCATGTGTCAGTCACAAATTTTGTATTAAAATATTTACAAAAACTTGGGCCTTAATTGGTATTTGTCAGCACTCATCACCAATGTTGTAAAATGTGGTTTTGTTTATGCATGCGGAAGGCCACTGTATACCGCATATGCGGTATGCGGCTGTATATGCGGATTTTAAACTATATATTAATTTATTTCCGCTCAAAACATGCAATTTATTCTTATTAAAATCATTCAAACCAGAAATTAACACATATGCGGTCCAATCGCACATATACAGACCAATATGCGGATATATACGGTCCAATATGCAGCCGTATATACGAAACCGCATATTTGAGACCGCATGAAAAATTTTATGCAGAATCGGATTGCGGCCGCATGAACCGCATTTTACAACACTGCTCATCACAACGGCCAATAGTGTAAAGGATAAATTATTCAAGGATTGACAATTGACGGAAAATTAGAAAAATATGATAACCGAAACAATAATTATCAAAATAAATAATTATAGATGTGCATCAAATTATGTGAATTTTAAAACAAGATAATTTTGTATCGACCAACTTAGAAATTAACAGTATAATTTTATTAGGATTCAGTTGACAATCATGCAATTTTGATATAACAACACATTTGATTATTTGACACACAATTTAGTGAAACAAGAAAAAAAATACATATTTCATTTTTATTTTCTAATTGTGATGTAATATGATATTTATTGTTACAACTTCCAAATAATTTTAATATGGCATATATAGGTACTATCTAACAGTAAAATATTTATTAATCTAGAAAACATGCGAAAAATTGCTTATGGCATAATTTCTCATTAACTAGTACCTATTGTAATTTTATTGTTTTCACTTCATTAAAAAGAAAACCCAATAATGCTTGTCATTTATTAATTCAATCAATTTTCTCCCGATCCACCCGTTTTTTATCATATCCTGATTTAGTTGTGGTTTCCTCCATTATCTTAATATAAATCACTTAATTTCTATCATTAGTTCAAGCATGTAGCATTTAGCCCATGCCCCGCCTTTTTTTTCTTATATTTGAAACTCGAAAATAATAAACTTGTGCTCAATTTTTGTTTTCTTTTTTGATGTCGATAAGTTGTAAATGACAAGTGTATGTCTACAGTACTGAAGATATATGTTGCTTCTCTCACATAATGTTTCTTTCTCTCGCTTTTTTTCTTTATCTTTTTATTCAATTGTTTGCTTACCCTCCAATCTATTTAAACTTTTTTTCATTAAATAAAAATATTAAATAAATTAAACATTTAGAATAAATACAACAAGTTATAAGTAATGTTTGGTACAAATTTATTTATCCTTTCCAATTTTATCTATTTTATTTTTACATGTGTTAGTTTTATATCTCTAGTATAGGAAAATATCTCATTAGCATTGAAACATAAACTATTATGCTATATGATATCAATAAAATTCATTATGTGAGGCTAGACTTATAAAATCTAAATTTCATAAGTTGCATTTTTACATAGACATTTTTTTTAACTATTTGCAACAAAAGTCATTCTATTTATTTTATATCTTTAAAGTTACTTATTAGTTTTTATTCAGTTCATGTCTATTTATTTCTTTGCACAGTTTTAATTTGTTTCCTCGGCCTTTTGTTTTGAGCATATGAATCAATTAGATAATAAATAAACCTAATATATTTCTGTATAGTCTGATATAAAAATATAAATAAAATTGGGTTGAGCATTCATGTCTCCAAATAATAGTCCCAAAAGAAAATGAAAAAGAAATAAATCAAACCATTATTGTATAATAACAAAGTTATTGAATAATGTTGGTCAAAGGTAACAGTTGTTTTGCCAAAAAGAATAATAACAATGTTTTTTTTTAATACCATTTGTTTTATTATACTCAAATTATTATTTTTCCTCACCTCTTAGAATAATTTTGTTATTTTATGAATTGTGCAAACAACACCCTATTAATCCAATTATATTATTCATAAAAATTTGTATTTTTTAATTTAATATAATATTAACATTTTAACTGTTATCTCTATTGTCAATTAATAATTTTTTTTTTGTGTAACTTATTACTAAGATCTGGAGACATTTTTATGGCAATCAATAATTACTTGTTCCATAAGAATCTTACATTTTACAAGGTGGATGCAAATAATGTAAAACTTAATAAATTTAAACTGTTTCATGAAATAAAAATCGGCCATTGATAGTTTAAATTCAATTTTGGATATTAATATTGTTCAAATCCTTTGAAAAAAAAAAAAACAGAACCACCCTTTTGTTAGTTCCATTAATGACAATAATGATATTAGTGGCATAACTCATGATGAGAACCTCTAGAAGAAAATATGATAAAAAAAAGGGGAATATTCTGTCCTCCAATTCGTCCAAAATGATTCAGATTCTCCACCAAAATGACCAAAAATAACCCAATCACCTACATATATACATTTTCCTCCTCAACATTGTTTGTTTATGATATATTTTATTTTAAATACCGCCTCTTGCATGTTACCAAGTGGTCAAATTGACATTTCATCTTTATTTTTTTTGCTATCCTGTTGCATTTATGTCCTTTTGATATGATTCTTCGGAGGAAAAAGAAAAGCAAATAGTTGTTAGTTTGTTACCAATTCATTTATTTTGAACTTTTTTCCTATAGGGTTTTAAGAAGGTAAAATTCTTTGGAACCCCAGAAATTAGGCACCATGATACAAACTTTGATATGTTACTTCTAATAAAATAGATTATTTATCTTATTCTGAAAAGGACTTTTTATTATTCTCTCTGCTACACTATTATATTACAAAGTTTGAGGAATATTGAACTATATAATTATTTTATTTTCATCATATAGTTTTCTGAAGTCATCGAGGAGGTACTCGCGTATAGTTGACTTTTCACCATTGTCATGCATTTTTTTTTAAATAATATAAAACATAAGACTTGTTGGTTATCAAGTCGACATAACCATAACCATCCTTGTTATAGTAATCTATAAAAAATAATGAAATAAATTGTTCCGTGTTTAACTTTAACATTTATTTTATCACAAATGTCAAATGAATCAATTGCGGAAGGTCGGAACATCTAATTTAAGAAAGTGTGTGTACACACACTAGTATCGTGCCCGTGCGTTGCAACGGGACATATTATAAGATTGAATAAAATATGAAGATAATTTTTTATATATATTAATATGTTTAACTAATATGGACATAAGGAAAAATTTCATGTATACCCTTCAAAAACCTCAAAATTACACATTTTCTCCTCTAAAATTTATAATATCATATTTATTTTTCTAAATTTTTTAAACTAATAAAATTTTCTAACTCATTGACTTTTCTACTAAAACTCATTTTAAACTTATAAATTACCTATTTTACCCTCTATAAAAAAAATGAAAATCATGCCACCCCTATATCTAGACCAAAAATATAAGGAGTATAATCAAGTAGTTTATAATTAATGTATATCAGTAATCAAATATTTTATTCCAATTAAAATGTAGACCATAAAAATAAAATGTGGATAAAGAGAAACAAATTACGCACACTCCTCTTCACTACACCTAAAACTGTACTATATTCGCAGGAAGCTCAATCAAGACCAACCCCTCAAAAGTTTTTAACTAATTCATTTTATTTACTAATATTTAAGTATTGTCTTTTTAAGATGGTAAGCTTAGCCTACCAACATTTTCATTAAAAAAAGTTTTTATTTTTTTATTTTTTTTGTTTACAATCATCTATTTACATCTCAAGAAATTAAAATAAAATCACCAATCTCCAGCCCCTTTGTAAAATTAACCTCAATTACAATTGAAGCAACAGACTGATTTGGAACTCCCATACTGATTCTATTCATAAGTCTATGCTAGAACCGCTTCAAGCAAGTGCAGGATCACAATATGTGTAAATCTGTCTCCAGCAGGTTATTCAAACAATAGACACAACCCTGTGTCACATTGCACCCGTCAACCTCAATGTATATGCTTCTCACGTTTGCAAGTAATGTTATCATAAGCAACTTATAAGGAGAAACAAAGCTTCTCCATGATTAAGAAATAGTAAATTCCTAATACACTATTCAATAAGTAATCCCTTTTAAAATTCCAAATAGCACATCACTAATATATTAATGTAAGAGTAATTAAATCAAATAATATATATCAAGATACTACATGAAGAGAAAAATGAGGGAATCAATTTACAGTGAAATTAAAATTTATTATTATATATGATATAAATGAAAACCTTAATTTGAAATCTTCACCACCAAAATATGATTTATCAAAAATTCACAAGTCATGAAACTTCACTTACGTGCTTTGTAATCTTCTTGTTTTTTTTCTAATCTGAACAACTCTTTTATGTGACATCGATACCAGATGCGACAGTACATGTTGATACTTAACTCTAATATGAGGCCACAAGATCAAATAAATTTGAATCATTAAACAAGTAGAATTGGAAACTAAATAAGGATCCCCAATTCTAATATAATAATGGACACAGAATGCTTATTCAATTTAGATGGAATAGGAAAAGAGATCAAAAGAAACAATATTTTTGCACCTTGCCCGGGTTGATGCGTTATGCCCCGACTACATCTTTTGCAACGACTACAATCTCAATTCAAGTAGCACCTTGGTGTTGGTGCTATTTGCACACACATATAAGAAAACTGAACCAATTTCATTAATTTCTCAGAAGAGATACAAGAGGCTGAAAATGCCAAGTATTTATAGGTGATGTTGTTGATGAAAGAAAATAAAGAAATGAAAAGACCTTACTAATTGTTGATGAAGTGTAAAAAAATGTTGTCAATCAAAAGCTTTCATTGGAGTTTTTTTATTTATTTTATTGCTTGCTTTTCTTATTTTGTGCTTAATTCAGTCTTTAGGAAAGTTATCATGCAATAATACACATGAAGCATATAGAAGATAGAAGGAATTGTTCTATTGTTACTATCAAGGGCAGTTTAGGAAATGTTTAAATAAAAATCATATATCTCATAAAATTTTGAATATATGTTTGAAATTTATACAACATACAGAACATGTTTAGATGCACATATTTTCCTTTAATGAAATAAATTGATGGTGTTTAATCAGGAAATAGCTAGAGCGGATGTTCTGTTCCTTAATATCTCATTTCCTTGTTCTGTTCCTTAATAGTGGCGGTTTAATATCTCCAAGCAAATAAGGAAATGAATCGGAGGTACACAAAAATAAATTGGAAATAGCTGGAGCGGATGTCGTTTAATCAGGTAATATTAAGGAAATCAGGATATATGAAGAAGGCAATTTGATTCAGGATTATGGTCGTTTAATTTTTAAATTTAATTTAAATATATTGTGTAGCATTGTATGTAGTGAGTATGTTTTTAATTAAAATTAGATTTCTACACATAAAAGGGATGTATTTAATCTAAAGATGACAGATTATATGATTGGAGGGTTGATATTAAATATGAAATTTTATCTTTCAATCGTAGCCGTTCGCGGATCAGGACAACTACGTGCATTATATAAGAATGGAGATATGATGACCCTAAATATATGGGTGAAAACGGGTATGATATTATCCGACCAAATCCGGATTCGTATTCGAAAATTAAATATGGATATATGATATTGGAATACCCGTGCAGATAGTTGTATGAATATGGTTTTGAATTTTAATTATCTGTGTCGGAATAGTAGATATATATCATATAGTTTAATATAAATTATGAAAATATTTATGTATATATCTATAGGTATCCGATCCATATCCGTATATATCCGTCTAATATTTAATTTGTATCCATATCTAGAAAAAAAAAACTTACATCTGATATGATTTCACCCCTACCTAAATATGGTTCAAAGTATTAATTATGACCGTCCATCATATGATCAAACCACTCATCAACTCTACAGAAATAATAACGAGATGGAGCGGTAGAACAGTTGACTAGAAAAAAAAAGTCTTAAGACTGTGGCCACTCAAAGATCAAAGAGTTCAAGCTCCGCCACAACATCGTAATCTCTGCGAAGATTTCATAGAAAAAAAACTCTACAAAAAAACAATCACTAAAAATCGATATAAATTATAAATATCAACAATGAAACTAAACTAAAAATCGATATAAATTATAAATATCAACAATGAAACTAAATCAACACTTATGTTTAGCATTAGTCATGCATGCACCTGAACAGAATATGGAATTGGAAAGCTAATCCTCATAACAATCCAAAATATACCTAAATATCAACATTAATTTTAGTTTTAGAAAATTCCCAATGCAAAATTCTAATAGCCACCTAACAAATTTTTTTATTATGTATCCAAGTCCATTATACATTCTTAGAATTATAAGCAAAACTAAAAGATAAAAAAGTACATATGATTTTAACTTTTTGTAGATGTTTAGTATTCTCATCTAATGATCAATAATTTCATCATGAAAAGGAAATTCACTTAAGGATATTTCTCACTAAATTGTTGCTTGTCAAGTTGTCAGGTTGGCCAATCTTATTATATTACAATTATTGCTTCCTCGTGTTTATTTTACATTTGTTGGTAGGGAGGCTAATATGCCAAAAAAACAATCAATCAGTTTTTTTGTCGTTAATTAAAGTGTGTGTATATAGAGTGATGGGCTAACTTGCTTTGGGAAGTAAAGAGGGTGCTTTACTTCCCGCTCGTATCTCCATTTTCAAAGTTCAACTAATCGTTAGATGTGATCTCTCTATTGAAATGTGCTTGGAGACCAAATTTTACATTTCTTAAAAAAAATTTACTATTTATCAAGCCACTTTCAAAATCTGAAAATTTGGGTGAACAGTAAAAATTTCTGGACCACCAAATAATTTTCAAAGTGGCTTAATAAATAATAAAAAAATTCAAAAAAATGTAAAATTTGATCTCCAAGCACATTTCAATATAGAGATCACATCTAATTGTTCGGATTGATTATTTAAACTTTGAAAATGGAGATACGAGCGGGAAGTAAAGCACTATTTTTACTTTCTAAAGCAAGTTAGCCCATCTCTCTCTCTATATATATATACCATGCAGTAGAAAATTTAATTTTATATTTTTAGATATTTTTATTGTACTACTGAAATAAAGAAACCAATGCTCTTTTTGACAATTCAGTAATTGAAATTGAGTGAGAATATGGAAATATGCATATTACGGATTGACCTGTACTATAAATTTGTATCTCTATTTTCAAGTTTAAATAGTTGATATGAACCGTTAAATAAGATCTCTATATGAAAATATATTTACAGATCAAATTTTACATTGTTTATAATTTTTCTACTCTTCGTTTAGATAGGTAGAAAATCACCACTTTTGGATGGTCAAGGATTTTTAGATCAGGTGATTTTTTATCTATCTAAAAAATTAGTAATTTTTTTTTTTAAAATATATAAATTTTGGTTTCCAAGTATATTTTTATATGAAAATCATGTTTGACAGTTCATATTAAATGTTTAAATTTTGAAAATAAAAATATGGATCCATAGCATGAGTTGATCCGTAATAGACATATTAATCTTTGAAATTAATAGATTTCTCTCCAGTAAAAAATATATAAGATCAACATTTAAATTAATTATATAATAAATTTAATATGTAAACTATAGTGAATGGTTAAAATCGACCGTTCAAATTTCAAAATTGAAATTGGAACCTAAAACACTGTTAATTGGCGGGTTTGTTTTTTTCTTTTGCAAAACCACCTCAGTTTACCTCTTCATTTGATACTTTTTACAATTGTTATTATAATTGTTCAAATCAAAGACTTTGAATTGTATATGTGTTGTTACACATAATTTTAATACGGTGTATAGTAAAATTGTTCAGATTGAAATTTGTTTGTTTGTTCATCAAAAAGATATTTAAAATTTAGCTGCAAATATTTTTGAAATTATCTGATAAATGGTAAACAATTCATAGGAGTAAGACCAATTATTTGTTTCCCAAAATGAGCTGTGTTTCATAATTTTAATTTGGAAGAAGAATATGAAATTAAAAAAAAAAAAAACATGAAAGAAATGGAAGAAACAAACAAAAATGCAAACATTATAATATGGCCAAAAAAAAAAAACTAAAGAAGAACAGTAGAAATCTATAATTTGGTTTGCCACTAAAAAGGGAAATGAGGGGAGCATGTGCTCTCTTCTAAGTGCTTCATAGTTCATAGTGAGTTAGTGACAAGTCCATAACTGCATATCCACTGTTTACAATGTGGGGGGAATTGTAAATAATAAAAAATAAAAAATAAAAAATATATTCAATTGGTGATGTGAGAAAAAGAGAAATAATAATATGTAAAAAAAGGACATAAAGATGAGCCCCTTATGCCTAAAATTGCTTTCAATCTTTGAGTTCCAAGTAGTGGAGTAGTGGATGTCCCTTTAGTTTCTTCCATGGAAAAAAACTTTTTATATTCTTTTTTTTATTTTTCTCTTTGTTTTCTAACTCCCAAATACATATGAGCTTACAGTTTAATTCATAATTACAAATTCTGTGTTTTTTACGTTATTTTTCAAATCATTAAATAGATGATGATGAGTCTTTTATCAGATGGTTGTGTTTGATGAGGAAGTGTTCCCAAGAAACATTCAATTTTATCATTTAATTATAAGTGTTAATTGAATAAAGTTTCAATAATCTTTCAATTAATATAAATAATACAAATTGTTACCAAACCAATATATTACATCTACCATAACAAATTTCATATTCAACTTGTTTATCCTCCTCACCTTAGCTTGAATTTTAAAAATAGGTATCTAATATAATGGAATAATTGTCAACACTTGAGCCTGCCTTATTTGAACTGGGGTGTATTTTGTTGAAATTAATATAAAATAAAGAACTGACGAAATCATGTCAGATTCAAATTATATAATTTAAATGAGGAGGGATTCATTTACACTATTTTTTTAGTGAAACAAAATTACACCCTATATTTTTTAAAGTTCAAATAACCGATCCAAACTGTTCAATATGTTGGATATATTAAAATGTGCTTGTAGATCAAATTTTATATTTTTTTTGAATTTTTGTACTATTTATTAAGATGGGTACAAAAATTCAATGGTATGAAAATACCGTTTTTGTAAAATACTTAATAAATAGTAAAAAAAAAATATAAAATCTGATCTCTAAACATATTTTAATATGAAAATCATGTTGAATGATTTGGATTGATTGTTTGAATTTTGAAAACTTTAAAAATAAATGATGTAATTTTATGTCACAAAAAATGATTCAAGTGGATCCCTGAATTTAAATTTGTAAAAAAAAAAAAAAAAAAAGTCCTCTACTCCTCTTAGATTTTAAATAAATTGAAGTATTTTTTTACTCGACTTTGACTAACCTGATGTGGTCAGATATTGCATGAGATAAGGACTAATTTTTGTTAGTTGGAATCAATTTATGAAAGGACATAATTCAGCATTAAGTATTTTTTTTTTTGTAAGAGAAAAAAAAAAGTATGGCTCCCAATCTTTTAAATTATATATCATCCAACTTCAAACACCAACAACCATCTCATTTAAATGCCTTTATTTCTCTCTCCTATCAAAAAATCAAAAATTTCTTTGTAACTCTCCCTCCCTCTCTCTTTCTCACCTCTTGATGCCGTCATGAGGCCACAAGGTCCACAACCTCACCCTCTCTTCTTCACTTCTATTGATGTGATTCCTCCCATTTTTTTTTTTCGGAATCTCTATTCTCTGCCGCAAAAAAAAAACATATATATTTTTATCTCCAATCTTTATACTATCTCATGTCCTCTATCTCCTTCTAGGAGCGGATCTAGGATTTTCGTCAGAAGACAAAAAAATATCGAATCAGATTTAAATAACTAATCGGGTTCGAATCTATTAACTAATTAAGTACTTAATAAAAATAATACTTTAATTGGTATTTTTCAATACTTTGATTTGTAATTTCTGATATTTTAATCTATAATTCTAATTATTAATCATAATTGAAGAAATTTACTTTAATTTCAACCCGAACTACAAATTAAACATCCAGCGGGGAGCAAAAAAATTTTAGAAAGAGACAGAGTCGATCAAAACGTCCCGACTTTCACTAAAACGCAAAATCTGCTCCCCCGTTACACTTGGGTCCGCCTCTGTCTCCTTCCAACGCCAAACTCCTCATAACCCCAATCCCAACCAAAACTCTAAACCATATGCATTGAAAACTTGCACGTTTAAACTTTTAAAAAGTCGATATAAAAACTTAATATACTAGATATAAAGACTTGTATTTTGAATCTTTAAAATATTTGATATATTATTTATAAAGATTTGATATACTAAGTATAAAGTCATACTACTATTAATAAAATTTTAAAATTGATAATTTTTAATATTTTACACTAGTTCTACTTTTGATACAAAATATTTGGAAGATTCTAATTCAAATTAAAACCCAATTACCGTCAGCTAACTAGTCTTCATAGAGAGTTGATTTGTCCAGCATTTATAAAAACTTTATATGTTAGATATAATGACTAGCTTGATATGTTATGTATAAAGACATGCATACGCCAACTAGCGTTAGTTGTAAATGCGCTAACAAAATATGGTCTCGGACAAAAATTGCTAGTTGGAGAATGTGATCAGAGATTGAGTCCGAGTCAATTATCAAGTCTCTTTTTGTAATTCTCATTTCAAATTGTTGATTCAAGAAATTATGAAACTCAAACTGTGGAAAAAAAAATTGTGGTTTATATTTGGCGAAATTTTCCATGAAACTAGGCCTTTTAAGCTTTAACCAATTCGCCACAATTTAGGGCAAAGTTGTCAAATACATATATGCACACACATACACAATTTCATTTTTTTTATCTTATCATTTGGTGTTGACCTTTTGTTGGTGAAAGATAAGTTTCTTGCTATACAAGTTTCCTTTCTTTAACGCGTTTTTTCTTTTTCATTTGAGCATCTCAAATTTGTACACAAAATTAATAATAATAATAGCTCAAAGCCTCAAACGAATTTCTCAACCGCATGCTCTCCATTCTCTGTTTTTAAATTTAGGGCTTCTCCTTTTCTGTTTATCTCCGTTTAATTTGTTAACGGGATTGACAGAGTGGGACCCCCACCGTCAGTCCCTCTCTTTGATTTGACGGAATTAATGTACTAACTCCTCTCAATTTTCTAAATACGTGTATGAATATAATTGTAGGAATCCAAATTAAAAAGTAACATCTAAATATGTGTCATACATCAAAACTCATTTGAATTAATTGGTTCAATTCAAATAAAATTTACAACGAAATACTCAATTTAGAAAATAAAATAAAACAATGAAACTCTTATTTTTCTATGAAAAAAAAAAAGTTAAAAAGCCATGTTTTATAAAATTTTACAGGCAATATTACCGTCACCTTCAGATATCTTGTTTTTCTCAATTACTTATTTTTATCTTTTACAAAAAAAAATTGTCAGAAATTGAAAATCAACCTTTAATTTTATCTAGTAATTAAAGATGATGTTTTTCACATGAAAGGTTACAAATTAAAAAAACTGACAAATCCTCACACATATTATAATAATTAAGTGGTTTCATAAAAAAAAATCGCAAATTCACAATGTTGAACAAACGGCTCGGCTCGGTCCGGTCCGGTCAAAATTCGGCCGGTTCATGGTTCCGCATAGGTCAAGATTCCCACGGTACATGGTTCTACACGGGTCAAGTCCGGTGGTTCTAACTTAAAATTGTTGGCTCAAAATGTTGCTAGAATCATGGTCCAAATTCACACGGTCCAGTCCGGTCCGGTCTTAGGTCCAGTCTGGTCCGGACGGGTCTAAGATTTTTTTTTTTTTTCAAAACAGAGATATTTTAATATTTTATTAAAGTAACGAAAAGTGTTTATGATTGAAAATAAACTTTACTAAAGTTTAAAAAAAAAAAAAATTCCACGGTTCCGGTTCTAGAACCTCCATTGATATAAAACCAGACATTGAATGAAACAATTGACAACTCCATTGATATAAAACCGGACATGATTCAATCGAATAGGTCATTGGAGAAGTCTAACAAAAGACAAAGTTGCTACTAGTAGTAGTAGCCGCAAAATGTCTTCTGTGCTCTCTCTCTCTCTCTCTCTCTCCCCATCCCTTTCCCACTTTACAGCTTGAAACCGCTATCTATTGAAAACTTCCAATATAAAAAATAATAATAAAAATAAGAAAGAAAGAATAAAGCGAGTGTGTACAGTTTTCAAAGTTTCATACTGCCATGAACGCGTATCCTCTGCATTAACTCAAAAGAGAATCTTTTGAGTTAATGAATATCAACAATTCGATCTGCTTTAAGATCCGTGCAGACCAAATCCGCACTAATAGTAAAAGACCCTGTGTTAAAATCAGACGGTCGGATTAACTCCGTTTAAAATCAGACGGATGAGATGCATTAACTCAAAAGATTCCCTTTTGAGTTAATGCCGAGGATACGTGTTGATACATTTTACATGTTTCTTTGTTATTCCCTTTTTAGAATTGTGTTCTCTGTGTTTTGAGAAGGACCAATTGGAAGCTCCATATCAAGATAGGAAAGGGGGAATAAGTTTTCCTTTTCAAGATAGAAAAAGTAATTACTTTTACTTCAAAAAATAAAGGTGGAATCATATTGTTTATCTTAATTTCAATTGAAATTATATTGATCATGACTTTAACTATTTTAATACAAGATAATCTAGTGACCAATTAATAAGTTTTTTAGGATCTAATTCTTAAAAGAATCAGTCTTTGAAATTATATTGATTATGACTTTATCTATTTTAATACAAGATAATCTAGTGACCAATTAATAAGTTTTTTAAGATCTAATTCTTAAAAGAATCTTTGATATAGTGACAAAAGACAATAGTTAATTTTATTTAATGAGTTTTATTTTCATGATTTGATTTGGTTCAACGAGCTTTTATTATATTGGCTCAAATTTAACCATTCATAAATCAAGAATTAAAACTAATAAAACATTATACTTGAAGGGTGATCTAAGTAAAAGTTTTCATCATAATTTATGTGTATTCATCATTAATCTTTATTTGTCTCACAATATTTTTCAAATTTTTTGTATTTTCTAAGAAAATTACCTTTGTTAGTTACAAACCTCATGCGTTTGATAAGTAATTTAAAAGTGATTTAAGTTCACTAAGGTAAATTTAAAATATAATAGAGCAAAAAAAACTTAGTTGGTACTTAAAAGGATTAAACTTAAAGCACCAAACTTAACATTTCTACATATTTTTGTTATTTCACTTTTTAAAAATATGGTAAGTACTTTTTATTCCACATTATTTCACCTTTTATTTTATTTTTAAGAGAAAGATGGAGGTACAAGTCTATCTGGTTTTGTTACTCAGGTTGGATTCTAGCCTACACGAACTTATTTAGAATCACTAAAGGTTTCGTTGTTGGTTGTTGTTGTTATGAAGGTACAAGTAGTCATTCAAATTTTAATGTCCATAAGGTCTTTTGAACCCACGACCTCTCACATGAATAATTTTATTTTTTTTACTTGTCAAAATCATGGTTAATAAATCATAATATGATGTCCCACTATACTATTATTTCAACACAATTGCAGCAATGGTCACTCTCAGATCTATCTTCAAATGGAAATAAAGTCTTTAAAAAAGAAAATGAACTTGTTTTCTCTTTCTATTGGCAGGATTCTCTAATTTCCTCTCCATCCATTAGGCATTAAGCTCATACATTTCATCATATATAGTCTGAAAATGAAAACCATCAAGCTCAAACTACAAGCCATCAGCATCTTCTTTATTTGTCTCTCATTGCCAATCATTTTCCATCTTCTTGTAAATGGACACATGGAAGGAATTTGAAAATGATAGTGATGGTGAGTAATAACAACATGGTGCAGGAAAGCTGTAAAATAAAATTACTTCGTTTCTATGAAAAAAGAAATAGTCATTTTCTGGAATTTGAGTAATTTTTATATATTTTTTCAAATGCTTCACCTATAATTACTCCAAGAAATTTCTTCAAAGTCAAGACACAAGTTTCACAACACTAAGAATCAGTTTTTAGTGTAGTAACAAAAAACAACATTTTCTGTAGAAGAGGTCGTGAGTTTGAAATTCAAATAAATAATCTTTTATAAACAATTAAATAGAAATTTGTAGTCTAGACTCCACCTTTCTATCTCAAAAAAAAAAGTTTCGCAATACTAAGAACTATAGAGTATTCATTCTCTATAGATTGGCACTTTACAATGCACAGATTAAGCAGTACAATGAATTTATATTTTCGTTGTTAAAGTACATATAGTTAACCTGAACCGCTCAACATGATAAGGCTAGTACTTTGAGATCGAAAGAAAACATGATCAAGTTGTACAGTGAATTTATATCTTCATTGTTAAAGTACACATAGTTAATTTGAAATGCTCAATATGATATTTATATAAAAATATATATTAAGACAAAATTTTATACTATTTAGAAATTTTTTATTATTTTTTAGATAGAAAGAAAACCACTACTTTGAATGGTCCATAAATTTTTAGGTCAGTTGATTTTCGACCTATCTAAATACAGTAAAAGAAAAATCTAAAAATTATAAAATTTAGTTTTAGAGTTCTTTTCATATAAAGATCATCTTGAACAGTTTTAATTGATTTTTTTGGGTTTTTAAAATAAAAAATAAATTAATATAAAAAAAAAGTATAGCCTCACTCAATTCACGTCTTAAATTTAAGTCAACAAAAAATTTAAATCAAGTAATGTGTTATGTGTGCGTTGGGCTGTACAAAAAGCTCGTAGTTCATGGCTCGTTCGTGACTCACATCTGACTCGATCGGTAACAGCTCAGGTTAAAATTAACGAGCTGAGCTAAGGCCATAGCTCGCTCGCCAGCTCACGAGCTAGCTCGGTTAGGCATCAATTTGTGAATTTGTGTGTATTTTTATTGTCAAGCTTGGTCCAGCTCGATTCAGCTCGGTCAAAAAAAGTTTGTAAAATTTATTTTCTTCTTAAAACAACGTCCAACCAAATCCAATGAGCCAGCTCGTGGCTCGTGAGCTGGGTCGCGAGTTGGCTCGTCACGAGTTTAAGCTGAGATTTTAGGCCGTGAGCTTTTAATGAGCTGTCTCGCTAACAGCTTGGTCCAGAATTAACGAGCTGCGCTAAGGCCCAGCTCGGTCCGAACCAGCTCATTTAGAGCCCCTATGTGTGCGAACACGAATTTCGATATATTATAATAAATAAAGTATGCGCTAAAAAAATTTAACACGGCGTAGAAATTGAAATGCAGCAGCAGACAATAGACACTTTTGGGCCACCACAAGGAAATGGCAATGATTGACAGCTTAACGAGGCTGGATTCCCTATGACCAATTGACCGTCATTTTTTTCCATAACCAAAAAATAAAATAAAATAATAATAATAACCACATTTTTCACAAAATTTCATCCATAACCAAACTGTCTTCCGGGGGGCGGTCTACCTTCATACCAAACCGTCCCCCCGGGAGGGCAGTCTACATTTTTTTTTTAGGAATCTGAATCTAAAAATGAGAAATAAAATAACAAAATAAATCCATTAGATTTAATCTTTATTATTTTCTTTATGCACATACAAAACATTACAATAGCAAACAAAAATGTTCAATCTTACTTACTTAATAACATCATTTAAAAAAAATATATCATTAATTACTTAAAAAAATTGCATTAAAATAATTTGAATTGAAAGTTATAAGACTACTGTTTTATTGTATGTATATATTATATATAGATTTAATATTGTAACATTAAAGACTTTGTAGTATATTGGTTAGAGTGTGTGACTCTCACCCAAGGGATGCGAGTTCAAGCCCCAGTGGTGACAAAAAATGGGCCGGAAGCATTGTTTTAAAAAAAAAATTAAACGGCCATAACTTTTGCTAGGAAAGTCGGATTGGCGCGTATGACCCCAATTCGGAAAGGGGGGGAGGAGACGGTGAAGGATGTGTGTTTTGAAAGTTATATTTTAATAATAATTTATGTGTTGTTTATGATTTTATTATGAATATTATTATTCATGTTCCTTGAGATTTATATATTATATCTTTGGAAGTATGCAAGAAGATGCTCTTGGTCTTGAATCATAGAACTCCTTAGATGAGAAATATTTAATCACTAAATATGTTCACGATCGTGGTAATTAAGGAGGAACATTAATTACCGAGAAAGATTGTCATGTCGATTAAAGTACATAGAAGTTCTATAAATGTTGATAAATGATTATCGTTTAATTACATGAATATATAAATTGTGTTTTATATATTGAACATGACCTAAATGAATGGAACATTATATGGATTGTATTTTGTGTCATTAATGTTTACATTGTGTCTTTAGAATCTTAGATATGAGATGTATATATTTTTCACATGAGAAATATATAATGTGATTGCTATTTAAATACTATCTTATGATAGGAATGAAATAGTAGTTCATTATGTACAAAAGTATTGATTGGTAATGTCCCCTCTCTTTCTTGAAAATATGGAATTTATTTTGGTTTTGGTTAATCTAGGGTTTGTATAATTGGGGAAAAATGGAAAATCTGGAAAATCTGGGAATTTTTCATTGGTTGCGGACCGCAATAAGAGTATAAATGAACTAATATAACTCAAGTAAACATACCAATTGACGAACAAAGATTAAAATTAATTATGTATGATTGAAGTAGGTGTAGGCTCGATTGAGCAAGAGTTTGCGGGACCTTTCGAGACGTCCGGATCGTAGGCACGTGATATGCTTTTCGTAATCAGGTGCGGGGTTCTTGGACTTGTTTGATGTTTCATTTTCAGAAATTAAATTTTTTTTTTTTCGATTGTCATGTTGTATGCTTGATTGTTGCATTTTTGACGGACTGCATGTTTGATTGTGCATAATTAGAATTTTGTGAATTATTTGCATAACTCAATTTGGTTAAAACCAAATTGTGTGACATGGTTGATTTGCATATTCGTATGGTTGTCATCTTGATTGTGCTATTATGATTTGTTTATGATTGGAAGTCACCACAAATTGATGATGATGGAATTATGTGATGGAATTTGCAAAGTCTGACCCGCTGGACGAGCAGACGGAATTATGTGAATGAAATTGCAAAGTCTGACCCGCTGGGCGAGCAGACGGAATTATGTGAATGAATTTGCAAAGTCTGGCCCGCTGGGCGAGCCGACTTTGATCCCAGGAACCTATTGGCCTTAGGTGATTGGCCCTCATGGTGTCTCAGTACCGGTTGCGACGAGGGGTGGGTGACTATATGTGTGTGATTGGTTGTGATTGTGGCTGACTTGTGTGCAATGTCTATGGCTCGAGGGCATTACCCTACGTGGTAATATATTTTGAACGGTCAATTGAATATTACGACATTCTGAATGATTTCATGTGAATTTTCATTATATGACTTGGAACCAGACTTTATTAATGGTTAAGCCAAAGCACTACAGATGAGTGTCAGATAAAGGGGCCCAGCTCGGTGGAACGTCTGTAGGTGCCAGTAACCCTACATACGAGGGTCAGATAAAGGGGTCCAGCTCGGTGGAACGTCTGTAAGTACTACCAGCCATAATAAGATAAGTTAGGCCAAAAATGTGTTTGTTTGAACTTCATCTTGGAAATTCCGTAAATTGTACTTCATTTGATTATTTGTTGTCGAGCATATGCATATACTTATATACGTTATAAAATGACTAATGTGCTTTTGTATGGATTTCATTTTTGAACATGGAGTCTGATTGCAAGTCCAATGACTCGATTGTGGCAAATTCGCACTGAGAATTATATTCTCACCCCCACTCTTTGGGTTATTTTTACAGGTTTTGGCGCGGTTGATCCTGGAGAGGCACGCGAGCAGTTAGGCCTTGATAGATAGCAACCCACTACCGTAGTTGTTATCTTGGTTATTTGACTAGAGATGTATATCTATGTTTTTGTTGTATAGTTCTCTATGTCATACCTTTTGGTCAGTATCCCTACGAGATACCTTGTGTATGTTCTACCTTTACCAGACACTTTGTACCTGGACTATTGTATATAAACTTGTTGTGTGTCTTTATTTTGATGTGATGAGTGTGTTTTAAATGGCCTTGTAAGCATACACGGTGTTGTATGTTTACGGCGGGACCCTGTCACTATTTATGGCCGCGGGGTGTGACAATTTTTCACACCGTATCACATAAAAATGTTTATTTAATCAAAAATATATCATGTTAAAAATGTAAAATAATATTGTAAAAATATAAAATAAATTCACATGTCAATATCGCAAATGTGGCAAGGCCTACGGACGCACCTTCAAATGAAAGTAATGCGGAAAACGTATCCTCTGGGTTAACTCATAAGGAAATCTTTTTCGTTAATGCATATAGCTGTCTAATTTTAAACGGAACCAATTCGGCTATTTAGTTTTAATGCAGGAAATCTTTAATATTAGTGAGGATCTAGTTCACACGGATCTTAAGACAGATCAGATGGTCTAGATGCATTAGCTTAAAAGATTTCCTTTTTGAGTTACTGCGCGCAGAGAATACGAATTCAGCATTGTCACACACTGTGGAGGAACTTAGGGTAAATATTTTAACAGCGTTGTTTTCGTTTTATACAGCGCACGAACCTTATGCAGTGCGTTTTTTATTCTATAGTTTATTGCGCTGCATGAAGGAAAAACTAATCTGTCAAAATATTTACCCGGAACTTAGGTCAAGAAAGCATCGTGCATGATCAAAGGAAATTTGACAGCACCATTATTCTTGCAAGACATGCATGAGTTAGAGAAAATCAAAGGGCTAGAATTACAGTGCACCTGGAGAGCAAAGTTTCTGTCTCATCACGCTGTAGTCGTTTTTGTTTTTATTTTGTGAAAGGGGCTCTGAACTCTGAACCAAGATTGCAATTTGCAATACATCAATTCAACATAACCTCCACAATTTTTATATTTTTAGAAATTACAAAATTAATTTATGGGAAACACAAATGATTGTTTTTTTTTTCTATTCCATAGATGGGACCGAATCATTAATTGTCTCAGTGAGATATTTTTTAAGACGAAATCAATGATTCAGTCCCAGCAAATATTATTTGTTGTAGCGTGCCAAATTCACATTAAACATGAAAATTGTTAGGATCAAATTATTAATTCGGTTCCAATAGAGGCTATAAAATCCATAACCCTCTCCTCTCTTTCCTTTTCCTTTTGGGTTTAATTCGTTTTTCTGTGTTTGCCGCACCAAACTGCGTATAAAACGTAAAACTGGACGTTTGACCAAATAATTCGCAAATAAAACACGAATCACGAATTATTCGCGATAAAAATGCAAAAAAATGCCAAAATTCCACTAGCTGCACCTCGGACTACACACTCGAGCATATGGTACCATCTTTCTTCTTTATAAAATACCCTCTCTGTTAACAAATATTACACACATGCCATCAATTGCATGTACCCATGTGCCCTCTCACGTCTGGGAGATTGGGATGTCAGAAGAAACTTTTTTCTTTTTGTTTTTTTTACTTGAATCATGCACTCATGCCTCTTAAAAAAAAATATATATATATATATATATATATATATATATATATATATTTTAAAGGGTATTTTCATAATTTTTTTGCTCTCTTGTTTTGCCGAATCATTCCCGAATTATACCTGAATTATATCCGAATCACGAATTTTTTACCCCTCTGAACCGAACCCGAATTTTTAATTTATCACTATGAATGGAAACAGGAACATTAGATTCACATATAAATTATATTTGATACACATTATTTTTTGAATGCTGATAAGACTACAAAACTATTAATTGTTTTCAAAAGTAATGTTGTTTATTTTATAATTAGTTTTTTTTTAATATGTATATGACATAATTTATTCTTATCAAATCAATGTTCAAAATTCTCTATAATTTGCAATCAATATATAAAATATCTAGCTATAGTTGATACCATAAAAGCTAAGTTATGAGATAAAAGTGCGTTAATTTAGCTACGACCGCTATTACCGCTACGCGCTATGTTACATGAGCTTTTCTGTATATATATTTACATAGGCTTTTGTGCTTTTGTTGATATTTATGATACTACATAGTCTGCTATGATAAGCATTATAAACCTAACTATGTGTTTCGAAAAAAATTCAAATATTAATTTTTCTTTTCGCTTGCTCTTCGTCTAGTATTTACTTGTAAAATTATTGTCATTCGTTTCATTGAAAGCTAATTTTGATTATTATAATACATAAAATGCCTAAAAAGATATATTGACTTCATTTCACTTGTAAAATTAATTGCTTTTTGTCATTATAATCTATAATACTGTGAATTATGAATTATTAAATAATGTTATCTTGTAGATCTTTTTTTTTCTTCTTATTTGCATGATTGAAAAAAGTATAGACTTAGATTAGTTGTCATTTAGTTGTTACACTAATTCTCCAATATTGATCGTGTTGATAATTAGGAAATATAGAATATAAATTTAAAAAGAAAAAAATGTTATGTACGATAGCTTTCGCTATAGCTACGCTATTCGCAATAGTTTTTTTTTTGTCTCTCCGCCATGCCGCTATAATCGCTATTTAGAATCTTGTTTATATTGTAAAAAAAATTTGATGAACTCATGATAGATTTATAAAATATCATAGGACAATTTATTATTACCAAGTAATTTTCTACAACTAAAATTTCTAGCAAGTAACACCTCCCAACAAAATAATTAATCTATGGTTGTTTGTCCGAGCTAATTTCTACCTTCTCTTAATAAACAGTTATTAATCAATTGACCGGTTTTTTTTAATAAGTAAAAACTAAGTTTTCATGTATATCTTCATGCAAGTGTTTCCACTCAAGATCAATTAACATCACTTTTGCTATTGCATAAATTAAATAGAATTGGCAACTTGTGAAGCAATAATTTTGTTTTTTAGCTCTTAGCTTATCAAATAATTGTACTAATTGTACTCTGTATTTGACTCGGTTGAAGTAGGGGTGGTAAAAAAGCTCGTAGTTCGTGGCTCGATCGTCACTCGTATTTGGCTCGTTCGTTATTGGACCGAGCTGTTAACGAGCTAGCTTGGTACTAGCTCGGTCCAGAATTAACTAGTTTGAGCTGGGGCCTAGCTAGCTCGACTAGGCATCAATTTGTGAATTTGTATGAATTTGTGTGCATTTTAGACTGTCAAACTTGGTCCAGCTCGGTCTAGCTTGGTCCAAAAATATTTGTAAAATTTATTTTCTTCTTAAAACAAGAACCAGCCAGACCTAGTGAGCTAGCTCGTCAGCTCGCGAGCTAGCTCGGGCTGGCTCGTCACGAGTTTGAGCTAAGATTTTAGCTCGGAAGTCCTAGATCCAGCTCGCGCGATTCAGAATTAACGAGCTGAGCTAAGACCAAGCTTGGTTACAACCCTAGGTTGAACTGTATCTAGGGTTCAACTCACTTTACCGATATTTCCCCTGTTCTTTCTCTTATTATTTTTTTTTTTTGAAAAATTCAAAATTATATAAAGCTAAATAGAGAGTGACCAATGATTCAATGAAAGTGAATCAATGGCTCTATTTCACTAATTACCGCATTATGTAGCCATTGGTGCAAACGTGTGGAACCAATGTAACCGAACCATTTATTTGGTCTCTTTTGTCTACGCACTTCAATCACATCTATTTTTCGAAGAAAAAAAATAATCATTCTTGTTTACAATAATTTATTTTTGAATTTCTAAAAATAAAATAAAAATTGTAACCTCCATTTATACATTAGCTAATAGAAATAGAAAATGACCCGTTTGGTGATGGGACCTTGAAAGACACTTTGTCCCTTACTGTGGAATTAACAACTGGTGCCAAATGAGTCACTGTCAGGTTGGGCCCCACTTCTGTCATGCCTTCTCCTTCCCCTCAATCTCATCTTATCATCTCTCCTTCTCAGTTCATCACTCAAGAGCATCACTGGAAGTCTGGAACCTTCCAAATTTTGCTGTCTTTTTGTTTGAAAGATCACATCATGACTAATTAATTGTTGACAAAATAATTTTCTAATGATTAATTAATGAACCATGCATTCTATCATTGTCAGTTTTTGCTAATTTTATACATGTATCATTTAAGTTGATGGTTTTAATCAGATGGTCCACATTACATTTGAGATGCTGATATATTTGAGATGTTCGAAAAATGACAAGAACTGTAATCACAGTATATATCACTTTCATGGAAACTTGTGATGATAATTGTTGATGCCTTATTCTAATAATAAACTTGTTCAAAGTTGATTGCTAGAATCTATGAACGATATCTTTAACAATAATTTTAATACATATGATTTTAACATCTTGATCTTGATCTAGTATAAAACGAAAATTAAAAAATTACATCTACGTCAATGTATCGCTCATGTAAACAAGACAACATTTCAATTTGGCATTGAGATTGATATTTAATGATCCCAAATTTATAGCACTGAAGTTGTCTAAATCCAAATATGATGGTAACTACATCCAACATGTCTGCTTATTCATTAATTGCATTTCTTTAAAAAAAGAGAGGAGGGATGACTTACAATATTTGAAAGTTACAACATTTGATTTTGTGATTTTTGAAGTCCAAACAGTCGATCCAAGCTGTTCAACATGATTTCTATATTAAAATGTGCTTTGAGACCAAATTTTACATTTTTTTGAATTTTTTTACTATTTATTAAATATTTTACAGGACTGTTGTTTTAAGACAATTCTGGACCACTGAAAAACAAAAGTTTTGTTAAATACTTAATAAATAGTAAAAAATTCAAAAAAAAAATGTAAAATTTGATCTCAAAGTACATTTTAGTGTAGAGATCATGTTGAACAGCTTAGATCGACTGTTTGGATTTTGAAAATTGCAAAATTGAATGTTGTAACATATTGTAAGATCCAAAATATTGTAAGTGGATCCCTCCTCAAAAAGAAATTGTATTTCCGTACTTTTTTTCTTTGAGCCCAGTTTTGAAACACTTTTTTTTTTTTTTTCCAGAATTTTCAATTTTTTACAACAGTAACAAAGCTCAATCACTTTTTTTTAAGGTGAGGGGATTAATTGCACATAAGTTAAATAAGAAAATTCAAGATCTTAAAAGCAAACATTAAGTCATTTGTAGGATAACTGTAAATTTGTATATATGTAATATGCTTACATTTTGTTTTATGCATATATAGTACTTTGTAAAAAAATCTGAATAAAAAAATATTAAACAACCAGCCCATATCATTATTCAATCACAATCTTTTGATCAATATAATAAGTCCAAATTTGATTGAAATCAATGCAGTACTTGAAGGTCTTGCTCTAGTGGGCTCCTTAATCAATCATAATCAGAATTGATTACAATCTTGAGAGTCCAAACTGGAAATTTATCACTGCATTCAGGGGCTTATTTAAAACTTAATTAAAAGTGGCTAAACCACTTCTATTATTTTAATTTTTTTTAACTATGTACATTGAAATTCAATGATTTTTTTAAGTTTTATATAATCCATCACCTTAATAAATAATACATATTTAGTTGTAGCATAGTGGTTAGAGCATTATTTTGTATTTGAGATGACTTGAGTTCAAAACTCACTCATCACATATTGTGTATTTTGATTTTTAGCCACTTTTGTTAAAATTTTCTAATTTCATCCTTGACGGCATTGATTTATATTTCAAACAACGCTTGGTGGCCTGGCAGCTGCTAAGTTTCATTTAAAAATAAATAAAAGAAAGAATTCATCACTGCTATGAACTCGTTATACAAAAGTTAAAGACTACACATGCCACAAAGGATCATATGTACTCTCTCATCTTGTCTGCACTTGAGAAATGAGAATTGAGATGGTGCTATGCGCTATCTCTCCGGGTTTTTCATAAAAAAAAAAAAAAGTGCTATCTGTCCTGACTCGCGGTACAATTCTAATAATGCCTCTGCGGGCGTGTCTTGCCCGTGCCCTGCCTGCGTCCGTGCCCGTCCTGTCCGTGCCCGTGTCGCGGGCACACGGGCACTGGCGTTAAACGGGCTAGACCCGTTTTTTTTTCTCCTGCCTGCGAGTGTCCGGTCCTCCGTGCCCGCGCACCCGTGCCCGTGCCCTTTTTTTTTTTTTTTTTTTTTTTTTCCGAAAATTGAATTCAAATTCAAATTCTCCACCCCCCCCGGCCCCCTCCATTCCCCCTCCTCCTCCCCCCAGCCGGACCCCACCCCACCTCTCCATTTTTTTTTAATTTTTTTTTAAATTCAAATTTTAATCCCTCCAAACAAAATTCTATAAATATACACTCATTCCTCTCAATATTTTCACATCTCTCTCAATATTTTCACATCTCTCTCAATATTTTCATCTCTCATTCTCTCAATCTCAATATTTTTATTATTCTCCAATTTTAATTTTATTGTTAAAAAAATATATAGTTGTTTAACAAATACGCAAACGGAATTACGAAGATTTGTTAAAAAGGTAACATTAATTTTTGTTATTCTCGAAGATTTTCCTGCGAAATTAAAAAGGTAACATTAATTTTTGTTAGATTACATTTTGTTAGATTAAATTTTGTTAGATTGAAATATTGAATGTTAGATTTATTTTTGTAGAGAAATTTAGAATTTAAATTGAATGTTAGATTTATTGAATGTTAAGTAATAAGATTTGTTAAATTTGTTAAGTAGTAAGATTTGTAGTTAGATTTATTAAATTTGTAGTTAGATTTGTAGTTAGATTTATTTTTTGGAAATGTGAAGTAATTAGATTTATTTTAGAATATGTTAGAATTTATTTTGAAATTCAGATTTATTTTTAATAGGTTCAAAAAAATAGGTTAGATTTGTTTTTTGGAAATGTGAAGTAATTAGATTTATTTTAGAATATGTTAGAATTTATTTTGAAATTCGGATTTATTTTTAATAGGTTCAAAAAAATAGGTTAGATTTGTTTTTTGGAAATGTGAAGTAATTAGATTTATTTTAGAATATGTTAGAATTTATTTTGAAATTCGGATTTATTTTTAATAGGTTCAAAAAAATAGGTTAGATTTATTTTTTGGAAATGTGAAGTAATTATATTTATTTTAGAATATGTTAGAATTTATTTTGAAATTCGGATTTATTTTTAATAGGTTCAAAAAAATAGGTTAGATTTGTTTTTTGGAAATGTAAAGTAATTAGATTTATTTTAGAATATGTTATATTTTATTTTGAAATTCGGATTTATTTTTAATAGGTTAAAAAAATAGGTAAGATTTGTTTTTTGGAAATGTGAAGTAATTAGATTTGTTTTTCGGATTCAGATGGTGCGGAAGAGAGCGAACAATGGTATAGGAATGTGAACTTCTAGATAAATAGTGTCGGTATATATTTCTAACATCTTTAATCTTTATGGTTATTTTTTAAGTTATAAGATTCTAAACATTTCAATTAGTTTTTAAATTATTCATTTTAACGAAAAATTACTAACAAAAAAAAAGTTAGAACTCTGCCTATGTTATTTTACATAGCCGGTCCCAAGTCCGGAATAAAAGAGGAGGGTAACTTTTATTTTTTAATCTATTGTTTTAAAATAAGAACTTAATTATTTTTAAAGTGATTGATTTAAGAAATTTTTAATTTATATTTTATTATAACAAAAATTATCGAGTTACAACCATGTCAAATGAATTTAAATTGGCATGAATTTGGATTTATAATTTATTGGTTTTCAAAGAAAAAAAAACAGAAAAAAAAACCTAAAAAAAAAAAAAAAAAAAAAAAAAAAGGGAAAAAGGAAAAAAAAAAAAAAGAAAAAAAAAAAAATTCTCGGCCCGCCCGTCCCGCCCGCAGTGCCCGGCCCGTCCTGCCCGCGGTGCCCGGCCCGTCCTGCCCCCGAGCCCGTGGCGGGCACGGGCATTACACGGGCAGGGCGTGATTTTTGAAATTTTTGCCCGTGATGCCCGTGCCCGTATGCTCGTGTGCCCGTGACGCCCGTGCCCGTGCACCGCCCGCGCCCGTGGGGCCCTGCCCGGCCCTTCTGTAGAACTCTAAGTACAACCCCCTAATTTTATTTTTATTTTTAGAAGTAAATTAATTTTTTTAAAGAACTAGAATTATGAAAACAATTCTTATGTCATAGAACTATAGAAGGAACCTTAAAAATGATATAATTTCTTCAGGCATTTGCTAGGAATAATGGTGCGCTTCCTTAACTTACCAACTGATACACATTTTCTTTATGTGTGTGTGTTAAACATAACTAGTTAAATGGTAATAATTAGTACAGCTTGTTAGCGACATGTTTAAGAATTAAGAGTTGACATAAAGTGAACATTTCAAGAGGTAGACTGCTCTCCACACTCAATGAAAAAACAACTACAGATGTACAAACATGTCTTATCTGAAAAACACACCTTTCATACAATAGTATTTTAGCATTGTAAGTTAGATATTTATGTACAAGTAATATTTGATATTTAAAAATGCTACGCTTACGCTTGAGCGGGGAGATCGTTATTTAAACTGCAGAAATCAATATTTATTACTATAAATAATAATGTATTTAGAATAAAAATTGATCCCATCTTTTACAGTATTCGATATTGTCTGTTACAATATTTATATTTTATTGTTATAGTATTTCTGTCAGTCAAATGAGGTTTGGGTAAAAAGTTGGTACAAATTCTTGGAAACAATTAGACAAATCCTTATTTTTTTTTCCAGAATTTTCAATTTTTTACAACAGTGACAAAGCTCAATCACATTTTTTTAGGTGAGGGGATTGCACATAAGTTAAATAAGAAAATTCAAGATCTTAAAAGCAGACATTAAGTTTTTTTGTAGGATAACTGTAAATTTGTATATATGTAATATGCTTACATTTTGTTTTATGCATATATAGTACTTTGTCCAAAAAAATTGAATAAAACAAATACTAAACAACCAGCCCATATCATTATTCAATCACAATCTTTTGATCAATATAATAAGTCCAAATTTGATTGAAAGCAATGCAGTACTTGAAGGTCTTGCTCTAGTGGGCTCCTTAATCAATCATAATCAGAATTGATTACAATCTTGAGAGTCCAAACTGGAAATTTATCACTGCATTCAGGGGCTTATTTAAAATTTAATTAAAAGTGGTAGTGGCTACTAAGATTAAATTATAGCTATGTATAAAACATCATTCATTAAGCTATTACAGAAAATTATAATGGAAATGCAGCCCCTGTACTAAGATTAGAACTACTAACACCTTGTACCAATTCTACCCCTGCGTCCAATTGGCATCCCTGCCCACAGTACCGCTGCCAAAGTATAGCTTTCTCCTTTGCTCAGTTTGCCACTAGCCACGGTGTTCTTTTATTCCTGAAAATTACATCATTGCGTTGTCTCCATAGGAACCACAAGACCGATATGAAACTGGAGAGCCAAATCTTTTTTCGTGTACTAGAATCACCATAATAGAGAATTCTTGAGGCCTCCCATGTTTCCTCCACTGTATCGCCATGTACCAGTAAGTTGGAGAATTGATTCCAAACTGACAATACATTCGGACAGTGGAAAAATTAATGATTTGCAGTTTCGACAACACCCTCATCACACATCACATAGTAAATGTCAATATTTAGTTGCAGCCAGCATAGTGGTTAGAGCTTTATTTTATAGTTGAGAGAATTTGAAGTCAAAATTCATTTACCACGTATTGTGCATTTTAATTTTTAACCACTTCCATTAAAATTTTCTAATTTCGCCCCAGACTGCATTGATTTATATTTCAAACAATGCTTAGTGGCCTAGCCGCTGCTAAGTTTCATTAAAAATAAAATAGAAAAGAGAATTCATCACTGCTGTGAACTCGTTATACAAAAGTTAACGGCTACACATGCCACAAAGGAGCATATGTACTCTCTCATCTTGTCTGCACTTGAGAAATGAGAATTGAGATGGTGCTATCTCTGGGGTGCGTATCCTCCGAGATATCTTAATTTTTGCGTGGCCGACGTGTCCGGTGTCTATTCGGGGAAGCGTAGGGGGCCAGTTTTATTTGAGCTTTGAGATTCGTGCATAACGTATTTGAACGATTAAGATATTCCAAAAAGTCACGCAAAGTTTGAGATATCTCAGAGGATACGAATTCCTATATCTGCGGGGTTTTCATAAAAAAATAATGGTGCTATCTCTGTCCTGACTCGCAGTACAACTACGCCCTAATTTTTTTTTTATTTTTAGAAGTAAATTAATTTTTTTAAAGAACTAGAATTATGAAAATAATTTTTATGTCATAGAAGGAACCTTAAAAATGATATAATTTCTCCGGGCATTTGCTAGGAATAACTGATACACAGCCGATAGCCACAACAAATCCCTCTGTTTTCTAAGTTGGTCGATACAAAATTAATCTTGTCTTAAAAATAAAAATTCACATAATTTGATGCACATCTATAATTATTTATTTTGATAATTATTGTTTCGGTGATCATATTTTTCTAATTTTCCGTCAATTGCCAATCCTTGAATAATTTAAATGGGAGGAGGGTTCAAATGCATCTAAATTTCTATACTTTCATTTGCTCCTAATTTTTTTTAATCTCCTTTATCTTTATTTTCAAAGTCCGAATAGTCGATCCGAACCGTTCAACACGATCATCATAATAAAATATACCTAGAGACCAAATTTTATATTTTTTGGAATTTTTTTACTATTTTGGGTGCATTGAACCCTCCTCTTTAAATGGTAATAATTAGTACAGTTTATTAGCGACATGTTTAAAAATTAAGACTTGACATAAAGTTAACACTTCGAGAAGTAGACTGCTCTCCGCACTCAGTGAAAAAATAACTACAAATGTACAAACATGTCTTATCTGAAAAACACACTTTTCATACAATAATATTTTAGCATTGTAAGTTAGATGTTTATCTACAAGTAATATTTGATATTTAAAAAGAGTCCGACTAGTATGACATCGTTGTCAAATAACACTAACTTCAAAATTGATCAAATAAACTTCAAACGACTAATCTAAACCGTTTAAACTGATATACTTTATGAGTGATGTGTTTAAATGCAATTTTTTTTTTTATATTTTTGAGTTATTTTTAATATCAAATCAAGCGGTAAAAAATGTTGAAAAATGAATATTTTAAAATCAACTGAAAAACTCACACATTTGACAGCTTGACTTGGTTCTAAATAAATTCGAAAAATTATAAATTTTACATGTAAACACACAACTAATGAAGTAGACCCATTTGAACGGTTTAGATTCACTGTTCGAAGTCGATTCGATAGATTTTGGAATTTGTGTTATATAGACTGAAATGACACTGATGCTATACTAGCCAGACTCATTTAAAAATGCTACTCTTGAGCGGAGAGATCGTTATTTAAACAGCAGAAATCAATATTTATTACTATAAATAATAAAATATTTAGAAGTAAATATTGAAGAATTAAAACTGTGTTCTCAAACTTTTCTGACAAAAACAAACATATCCGCAATACTAATATTTATTATCAGAAGAGAAAGTTCGTTGAAAAGATGTAGACTATTGTAGAAGCTTGTTTTGTCCAAAATTGTTAATGAACATTAAATTAGCTCAAATTTATCAATGGAGCAATTAATGCAGATCTAATTCTATACTTCTCAAGTCTCAAGACTTTCCCTATGTAAGCGACCGTTCACCCGTCCGAATTTAATACCGAGAGAACAAACTTTTATGAGCGAGGTTATGATGTTTTGCAACGTCTACATGATGTGTTATTGATTCATATTTTGATCCTAAAAGTAGATCCAATGTCTATAGGACCTACTTCTATCTCCTTTGCCCATTTGGGAAGCAGCGGAGTCGGCTCCCAAGGAGACGATATCTTAAGAGACATGTTTGGCATCTCAAGAGCAATGGGGGGCGAAGAAATAGAGACAAGATTAATGTGATCCCCCACAAAAGCAATTAAGCAATAGACATGTGTCATTATAGAACTCGTAAGCAAGATTGTAAGACACAGCTGTGGGGACGAGTCACATGGAGAGACCATTTCATTTTGTTTGCTGGCTTCAGCTTATTGGGCCACCTGGTTCATGACTTCATGCCATCCTTTAATCATTACTGCCAATAATAGAGTTTTGGATCCGGCCTATTATTACTATTTACTGTTTAGTATTTACTTCGGTTCAGTTCAGTGCATATTCCAACCATAAAAACAAATCGGATTTATTTGAAATATAATAAGAGGTTTATTTTAAGATTCATGGAAATTTGTGTTGAATTGTTTAGTTGGATATAACCTCAAAGAATTATGTATCTTACTTAATTTACAGAAACGGAACTAAAAAATTAAAATAAAAATGATGTCATGTAATTTTATTTTATGAGAAAGATTAATAGTAATATTTTTTTTTATAAAAATCTAAAATTTTAAAAATAAAAATAAAAAATACTTATTCATAGGGATTCACCTCTACATAGTTTTGACACTGCTGATGTGAATTCGTCGTCGTTGTCATTGTATAATAAGTTTTTTTCCAACTATTTTTTTTAATAAATCATTTTTTATATTTTTTTTTTGGATCTTTCATTAACTATAATTTAGATTTTAAATTTGTAAATATAAATAAGAAGGTGAAATAGTGCTACAAAAAAATTCTGGTCAGAAAAAACATGAGATCCATCACCATTTGGACAGTGTACAGTTTGATTTTTTCCATCTAGTTGAAAGCCATCTTTTTCACATACACTCTTTTATGCTTCTTTCTGATAGGAAATAAATATAAACTACATATCATTTTGGACCATCGTTAAAAGAAATAAATCAAAAATATTGGGCCGAAATGGGTGGCATTTGGTATGGATTGGGCCAGAATTGAGATGTTATTGAAAAATTACAACTCCAACTTATCAGATAAGAACCGTAAAATTTGCATCAAACGGCTTTCGCAATTGCTGAAACTAGATTTAAACCTCTCTATTAACTATGAAAATAGGAATTTATGTTAAAGAAGAAAATAAAATTAGTCTTTACTGCTAATACATTATTTAAATTTTACTATATTATATGTTTAATCTAAAAGATAGTGAAAATATTATTCACATTGTAGTAAAACTTATTTAAAGTTTAATTTACTTCTCTCATAAAGACAAGAATAATTTATATAAATAAATTTATTTTGAAAATAGAAAATCGAGTGGAAGGAAATGGAAAACAATTTGGGCCTGAGCTAGGCTGAAGCCCAGCAGTAGAAAAAAAAAATGAATCAGGCTAGGTTTTTATTGGGGTGAATTAAAATAGAGATGAGATTTTAAGATTTGGTCTGTATTTTTACCTTGGGCCGATAATTTAAGAGAAAAATTTAAGAAAAATTTCCTGGGCTTAATGAAGTTAGTAAGTGGCTAATTAAAATTTAATAGAAGACGGCATCAAGAATAATGGGTATTTCTAACCAATATTTACCCAGAAATTAGTCCGTAGAATAATAAATTTTAAAATATAATGGTTTTCTAGATAACAAAATTGTGTTTACTAACTATATCTAATTTCGTATCTCGAAGTATTCGTATGTGTTTTATGTCATGCTGAATATGAAAATCATTTTAATGTCCTTTAAGTTTCTTCATATTTTTCTTTTACAATTGTGCTTGGTTTATTTTATTTTTGTTAGATGTTATTTCTGATCCTCACATGTTCTTCTATGATATCGTTGAGTCAAAAACACATCAGTTTCAGTCGTTGTACAAGAACGACAAGTACTACCGTAGTATGTGGTTCATCCCATGGCTGGCTTGTGATATATCTATTTGATTTGGCACAAATAAAAACTAGTTTGCAGTTCTTTTAGATTGTAAATTTGATAAATTTTTTTATAAAAACACAATTACTGTCAAAATATATTCAAGCATAATATTACTCCGAGTTGTTAATAAATTGCTTCATAGAGCCCAAAATTTTCAATCGTAAGAGTTGGTAGTTTCTGGCCCACGGGCCTTTAAGAATAAAGAAAAAAGAGTTGGTACTATCATCTCCATTCTGAAAACAAATGGAGGTTCTCAATATTCACAACTTACTCATGATGAGAACTACGGTGTAGCGTGAAAGCAGGACGTCCGGCCCTAGTGTCAGAGATTTTACCAATTTACCGTCAGGCATTAATATTACTTGTATTTTAATTAGTATTCTTCCTTTGGACCAAAGAATCAAATATTCTATTTCAGTTTGTTGATTACAAACAATGAGTCCAAAGATTCTATCATTATGTGCCACTAAGAATCATATCCTCTGCGGTAACAGAATATTTCTGTTTAGATCACGGCTGTCTGATTGGAATCCGGGCCAATCCGGCCCAAGGTGAACCATGGACTGCTTTAATAGAAGTGCAAATTCTGATTGAACGGTCCAGATCCAAATAGAAATATTTTGTTACCTTAGGTAGATACGAATTCTTTTTATACAAGGGAAATCACGACAAGACGGATTCGAAATTCATGTTTTGGACCAGGTCTATTAATGTGAAAGTATGCGACTGGCTCACTGACAGTGGTCGTTCTTCGTTACTAAAAGTGATGCGGTCTATGAACCGGGTCTTTGTAGTTAAAATATCTGTTATATACTTGGTCAAAATGAATTAACTCAAAAGATTCTCTTTTGAGTTAATGCAGAGGATTCGTGTTCGATACGATACGACACAAAATTGAAACTTTTATAAGTCTCCCTCCAAAAAAGGCGGGAAAGCAGAGAGCAACCGCAGTAAGTGGGTTTGCGTGCAACTCGACTTGCTCGGATTATCGGAAGATGGATTTCCAGAAGGAGATGAGCGGCTTTTTCATGCATAGCGTGGTTAGTTCTCCTTCTTCTGTCACGAATCTCAATGCAACGATGATCTTTATCAAATAGTCAATCCACATCTACATAGCACTTTGTTATTCCTAATTTAAAACTTTTACTGACTCCTATTTTATATGCTGTGTATATAGTGTTTGCCAGAGAAAGTTATGAAACACTTCTTAGGTCTTAGTGGTCAAGTTCTCGAGCTCGAAAGACAGGGTGGGGGTGGCACCTGGCATGTCGGGCTTATCGGGTCGGGTGGCAAACTAATACTTCAACCCGGTTGGAGCACTTTTGCTAGTGCTAACAACATATCACAGAACGATCTTCTCCATTTCAAATTCATGGGGGAATCAAAATTTGAAGTGCAAGTCTATGACTCGACGGGTTACGAAAAGTTTATTGAAGAATCACATAAACTTGAGATCAATATACCTGTCATAAAACAAGAACTGGATGATCTAAGCCCAAATCCAAGTATATATATGCCTAATTACTAACTTCAAAAAGATTTTTGATTAATTTGGCACTGCAGTTTACATAATTTTTTTTTTTATGTAGGAAAGTGTGTTGCCCCTTATAATGAAGTTATATACCAGGGTCGGAATATAGTACTGAGTGCCGGGCAAAAGAGAAGGGCTAAACAGCTGACAAGTGAAGTTCAAGCCGGAAATCCTGCATTTCTGATTGTTATAAGAAGATCCAATCTCACTAACAGATATAACATTGTGAGTTAATGAGAACCATTGACAGGTTCATATATCCATGTTCTTATTTCAGTAATGTCTTATCAGTCTAACATACTTTCAAACAAATTTGTTTCTCCTGAGATATCTCAAACTTTGAGTGAAAATTCCAACCATTCAAATCCTTTCTGCACGAATCTGAAAGCACAATAATACTGGCCCCGTGCATTCCGAATAGGCACCGAAGTTTTTTTTGCCCGGTTTTCGGTTAACTGAAAACAAGTCTGATGTCAATGTCATAAATCTTATTATTTTTTCAATTAATCAGAGTATACCAATAAAGTTCTCTGCTGAGCATCTCCCGAAAAAGACCCGAGAAGTGGTGCTTCATCGGCCTAAGAAGGAAATGATGTGGCCAGTCAAGTACTACTACAGGAAAAGACAACAATCTTTTGAAGGCACTCTCTGGAGAGAGTTTGTGCAAGATAACAAGTTGCAGGAAGGTGACATGTGCTTGTTTGAAATGGTTAAGGCCACAAGGCAAATTACATTTGTTGTTCATATTTCTAAAGCAATTCCAGACCATGTTGGTTAATAAGTTGTTGTAATACTTTGCATTGTCTTTATTTCTACAAATCAGGTTGAGTAGAACTAAGTTTTATAGGTGGATATATGTTAATTAATAGCACTTGATAATGGTACTTTTTCTTATGATTAATTCTTGTTTGGTTGGATATATAATAGTAGTATAGTAATATTGAAACTTTTGAGGGGATACATGAAATTCCTAAAAATTGTCAAGTAAGAAAGGACTACATGTAAAAGCCGACTTAAAAAATTTAAAAACAAATTAAGATGTGTATTAATTAGGTGATGTTAAATTTGTGTTCCTTATTTGATTGATTCCTAATTTATTGTCATTTTTTTTTATCTCCTTTTATTTTCTGTCGGAGTTTCATTTTGGAGGGGTTTGTTTTAGAATCTACAGGACAAATCAAACTCAAACTGAGAATGAATGAAATTTAGGCCTCGGTTCAAACTTGCCCGTAAATATGAGGAAGATTTAAATTAAAGGGGCGATTTCATGTATACACTCAAAAATTTCAAAATTACGAATTTCTTCCTGTGAACTTTCAAAATTCACAAATTTTACTCATTTTTTTTTATATTAAAAATCATTTTAATTTTATAAAATATCCATTTGACTCTTTATTAAAAGCATAAAAAATTTGTAGTTTGTTTAAGAAAAATATCAGGAGCCTGTCAATCTATCTTGCCAACAAGAACAAAATAAAATAAAATGAATAGTTAAGCTCTAATGCTCGATAACTGTTTTTTATTTTAACAAACTTTTTTTATAATTAATTTGCAAATATATCATCAATTTTAAAAGATAGAACTAAAATACACAAATACATAAAATTATTTATAATATTTAACTTTTGATAACATACTAGAGGTATAATTTTTTATATAACAAATTCTTATATAGTGCGAAATCCTCAATAGGCGATTCTCTCCACGTTATTTAAATTATATACCAGAAATTCAGACTATTCCACATAAATAGTTACAAATGAAAATTCAATCTTGAAAATTTGTTACCCTGTTAATGTAACATCATAATCCATCAAATCGAAATTTAAATCATAAATAAATATGATTATATACTTTGAGGCCCTATTCGGCCGCTCCACTATTTCCGCGGGGAAAAAAAATTCAGTTCAACTGAATTTTTTTTCCCACGCAAACAGTAATTTTTAGTTCAATTCTCATGCCCATATTCATTTCCAATGCCCCGCCGAACAGACCCTGAAGGAGAGATTCGAAGATTGCAATTCAAATTGCATGTGATTAATCAAAGTCATTAGTGATATAAAATATAATTTCTGATTGACAAAACAATTAAGAACTACCATAATAAGAGTTGCCGAGGCATAGATGTAGTGTCACTAATAATAGAGAGCTGGACAATTTTTCATAATAAGTGTCAAGCTAGTTTCTATTTACCATTGTACTCTTATCAAAATTTGATTTTTTTTTTTCTTATCAAATTTCTAAAGGAACCGCATAAGTGATGTTACTTGTGCAGGAGAGCAGTTTGGGTCCGATTGACTCCATAATCGTCCGATCTGCTTTAAGATCCGTATGCATATAAATTAAAACAATGCGCATGGGATATTATAGCGACATGGATATTAAAGTTAATTGGATGGTCATGGAGCCCATCGAACTCAGTTTGAGTCTGATGCGCATCGGACCCAAACACATGCTCTTATGCAGTTCTTTCTATGACATAAAAAATATTGGGCTTTTCTAGTTTTTTAAGAAACTCTTTAACTTAAGATCTACGAGCTTGGCCCAAAATTCATATCCTTCTAGGCCGTCAATTTTTCCTAAAAGCCGACTATAGAAATTTCTGGTATAACCCAACCATACTTCCCTTTTGTTTTCTTCATCATTGGATTGAGGCCCTTGAAGCTGGTTTCATTAATTACATTATATGTTTCATGCATTGTTGGATTCCATTTTAGTTGAAAAATGTATTATGCAAATGTCAAATTATATTTCGCCAAATATTTAAGAACACTAAAGATATGGGTTCGGTTTAATAACATATCAGTTATTACAACGGTATTTTGGTGTTTTAGTACACTGGTAATTATGTGTTCAAAAGTGAAATTTAATAAGCTGACTTTTGTACACTGATTACTGCTAATGTTAAATATGATTTGAAATATGATGTCTCATGTAACTGGTTCGTACTTGTATTGTAAAAATATCCGTTTAGACTAATAAATCGACCGATTAGTCACTGGTAGTGATCAAAATATTTCCGATTTAAATTAACCAATTATTTCCGATTAATTAATTGACAGTATCTTGCCAAAGCGCATAATTGGATGAGACTCAGTGGTCAGAGGCAAGATGTGTCAGCCGTAGATGATGATCCATCCATCTTTTCATAATTGGATGGCTATTAATTAAATAGATAGGTTTCTTCTTTAATGAGTGGGGGCGGTCCGATGGATATCGGATCAAATTCAATTCAGTCTGATAGTGGCCGAAGCAGTTCAATTGACATCGAAATTCACACACATGATCTGCCCAAATTGACTGCACAATTTTGAATGTAGATTAGACGTCTTGGACCGAGAATCATATCAAATTTGATACCATCGAACCGTCCCCATTTCCTTCTCTAGGGTCGAAAGTAAATTTCTTCTCATTAGATAAACAGTAGTAATATTTGAACCGTTAGTACAAGTTATGCAAGCTCTTCTAACGGTCAAGGAAGCAGCTTGGGTCAGAAGTCAGATGGGTTCCATAATCGTTCGATCCGCTTTAAAATCTGTGCACATAGATACTAAAGTGAACTGCACGTATATTAAAATAACATGCACATATTTAAAGCAGATTGGATGGTTATAGAAATCATCGGACTCAGTTTGATGCAGAGGCTCCCAACGGTTAAATGTCTAGAATGGTTAGAACAAGTCTGTTTCTTCTATCGGTTGTAATTTTGGAACAGTTAGAAATGTTTTTTCATTTCTAGTTTTCTACTAACGGTGTTTACCTCAAGAACCGTTAGAACAAAGATCAACCAATTTATCAAATTGACATTTATCATTTTTATTAATTGTTTTTTTTTGCCAATAACGACTAAAACCGTTAGGAAAATGGGGTTAGAAGACCATAGTTTTGTACTAGTGTTGTTTGATATTTGACTAAATGTTACCGGAAACATTGATGTGTTAAATTCATTTTATTTAATTAAATTAGTTTATTCATACTCTACTAGGGGTGCAAACGGATACGGATAATCCGCTCCGAAACTGCTTATTATCCGTATCCGGATTAAATGGATACAGATACTTGCAGATACGGATACAGATAATTTTAGTATATGGAAAAATAATGCAGATACGGATACGGATAATTCCGTAAGGATATAAACGGAGCGGATATCCGTATATATCCGGATCCGAAATTTAATTTTTCAGCAGCTTTCAATTCATTTCACCCCTGCGAAATTTCCAAAAACATACATATTCGTTTGAGTCCAAGAATCTTGGTAGAAAAATCATATAATCTATTAGGATAATGGATTGGTTCTCTAAACTAATAAGTAATTAGTCATGCATAATCATCATTGTGCAAACTTAAAAAGACTATTAAAAAGACTATTAGTCATGCATAATCAAATTATGTAATTTAAAATTATGAAATTTAGTAGAATTACTCAATATCCGACAATTATCCGCTCCATATTCGTATTCGAATCCGTATCCGTGGATTATCCGTTCCGTATCCGTATCCGTTTAAGACGGATATGGTTTTCAATTTTGATATCCGTTTACTATTCGTATCCGTATCCGTATCCGCTTGTTGAAAAACGGATGCGGATATGGTATTAGCATTATCCGCTCCGAATCCGCTCCGTTTACACCCCTATACTCTACCCTTATCCATTAAAATAACATATAACAAACGTTATATTAATAACGATAATTAACAAATAAATTGATAACATATATAATTTAATCCAAAAAAATATAATAAATATATATATACATAATGCATCATGTTCCTAACATCACAAAATATAAATATAAATTTTTTTCTCATTATTTGAAAAATATATAAATAATTAATTAAATAAAATTATAAAAAATATTGTATAAATTATTGTCATAGATTAATAATTCAAAGTTTACATAAAATACTAGATAAAATTAAATTTATCATAAATTACTAAATAAAAAATATATGAAATGTACTATAATTCAGTCTAATTATAATAATTATATAGTTATATGTATAAATAAAAAAAATATTATACACAATTTTATATTTAGTAATTATTCTATAAGGTAAGCAGTACGAAATAACTCTTATTAAGCTAACGGAAAAAATTTCTTACCAAAACCATACCAAATAAGCTAACATAGAAAATATCTTGCTCATACCTACATTATTGAATATGGTACGGTCCAGATAAACAGTTAAAATTGAAATGAATAATTTTCAAAATGAATAATTTTAAAAATAATTGAAATGCTTATAAATTTATAATTTAAAAAGTAACCATAAAAATTAAAAGAAGTTAGAAATTTATACCGACACTACCTACGCATAGTGTTGTCATTCATATACCACAGTTCGTTCTCTTCTGCACCGTCGGAATCCGAATTAGCTTCAGGCCGTCGCTCGGTACCGCTTTTTTCGGTTTCGACTCAGATGATTATGTATGCTCAGTAGTCAACTAGTCATCATGATTAATTGATTAAAATTAACCTCAATCAATAAAAAACGATCACAATTATAAAAAAAAAAATTCTAATACCCCCACATTTCTCTTCTTCTTTATATTCAGAAGTATTAAATATTTTAAATAATATACATTTAATTATCTCATCTGACAACAAAAAATTAAATAATTTGAATTATTATTATACCTATAAATTGTAATCCTACAATATTAAGTTGTCATTAAATGTTGACAATTATAACTGATAATAATATATTACATAGCTTTGTAATATGATACTCTCTGAATTCATCTATTTAATCAAATGCGACATGCTATGGATAAATTAGTTTATTATTTTTTGTAAATTTGTTTTGGAATCTGAAAAATGGTAAAATTCTTAATAACTAATTGCGTAACCATGCAATGAAATTATTTCCGAATTAGAAATTTCATTTTTTTTCTCTAATATTTTATTTATCTAGATTGTTTTTTATAGTTATTCAAGAACAAAATATGTCAACATAAATGTATAGTCTGGTTACTATAACCATAAGAAATAATGCCTCAATTGCAAATGTACACTGCTTAACATTCTTGGTCAGTTTTTCCGATCATTAAAAATAATTAAGAACATTAAAGATATAATCATGGTGCTTAAAAAATAGAATTAAAAGAGGCAGTTATAAAAAAAATCATATTAGCCCGTTGTAGCTTTTTATTTATTTTAAATAATGTATATATTCAAATTACACTATACTCTTGTAAATGACTTCTTAACATTGATGAAATATAAAATAATTAACTTTTGTTACTATTATTTCGAGTAAATATATTTGGAAATTGATGAAGTTTAAATTAAGCTTATAACTTCTAAAGAAAATATTTATTAGGTAATTTTGAAGTTTGTCAAATACTAATCTACAGTTTGATATATATTCCAGTATTTAATAACACTACCTAGTAATTAAAACTTAATAAAACAATATGATGAAAAATAGATAAAAATAACTAAGCTCGGTTAGGAGTTTTAATTGATCATGTAGAATGAATATAATTGCGAATTAATATTTAACCAAATTTGAGGATGAATGTAATTGGGAATTAATATTTAATCAAATTTGAGGGTATCTGAATAAGATTTTGATTTTTTTTTTTTTGTATTGGAGATCCAATTTCTTTCATTAATCGGTAAAAGCTTTAAGAAACTGGAGTCTAACTATATATATCAACCTATAATATACATTCAAATAAAATTATATCTAACTCACAATCTAATTAAAATAATTTAAATTAGAAGTTGAAAACTCAGATTTCTGGATTTATTTTAATTACTATCCAAACACTTAACAGAAGTGTAATCAGTTTTTATTTTATTTATAATAATCATATTAAACAGTGTAACATAGATCAATTAACTAAATTAAAAATGATCCAAGAATTAATTCTCCAAGAATTAAAAATTGCGGGGCCGGGTGGGTGGAGGGGGGTTGGGGGGGGGGGGGTCCGGACAACCCGGGCACGGGCACGGGTACAACCTGAGCACGGGTGCGGGCGGGCACAAGTTCAATTTTTTCCGGGCACGGGACGGGTAAACCGGGTTTTTTCTTCTTCTAAATTTCCGGTCCGTCCCACATTTTTATCCGTCCCGGTCTACCCGTAACCCGTGCCAAACCCGGGCACGGGACAGGACGGGCGAGCAGCGGGCGCGGACAACCCGAATCTGGGTCACGGGCACATGGGTATAGAGCAAACCTCTACTTGAGCACAAAGTATTGTATTTTGATTATTGTGTCATTAAATCAAGATTTTAAATAGCAATTATCGCGTCATTGCGTAAAGGTTAAATAAAAAACTATTGCGAATAATGTAGTTATAATGAAAGCTATCCTACATAGCATATTTTGTTTAAAAAAATATGTTTTATATTTCGACTAATGAGTAGAACTAGGGTGCTCCTAAGTTCACCAAATCTCTTGTGAACTTGACTCTAAAATATATCGAATAGACTTTAAACGATGAATCCAAACTTTTGAAACCCTCCTACCTAATGAGTGATGGGTCTACATATGAAAATTTTAAAGTTTTGAGTTTATTTAATATAAAGTGAAGTGGTCAAAAGTTTAAGGTTCATAAATTAATTTTAATGCATTCATTTTTTGGACTCCTTTGACCACTTGACTCTATATTATTTAATATAGAGTGAAGTGGTCAAATTTACCATGATGGAACGGTAGTCATACATGCCGAGGTTTCAGGACGTACATGAGGAGATACAGGAGGAGGGACGCAGCAAGAGGCTTGAGAGGAAGAAGGTTCCCTACACATCATCCCCCCATTAATATTTCGATCTTAGTTGTTAGTTTGTTTGGGACTGTTATGCATATTTTATTTAGCACTGTTATGCATATTTTATTTTGGATTGTTATGCATATTTTATTTTGGACTGTTATGCATATTTGAGATTGTTATCCATATTTTATGTTGTTATTTCGTATTTGAGGCTTATTTTATTTCACACATAAAAAAAATCATAATATTGTCTGCTAACAAATAATACAACATACAAACATCATAATATTGTCCGCTAATAAATAATACAAATATCACAATGCAGCATATTCAGTCTATCCTTATTGAGTATTGCCCCGTGCATTCCTTCTCGTTCTTGCATTCCTTTCCAGGGTTGCTCTGTCAGGCTGGTGACCTGCTGGTCTTCCTTCCAGTATATCCATCAACATTCGGATCCGATTATGTCGCCTCCTGCTCAATTTCACCATTTTGCGCTCCGGAACTAAGATCGATCCTTCGTGTGCCGGCCAATAACTTTGATTGTCATACACGTGGAATTGACCACTCCATGTGGCGATTAATTCTTCAATGGTGACTCACTCCTTCGTGTGCCGGCCAATAACTTTGATTGGTCTGAGGTGACTCACTGCTTCAATACATGGCCCCTAAGCCCATGCTAATCTCATGAAATACCGGTACCCATCTTTTTTGGTTCGCTTTGAAACAACTTTATATTGGGTGTCTGGATTTACCCCTTTAATTGCATCCAACAAAGGGACAAGAAGCTCGTAAGACCCCTCCCAACTACCAAATGCCCGAGCAATGGCTAACTCTCTACCACGCCACAATTTGTTATACTTAGGGACGATTCCCTCGTACCTTTCAGCAACCAGATCGGTGATGGCCCTGATACTAATATCAGCATTTTTTCGTAATGACAATTTTATACAGTTGGTGACCATTGCGGACGTCAATTGCGCATGATTTGACCTGGATGCCTCAGCGTAGCATGGGTGTGGTCCTTATGTTTTATGATCGCCCAGTCATTACCAAAACCTGTAGCACTTGTAACCAACCCCCATTAGCAACGGTCGCTCTTGCACTTAAACCTCAACCTTCTTGTGTCGCTATGTGTCTGATTCACCTCGATATTTTTCTTTATATGCCAATGGCCTATTTTTTTTTGCATTTGCTCTTTGCTTGAGTATGTCATCCCCTCAGACAATGCATGTTGTTTTCCATTCTATTTCAAAAACTTAAAATTTTAAAAATTAACGAATATAAAAATTTCATAATTTATAAATGATTTTTTAAAAATTAATTAAAAATGAAACACACCTCAGAATTTGCAAAAAAAGAGCTGTCAGCTTCTTCAAACCCTGATGTGTCATGAAATTGCTCGAACGGGTGTCCTTCTGCACCACCCGACACCCGCCACTGTCGTTTACCGAGTATAGGAAAATTTGTATCCACATCACTAAAATCAGTTGCCCCATTGCCTTCACTGGCATCCCAATTTTCCTCTGCCTCCCGCTCTTCGGGACCTTCATCTGTATTTTCAGCATAATAAAGCGGTTCCGGGGTTGGAGATCGATTCTGATCAGTTTGGGCCCGGCTAGAGCTACTAGATGGAACCCAAGGACGTCCCCGGTCAGGTTGGAAATGACTAGGTTCAGCCCCTACAAATGAGGACCGACTAGTACTACCTAAAGTTAGGGCCTGGACAGAACCCGTCACAGATTGCTCACGAATCCTACCCTGGGTCATTTGCGGCATAGTTCTGGTATTCTGTCTGGGGTTATCTCTGGTGTTCTGGTTTGGGTTACGTTTGGGGTTCTGTGTAGGGTTAGCTACAACATATAACTCTAGGAACTTGAAAGGAGTGGTCAAATTCATTGTCATTTGGGTATACAACCCCAGCTATTATCGTCTTGTACCGGTAGCTGTTGGAACCAGGTCTAGTTGCCTTGACCAATATTGATCCTTGCAGAAATTACCAGTTCATAATAATTCAGATCAATACCAACTTGCTGATACACTTTTCTAGTTATACCTCTAAAATCTAAATCTGGGTTGATATTGAACATTTTCGAAGGTTGGGTACTATAATAAGCACCATTTGGCCCGACTAAAACTTCACCATCAAAATAACAGGCAATTCCAATCATAATTGGTTGAAAGAACAAAACCTAACAATTAATAAATTTAATAAATTTACAGTCAATTAAAAATATAAAATAATAATTTAAAAAAACGGACTAAAGAGAAAAAAAATATTTACAGTCTCTTGTGCTGCTGTCTGCTGATTGTGGAATGAATACAATGCTAAAAACTAATTTTTATAGCAGCAATAGGATGGTGCACCAACTCAGCTTGCAGACCCAAGTAGGTGCGCCAACTCAGCTTGCGGACTCAGTGGTTTGCAAACTCAGCTTGCGGACCTGATGGTGCGCCATCCTAGCTCGTGCACCCAGTGATGCGCCAACTGATCTTGTGGTTCTGGATGTTTTGGTGTGCGAATTCAGCTTGCGGGAGTGTCATTTTTAAAAATTTTTGGATCTGGGTGTCTTTTAATTAATTTGAATTAATCTGGGTGTTAGATAAAAAAATATCGGAAGGTTTGATAGTCTTGAAGCACAACTCAGTTACTGAACTGGTTGATGATACATCATTCTATGAACTTTCATAATTTTTTTTTCATCTCTTGAAGCAACTGTTTTGACAAAACCAGAAAATAAGCTTCTAAAAGAATGTTTCAGTTTTTAATTTTAATTGAATTGATTTGAGAATATATTGTCAATCAAAAGCAATTCGAATTTCGAAAAAAATTGATCCTTAAAAAAAAACCAGTTTGGACCTTTAATTGTAACGTGAAGAGCAAAATAGCAGACCGCTATTACCATTATAGCGATCTTAGCTGAAATAGCGTATTTTTTTTCCCGTACCTTAGCATTTAAAGTCCAAAAATGCTATAACGCTGCTATATATTACGTCGTTATAGCGCGCTATTTAGAACACTGCCTTTAATAGAAACAATTTGAGATTTATAAAAAAAAAAAAAAAAAATAGTTCCAACTACCAGAGAATCAAACCTTTGAGTAAAAAGTTTATAATTTTCTTAATAACAGTTTAGTAAATTTATGGTAATAGCAACATCATACATATCCTGACCTCATTTAATTTAACTCTGTGACACATAGGGTAACATTGTAAAAATCATGTTTCACTGCACCAAAAAAATAATTGATAAAACTTAAATAATAAAAAAAAAAACATATCAAGTCTCAGTGTTTTAATTATCAACTCTTGAGGAAAAAGGACTGCATTTATTTCTTCTTAAAAAAATCTTTGTTCTAATTGCAATATATCATATTTTTTTTTTCATGATTTAAGCAAAAACTAGGTTATAACCTAGCTTATATTAGTGATCAGTCAAAAAACTTCTTCTAAAAGAACAAAATAGACCAAGTACAATATACTTAATTGTTACGGTGCTTGATTAATTGTGATCAAAATATATTTTATGTGCATTAGATCTTAATTTGGAAATCAAACACTTGAATTGTGATCTATATATTTCATGTACATTAATTATACTCACAAAAATGACCAAAGTTCATGATGGAAAATTCACTGTTAATGAAACATTTTAAAATTTAGAATATACCATATTTTTAAGACATTTGATGGAAAAAAAACAAATAATATTCAAATTACATAAAATAGATCCACAAGTAATTAATTTATAATTAATGCTAACACAATTATTTATATTTTTAAGATGTAATTAATGAATCTGAATATGTGAACAATCAAGCAATAATACAAAACTGAGAAGTGATTAAATTGTAAAACTAGCTCTTTGCCAATTTCTTATTTAGAAGTTTCTCTTCATTGGAAGAAATTAAGTTTAAATGATTGGACTTCCCTAGTTGACAAAATTGAGAAGCGATTGCAAACTTGGAAAAATTCTCTATTGTTATTGAGAGGTCGGGTCACTTTATTAAATTCCGTTCTTTCATCCATACCTTTATATTGGCTTTCTATTTATAGATTACTTGTCTCTATTAGAAAAAAAATTTGATATCATACGAAAACGATTTCTCTGGGCTAATGGTACCACTGGTAGAAGGTGATACCATCTTATCAAATGGTCCACTGTTTGTTTACCCAAAAATCAAGGTGGTTTAGGTGTTTTTGATCTTAATTTTATGAATATTGCTTTGTTAGCTAAGTGGTGGTTTCGATTTAAGAATTCCATAGTAGCTAGTAAGTGGAAATTTATTTTAATTTCTAAATATGATTCTTCTGGATTGGCTTCCAATCCATTATCTTCCTTTTGGGCTAATATATTGGATCTTACTGAATTTTTTCATTTAGGCATTAATAGGATTGTTAGAAATGGTAGGGATACTTATTTTTGGTTAGATAGATGACATGGTAATTGTGCTTTATATTATACTTTCCCTAATCTTGTTTGAATTACTATTGATCTTTCTATTACTGTCAATGAAGTCTTCTCTAATTTTCCATTTAATTTGCAATTTAATAGGCAATTAACGGGAATTATTCTTCATGAGTGGCACCAACTTTTAGGATTTTTTTCCTTCTCATTCTTTAGATTCTACTTAGCCGAATAGTATTTATTGGCGTTGGACTTCAACGAGTCTTTTTACTGTTAATTCTCTTCATAAATGTCTTATATCTAGTGGTATTCCCAACAATATCTACCATAACCTGTGGAAGGCAAAAATTCCTCTTAAGATCAAAGTTTTTGTTTAGTTACTTCGTCAGGACAAGATTCTTACTAAATGTAATTTACGTACTCAAGGTTGGTAAGGTAATTTAGATTGTGTATTTTGTGGTGCCGCTGAGACTGTTGACCACCTTTTTGTTACTTGTCCGTTTATTTTTCACCTTGTGGTCTTAGATTGATAATCACAACAATTTTATTTTTAACTGCACCCAGGTTTCTAAACTTTGGCATTTTAAATATTGGATTCCTTTAAAAGATTCACTTTTGGTTGAGTTAATTAGGGCCGCAACTTTATAAATTATTTGGTTGACCAGGAATAAGATTTGTTTTCAAAATATACCATTACCGTCTATTAGTTATGTAGCATCTTCTATAATTGCTTTAACTTCTTACTGGTGTAAGGCTCGCTTAGATAACTCATACTTTAAATTATCATTGATTTTACCTTTTGATGTTTCTCCTTTAACTCAGATAGGTCCCTTGATAGTTCTCTCAGACTCGGATTCACAGGTCAGGGTGGATTCTGGCGGGGTCCCTACTCTTGGGTTCGCCAGGTCTGATGATAGAGAGATACATGAGGCCATCGATGAGGCAGCTGGATTGTTGTCTCCTGATTGGTCCTTAGTTGATACTGAATCCTCTTCTTCTTCTAGTGTGATTGCATTAGTGATTGATATTAGTAGATTTTATTTTGTTATCTTGTTATCTTGTTTTGTGGATTTCATGCTTGTTATATGGATGTTATTCCATTAGGTTAGAATAAGTGGATATTAGATACTATACATAGTTTTGTATGAACATTGTTTCTTAATGAAACAGGTGGATTTCCACTTTGACAAAAAAAAAAAAAAAAAAAACAATAATACAAAAAATGTAGATTTTATTATTACAAAATATCTGAGAGTTGTCGGGCAACTCTCAGAAAACTTGTTAAACCAGCAAGTAGATCCAAATTCATATAATATTCGCATTTTGTTGAGATTTGATCATAATCTGTACAAATCATGCATACAATTAACAAAATAAGAAATTTTCAAATATGAGCCTAAGGCAATTGGTATGATTTATTACATTTCATATATTCTTATATATCAATTGGTTTAATATTTCAGTTGACTACTTTCCAATAATCCAGTGGCTTCCATGAATTTTATTAATTAAAAGATACGAATTAATTTTGAGATATATACTTTAATTTATTAAAAGAAATATAGAGAAGATTGCACAGATCAACTTCACACTCAACGTTTCGATATTGATTTTCTCAAATATCTTAATCACTAAAAACATCTTTAAAGTCATATATTTTAAATATAGTTAATTGAAAAACTTCTAGAAATTTATTAATTTAGAACAATAAACAGATAATTTTTTTAATTATATGGTTTGATATATATGAGTGTAAGAATCATTCTTATAATAGGACAACACATAATAATCATTTAATCATGCCATTTATATGGTATGATCAATGTGTAAGAATCATTCATATAATAAGGAGTTTGGCTAGTATGACATCAGTGTCATTTCAGCCTATATAATGCCAACTCCAAAACCTATCGAATCGATTTCAAACGGTAAATCCAAACAGTCAAACCAATCTACTTCATTAGTTATGTGTTTACATGCAAATTTTATATTTTTTTTTTGAATTTAATTAGTATTAAGTCAAGCGGTCAAATGTGTGAGTTTTTAAGTAAATTTTAATGCATTCATTTTTCAACATTTTTGACCGCTTGATTTGATACTAAAATAATTCGAAAATATAAAACATTTGCATGTAAACACATCACTAATAAAGTAAATTGGTTTGAACGGTTTAAATTAGTCATTTGAAGTCTATTCAATCAATTTTAGAATTTGTGTCATATGACACCGATGTCATACTAGTTGTATAATTTTGTACAGGAATGCTTAATTATTGATGAGACAATGTGATCCATCGTGCAAAATTTTGAAAGTTTCGAATTCATTTGCTACGAAATCAAGCGGTCAAAGAAATGATGAAAAATGAATATATAAAATAACTTATAAAATAACTTATTAAAAGATTCGTTACTTTGACCGCTTGACCTTGTAGCAAATGAATTCGAAACTTCCAAAATTTTGCATGTACATGCATCACTCACGAAGTACATGGATTTCAACGGTTTGGATTCATCATTTGAAGTTGATCCGATATATTCTTGGAGTTGTGCTCACCAAACCCTCTTGATGAGCACGTCACACCCTAAATTTACTCATATATATATATATTAATTGATCCAATCAACAGCATGCATGCATGTCCTTAATATTGTTCCTTTGCATTAGGTGTACACTTAACATTAATTTTTTTTCCTAACCATATAGATTTTTCAATTTGAAATTGTAACACCTAACTAATTTCAGGTAATATTCTTCATTGACCTCTTGTAAAGTTGTGAACAACACAACAGCTAGCCTCTCAATGAAATTAAAACAAGATCTAGTTAAACGAAATTTACCATTTTATTCTATTTTAGAAATCTGTTACAAAAATATACACTTGCAGTCTTACTTGCCATCTCAAACTCCGAAAGGCCTTGCGATGCTGAGAAGAAAAGATCTCGAAAGCTTACGTGGAGATGGCATTGGGGAGCGTAAGATCTTTGAGCGAGTATATGACTATGATGTGTACAATGATCTGGGGAACCCAGATAGCAAAGATGGTTACATGGCGAGACTAGTACTTGGTGGTAGCAAGCAGTTTCCCTATCCAAGACGTTGTCGGACTGGCCGACCAAGAACCAAGAAAGGTCAGATATTAAAATTGTAAATTAAATAATATGAACACATTATTTTTTGCTGTTAGTTTGATTTTCACCTTCATTAATGACAATAGTAAAAAAAAAAATGGAAATTATGTGAGCGCGCGTGTGATATATAGTAATTAATTAGTAGGAGATAGAAATGGTGGGGATGAGACGGTTTCTGGCCCAATCATAACAAAATCATGTGATATATATATCTTGATGCATGTATGTCACTAAATCTAAATGATGCCTACATATCATAAGTAGTACTCAAAAGGAAAACACCAAGACGTACATGATGCGCACATGTTGATTAGACCTTTTAGAAATAAGACCAATTAATCAGAGTGGTTCCTGGGAAACGACAAACAAGAACTTTCATCCACTCTCTTTGATCAAAATGGTCCCAAAAAGTGCATTTAATTACATGTCTTCTTCCTATAGGCTTACCTCAAAATAAATAAATTACATGTCATCTTTTTGGGACGTTAATTAATATATGCATCAAGTATACATCACCAAAATAAACATATTAATCAATTTTATTTTGATGTGAGACAGTTCATTTTAATTGCTCTATTTTTATGATGCTTTTGGCAATTTATTGACGTGCCAAAAAGATAATTAAGTTGCTTATATTTTTGCTAAAAAGACTAGTTTTATCATGGCCCATGTTGGATAATTACATAACCCAATAAATTAAGTAATTAAGTTCTTATCTAACGAACGAAAATAAATTATTTGAATAAAAAAATTGTAAGGGTTAATCTGCATGTTCTCCTCTTGATTATGAAGCCGTTATTGATCTTATTTTCTTTTCATTTTTGTTATTTTTGTTCCTCTTTATGCTTGTTTATTTTTTATTTATTATCTCACTTTGTGTAGTAAGTCTATGGTGAAGTAAGGACATTGTTTTATTTCATGCTCATATCTCTATTTTCAAAGTCCAAACGTGTCTCGAGACCTAATTTTATATTTTTTTTTTATATTTTTTTACTATTTTTTAGATAGGTAGAAAATTTCTTTTTTGGATGAAGATCATTTGACCTACTCACTTCAAAATAAATAAATGAAAGAGGATTATCTTCTGAGAAGAAAAAAAGACTGACCCACATCCTTATCATCAAAAAGATTTTTTTTTTTTATATAAAGTTAATACATGCATTCATTTGTGCAGATCCACATTCAGAAAAACGGAGTACTAATGTTTACATCCCGAGAGACGAATCATTTTCGGAAGTGAAAAACATGACTTTCTCGGCCAATACACTGCGATCAGTTTTGCATGCAGTTGTACCATCAATTGAGACAGCAATCTTTGATTCCAAGCTAGGGTTTCCATACTTCACTGCCATCGATTCATTGTACGATGAGGGTGTTACACTACCCCCGCAAGAGGGCTTAAGCTTTTTTCGAACTCTTGTCCCTCGAATCCTCAAGGCAGTTCGAGATACCACCGAAAATGTTCTTTTATTTGAGACACCAGAGATGATGGATAGTATGTCTTTTCTTGCCTTCATATTTTCATTTTTACCAGTTGGTACTATCAGAGGCCTATCAAAAGAAAAATCGTTACACATGTTATGAGTGCAAGGTTACAAGAGAGTGATAAAATGCAATTAACACCAAGTTTATCAAATTGAGAGGTCATTATTAAAGTAGATTGATTGATTGCATTGCTAACTATATAAAATGCAGGAGATAAGTTCTCATGGTTCAGAGATGAGGAGTTCTCACGGCAAACTCATAGCTGGTCTCAATCCTTGTAGCATTAAACTGCTTACAGTAAGTGTAAAATTAAAATTCATCTCAGACTGTAACATGGAAATTTTGTTGTAACTTTGGTCAAATTTGAATAGTCAATAAAGAAATGAGGGAGTTTCAAGTCTGCTCCAAGTCAAATTAGAGTGCTCATGCTGTAGTTAAAAAAATATTGATAATTTTTGAGATAAAACATTTTGAACCAAAATAAGAGACATTTGGCTTATATATTACAAACTTGTTCCAAGGGTTCTAGCTTTGTAAAAAAATGAAATATTGCTAGGTCCCAAGAGAAAATTATCTTGACATGTTATATATTAATTTGTATGTGTATCAGGAACTTCCCATAGTAAGCAAGCTTGATCCTGCAATCTATGGTCCACCAGAGTCTCTGATCACTCCAGAACTCATTGAACGAGAAATAAAGGGAGCCATGACAGCACAAGAGGTACCATTAATTGGACTAATATATGATATGTTAACCTTTATCATTTTAATTCAAGCATCCTCAACTTCTCCTTGATTGACTATGACAAAACAGTAACTAATACATGCATCATATCTGTTTAGTACGATATTTTTTTTTTGTTATTTGTAATAAAATTCTCAGCAGAAACTGAATCAGTTATTTTTCTTGAATGATAACTTAATTTAGGCAATCAAGCAGAAGAAATTATTCATCCTAGACTACCATGACCTCCTGCTTCCATATGTGCACAAAGTGCGCGAGTTGGAGAACACGACTTTGTACGGTTCGCGCACTGTATTCTTTCTCACACATGAAGGCGCTCTTATGCCAATAGCCATTGAATTAACCCGGCCCGCTTCACCTACAAAACTGCAATGGAAGGAAGTCTTCACCAATAACTGGAATGCGACTTCTGCATGGCTGTGGAAGCTAGCGAAACACACGTTTGTGCTCATGACTCCGGATATCACCAACTTGTCAGCCATTGGTATGGACAAATGATATTGAACTCTCCATATGTACCAACCAAACAAAACAAGATGAAGTGATTTGATAGTTCTAATTTCTTACTGTTTGCCTGGTTGTTTAGATGCGCTTAATTAGATATGATTTATTCAATCAAAAAAGGTTCTGTAATGCAAAAAGAAAAAAGATATACAAGTGTATATAATTAGAAAACTAATATTTTTCTATGATCTGGTGGTACTAGGTTGAGGACCCATTGTTGCATAGAGCCATATATTATAGCATTGAACCGGCAATTGAGCACAATGCACCCAATATATAGACTGTTGCACCCGCATTTCAGATACACAATGGAAATCAATGCACTTGCACGGGAGTATCTTATTAGTGCTGGGGGTATCATTGAGACATCTTTCTCACCAAGAAAGTACTCGATAGAGCTCAGCTCAGTGGCATACGGCCTGGAATGGCGGTTCAATACGGAGGCATTGCCAGCCGATCTTATCAGGCGGTAATTAAATGACTATTATGATTTCATACATATATATAAACAAGCATGCATTAAGGCTGTATAGTTAAGCTAATCTTTTTTGTTGGTTTCTATATATTCCTTTGTAGAGGGATGGCCGTGGAGGATCCAAAGGCAGAACACGGGCTACGATTAACCATAGAAGACTACCCGTTTGCAAACGACGGGTTACTCATATGGACATCAATTAAACAGTGGGTCACGGATTATGTGAATCACTCTTATGAAACACCAAACGATGTTTTGCAAGACTCTGAGATCCAGGAATGGTGGTTAGAGATCAGAACTAAGGGTCATGCTGACAAAAAAGATGAGCCTTGGTGGCCCAAATTGGAAAACCAAGATGACCTAATTCAGATTCTGACCACCATCATTTGGGTCACCTCAGGCCACCATGCAGCTGTCAACTTTGGTCAATACCACTATGCCGGTTATTTCCCGAACCGACCGACCATAGCTCGCACGAATATGCCAGTTGAGGATATCAAATTGGAATCTTTCAAGAAGTTCTGGAGTAAGCCTGAGGATGCTCTATTGGAGTGCTTTCCATCTCAAATTCAGGCAACTGTTGTGATGTCAGTTCTGGATATACTATCATCTCACTCACCAGATGAAGAGTATATAAGTGAAAAACCAGAACTTGCCTGGAAATCTGATCCAGTGATAAATGCGGCATTCGAAAGGTTTAACGGGAGGATGAAGGAGATAGAGGGGATAATAGATGACAGAAACTTGGATACAAAATTGATAAATAGATGTGGGGCAGGGATCGTCCCATATGAATTGCTCAAGCCCTTCTCGGGACCTGGGGTCACCGGCAAGGGAATTCCAAACAGTATCTCTATTTGAGTCAAAAAATAAAAATGTCAAAAACAAGACGAATAATGTATGAATTCGCTATCAGTTTTAGTGAATAAGGCTTTGCTTTGGCAAATGATATATTATACATTGTGCTTTGATAGTCTCTAATTTTCTGCTTGCACACCAAAAGCATGCAGTGGTTATTAATTTGCAAATTAGGAGATTCACAAATCAAACTTTTGTTTGTTGAAGAAGGCCCATTATTTAGCGCGCTTAAAATCATTATGATCTCAAAAGAGATAAACAATAGTTTAGGGCATAAATTAACATACCACACTGTATAACTCTGAATAGAACTTTACGATGTTGTTCCAAAATTTTATTGTTTTGAATATTACTCATATGCTTTAAATAATTTAATTGGTAGAAATTAATTATCTATCCTAGTATTTTGACTATAAAACCAAGCAGCCAGGTGAATACTTTTCATGACTCTATCTGCCTACAAATATAATAGTTGCTTAAAAAGGGAAAAAAATACTTGTATGCAGACGAGGATTAGCTTAGTCAATTATTGGAGGCAATTTTATTAATAAAAAAAATAGCAATAGCATGCACGAATCATAACATATGTACAAATTATTGTCATGATTTGTGTCTTACGTTAGCAATTACGGGGCCTACTTTGCATTAGATCAGATTACTAGAATTAAGTAAGATATTCTAGTATCTATATACAGATGAATTTCATAAATAATCAATATCATAATTAAGAAATATTTTGGACTATATATGAATCTTTCAATTGCTTATGGATAACACCATAGCTAGCTTTAATTGCAAAGTAACTAGTATATATATTGTTAATATTTTGCATTGCAAGTAAAACAATCAATTATAATTTAATCAGTTTATTGGAGAGGCAGACCACATGCATTAAAAGTGAATTCAACCTGACTCAAGGTCATAGTATTGCTTTGCTTTAATATTTATTGGTTCAATTTAGTCGCTTTCCAACTTGCTGGATATATAAATCATGTTTTTGTGGACAATGAGCTGGATTTGTGTGGCTTTTTAGGTATTTTGAGAAGTTTAGGTTGAATAATAGATTGTAACATTTTTTTTTTGTATTGTAAACATCAATTAAAGGTTGGAATAAAATATAGGCTTTTACATTTGATTTCAATGGAGATAGGTGAGGTATAAGTATAAATAATAAGAGGCCGAATTAGAAAATTCAGATAGGATTGAAAAATAAATTAAATTTAAAAATGTATAATATGGTAGATGCAATTTGAACTTAATTTTTTCCACAACTATAATAATCATATGAAAACTTAGAGAACAAAAAAAATTAATTAAATTTTAATATACATAATTAAAAAATTAAAATTATGAGGTAACTTAGTATTTTCTGTAGTATACTAAGATTTGTCCCTGATATAACCTCACTTTTTATCTTAAAAAAAAAAAAAAAAAGCTGGAGCAAGATCATATTTTGAGCTATTAGTATTATTTTTGTATCGTTCTGCTCTGTAGGAAAGGGTGAGATTTTAATGTGATCGTTGCTACATAGGTTTCCATCACAACACTCATATTTTTTGTTTGTTTTTCTTTTATTACTGGTATAGTACACATGAACATTTATATTTTCTAACTTAATTGTATTACCTTAATGACTTCATAGTTCACACATATCAGGTTTTTCTTCTCTGTTTTTTTTTGATAAATCATGTAAGTCAGCACAATTCAATATTGGCATGTTGGCATGCATGATGATCAACTTCTAGTGTTACAATATTTTCAGTGTCCGACACCGACACCGACACCATCACCGGCATCTCCACCAGACCCGCCATTACCACCGCCACCTCCAACACTGTCTCCACCATTACTGCTTGAACCTCCAGCCAAGCCTTGACCGGCACCTTCACCTCCACCGTTACTACCACTAGCTCCACCACACCCTTGACCACTACCTACTGTGTTTCCAGCATGACCAACTGCGCCTCCACATCCCGAGGCACCGCCACCACTTCCACCAACTTCACCTCCGCTACCATCACCACCTCCGGTAGTTACACTTATGCCTCCCCGTCCTATGTGGACACCGACTCCCCGGCCCCCACCACCTCTGACATTTATTGATCCATTTTTAGCACTTATGCCTCCTCCACCACCTACACCAACTCCTACATCAACACTGTGTCTTCCTACGTCGATGCCAACACCTACCCCAACTCCACCTCCGGCACTGACCCCACCACCGCGTGAAATGCCCGCTCCACCTCCAACACCTCCCCCTATGCCTATTGTAAGATCTGACCCGTTAGAGTTTCCACTTGTGCCCACCAACAAACCCGGTCGAACTGATATTGACTTGGTTAAGTTTATTTGACTTTTTTCTTTGACAAAGAATACGTCCCTTGCATGAGCAGTACTAGTAGTAGTAGACATGCATAGAAATGCATGGATTAGAAGCAAAATAATTAAAGAAATTGCTGCCATGCATATATATAAATTTATTTGGTGAGGTATAATTACTTTGTTGTGGTGATAATATATATATCTCATGATCAGGAATTGAATATATAAATGGTTGGTTTGATGCTTAATTAATGGAAGGGGGAGTTGGGGTGGTGGTGTAATACCTAACTTTAATTAGAGCATGGATGTATATTGAACATGTACAACCTTTTTTTTTTACTTTTTTTTTTCTTTTCCAATAAGCCCTTAAAGGAAACCGGTATGTGTAGTACGATCACGGTATAAGACTTTTGGAAGTTGGGAAGCAAACTTTATCGACGTCTTTTTCTTCAATTTCAATGACCCAACTTTTATTATCTTTATGCTTTTATAATTAATAAAGGGTGGACTGTGGAGGGAAAATATATAATTGATCATTTTCTGCATATATATGTTATATGTACTTTTAGTTGGAATGTTGTAAAAATATTTTTATAGCAAATAAATGAGTACTTATGACTAAATTTATTCTGATGTGTGTTAAAAGCACTCAAAAAAATTTCAGAGTTTTTCCACGTAAATAATAATTTTTAGTTTAATTCTTACGCTCGTGCCTATTTTCAATAGTCGGTCGAATTCAATAGTCGGTCGAACCGTTCGGCCCTAGTGTGCATGGATGTTTTAGATAGGTCAAAATCCAACAAACAGGTAAGAGTCAAATCAGGTAAAATTAAGGGAGCGAATGAATGACATGTGTATTTTATATAAATTTTGTAAGCGTTCTATAACAAGTATTTTCAATCGGTTACATGCAAGAATTTTCAATGCATTTAGTTGGTACAAAAAGATTAATTTATTTTGTAAAACGTTCTATCACTTTTTAAATATCATTATATGTAATTATACCGATATTAATTATTTGATGTGGATATTCCTAATTTAATTTGCAAATTAATTTTTTTATTATGTCATGATTTATTTATTAATTTATTTATATTTTTTTTTGTAAGATAAAAAAATTGCTACGTTTTTTTTCAGGAAAAATCCGAAGAATAATTCTACTTGCGTTAAAATCCGAATCAGACTACCTTATAAACTATTTTAGATATGATTACTTAGACAATCAATTGTGAATTGCAAAATATAAATATAATATTTCACTACACATGTTGGAATTTTCTTGTCCTATTGTGTGTACCGAGAATACAATTGTTACGAACAAAATCAACTTTTTCATGAGACATTCATACATTAAATATTTTTTTGAAACCACTCTAAATAATTTTATAAATTTATCTGTCATAAAATTTCAATTTATTATCATGAAAAAAAAAGACAGGAAATAATATCAAAATTCATTTTTTTATTATAGAGAATAAATTTTATAATTTTTTATATAAGATATTAGAATAAATTAAACTTTGGATATTATTTGATGGTGTAGTGAATAGTATTATTCATTAACCTCGTATAATAATTTATACACTTTCACTTTTGCACTTGTTATATTGTAACATTAACATTTTTTTTTTTAAATTCAACTCAATTACCGCTTCATTTATAACTTAAGCGAAACTAACGTGAAAAGTGAGATTTTTTTTTTTAATTATGGGCAATGTAACTCTTCATAGGCTTCCTTGAGCCACAATTCATATCATTTATACTACTTCCACCTGTTTTATTTAAAACAATTTTAATGAGACTATTCATAAGTTGATTATTTTTTTTGTAATCATTCTAAACAATTTTATAAATTTATCTGTCATAAAATTTCAATTCACTATCATGATAAATTAAACAAGGCCGGAAATAACATTAAAAATCATTTTTATTACGGATAATGAATTTTATATTTTTTATATATAAGATTTTAGAGGAAATCAAGTGTTTGCATATTAAAATGTTAGATAGGTTCCACGGTTCGGATTCATTATTTGAAGTCAATCCTATAAGTTTTAGAGTTGAGTTCATACATGAGCTTACTGAACTTAAGAACATCTTAGTTCTACATTCCATAAATGACATTTTTTTTTTCATTTTTTTAACATATTTTCATTAAAAAAAATGACATATCAAATGACAAATAGCATTCCTCAAATGATAAGAATCAGATCTTGTTTCACTCTTCATTTCGCTCCGTCCAATGCTTTGAGCTGCTCTAGCGAATGCGTCGCTCTTCTTCTTCTCTCCCTCAGGGTTATGCCCTTGATTGCCTCCACCATTATCCTTCCACCACGAGATGGAGATGAAGAAAACAACATCGATGGAGTCCATGGACCCCCTTTTTAGAGTTATTACAGTTTATAGACAAAATTAGAGTTTTGAGTGCTCTATGGAGTTTGGTAAAAGACAATCTCGTTCGAATATGGTACAAATAGATCACAAGGGAGGATTTGATTTTTTCTGGGTTCTTTTATGGTATGAATCTAGTTTTTTTTAATATTTTTTGGTGTTGAAAAATGTTGATTTTGCTGGTATTTTTGGTAAGAGAAACTAGTTCTTTTTGTTGATTTTCATTATGTTTTGCTAATATTTTTGGTATTGAATCAACCCTAGACCTTTGCTTGTATAGATCAGGTTTTGATTTTGATTTTGGTGGCATGAGGCACTTGTATTTTGGGTTATTATATCAGTTTTTCTGGTATTTGGTTTTGGGGTTTTCCGGTCACAAAAATTTCAGCTTTGCTATGAAATTTTTAGCGGAAGTATAAGACAGAGTTATGGAATTTTTGTGTTGTATATTTATATATTGGTATTGATATTTCTATATTATTTTCTAACAAAAGATGATGGGTATATATAATTGTCTAAACCTTAAACCTATTGTACCGTTGGTATGATAACTTCCTACAACTTTTTCTATTTTACAAGCCCCTCTAATTATTTATATTCTCAACACCAATATTAATTTATCTCATGTAGCAATAAAATACAATGCTTCTATATTGTATAGTCTTTGTATAGTTTTATTGTATAGTCTTTTTGTATAGTTTTATGTATAATTTTTGTACTACCTTGGCACTACATCATCTATTATTTTATATAGTTTTCTTATCTAAACTTTCTATATACTTTCCCATCCGTCTCAATAGTCACTGCCGAAGCAACACGACGCACATCTCCATTCTTATATCATGATCTACCAACAATTTTAATCAAAGATGAAATTTCGGATGAATATCAACTCTTTGATCAAATATTTTGATTATATATATCATTTTTATGTTTTCTCTGTATAGAAGTCCAAATTTATATAAATATGTACTACACCTACTCCTCACCTGCAAATTGTATCTTCTATTTGATTAGTTATAATTTATTTTTATTTTTTAAATGTCATTTAAGAAACTTTTAAATTAATTGATAATAGATTGTTCATTTTCGTTCTTTTATATATTTAAGAAATATTATTTGTCATTTAATATGTTATTTTATTTGAGATATTTTTGTAAAAATATGTAAAGGAGATAAAAATAATCATTTAATAAATATTATTTAAATATAGATAACTAAATTTATGTAAAATATATTATTTATTATATAGTCTAAATTTTTGATAAATACTTTCCAATAATATATTATATTTCTGTCGCAACGCACGGACGGATTTGTTTGGTTAGGATCCGACTCTGCTGCTTTTCTGATAGAAAAGCAAAATCCTGTTTTTCCAATCTCAATCATCTAAAATTTTCAATTTGCGTATCTCGATAAAAATAAATTTCCATGCACAAATCTCAAAAAATTTGAATGGTGGAAAAGCAGGATCCTGCAGCAGAGTCCGATTCGTTTGGTTAAGGCGCAAAAAGGTGGAGTCTCTGGGTCTCACTCTCTCGAGTTCAAGGATTTCGCGCTTCCTTTGCAAAACCTAGAAGTAGCTACCAGATTACGCTTCCTTTGCAAAACCCTAGGGTTCGTGCTTCCTTTTTGTTCTAGTGTCGTTAGTTTCTTGCTATCTCCTTGTTGGTGGATTTGATCTTGTCAATTGCTAATGGAGGACGAGGATATCGAGAAGGCTGTGTTAGCTTACCTGAGAAAGAAAGGGCTCAAGCTCACTGAACTAGCACTTCAAGAGGAGCAGAGTCGTGTCTCCTCCGACGCATCGCACTCCAGGTAATTTATTGAGTACCCCGTTCGAATTTTAGGATGGAGAAAACATAGGTCTCTGGCCTTAAATCTTCTGAAATTTTAGTTAAATCACCTTCTTTTTTTGTAATTCTTCTGTAGCTGGCATGTTCTGATATTTAAAGTATATAATACATAATATTTGCTTGAATAAAATGCACTTTTTTGACCTATACGGCCTGGTGATAAAATTCAGCGTGATTTTAAATTAAGGAGAAAAAAATAATAGGTGCATAGTTACTGATGGATCTACTTTTATTCGTTTTTGTTTCCTAGAGTGGTTGATTGCAATGTTTGCCTATGCAACTGCAACTATGTACAACTACTAAAAGTAAAATACAGATCAAATTCTCATGGTAAAGTAACTGAGTTCAAATTCATCATATACTGGTATTGGACCTGAATAGCCTGTTATTGAGTCAGTTTGAGACTAATTGTTGCCAAATGCTTCTCTATGGCTTTCGGGGAAGTGGACCAGTTTTCATAAAGATTTGTTTTTTGATTGCAGATAGATAATGTAAGAAGCAAATAATATGTGCATTTCATATGGTATTATCTTTTTTCTTGTTTCGGCAGATCTCAGAATGACGCAGATAAATATTTTGATGGTTATAGTCAACTTAGATCTTGGGTATATAATTCGCTTGATTCTTATAAGGTAAAGGATACATATATTAGTTGTATATTTTCATGTCATATAATGTTCTCTTTTTTTTTCTTATCGAACTTGTTACAAAGTTTATACTGTTGCCAGTTTTATTTTTTTAATTCTTCATTAATTACTGTGCAGCATGAACTACTTTGTGTGCTTTATCCTGTTTTTATTCACTGCTTCATGGATTTAGTTGCGCAAGGCTATATGCAAGAAGGTATATTATTCTTCAAGTTAGCACTTAGTACTTGTTTTCCAGATATCTACAAGGCAAGGATATTATTGTCAAAATCTTTTTCCATTCAATTAAATAAATTTCATGTTTTGTGTTGTACTGTACTTGGTTTCAATTGTCATGTCACAAGTACAAATAGAAACATGTTTCTGAAATTCACTTCAATAAACTAATAATTCTCAATATCTAAATGATTCAGCTAGAACATTTTTTCACACATTTCGTGAAGATCATGAGATGATGCATTTGAGAGACCTGCAAAAATTAGAAGGCATTCTTTCTCCATCGCATTTGGAGGTTATACGAAAATTTCTTGTCCTTATCTGTTCCTTTTGTCCTTGTTGCATTAAACATCCTGATTGACCTTTTGAATATGTACAGGAGATGGAATTGGCACGTTTTTCGAGGCAAAACAAAGTCAAAGTCAGATTGTGTCAGGTACAATATCAGATGCCTTTAATTTTGATGATTAAACATTATATAGATAGAATTAATTAGTCTTCTGTTTGTTTATACAGTTCTGTTGTTGTCTTGTAGTATTCATATGGACTTCTTCTACAATTTGTTCACAAAAAATCTCTTGACATGCTTGGGATAATTAATCACCACATCAATTTTGAAGGTGTGTACTGTACTTTTTTTGTTGTCAAATTGGTTTTGTTTACTTTTTATGACTCTGATCTTGTAAACTTGACAGTTACACCAGGTCAGCCTACTTCAATCTCTGATGATTCAGAGGCAGTGTCACTAGTTGGAGCAAGTCAAGACCTAGCAAGAGAGATAAATCAGAAAGAGTTACACTGGGGGGTAGGTTTGACCTTAAATGCTAGTTCCTGTTGTCTATTATCTTTGACGAATATTAGTTATTCATCTATTTATTTCCGTACCAGTTGCTTGAAGATTCAGTTGAAGAAAGGATGGAGAAGGCTCCATCTGATGCGGATAAAACTGAAGTTGAAGGTAACAAGCAGGGCGATCCTGAAGAAAATAATAAGGTAGTTGTAAATGTTCAGTTTTAAGAATATGTTTTCTGTTGAAATCTCTCATAGCATGATTGGTGTGCTTATCATTTTGCAAAATGGTGCAGAATTTTTTTTTTGCACACAGCAACTGTGATTTTTCATTTTTCAACTTTTACCAACCATTTCTTGAAATATATTTTAACAACTCCTAATAGTAAGATCAGTGTTATGGATATAAGGCATATTTGTTATTATTGACCAATCTGTCCATACCTCATGCTGGGCTATGTTTGATCATGTTGAATCTAAATCAGGCTGATTTTTGTTCATTGGAAAAATTTACTGTTGGATGCTGAATTTGTGAACCACTGGTGGGAGCCACCTAGGAATAGAAAACACTGCATCTGTAGATAATAAGTGTTAAGAGTGTAGCAAATGCGCCCTTCTGTTTTTATTTTCTTTGTAACATCTTGATTTATGTTGACTATTTGGCTATCAGAAAAAGACAGATGGAAATAAGCAAGGAACATCTGTCAGCAATAAAAAGAAGAAAGATAAGGCGGTTGGTGTGACAGGAAAGACAACACGATCAGAGACTAGCATGGTATCTGTGGCGCCGCGTGTCAAATCTGAGCTTACCCTACCTAAGCTGTATGTTCAGTGCTCTAGTTGCTGCTCCTTAACAATCAGCTTAACTTTCATAGAAAATTTGAAAGCTAAAAATGTAATGTTAGAAATAAGGCTCTAAACAGTGAAGGATTTTTGTGAGGGTAAAGGAGCCTAAAATAGGCTGAGAACATTGTAATCTTTTTGCCTATATATATAGTGCATGTCTAGTGGGGGTATATCCATAACCATTCAAGTTTTAAATGGCCATGTGGCATGCTGCTTTGATCAGTTAAATGTGTATACATGAAACCGCCTTATTCTCTTAAAGAAGAGATGTGAAGAGTCCCTTATCTTCTGTCCAGGGTACTAATATTAAGAACCTTCTACTAATGAGATCAATTCAACCATTCTTATTCTCATATACTTCAGTAAAGAAATGATATGATGTGATTTTTTTCTTTGGATTAATTTCAGGCCTCCTGAAGTGGAGCTGTCTATTTTAGAGGATCTAAGAAATAGAGCACAGTTGAATAGCCTAGCACTGCCATCTGTCAGCTTCTACACTTTTCTTCATGCACATAATGGGTACTGAGAAATTATATAATTTTAGAAGTTTTGGTGCTTTCTATGTTGTAATCTTTGTGACAAATAACTAATTAGTACGATAGCAATTTTTTAGATTAAACTGTTCTGCCATATCACATGATGGGTCATTGGTTGCTGGTGGATTCTCTGACTCTTCTGTCAAGGTTTTTGTGAGGCCCGCACAAATTTTTATATATTAATTATTTTGCACTTCTTTTTGAAGCCTTTTGTTATTTTTCAGCTCTGGGACATGGCAAAGATCGGTCAACCTGGCAGAGCATGTTAGTTTCTGCTATCTTTGGCTTGTTAAAATATATTGTTCTTTTAAATAACAGCTTATATTAATATATCATTTCCAGTTGGAAAAAAGACCTGTAGACACTAATAGCGATGCAGCAAAGTTAAAAGCACACTATGATGATAATTTTATTATTGCACATGTTTTTACTAGCATTATCATGTTTGTAGAATTAACCGGTTTTGGTTGGAAATAAATGTTACCTCTCAGTTAAGCCTTGTTAGTGGTACTATCCCTTGAGGTGATATGTAAAAACCAAATTAATGAACTTAGTATATTTTCTTTTATCTTCGGTAATTAAGGGTGAAGGATTTTATATTGCTTTTATTCCTAATTATTTCCAGCTAATTTGCAAGGAGAAAACGGGTCAATGCAAGGGATGCATTCACTGGCTTCTGATGAGGCTAAGAGACCGTATTCCCTTTTACAGGGGCATTCTGGGCCTGTTTACTCCGTCTCTTTCAGCCCATTTGCAGATTTTCTTTTATCATCATCTTCGGACAATACAAGTAATTCAGTTAATTTTAGTCGCATATATGCTTTAAGGGGCTTTTTCTTACATAGTAGCTAATATCAATCATAACTACCGTCTCCGTTTGCTGCAATGGGGACATTATAAGAAAAAATAATCTCATGCAAAATGACATACTTTCATAAATAAAAAATAGACTATTGAAAAGAATAATTATTCCACAATAAAAAAATAGACCAATATATTCTCATACAAATCTTTGATGACATACATTTGAACACTTTTTTTACTGGTACATAACAGCTTTTTTTTTTTTTTTTTTGGTTATGTTGCTTAACGGAGAAACAAGAGGAAAAAAAATCATCAAAATAAGTTGTAATATATGATGTTATCATATTATGACGTCTTCTGTTGTTATATTATGGCTCTTGTTATTGTTATAAACAGTATTATTAAACTTGGAATGGACTGGGCCAGTCCGGCCAGAATAACCAAACTGGATTTGCTTCCGGTATGGTTCATTATTAAGACCTGATATGCAAATCAACCAGAAAAATATAATAATTAACCCTGCCGGTTTAAGAAAAAAAAACGGATCTGGTGGACGATAAACCCACAATTCATTGAATTTGTATCCACTAAGTTCACTCAAATTTTGAGTTAAGATCTGGACTGTCCGATTTAAATCTGCACTGATGTTAAAGGTCCTGTGCGTTATAGGCGTGGATCGAATTGGTCCGAATTCTGATCACACGTATGTATTACTATTTAGTTATAAAATTGAGTATGCTAAACGTATGTATAACTATTTAGTTATAAAATTGAGTATAAAACATATATATTATTTGTTATTTGAAAAATAACGGTCCAATCGATTGATCCATCAGTCCAGCCAGTAAACCAGTGACTAGAGTCTCAACCTGGTTGATGTCCAGTCCGATTATGATAACATTGGTTACAAGGGCTATCCTCCTCTCTCTAGGATTTATATGCATTTGTGTATCTAAAATAGAGAATACAATTAAATGAGATAATATAAAAAATGGAAAGAAATGGGGACATGCCAATCAATTATCATATCAATCAATCCAAAAATCCTTAAATGACATTTTAAAAATGGACCAAGAGAAGGCAAACTAAAAGTCTTGTGCCGAGTACGTGTGGCGACGAATACGTGTGGCGAGTACATATCATAATAAATTTAGACTTCTACTCTCAAACAAACATAAAAAAAAGATGCATAAAACCAAAAGAAGGCAAACTATTTGATTGGAGGGTTGATATTCAATCCAAAATTTCATCAGGACAGACGTGCTTAACACAAGAAGAGATAAAACCATATATTTTTAACTAAAATCTCTCCTTTAGTTATTGTAATGTTACAAGCATACTTTTAGCTGAAATTGAAACAAAACAAAACAAAGTGAACTTATTGTTGGGTCCAAGTTTTCACGAACATCTATCATTTGTTATGTCTTTTTTTTAATAGGATCGGTCAATCCGTTGCATATTAATTTTCTTTTATTTTTACGATACAGTTAGATTATGGAGCACGAGGTTGAATGCAAATTTAGTTTGTTACAAGGGTCACAACTTCCCTGTGTGGGATGCTCAAGTAATCCGTTAATCCCTCCTATCTTGCATAAATTATTGCTGATTTGACTTGGATTAGCTTGGGTAGCCATGAAGCATGATGCTGACCCGTCATGGTTGTTTAAAGTTCACCTTGTAACTGCTTAATCCTTTTGTCAATAATCACATTTTGAAAAAAAAATTAAGCTACCAATGTATGCCGAAATTGTCAGAGTACCTTTTTCTTGGCATAAAAGGTTATTCATTGGTCCATATACACCTTTTAATTTACCCATCGTTCTAATACATATTTCTATCTTTTTCAGTTCAGCCCAGTGGGCCACTATTTTGCAACTGCATCTCATGACAGAACAGCCAGAGTTTGGTCAGTGGAGAGAATACAGCCTCTTCGTGTCATGGCCGGCCATCTTTCTGATGTAGATGTAAGAAAAGAATATTCATATTTTCAGTGAATCTCTCCAATACTGTACTTTGCATAAGTTCAGACCTTTGGAGTCCTTTTATTTTCATGTCCTTATATAGATCCCTTTCCTTGTGCTGACCTATGCAAAGGACTAGAGTATTATCCTTTATAAAGTTGTGGTCAAAGATTGCACCTTACATTACTTTGCACTTTCCTTTACAATAAACCATCAAGTGTCTTTTCCTTTTATCTAGGGGACGTGCAGTTAGGGGAATGGTTCATTTTTTTTAAATCTTTTCAGTGTGTGCAATGGCATCCAAACTGTAACTACATCGTGACTGGTTCAAGTGACAAAACAGTCCGGTTATGGGACGTGCAGTCAGGGGAATGCGCACGACTCTTCATAGGCCATAGGAGCATGGTGCTCTCATTGGCTATTTCACCTGATGGCCGTTTCATGGCTTCTGGGGATGAGGATGGTACGATCATTATGTGGGACCTCTCCACTGGTCGATCCATATCGCCCATCATGGGCCATAATTCCTGTGTCTGGACACTAGCTTTCAGGTATACTCTTCTTTCCTGGAAAAAATATCATCTCTAACCTTCCCAGATTCTTTTTTCGAAATGAGGAGGTGGGGGGGGGGTGTCATATGTACTGTGTATTTGTGTAAGGCTATGATACCACTATAGCATATTAACAGCTAATTACATTGTTTTGTCTTGCTGTTGTTGCATCTGTTTGCTCTCAATAGCCTCAATAAATTACTGAACAATAAAAGAAAATGAACTGCTATTAAAGGGAATGGAGAGTACCTGTACCAATAAGATTATTATGCTGGTAGGGTTTCTCAATTGGTATATGATGTCAAAAGCTACTAGGTTGTGATATTCCTTTTTGTGGTCTCAGTTGTGAAGGGACATTGCTTGCTTCAGGATCAGCTGATTGTATGGTAAAATTATGGGATGTCACTTCCAGTATGAAAGCCCTTAAAACAGACGAGAGGTATATCTTTCACTTGGTTTAGTACTTATTTAAGGCTAAGCTGCGATTCTGTTTCAATTTATGTATTCAAATCACATGTAAATCATTTTTGTAATGGAAGTAAGAATAGGAATGAAATTGCCAATAAAGAAATATATCACTAATCCAGTGAGGAACTAAATTGTCAACCATTTATAATGCAGCAATTCTGGGCCTACAAGCAGACTAAGGCTGCTAAAGGCTCTCCCTACCAAATCAACTCCTGTTTATAATCTGCGAGTAAGTAATTCAAATTTGAATATATTTACGTTTTTGGATTTCAACTATTTGCTTATATTAACTTTAATATGATGTCCCTTCGACAATGACAATGTCAGTTCTCTAGAAGAAATCTTTTGTTTGCGGCCGGTGCACTCTCAATAGGCTCTTAACCTTAAGCTTTATAACCTCTGTTAGTGTTTATTATCTTTAAACCTTCTTGTATTAGATTCTAGATTAGTTCCATCTTTCATCTTCTTTTAGAGAATTAGAAGTTGATTTGAGCCTCTACATAACTTATAAATAGACACGTGCAGCATCTGATCTGACCAAACTGCTAATTCTTAAGATTCGGAGTAGAGAGAGTATCCTTTGCTGGAATTGTCCTTCTTTTGCTATTTTTTTTTAGATAAAAGATGGAGGTCAACGTTTCTAATTTAAAATATTGGATCTTCAAGAGTTTCGAATATGTAATCTTTAACACGAATGCATTATCTTGTTTCTTTGTGGTACGCCTTTCACTGAGAAATTGTAGCTTGTGAATTAAACAAATGACAATTGTAATATACGTAAGAGGTACAATCTGGTTCATGTTCTGTTTGATTAATTTTATGTTCATCTTTTGTACAGTTCATGTTTTATTGAAGTTTATCGCATCCAAGCTGTTACAAAAATGCTTATGTATGCAGTTATCTTATTTTCTTAAACAAAAAAATATCCCACATGTTAAGGTTGATCGAAAAAAAAATGGTCAAATGTTTGGCATATTTTAAAAAAAAGTCTCGATTGGGAATTTCGTTTTTATGCTCAATTCATTTGCATTGTACTGCCTAACATGTTTCATATATTGCATTAATTCTTCATTCTGTCAACATTTTGTCTGAAACATATTAAAAGATTTTATTTCTTTGCCAATTCACAAAATGCCGTTTAAACGCTAGCCTTTTGATGTTCGAATTGAAAATTTTACAAGTGTTTATTCATTAACTTGCTGCTTGAGCTATCAGTAATTATGAACTTGTGTAACAATTTATGTAGTTCTAGTGTTATTCAAATAACAAAATTGTAATTATAGTCAAATTATTATTCTTTCACGGAAGAATGAAAATATTATTTGAGTGAGGCTATGATACTATGCATAATGCATATTGATCAATACTATGTATTATTATTTTAATTTTCAAAGTTTAAATAGTTGATTTGATCCATTCAAGATGATTTTTATATGAAAGTATAAGTGCCACTAAATTTATATTTTTTTTCAGAATTTTTTTACTGTTCTTAAACAGGTAGAAGATCACTATTTGTGAAAATAATTTTGAATTTTTAGATCAAGTGATTGTCTACATATCTAAAAAAATAGCAAAGAAATTTTAAAAAAATGTAATACTTGAACTACAAGCATTTTTTACATGGAAATCATGTTGAACGGATCAGATTTATTTAAAAAAATTCTACATAATATGGTATGACATGCACTATGCATAGTACTGTAGCCTCACTTGTATTGTTTAGTAAAATCTTAGTTGCAATTGTAAAATAATGAATTGTATAAAATAACTTGCACTGTTTGGTAATACCCATTACCCAACAGTTAGATTAGGTTATGTCACACCCCAAATCCGGGGTCCAACTACATACCGTAATATTTTCAATTCAGTATACGCAAGATATGGATCTTTTTATGCATTACCAATTTAATCCATTACATTAATCCAAAATCCAAATATTTACAAGATATATCTGACATTTAGTGGTGGAATTAAGATGCTAGAGAAATACTCTCTACATCCTGTCAAATATTATAACCCAATGTACCATATCTGTTGTTTGGCCCTACTATCAATTAAAACCCATTAACGCATCTCTTCGTCTAACGAACCTGTAAAACCCACAAAGGGGGAGGGTGTGAGAAATAAAAGCGATATTTCTCAGTGCAGAATTTGATTCGGGCTACTGGATTCGTAAGAATCTATATCCATAATTAAATATCCACAATATGATATTAATTCAATTTCTATAACAATTAATGCAATGCTAATTATTGACAGTCAAACGATAATCAATAGGAATAATCAATCAAAATCAAATAACTATAATCATAATATTTGGGTCCTAAATTTATACAAATACTAGGTCGGGTAACACAAACAGATACCATCCTTCTTGCCTGTACAGATGCCCACCAGCCAACCCACATATGCCTTTACACATACCCGTATCTATTGTGTTTGGCTTAGACCGTTCTATTCAGTCTGGTTTATAGTCAGACACTTAATTCAATTCAATAATTCAATTCAATGATCTGTAATTCAATAATATAAGCAATATTGTCATCCCTCAGAGGTAGTGATTAGCAATAGACATTTACCACAGTTTTACTATCCTTACAGTCATAATTTACAATATCTTATAGGTACTGGGTTCAGTTGAGGCCATTTACGATATACGCATAAGGGTCCTAGGTCAAAGTCTAGTCATAACCTAGACTTTGCAGTAATCAGTAAATTCAATAAAATTCAGAACTGTGGAATCACTCAGTTATTTAGAACAAGGAACAAACAATTGATAAACCATTCCAAAATGACAAGTCATCAAACTTACCAGTAATTCAGACTCATTTGTATTGTGTTATGCATATGATGCAACAGTTCAAATAATGCAGTCAATCAATTATTCAATATACAAAACTAATAGCAATTTAATTCTTAGAAATGAATATCAAAACAAAGCCAGTGAACCCCCGCACCTGATAACATAGGCAAATAGAGCAATCAACTGTTGCGTGTAAGTTGTTCTTAACAATCTTGTCAAGTTTCACTTCGCAATTGATATCGACACCTATGACATAATACAATTATTGTTTACAAAACCATTTACATTTACTTGTACTTAATTCATGTATTTGTTATTCGTTGTTAATTAAAGGCATCATGTACTAATCATTTTCTTATTCTTTAACCCTCTCTATTAATGACTTCATTATCCATGTTTAACTCACATCAGCCTAAATTAATTTTGCAACAGTTCATTGTTCAGAAGTCTCACTAATCAGTATTCAAATCCAAAGTCCAAGCATGACACTAGGACAATTTCACTTATCCATTGATTTCCTTTATTTATTGATATTAATTATTAGCCACGCTTAAGACCCAATTTAATAACATATTTTTCTTTAGATTTTTCCAACATACCATGTATTCAATATTTACATATTGTGCATTGTAGTACTTTTGACAAGCTGTATATGAACAATTACAATTGAGGTTGTTAAGCACACGAATAAGGGCAAATGAGGTTTATAAGCACAATATCAAGAGCAAATTATATTGCAAAGCACAAGAACAACAACAAATCAGGTTGTTAAGCACAATAACAAGATGTTGCTAAGCAAAAGAATAAGGACAAACGAGGTTAAGAAACATATGAACAACGACAATTGAGGTTATTAAGCACACGAACATGAGCAAATGAGGTTCCTAAGCACAAGAACAAATGCAAACGAGGTTCATAAGCACAAGATCAAGGGCAAAATAGGTTGTTAAGCACACGAACAACGCCAATTGAGGTAATTAAGCAGACAAACATGGAAAAATGAAGTTCCTAGGCACAATAACAAATGCAAATGAGATTCATAAGCACAAGATCTCGGGTAAATTATGTTGCAAAGTGCAAGAACAACGACAAATGAGGTTGTAAGCACAAGAACAAGTGCAAGTGATGTTGCTAAGCACAAGAACAAGGGGAGAAGAGGTTAACAAGCATATCAACAACGACAATTGAGATTGTTAAGCACACGAACAAGGGCAAATGAGGTTCCTAAGCACAAGAACAAATGCAAATGAGGTTCATCAGCACAAGATAAAGAGAAAAAGAGGTTGTTAAGCACAAGAAACAACGCCAATCGAGGTTGGTATGCACACAAACAAGGGCAAATGAGGTTCCTAAGCACAAGAGGAAATGCAAATGTGGTTCATAAGCACAAGATCAAGCGTAAATAATGTTGCAAAGTGCAAGAACAACGACAAATGAGGTTGTTAAGCACAAAAACAAGTGTAAATAATGTTGTTAACCACAAGAACAAAGGGAAAAGAGGTTAAGAAGCATATGAACAACGATAATTTAGTTTGTTAAGCAAACGAACAAGGGAAAATGAGGTTACTTAGCACAAGAATAAATGCAAATGAGATTCATAAGCACAAGATCAAGGGAAAAAGAAGTTGTTAAGCACACAAAAAATGCCAATTGAGGTTGTTAAGCACACAAACAAGGGCAAATGAGGTTCCTAAGCACAAGAACCAATGCAAATGAGGTTCATAAGCACAAGATCAAGGACAAATTATATTGCAAACCGCAAGAACAACGACAAATGAGGTTGTTAAGCACAAAAACAAATATAAATGATATTGCGAAGCAAAAGAACAACGGCAAAAGATGTTAACAAGCATATGAACAACGACAATTGAGATTGTTAAGCACAGGAAGAAGGGCAAATGACGTTCCTAAGCACAAAAAACTAATGCAAATGAGGTTGATAAGCACAAAATCAAGGGCAAAAGAGGTTGTTAAGCACACGAACAACGTCAATTGATGTTGTTAACCACAGAAACAAAGGAAAATGAGGTTCCTAAGCACAAGCACAGCAAATGAGGTTCATAATCACAATATCAAGGGCAAATTATGTTGCAAAGCGCAAAAACAACAATAAATAAGATTGTTAAGCACAAGAACAAGTATAAATGATGTTGCTAAGCAAAAGAATAACGACAAAAGAGGTTAAGAAGCATACGAACAACGCCAATTGAGGTTGTTAAGCATACAAACAAGGGTAAATTAGGTTCTTAAGCACAAGAACAAATGCAAATTAGGTTTATAAGCACAACATCAAGGGCAAAATAGGACGTTAAGCACATGAACAAAGCTAATTGAAGTTGTTAAGCATACAAACAAGGGCAAAGAGGTTCCTAAGCACAAGAATAAATGCAAATCAGGTTCGTCAGCACAAGATCAATGGCAAATTATGTTGCAAAGCGCAAGAACAACAACAAATGAGGTTGTTAAGCACAATAACAAATGTAAATGATGTTTCTAAGCCAAAGAATAAGGGTAAAAGAGGTGACGAAGCATATGAAGAACGACAATTGAGGTTCCTAACCACACGAACAAGGGCAAATGAGGTTTCTAAGGACAAGAACAATTGCAAATGAGGTCCATAAGCACAAGATCAAAGGCAAAAGAGGTTATTGAGCACACGAACAACGCCAATTGAGGTTGTTAAGCAAAAAAAAAAGGAAAATAAGGTTCCTAAGCACAAGAACAAATGCAAATGAGATTCATAAGGACAAGATCAAGGACAAATTATGTTGCAACGACAAATGAGGTTGTTAAGCACAAGAACAAGTGAATATGATGTTGCAAAGCACAAGAACAAGGGCAGAAGAGATTAACAAGCATATGAACAACGGCAATTGAGGTTGTTAAGCACAAGAACAAGTGTAAAAGATGTTTGTAAGCATATGAACAAGGGCACGGATTCCGAACTGAGTGCATCCGCACTGCGCTCGGACTTTTCCTATGCAACCAGAATGCGGTCCGCATCGATATCCGTGCATCCGCACTGGCACAGATTTTGATGAAAACCTTATTATATCTTAAAAAATTTGGCGCGCATCCAAAAAATCTATATGAGTACTTATTTTGGCCGTATCGGAATCTGTGCGTCCGCACTGGGCTCTGGAAGGCTGCATTTTGGCCCTTTTTCGCCATTTTCTGCAATTTAAAACAAGCATACGCAGTAACTTGATTCCAAGTGTAATATAAGACATTTATATACTATAATACAAGATATTTAGAGTATTTTCACGATAAATATAGATCGAACATGTGTAAATGTGTGTATATTTTATGCTTATCAAAGCACAAAATCAAGGGCAAATTATGTTGCAAATCGCAAGATCAACCACAAATGAGGTTGTTAAGCACAATAAGAAGTGTAAATGATGTTGTTAAGCACAAGAACAAGGGCAGAAGAGGTTAGCAAGCATATGAAGAATGACAATTAAGGTTGTTAAGCACATAAAAAAGAGAAAATGAGCTTCCTAACGACAAGAACAAATGCAAATCAGATTCATAAGCACATGTTCAAGGACAAATTATGTTGCAAAGCGCAGGAACAACGACAATTGAGGTTGTTAAGCACAAGAACATGTGTAAATGATGTTGCTAAGCACAAGAACAAGGGCAAAAGATGATAAGAAGCATAAACAACAACAATTGAGGTTGTTAAGTACACGATCAAGGGTAAATGACGTTCCTAAGCACAAAAACAAATGCAAATGAGGTTCATAAGCACAAGATCAAGTGCAAAAGACGTTGTTAAGAACATGAACAATGCCAAATGAGGTTGTTAAGCGTACAAACAAGGGCAAATGAGGTTCCTAAGTACAAGAACAAATATAAATGAGGTTCATCAGCACAAGATAAAGGGCAAATTATGTTGAAAAAAAGAAGATCAACGAGAAATGAGATTATTAAGCACAAGAACAAGTGTAAATAATGTTGCTAAGCACAAGAACAAGGGCAAAAGAGGTTAAGAAGTATATGAACAACGACAAATGAGGTTGTTAAACACACAAACAAGAGCAAATGAGGTTCCTAAGCACAAGAAGAAAAGAAAATGAGGTTCATAAGTATAAGATCAAGGGCAAGAGATGTTGTTAAGCACACGAAAAACGCCACTTGTGGTTGTTAAGCACACAAACAAGGGAAAATGAGGTTCCTTACACACGGACAAATGCAAATAAGGTTCAGTAGCACAATATCAAGGGCAAATTATGTTGCAAAGCAGAAGAACAACAACAAATTAGGTTGTTAAGCACAATGGCAAGTGTAAATGATGTTGCTAAGCAAAAGAATAAGGGCAAAATAGATTAAGAAGCATATGAACAACGACAATTAAGGTAGTTTGGTACACGAACAAGGGCAAATGAGGTTCCTAAGCACATAAACAAATGCAAATTCGGTTCATCAGCACAAGATGAAAGGCAACAGAGGTTGTTAAAGCACACAAACAACGCAACATGAGGTTTCTAAGCACAAGAACAAATGCAAATGAGATTCATAAGCACAAGATCAAAGGCAAATTATGTTGCAAATCGCTAGAACAACGATAAATGAGGTTGTTAAGCACAAGAACAAGTACAAATGATGTTGCTAAGCACAAGAACAACGGCAAAAGATGTTAAAAAGCACATGAATAACGCCAATTGAGGTTGTAAGCACACAAACAAGGGAAAATGAGATTCCTACACACAAGAACAAATGCAAATGAGATTCATAATCACAATATCAAGGGCAATTATGTTGCAAAGCGCAAGAACAACGACAAATGAGGTTGTTAAGCACGAGAACAAGTGTAAATGATGTTTCTAAGCACAAGAACAGGGGCAAAAGAGATTAAGAAACATACGAACTACTCCAATTGAGGTTGTTAAGCACACAAACAAGAGCAAATTAGGTTTCTTAAGCAGAAGAACAAATGCAAATGAGGTTCATAAGCAAAAGATCAATGGCAAAAGAGGATGTTAAGCACACGAACAACGATAATTGAGTTTGTTAAGCAAACGAACAAGGACAAATGATGTTCCTAAACACAAGAACAAATGCAAATGAGATTCATAAGCACAAGATCTCGGGGCAAATTCTGTTGCAAAGCGCAAGAACAACGACAAATGAGGTTGATAAGCACAAGAAGAAGTGAAAATGATGTTGCTAAGCACAAGAACAAGGGCAGAAGAGCATAACAAGCATATGAACAACAACAATTGAGATTTTTAAGCACACGAACAAGGGCAAATGAGGTTCCTAAGCACAAGAACAAATGCAAACGAGGTTCATAAGCACAAGATCAAGGGCAAAATAGGTTGTTAAGCACACGAACAACGCCAATTGAGGTTGAGAAGCAAAAAAACAAGAGAAAATGAGGTTCCTAACGACAAGAACAAATGCAAATCAGATTCATAAGCACATGTTCAAGGACAAATTATGTTGCAAAGCACAGGAACAACGACAATTGAGGTTGTTAAGCACAAGAACATGTGTAAATGATGTTGCTAAGCACAAGAACAAGGGCAAAAGATGATAGGAAGCATATGAACAACAACAATTGAGGTTGTTAAGTACACGAACAAGGGCAAATGACGTTCCTAAGCAGAAAAACAAATGGAAATGTGGTTGATAAGCACAAGAACAAGGGCAAAAGAGGTTGTTAAGCACACGAACAACACCAATTGAGGTTGTTAAGCAGAACAAGGGCAAATGAGGTTCCTAAGCAACAAGAATAATTGTAAATGAGGTTCATAAGCACAAGATCAAGGGCTAATTATGTTTCAAATCGCAAGATCAACAACACATGAAGTGTAAATGATGTTGTTAAGCACAAGAACAAGGGCAGAAGAGATTAACAAGCATATGAACAACAACAATTGAGGTTGTTAAGCACACGAACAAGGGCAAATGAGGTTTCCTTAGCACAAGAACAAATGCAAGTGAGGTTCATAGGCACATGATCAAGGACAAATTATGTTGCAAAGCGCAAGAACAACGACAAATGAGGTTGTTAAGCAAAAGAAGAAGTGAAAATGATGTTGCTAAGCACAAGAGCAAGGGCAGAAGAGGTTAACAAGCATATGAACAACAACAATTCAGGTTGCTAAGCACACGAACAAGGGAAAATGAGGTTCTTAAGCACAAGAACAAAAGCAAATAAGGTTCATAAGCACAATATCAACGGCAAACGAGGTTGTTAAGCACATGAACAACTCCAATTGAGGTTGTCAACCACACAAACAAGGAAAAATGAGGTTCCTAACGACAAGAACAAATGCAAATCAGATTCATAAGAACATGTTGAAGGACAAATTATGTTGCAAAGCGCAGGAACAACGACAATTGAGGTTGTTACGCACAAGAACATGTGTGAATGATGTTGCTAAGCACAAGAACAAGGGCAAAAGATGATAAGAAGCATATGAACAACAACAATTGAGTTTGTTAAGTACACGAACAAAGGCAAATGACGTTCCAAAAGCACAAAAACAAATACATTTGTTGTTGATAAGCACAAGAACAAGGGCAAAAGAGGTTGTTAAGTACACGAACAATGCCAATTGAGGTTGTTAAGCATAACAAGGGCCAATGAGGTTCCTAAGCACAAGAACAAATGTAAATGAGGTTCATAAGCACAAGATCAAGGGCAAATTATGTTGCAAATCGCAAGATCAACCACAAATGAGGTTGTTAAGCACAATAAGAAGTGTAAATGATGTTGTTAAGCAGAAGAACAAGGGCAGAAGATGTTAGCAAGCATATGAACAATGCCAATTGAGGTTGTTAAGCACACAAACAAGGGAAAATGAGGTTCCTAAGCACAAAAACAAATGCAAATGAGATTCTTAAGCACAAGATCAAGGGCAAATTATGTTGCAAAGCGCTAGAACAACGACAAATGAGCTTGTTAAGCACAAGAACAAGTGCAAATGATGTTGCTAAGCACAAGAACAACGGCAAAAGATGTTAAGAAGCATATAAATAACGCCAATTGAGGTTGTTAAGCACACAAACAAGGGAAAATGAGATTCCTACGCAGAAGAACAAATGCAAATGAGGTTCATAATCACAATATCATGGGCAATTATGTTGCAAAGCGCAAGAACAACGACAAATGAGGTTGTTAAGCACGAGAACAAGTGTAAATGATGTTGCTCAGCACAAGAACAGGGGCAAAAGAAGTTAAGAAACATACAAACTACTCCAATTGAGGTTGTTAAGGGCAAGAACAACGACAAATGAGGTTGTTACGCACAAGAAGAAGTGAAAATGATGTTGCTAAGCACAAGAACAAGGGCAGAAGAAGTTAGCTAGCATATGAACAATGACAATTGCGGTTGTTAAGCACACGAACAAGGGCAAATGTGGTTCTTAAGCACAAGAACAAATGCAAGTGAGGTTCATAGGCACATGATCAAGGACAAATTATGTTGCAAAGCGCAAGAACAAGGACAAATGATGTTAAGCACAAGAAGAAGTGAAAATGATGTTGCTAAGCACAAGAACAAGGGCAGAAGAGGTTACCAAACATATGAACAACAACAATTGAGGTTGTTAAGCACACGAACAAGGGCAAATGAGGTTCCTAAGCACAAGAACAAATCCAAATGAGGTTCATAAGCACAATATCAACGGCAAACGAGGTTGTTAAGCACATGAACAACTCCAATTGAGGTTGTCAACCACACAAACAAGGAAAAATGAGGTTCCTAACGACAAGAACAAATGCAAATCAGATTCATAAGAACATGTTGAAGGACAAATTATGTTGCAAAGCGCAGTAACAACGACAATTGAGGTTGTTACGCACAAGAACATGTGTGAATGATGTTGCTAAGCACAAGAACAAGGGCAAAAGATGATAAGAAGCATATGAGCAACAACAATTGAGTTTGTTAAGTACACGAACAAAGGCAAATGACGTTCCAAAAGCACAAAAACAAATGCATTTGTGGTTGATAAGCACAAGAACAAGGGCAAAAGAGGTTGTTAAGCACACGAACAATGCCAATTGAGGTTGTTAAGCACACGAACAATGCCAATTGAGGTTGTTAAGCATAACAAGGGCCAATGAGGTTCCTGAGCGCAAGAACATTAGTAAATGAGGTTCATAAGCACAAGATCAAGGGCAAATTATGTTGCAAATCGCAAGATCAACCGCAAATGAGGTTGTTAAGCACAATAAGAAGTGTAAATGATGTTGTTAAGCACACAAACAAGGGAAAATGAGGTTCCTAAGCACAAGAACAAATGTAAATGAGATTCTTAAGCACAAGATAAAGGGCAAATTATGTTGCAAAGCGCTAGGAACAACGACAAATGAGCTTGTTAAGCACAAGAACAAGTGCAAATGATGTTGCTAAGCACAAGAACAACGGCAAAAGATGTTAAGAAGCATATAAATAACGCCAATTGAGGTTGTTAAGCACACAAACAAGGGAAAATGAGATTCCTACGCACAAGAACAAATGCAAATGAGATTCATAATCACAATATCATGGGCAATTATGTTGCAAAGCGCAAGAACAACGACAAATGAGGTTGTTAAGCACGAGAACAAGTGTAAATGATGTTGCTAAGCACAAGAACAGGGGCAAAAGAAGTTAAGAAACATACAAACTACTCCAATTGAGGTTGTTAAGGGCAAGAACAACGACAAATGAGGTTGTTACGCACAAGAAGAAGTGAAAATGATGTTGCTAAGCACAAGAACAAGGGCAGAAGAAGTTAGCAAGCATATGAACAATGACAATTGCGGTTGTTAAGCACACGAACAAGGGCAAATGAGGTTCTTAAGCACAAGAACACATGCAAGTGAGGTTCATAGGCACATGATCAAGGACAAATTATGTTGCAAAGCGCAAGAACAACGACAAATGATGTTAAGCACAAGAAGAAGTGAAAATAATGTTGCTAAGCACAAGAACAAGGGCAGAAGAAGTTAGCAAGCATATGAATAATGACAATTGCGGTTGTTAAGCACACGAACAAGGGCAAATGAGGTTCTTAAGCACAAGAACAAATGCAAGTTAGGTTCATAGGCACATGATCAAGGACAAATTATGTTGCAAAGCGCAAGAACAACGACAAATGATGTTAAGCACAAGAAGAAGTGAAAATGATGTTGCTAAGCACAAGAACAAGGGCAGAAGAGGTTAACAAGCATATGAACAACAACAATTGAGGTTGTTAAGCACACGAACAAGGGCAAATGAGGTTCCTAAGCACAAGAACAAATGCAAATGAGGTTCATAAGCACAATATCAACGGCAAACGAGGTTGTTAAGCACATGAACAACTCCAATTGAGGTTGTCAACCACACAAACAAGGGAAAATGAGGTTCCTAACGACAAGAACAAATGCAAATCAGATTCATAAGAACATGTTGAAAGACAAATTATGTTGCAAAGCGCAGGAACAACGACAATTGAGGTTGTTACGCACAAGAACATGTGTGAATGATGTTGCTAAGCACAAGAACAAGGGCGAAAGATGATAAGAAGCATATGGCCAACAACAATTGAGGTTGTTAAGTACACGAACAAGACCAAATGATGTTCCTAAGCACAAAAACAAATGCATTTGTGGTTGATAAGCACAAGAACAAGGGCAAAAGAGGTTGTTAAGCACACGAATAACGCCAATTGAGGCTGTTAAGTAGAACAAGGGCAAATGAGGTTCCTAAGCACAAGAACAAATGTAAATGAGGTTCATAAGCACAAAGATCAATGGCAAATTACGTTTCAAATCGCAAGATCAACCACAAATGAGGTTGTTAGGCACAAGAACAAGGGCAGAAGAGGTTAGCAAGCAGATGAACAATGACAATTGAGGTTCTTGAGCACACAAACAAGGGAAAATGAGGTTCCTAACGACAAGAACAAATGCAAATCAGATTCATAAGCACATGTTCAAGGACAAATTATGTTGCAAAGCGCAGGAACAACGACAATTGAGGTTGTTAAGCACAAGAACATGTGTAAATGATGTTGCTAAGCACAAGAACAAGGGCAAAAGATGATAAGAAGCATATGAACAACAACAATTGAGGTTGTTAAGTACACGATCAAGGGCAAATGACGTTCCTAAGCACAAAAACAATTGCAAATCAGGTTCATAAGCAGAAGATCAAGCACAAAAGACGCTGTGAAGAACACGAAAAACGGCAAATGAGGTTGTTAAGCACACAAACTAGGGCAAATGAGGTTCCTAAGCACAAGAACAAATATAAATGAGGTTCATAAGCACAAGATCAAGGGCAAATTATGTTGCAAAGCGCAAGATCAACGAGAAATGAGATTGTTAAGCACAAGAACAAGTGTAAATAATGTTGCTAATCACAAGAACAAGGGCAAAAGAGGTTAAGAAGTATATGAACAACGACAAATGAGGTTGTTAAGCACACTAACAAGGGCAAATGGGGTTCCTAAGCACAAGAACAAAATAAAATGAGGTTCATAAGTACAAGATCAAGGGCAAGAGAGGTTGTTAAGCACACGAAAAATGCCAATTGTGGCTGTTAAGCACACAAACAAGGGAAAATGAGGTTCCTAGCACACGAACAAATGCAAATAAGGTTCAGAAGCACAATATCAAGGGCAAATTATGCTGCAAAGCAGAAGAACAACAACAAATTAGGTTGTTAAGCACAATGGCAACTGTAAATGATGTTGCTAAGCAAAAGAATAAGGGCAAAATAGATTAAGAAGCATATGAACAACGATAATTGAGGTTGTTTGGCACACGAACAAGGGCAAATGAGGTTCCTAAGCACAAGAACAAATGCAAATTAGGTTCATAAGCACAAGATGAAGGGCAACAGAGGTTGTTAAGCACACAAACAACTCCAATTGAGGTTGCTAAGCACACAAACAACGCAAAATGAGGTTCCTAAGCACAAGAACAAATGCAAATGAGATTCATAAGCACAAGATCAAGGGCAAATTATGTTGGAAAGTGCTAGAACAACGACAAATGAGCTTGTTAAGCACAAGAACAAGTGCAAATGATGTTGCTAAGCACAAGAACAACGGCAAAATATGCTAAGAAGCATATGAATAACGCCAATTGAGGTTGTTAAGCACAAAAACAAGAGAAAATGAGATTCCTACGCACAAGAACAAATGCAAATGAGGTTCATAATCACAATATCAAGGGCAAATTATGTTGCAAAGCGCAAGAACAACGACAAATGAGGTTGTTAACCACGAGAACAAGTGTAAATGATGTTGCTAAGCACAAGAACATGGGCAAAAGAGGTTAAGAAACATACGAACTACTCCAATTGAGGTTGTCAAGCACACAAACAAGGGCAAATTAGGTTTCCTAAGCAGAAGAACAAATGCAAATGAGGTTCATAAGTACAAGATCAATGGCAAAAGAGGATGTTAAGCACACGAACAATGATAATTGAGTTTGTTAAGCAGACGAACAAGGGCAAAGGATGTTCCTAAGCACAAGAACAAATGCAAATGAGGTTCATAAGCACAAGATCAAGGGAAAAAGCGGTTGTTAAGCACACGAAAAACGCCAATTGAGGTTGTTAAGCACACAAATAAGGGCAAATAAGGTTCCTAAGTACAAGAACAAATGCAAATGAGATTCATAGCCACAAGTTCAAGGGCAAATTATGTTGCAAAGCGCAAGAACAACGACAAATGAGATTGTTAAGCACAAGAACAAGTGTAAATGATGTTGCTCAGAACAAGAGCAAAGGCAAAAGATGATAGGAAGCATATGAACAACGACAATTGTGGTTGTTAAGTACACAAACAAGGGCAAATGACGTTCATAAGCACAAAAACAAATGCAAATGATGTTCATAAGCACAAGATCAAGGAAAAAAGTGGTTGTTAAGCACACGAAAAACGCCAATTGAGGATGTTAAGCACACAAACAAGGGCAAATGAGGTTCCTAAGCACAAGAACAAATGCAAATGAGATTCATAGGCTTAAGATCAAGGGCAAATTATGTTGCAAAGTGGAAGAACAACGACAAATGAGGTTGTTAAGCACAAGAACAAGTGAAAATGATGTTGCAAAGCACAAGAACAAGGGCAGAAGAGGTTATGAACAATGGCAATTGAGGTTGTTAAGCACAAGAACAAGTGTAAAAGATGTTTGTAAGCATATGAACAAATGCAAATGAGGTTCATAAGCACAATATCAGGGGCCAAAGAGGTTATTAAGCACACAAACAATGCCAATTGAGATAGTTCTCAACACAAACAAGGGAAAATGAGGTTCCTACGCACAAGAACAAATACAAATGAAGTTAATAATCACAAGATCATGGGCAAATTATGTTGCAAAGCGCAAGAACAATGACAAATGAGGTTGCTAAGCACAAGAGCAAGTGTAAATTATATTGCTAAGCACAAGAACAAGGGCACGATAGGTTAAGAAGAATATGAACAACAACAATTGAGGTTGTTAAGCACACGAACAAGGGCAAATCAGGTTCCTAAGCACAAGAACAAATGCAAATGAGGTTCATAAGCACAAAATCAAGGGCAGAAGAGCTTGTCAAGCTCATGAACAACGCCAATTGAAATTGTTAAGCATACAAACAAGGGAAAATGAGGTTCCTAACAACAAGAACAAATGCAAATGAGATTCATAAGCACAAGTTCAATGGCAAATTCTGTTGCAAAGAGCAAGAACAACGACAAATGCGGTTGTAAAACACAAGAACAGGTGTAAATGATGTTGCTAAGCACAAGAACAAGGGAAAAAGAGGTTAACAAGCATATGAACAACAACAATTGAGGTTGTTAAGCACACTAACAAGGGCAAATGAGGTTCTTAAGCACAAGAACAAATGCAAATGAGGTTCATAAGCACAAGATCAAGAGCAAAAGAGGTTGTTAAGCACACGAACAATGCCAATTGAGGTTGTTAAGCAGACAAACAAGGGAAAATGAGGTTCCTTAGCACAAGAACATATGCAAATGAGATTCATAAGCACAAGATCTCGAGCAAATTATGTTGCAAAGCGCAAGAACAACGACAAATGAAGTTGTTAAGCACAAGAACAAGTGAAAATGATGTTGCTAAGCACAAGAACAAGGGCAGAAGAGGTTAACAAGCATTTGAACAACGACGATTGAGGTTGTTAAGCACACGAACAAGGGCAAATGAGGTTCCTAAGGACAAGAACAAATGCAAGTGAGGTTCATAGGCACAAGATCAAGGGCAAATTAATGTTGCAAAGCGCAAGAACAACGACAAATGAGGTTGTGAAGCACAAGAACAAGTGTAAATGATGTTGCTATGCACAATAACAAGGGCAAAATATGTTAAGAAGCATATGAACAACGCCAATTGATGTTGTTAAGCACACAATCAAGGGAAAATGAGGTTCCTAAGCACAAGAACAAATGCAAATGAGGTTTATAATCACAATATCAAGGGCAAATTATGTTGCAAAGCGCAATAACAACGACAAATGAGGTTGTTAAGCACAATAACAAATGTAAATGATGTTGCTAAGCAAAATAACAAGGGCAGAAGAGGTTAAGAAGTATATGAACAACGACAATTGATGTTGTTAAGCACAAGAACAAATGCAAATGAGGTTCATAAGCACAAGATCAAGGGCAAAAGAAGTTGTTAAGCAAACAAACAATGCCAATTGAGGTTGTTAAGCACACAAACAAGGGGAAATGAGGTCCCTAAGCACAAGAACAAATGCAAATGAGGTTCATAAGCACAATATTTTTCATATTTTGTTTGTTCATTTTCAGAAATATTGGACTACATCGAAGAAGATCACACTTGCAATTATACTTCAAGAACTATTTTTAATGTTATATTTGATCATTTTTTTCCATTTGTTCTTATTTCTTATATTGCAACAAATAACATATAAGTTGGATTTTCTTTCCATATTTGTACCCATCTTGTATATATATCTGTTGCAACGCACGGGCACAATACTAGTTTATATAAATGAATGCAAATGGTCAATCACAATATTTAATTGAATCTCAACTCACATAATTTCAAATGGAGTTCAACAGAGATTTAGTTTTAGCTTTCTATTTCTAATTACACTTTATAGGTTTCTATCTTTACATTTTTTTTTTATTGATTTCCTTCTATGTTGGTTTTTATTTCTAATTGCCTTATCTTTCTATTTGTAGGAACTAGGAACTAGGAAGTATTCATTTGATTTTTCTTCTATTTTGTTTTTTTAGGACCTAAGATTTGTAAGGGAAATGTAAATATGTGATGTAACTCTTTTCAATTCTAAATTTCTAATGCATGCCTACGGTTTATCTCAAAATAATTATCATGTACTTTTACTCTGATTTCAAAGAAATCGAAAAAGACTGGCAGTAAAAGTAGCTTTTCAATATTACTAAAAAGAATATTCATTTACATAGATTTGATAAAAAAGTAATTTTAAATAAATTATTTCTATATTAATATTATGTTGAATATCCAACCAGTAAATTCAATGTTACTTTTGCTAGCGAATGGCCCCTTTAATATTAAACATAATATTAATATAGAAATATTTTCTTTTTCTTTTTGGCAAGGGATTGATAAAATGAACTTTTTCATGTAAGTTATTTTTATTCTTTTTAGCGAGGAATAAATTCAAGTAGCTAGTACATTTACTATATATTTAATAATAGTGTTGCGTTCAGCTCTTTGTACTCACTCCGTCTCCATCTATTCCATTGATCCATAATTAATCCAGAGAGAAAGAAAACAATGGCACCGAAAGGAAATGGAAAAAAGAAACCTTCTACAATTTCACCTTTCAAAGAGAATAAACAAAAGAATAATGTATCATCTAGCTCCAGATCCAAAAATGTAGTAAGACTATGGACGGAGAAGGATGAAACAATCCTCCTAAAAGTATTGTTACAATATCACCACCAAAACTTACGCCTACTAGATCCCAATAATTATGATTCATTCCTCTCTAGTTTGGAGGACCATTTTTCCTTGTCCTTCCAGCCCAACCCTTCTCAACTGTCCAACAAATTACGTGTTTTTCGAAACTTCTATAGGAAGCAAAACAAGAATTCTCAATCTGTCAAAGAAGGACATAATAGGTATATTATATATTTTAAAACAATTTCAAAATTACTAATTACTGACCTGACCTGACGTACTTTTCCTTTTTCAAATTTAGATTTGTTTATGAAATGTGCCACAAGCTTTTTGGCAAAGGTGATGATGGTGCTGCTGCCAATGAAGATGACGGCAATTATACTAATCTTCTTCAGTTGAAGGATGAGGCTGCGATACAATTTCCACGACTTTCTTATATGGAAGATCAAGAATTCATCAGATTGGTGAGGGCATTGATGGCTCGCAAATATGAGGATGATCTAACAAAGATCAAGAACTCCATCACAAAACTTAAAATGAAAGAATTCAGGTTGGATTATAAAATATTTACTACAGTTCTTCGGTAGATCATTATGAAATTAGGATGAAGTTGGAGTTTTTGTAAGTTTAACTATATATTCCTCTCCTCTATGATTGTTGTTTTAATTTGAAGTAAAATATATATTTTGTTGTTGCTTGTTGCTTTTGCACAAGCAAATATTTTGTAAATATTTCAACATATGTTGTTGCCATGTTGAAATTATTTTGTTGCTTCTGCACAGGTATATTGAGTAGTACTTGTACTAGAATTTGAGTTCAACATGATTCTGGTTTGGATGATACTATCTTGAAGTTAAAAAAGAAGTAACTAACAATAAATAAATAAAATCGCACAAGTGGCCAGCAAATTAAATTAACAGGTACTTACTGGTAGGTTGACAGTAAACTATGCATGCATAGGTGTGGCATTTAGTAGATATGGTACTGACTTGAAAGTTGCATTATTTTACTCGTAAATTGGAATTTTATTATATGGTCTGTTTCATTTGGTTGTTAACATACTAGTAATATAATACAAAGAAAAACTAGCTCATCTATAGAGGGAAGATGTAAATTACCGATTTAGAGTCTAATCATTCCGACCATACCATACATAGTTCCCACTTTTGTATATTGCGTGTGCTGCGGCATCTCTCCTGCACCCAATTTTCATAATTCCTGACAATTGAGAACACTCAAATTTTACAAATGTCTTACAACATTGCTTAACAAATAAAGAATGTATAATACTAAGAATAAAAGCCCCAAAAAATGAAGAGGGTCAGTCAAATACCATGTTCTTTAACATGTATCTATGTGATTAAAATAACAATTCTTTGTTTATGGTTTGTAAAACTTAACCATTATTTAATTCACATACTAATATTTTTATGGTCAATTAGTGTTCCTGCTAATTACTAAGGTTATTATAGAGTTCTACAATTTCAAGTCATTAACTCAAAATGATTCATAAATTGATAAATTTCAAGGAACAAAATGATGTCTTTACTAATCATTCAATCCATAAACAAAACATATAAAATACAATTATCATATGATTGACTTCTAGATTATTACACTAACAATGTTTACATGTGATTAAATCCAGCACTATAGCCACGAATTCCACACCGACTATGATAAATAGGCTAAGTTAGAGTTCTAGGGAGAGAGGCGAAGCCCTTGGAAGTCAAGGCAAGAAGGCGTCATTTAAGGAGTCAATGTTTTTCTTCTTCAAGAGGGTTGTAATTTATATTCTCTTTATTTTTCTTTTTCTTTTTTCATGGCTCCAAGGAGTTGAACCTTTCATCTCTAGGGTGAGGGATTGAACTATGAGTCGTTTAATAATATTTTGATTTTGTTTATGTTTTGTTGTGTGAATTTCTATTGCACTTTAATTTTTTTTTTTTAATCATATTCGAGCATATATAGTTCTGTCTACTATATGCCAATGATCCTCTACATACCAATGAAAGAGATCTGATAGATCCTTGTGTGAGAATGATAGTATGTAAGTGGTTGAACTTCAACTAACGAGGCTTGGCAACAGTTCAAAAACTAGGGTTAGAACTCAAGGGGCTCTCTTGGCGGGGTAGGATAGAAAACATCTTAGGTTAGGTTTACTTAGCCGGAATCACAATAGAAATTATATATGGATTTGAGATATTTCAACTATGGGGAGGAAATAATATAATTTCATACTTAAAATATTTTAGTCTTGGTAGCCCAAAAGCCAATCAAAAGATTGAAAAATCTAAATACAACACATAACAGAAGACCACAACGTCCTGCGAGTAGTGACAGTACCGCATGCGTGTTAGATTGGTGCTTGAACAAATCATTATATTAGACTCATAGGACAACCTGAACTCTAGAGAATTCATGTTACTTTGTCGATCACCTGTAGCATCACCACATTAAACCTTGCTACAACTTTGGTTGTATTTTAATTTACTTTAATTAATTAATTACTTTAAGAACACACACAAAAACCCTAATTAACAACCAATCCAACCTAGACTAAGTAAATTGCTAGAAGCTTAACTATCTATGTGGATCGATACCCTGATTATACTCGCGATAGGATTGTATACTTACAATCTAAGTCGAAAGTGGAATCAAAATTAAAAGACATAGTCTACTATACTAAAACTTTGTGCGTTGTATTTCGACATCATCAGCCATGGAACGGTATGTTTACAAGAAAGTAAGATAGAGATACAACCATGCAAAGAGTACTCTTCTTTCTATTCTACTCACTCCTCTCTTCTCACTATATAATGAAAAATACTAAATGATCAAAGGCAAGTGTTCTCTCAGGTCAGGGGGCTTATATAGGAGTGGAGGGGCGTTTGGAAATGAGTGGAGTCCAAGAAATCTGGTCTGGCGACAGTTGTCGCAGTTATTCTCCAAAGGATGCCTCAGATACGATCCGTATTGGGTGATATTGACCGTATTACCCCTATGTCGCTCCTGGGTTAATGCATATTTGGCTAAGTCCTTGGTCCGTAGCGGCCCTCTGGTCTGTATTGGACCATACATACTGTAATAGAGACTTAAAACTAATACTCCGTAATTCTGATCAACCCGATTCTTGCTCCATATGATGTAAACTAGTCTCAAAATATGGTTCCTGCATTAAAATACAAAGTTGGGCAATAGTAATATGTTTATCATAATAATTAAGTATACAAATGACAAAATAAGGGTAAACCTAAGCCAAAACCTTACGTAATTCACTCGCACTTTGATTGTGATCACCTTGTGTGAGAAGAATAATATGTAAGTAGTTGAACTTCGACTAACGAACCTTGGCAGCAGTTCAAAGACTATGATTAGAACCCAGGAGGTTTTCTTGGCGGAATATGATAGAAAACATCTTAGGTTAGGTTTACTTTGTCAGAATAACATTAGAAATTATCTACGGATTTTGAATATTTCAACTACGGGGTAGTATAAAGAAAGAATATAATCCTGCACTTAAAATACTTTAGCCTTGGTTGCCCAAAAGCTGATCAAAAAATTGGAAAACCTTACAAAACACACAACATAACACCATGGCGCCATGCGGGTAGTGACAGTGTCACCTGCGGGATAGCCTGGAGGTAAAGTTTATACCGCATGCGATAGTGACAGTGTCGCATGTGGGTAAGACTGGAGCTTGAACAGATATATTAGTATCAGACTCATGGGAAAATCTGAACCCTGGAGAATCCCTATTATTTATGTCAATCACCTGTAACGTCACCGCGTTAAACCTTACAACAACTCCAGTTGTATTTTAATTTACATTAATAATTACTTTAAGAACACATCAAATTCCTAATCAACAACCCAACCGACCTAAACTGGTGAAAATGATTGTAACCTAGTACACTATCCCTGTGGATCGATACGTCCATTATACTACGCGATAGAATTGTGCACTTATAATCTGACTTGGAAGTAGAATCAAAATTAAAAGGTATAGTTCTATGAAACTTTGTGCAATTACATTTTGGCAGCATCAGTTGGCACTTCGTGTTCAAGATCCATTTCAACAAATAATAGAAGCATTAATTCGTTTAATATTGAAGCATTAGTTCGTTCAATAGAGATAACTATAAGTGTTCGATAGTATAAATATATTCCAGAAAATATAATGCTTCTATTATTTGTTGAAATCACTGTTTTCAAACGGTGATTTCAAACCAATAGTTCGTTCAATAGTATAAATAAATTCCAGAAAAAATAAAATTTGGTATCTAAACATACTTTAACATAGAGATCATGTTGAACGCTTCGAATTGACTGTTTGAATTTTAAAAATAAAAATAATAATGTGAAGCACGAAACCAGTATTACATTTTAACCCTACTCAACAAATAATTCAAATTTAATGTAGAATACTGAGAGTGAAAATAGTACAAATTATCAAGTGTGATAAAATATTTTCAAGTAAAAAAGCTACTTAAATTGATATAATGTCAGAAATGATTTTTTTTTTTTACCTTTTGATGCACGCTTCAAAACACCCTTTGAAAATAACTACAAATGCATGCATGTGCATCGGATCAGTTTACATGTAATGAAAATCAATTGTAGTTAAAAACAAAAAACAAAAAAAAACAATTAGTAACAAAAAATACTGAAAACATGCTTCAAATATGAATTATAACTACAAATAAATATCTCAAATCCGAAAATTATAACCTGGATAGCTAATGAAATTTTTAAACATTTTTAGTCTAGCAGACATTTTAAATCCATTTGTTTTATTTTTGAGGATAAGTATACCAAATATCAATAAATATCATTTTTAGTTTGACAATCTTCTCAAAAACTTTTATTACAATAAACAACTAAATCAAAAGCTCGAAAATCACCTCATTAGAGAGTGACATACTTATTTTATAGTATCCGGCGCCTTCACGCTTTTTTTTATATGCTAAATTATAGCAGTAATGAAGATTAAGACCTGATATAAAGAAATGAATAAAATTAAATGGATAGTAGAGCTTGACGGGTAGTCAGTTAGTTGACTCCATAAATCCATTTCTCGGCATTGCTGGTGTAAGAAACCAGTTCATCCGGCTTGAACCACAATGCGATCTCATCTTTAGCTGTCTCAGGTCCATCACTTCCATGGATTATATTTCTAAACAGAATAAAATATAAAAATAAATTAACAAAGTTATTAAATGCAGTAAACATGGATTAAACACCAAGAATTTCCAAGAGTTCTTTTGCCAATATCCCCAGCATTTTATCTTATTTACAAGTGATCAACAATAATAGAGCAGATTTTGGGCTTGTGTTTGCAAACATATCATACCCAAGGTAAAAGTGAAATAAGATAAATATTTTTTTTTATATTAACTAAATCAAATTCACTGATAATAAATCCATCCAATATCAAACTAAAATATTTAAGTTATGCAATATCATAGTTATTGCTTGGACGTTACTAGAACTAGGGGGGAAATTGTCAATATTCAAGAAATATAACAACAATCAGATTAAGCTAAATGTTGGATTGATAGTTAAAGTTGCCCAAAATGCTAGGTTTTAAATATGCGGAGATTTGAATTAGCATTCGAGCTTAAAAAAGGAAACTGATATTTGAATAAGATAGTAAAAATTTGATTTAGTTACCTTCCAACGACAACAGCAAGATCACCTCTGATGGTACCAGGCTCAGATGCTTGTGGATTGGTTGCTCCAATTAGCTTTCTACCATACTTTATTACCCCCTCTCCTTCCCATACCTACGAAAAATAAATAAAAAAGGTAACAATAAGCTGTTGGTACGGTAGAGTATATAGGTCAGATGGTACGAGCACAAAGGCAATAGTATGCTTAATCAAGGCTTAAGTATTAATAAGGGGCAAAATTGTAATATCAGAAGCAATTTTGTTGGATTATTGGTGTTGTATCTTAACCATACCAATATTGGGTGGTACGGTAATTTATATGAGGATGGAAATTAAGTTACCATCGCAAGAACTGGCCCGGAGCTGAGGAAGTCGCAAAGACCGCTAAAGAAAGGTCTCTCTTTAAGGTCGTGGTAGTGCTTCTGGGCAAACTCTTTTGATGGTACCACCAGTTTTATTGCTACCAGTTTGTATCCCTTCCTCTCAAAGCGGGACACTATCTCCGCAATCTGTGCTTAAAAAAAAAAAATATATATATATATATATATATATATATCAAATATGTATGACTTTTATTCTTGCGAAATTTGCACTTCTAATGGAAAAGTCTGACACAATAAATGCAGATATCGTACCAGTCCCCTCTGCACTCCATCAGGCTTAATCGCAATAAAGGTGCGTTCCATCTGATTAAGTAATAATCAGTTAGTAACTATTAGATTCATATATGCATAATAAAAAAAACAAATGAGTGATCTATTGTGAACTATGCAAGATATAAACAAAAGAATATTACCTCTGCAGCATGAGCCTCCTTGTCCATAAGCATGTATCCTGATTACCAAAGTAAATTGTAAGTAAGACAAAGCTAAAGACACTTGTAAAATTACCTTAAAATTTTAGTTGTAATTCAATGAATTTTTCCAGAGAGGAGTATAAAAACACTTTCAAGTTTCAAATACATGAATTTAACACAAAGCTACCAAAAGACAGCATGGAAAAAAGGTACAATTGAGCATGTAACAATGAAAGATGAAATGGTAATATGCATACGGATCGACCCGCGCTATGGACTCATATCTCTGTTTTTAAAGTCAAAACAGAAGATCTGAACTGTTGAACATGATCTTCATATGAAAATGTACTTGCAAACCAAATTTTACAATTTTTAGATTCTTTTTGCTATTTTTTTATAGGTAGAATATCACTTGATTTGAAAATTCTGTACCATTCAAAAAGAAATGGTTCTTAACCTATCTAAACAAATAGTAAAAAAATCTACAAAAATGTAAAATTTGGTCCGCAAGTATATTTTCGTATGGAGATCATGTTTAACGGTTCGGATCAACTGTGTGAACTTTGAAAATAGAGATATGAATCCATAGCATAGAACGATTTGTCATATGCATATTACCGTAGCCTCACTCACGGTACAAGTATTATATAATGAAATCCTTGAACAAGACTAGTAATGTATGTGCGCAAACCATCTGGTGGTGTGTCGGTATAATAAGTTAGGAGTAAAATTGCTAGTATGTGGCACCAGAACCCTTATATAAGACTAAGGATAGCAAATTCTGAGCACATACCGGCAGCCGGGATGGCAAGAGCAGCCGAGAACCATTTGCTCTGTGAGGCGTTATTGCCACCGGCTTTTTCGTAGAAGGAAGCAGCTGTGCTTAGCTTTCTTCCTGCATTAGCTAATGCTGCAACTGCAACACCCTTGCCTTCTACATAGTAAACAAAAAAAGCAAAAAAAATCCAGTAAATTAGTTGATATTTATTGTTTACAAACCACACAAATACACACTGGCCAACCCGTCAGTAAGAAGCTAACATACGGAAGAGAGGCATTTCCTTTTTTGTCTTAGAACATATTTACTAATGGCTGACAGAACTATACAGATGTTGACACTTTAATAGGTCTAAAGTTGCATATGAATTGCATCATTTTCCTGGTAGGTTTAACATAACTGAACCTGGTTGGCACTTTAACTGGTTTCGGTTTAGTTGAAACCTTATCTAGTTGGGCTCTGTTTTGGGCTGTTTGTGATGGGCTCTTGTTAAGTCTTTCATAGCCTCATGTCTCACACTTTCTTTCCTCTGGTTTTTATTTTGCTTATGATACTAAAGTAAACACTCCTATTGTTCAAAACTTATAACAATATAAAATCAGCAATTTTGCAAAGGAAAAGTATTTATTGCCGATCTAATTAAATGAACACAAATCACACAACCTTTACTGATGCATTGATACCCAATAATTGCCCGATTGTTTTATTAACACATGGCACTAGCTACTGTTTAAATAAATCAAAATGTGCCAGAACATGACCCTTATTTTACTATTAAAGGTCAAAGTATCCCAAATAAATCTAATTCTTATGTTCTTTTATTTATTAAGCAACTGAATTCAAAGAGAAGATAAAGTAATTTTTAATATAAACAAATAAAAAACTGTACACTTACACTGATCATGTAATTAATTGCATGTTGGACCAAAAAACAGATCCAAAAAATTATATATTAATAACAGAAATTTTGACTTTTGCAAGAAGGGTTTTTCCTGACTTATAGGAAACTTGAATCTACACCAAACTAGATTTAATTTCAAACTGTTTTTGTAAGAGGCCAACATGGATCTGTTCTATAAACTCTTTTTAATTTGTGAAATTGTGATAACGTATTAGGATACTATAAACAGAGGCGAGACGCATTATAAGAAATTCATGAATCAACTGTTTTACAAATATTCAAAACAATTGAGACCTAATTAAGAAAAGATATTAATAACCATTAAATGATAGGCTGAAAATGTGCCACGAAACAAACTTGTTTATCAAAAGCATAAAATCAATTAATAGAAGAAATAATAATCTTCTCCATAGAAACGGCACCATATGTGAAATCTAATTAGACTCAAATCGTTGATTTAAAACAATTTATTAGAAAAGGTTGTCTCATCTCAAAAAAATGACCTGACAGACTGACACAAGCTACCCTTTATACGAAGGATGAATAAAATATTTTGAAAAAAAGATTTCTCAGCTCGAATTCACAAATAACATGCAATTCATCAAAATCAGGGGTTCAGATCCAACAATAACAAAAAAATAAAATAAACTATTGTTTCTTATTCTCACCAGATAACAGAGGAGAGTTGCGAGAGGCTGAGAGCAAGGCACGAGCCGCCTTCGAGCCAGACCTAACCAGTTGAGACGCCATCTCTTTCTTTCTAATTTGGGTTGTGCTTATTTATTTATTTCAATCTAGGGTTTGGTTGTGAAAATTCGGAATGATGATTGATGAGGCGATGCTTTCCTCGGTCGAGAGTTTATTCCATTCGTGGTGCAGTGCGAGTGTGGGAGGATCGGATACTGTCGTGGGGATTTTACAATATTACCCTTCTCTGTTTGTTCTAATATGGATAACAAATTTGTTGGTTTATGTGAACTGCAGGGCTATATTGGTACATTTTGTATTGCCATGTGGGACCGTGTGATTGGGTAGTTCGTTTCAGCCGTTGGGCATGCCTTATCATCTCCCGTGCCAAAAACGGGATACATCCATTCCTAATAGATGTTGCATTGTTGCCTCATCTTTGGGGCAACGTTTTTTTTTTTTTTTTTTCCTCTCTGGAAAAAGCCCGTAAGCGTCTTTGGTGCAATTTGGTAGAGACGGTCAGTGCACGCCAATCGGACCGAATTACAAGAATCGAGATGCCCTATTTTAGCTGCCAGGGTGCAATTGTGCAAATACGAACTTGACAACTGAAAAGAAGAAACAGGAGAATATTATTTTTAAGAAAATGGATTAGGTCTGATGGGTTTAGCTTTAGCATCTGTATGCATGAAAATAATACGACTATGTACGAATATTAAAATGGAGTGTACGGATTTTAAAACAAATCGAACGATTATGAAACTCATCAAACCTAAAGTATCTGCAGTCTATTTTGAAATATGTAAGATTTGAAATTATTTTTGGACGCGAACATTATCAAATGTTGTGTTAGTGTTAGTTATAAAATGTATCCGATACTTGACAGTACATGTAAACGTAACTCAGTAATTTAGTATTCATGTTCTGGCTTTTTTGTTGTTGTAGTACACGTAGCAACTAATACGCTAGTTGATGCATTAGTTGTATTTGATGTAGATCACGGCTTCGGTAAATAAAATAAAATAAAATTATAAAACCACCATTTGCACAAAATATATGAATGAGGTACTTGCTTGAGGTCTGCTATTAATTAATGTATTATATACCCGGAAATCCGGACAGTATACAAAATCACAAGTTAAATAAAAAAAAAATGAGCATTTTGATTGTTTTCACAGTTTCACTCCCTCAAATATTTTTAAAAAAAAGTTTACCAGTCTAATATTCAAACAATACTATCTCTTTCTTAATAGCGCGCACATGCATGGCAATGGCACTCTTCTTCTTCTGTCTCTGTTTTGAATAATATACTCACTTTTCGTACTAATTCAATTTACTATTCCAAATAGTACTATCTTAACATTATTAAACCATCTACAAAATGAATCTTACATTCCTACATGTTCATATTAATATTAGTTATTGTTCAAATAGTACTATTATTTTTTCATGGTATTGATGTCAGCAAAGACATAAGATCGTAAAAATAAATAACAATAAAATGTTCAATTATTCCATCATTTATTTTTGAAAAGACAAAAAATAAAACACATCAATTGCGGTGTTCCAACGCTTAATTTAACTCGGAATGACTTAATTTTGTTGTTTTCATGGATTGATTTAAACAAAAACAAATTAACATATTTAATCATCTGCATTTCATTAAAGAACGCGCTTCAATTCTTGCAAGAGTTACTTCTCCCTTCGGAATATATATATATATATATATGATAACCCTCCGCTTCACTTACAACTTAAACATTTGGCACATGAAGATTTGGTAAACATAGAATGCAATTTGTCCCAGCAATGGGACCATTTTAGCCGAAATTTTTATTAATATCCCTAAATATATACGTTTAAAAAAACTTAAAGACAACACCTCAGTACATAGTGTACATTTTATGAAAAAAATGTTCAATATTAACTAATTGATCCGTAAATGTTTACTATATTTGCTTAAGGAAGTTTGATTACCTTAAACCTTTTTTTTTTTTTGAGTAATTGTTGGTTCCTTTATCTTAATTTTTAAATTTGAGTATACATTGTTGGTTCCTGGTTAAATATTAGAAATGAGTAATTAATGATTTTATATATAAGCAATGCGCGTCCAACTTTTTGAAACTTTTAACATTGTGGTCGTGTATTCGAGTCGATCTAGAGGTGAAAAACGGATAATACTAATATTATATTCGTATCTGTTTTCAATGAACGAATATGAATACAAATACAAATACGGATAGTAAACAAATGTTCAAATTTAAAATCAAATTTGTCTTAAACAAATACGGATACACAACGAATAATCTACAAATACAGATTCGAATACGGATACAAAACGAATTATTGTTGAATAATTAAGTCATGAATTATTGTTCAATAATCCACTTAAGAATTATTGTTGAATAATTAAGTCATGAATTATTGTTCAATAATCCACTTATACAATATAATATAATTATTATAATCAAAACAATATTTCTTTTTAGTAATGCAAAAAAAGAAAAATTACAAAGTGAATTCAGGTAATAATTAACAGCTTCAGATACCCATTTCTAGCCGGGTATTATCTAGAGAGTAGTTTGAGTCCGATGGCCATCGGACCCAAACTGAATTTGATGGGCTCCATAACAGTCTGATCGGCTTTAAAATCTGTGCGCCTCACTTTAATATCCGTGTCTATTTGCTTTAATATATGTACACACGGATCTTAATCGGACGGTTATGAAGCCCATTGGACCCAAATTTGAGTCCGATGGGCATCCGACCCAAACTGCTCTCTATTATCTATCCGGATATCCGCCGTTTATCCATATCCAATGTAATAAAATGCAGTCCATACGGCCGCATATGCGTATGCGGTTGCAATCCGCATAGAAAATCTGTATGCGGCACATATTCGGCCGCATAATACCGAATATTCGGTCAAATAATATCGCATATTATCGCACAGTACCGCATATTACCGCATATTACTGCATATTACTGTATACTGTTTTATATATATATATATGAATTATTATTTTAAAATCCGCATATATAACTCTGCATAAAAATCCGCATATGCAGTCACATACCGTATATGCAGTATGCGGCGACCTTCTGTATACCGCATAGAAACCGCATTTTATAACATTGTCCATATCCGAATCCTGAGCTTTTCTTCATATTGAGATAATATCCTGGTCTTATTGGGCCTTAAATTATGGATGGCTCTTATTGGGCCTTAACTATCAGTATTTGCTCTAACCTGAGCTAATCACGGGCCTTCAAAACCGAATCAGATCACCAGTAAGAAAAATATATTTGTTCTTCAATTTGATATTAATAATTTAACAGTGTACAGCTATGTGGCAAAACGAAGCAACGTGGAAGCTGAAGAAGAGAGTTGTTGGACAGCAACTATATCATTTGCACATGTAGTCTGTTCGTTTAGTTAGCACTAGACATATCGAAATAAATTTCAATGATGTAAACTTGTACTGTATGCATTTAATTAATTGCGTCTATTATTTAAGAGTTTAAAATGTTCTTTGGGATTTTAATTTTATTGAAAATGATGTGGCACCATTTTAGAGAAGGAAATACATGACATGTCGTGACGTGACGTGACAAACACACCGTGATTTGATCACGTGACGTGACATGATGTGATCAATTTTTTTTACATGACGTAAATTAGTCACGTCAATTTTTTTATATTTTAATTTAAATTGTTGAAACTTTAGAGAAAATATATAAAAAATATGAAAAATTCTAAAATAAGTAAATAATGTTGCAAGGATTATTTTTTTTAGGAAAAACTGTTGGACATCTGACATTACTTTAAAAATTCAAATTACAAACATTCATTAGACTAAACTAGAGAAAATAAAATTCAGTACTGCATGAGTACCAGTATCACTGAACCTACACTAAAAGAAAATTTTGAATACTCTATACATACCAAATAAGTTAGATACTTTATGTTTTATATCGTGACACGACGTGATATGACTGGCTCGCGTGATGTGACGTGACATGTAATTTTCGCTCGAATACGATCACATCACGCGAATGATCACGTCACGTGAGTCACGTCACGTAATCGACACACGTGACGTGACGTAACTAGTCACGCCGTGACAAATTTTCTTCTCTAGACACCATAGACCAAGGGTATTGGATCCCTTCTCAATATAAATAATATAAATTGATTAGTTCGAATTATGTATTGTAGTTTTTGAGCAAAATCAATCTTAATTTAATTAATTGTTAGTAGAGCATGCGTCCCGTCTTGAATTTAATTCATTATTACCTCATGTCCTCTATATTTTAGTATTTTTCTTCAAAAAAAATTTACCTGTACATCAAATGATAATATAATTGTACATCAAATTCTAACATTTTTTAGATAAGTGGGAAATCAATTGATCTAAAAATTCTAGACCATTGGAAAGTATTGTGTAAAAAATTAAATACTAAAATTATAAAATATAGTTTGCAAGTACATGTGGAAATTGTATTGAACGATTTAGATTTTTTTTTTTTTCAATTTTGAAATGAAGATATTGATCCTAATACAGATCAATATGTGTTGTACCGTACCCTCTATTAATTCATTAGCATAAATCAATTTATGGAGATCTAATTACAAAATAAATAAAAAAATAGTTTGGACGATTCGATAATTGTTTGATTAATTCATTATTGACGGTCTCCATTTTAAAAGAAACATATGAATTTTTTTTTAAATAGAACTATTTTTGTGATTTTAACATAACAACCACGAAGTAGTTGGATTATACAAAAGATAGAGATCGGTAGAGGGAGAAATAAAAAAAAAATCCAACTACTTTGTGAAATAGGTAGAGCTATTTATTTTTTTTAAATCCAACTCCTATGTGCTTGTTCCATTATAATTACAAAACTTGGTTCTATTTAAAAAAAAAAAATCACATATCAATGTTCTCCTAATTAGGGGTGTTCATTGGGTCCGGTTTAATCGGTTTTGGACCGACCGAATTACACCGGTTCAAACGGTTCGGTTTTTTCAGTTTAATGGTTCGGTTCGGTTTCCTTTTTAAAACCGAATTATAAATTCGGTTCGGTTTCCTTTTTAAAACCGAATTATAACTTCGGTTCGGTTCGGTTTGAAATTTTCAAAACCGAAATAACCGAACTGACCGAACTTTTATATATTATGGAATTTGGTCCGGACCGCTCCGGTTTATTTCGTAATATTCCGGTTTATATCTTAATTAATTACTTTAAATACTTTAATTTATTTCTTAATATTCCGATTTATTTCTTAATACTCAAATTTATTTCTTAATATAGTTCGGTTTATTACAAAACAATTGCTTTAAATTAAAAAAATAATATATTTCGGTTTGAATTGAACAAAACGAAATAAAACTTTGGTTCGGTTCGGTTGCAATGCTAATTCGGTTCGGTTCGGTTCTATTTTTGAAACCGAATTAAAACTTTGGTTTGTCTAGTTCGGTTAGGTTTGAACCGAACCGATGAACACCCCTACTCCTAATAATACAATATGAGTGTCGATGGGTACGATACGATAGGGTGGAAGCATTTTCATATCCATACCCACTATGACCTTATCCATACTAATAATTTGTCTTATCCTACCCTATCCGTACCCATTAAGATTAGTGGGTAATGAAACGGTAGTGGGTGAATAACAAATAATACTAATATAATAATTTTATTATTTTTACAAATATATTATCAAAACTCATCATGTCATACATATGTAATCACAAATACTAATATAAAAATCAAAATACAAATATGCAATCAATTCTAACTAATAATTTTTTACAAACAAAATAAACAAAAAAATACAAATATCCCTTCTAACAAATTCAAAATTCAATTTGTTAATTAAATAATAAAATATTCAAATAAAAAAAAAGTAATATGTTTAATATAATATCCATCTTACAACAAAATCCATACATTTTCTCATGGATTAACGTTGATACAATGATATGAAAAATCCGAATTTTTTCTCCTTTTTCCCGCCGCCCCACCCTCCCTTGTTTCGCACCGGCCGGAGATGGGGGTGTAGCACCCAGCATCCTTCTCGGTTGTGCCTTGCACGCTTGCAGTGGTCGCACCGGTCAGTTGCAGCGGCTCCCTTCGTCTTGGCCGGTCCTCTAGGGTTAGGGTTACGGTTGTAGTGTGTCTTAAAGGCTTGGTTTTCTGTGGTTTCGGCCTGATGAGAGTTCATGAGAGATCTCCTAGATTTTTCTTGCTCGATTCTCGCAACCACATCGTCAAAGCTTGGCATTTCGGCTGATGCCAAGACTTGAGATCGGATTGCTTCATAGCTGGGGTCAAGGGCTCCGAGATAGGGAAAAATAAGGTCTTGCTCGGCTCTTATTTGGGTTTCATTTGGGTCAGTGGTTGGTGGGAGGTATATGTTAACTTCCTCCATAAAATTGAAAAAAATGAATATAATATTTATATATCTATATGTAATTTATTTTATATAATTACTCGTTATCCAATGAGTACGAAATAGCCTTTACCTATACCCGTTTAGCTAACAAAAAAAAAATTCTTACTCATACCCTAACTAATAAGGTAATGGAAAAAAAAATTCTTATCCATATTCATCTTATCGAATACGATACGAGTAAGATAAACGGATAAACAGTTTTCATTGACACCCCTATAACACAATGTTGGGGCTTTGCTATTGGATAAGATTAGTCTGAAGATGCATACATGACCATTGTTATTTAGACAAAGTTTTCATTGAGCACCTTATTGAAGGCATCTGTGCCCAGAAAACATTAGCGATTCGTTATTTGTGGAAGGAGGAACCGAGCGAGCAAAATAAGAAGGCAGATACCAAACGTGGAGACAGCCTATGACATGCCACGCAGGCCGAATCTTAATTAATTAATTTGGTTTAGTAAAATTAATTAAGTGTCTTTGACTTAATTAATTGCACACGAGCAGGAGAAATTAATTAAGATCCCATGAATGAAACAGCTGTGATGGTTCATGAATGGTAGGTTGGTGGCAATATTTTACGCACGTTCAACAGTTTATTAATTCATTATAATGATGATGTTTGGGGTGGGGTGGGATAGGGAATTTGTATCGTGATTTATGTTGACATAAATATTAATGCAGAAAGTGGGACCGGGCTGCATGCGGGAATACGAATGAATATGTACAATGTCTATTGTCTAGTGAATTTTAATTAATTTGTATGTGCATGATATAAATATATAAATGACATTGGCCTTCACCAAGAAGCAATATATTAAAAATTGATAACCACAAGTAAAATATGACAAGATAAAAACACTTTCACGCTTTTTCTTTTTTTTCTTTTTTGGCAGATTTTTGTAGATCCATACGTAGTTAATGTTTAAGAGATTAATTGTTATATGAATTTTTAAAGAAATTAAGACTCTTATGAATTAGTACAATATCAAATGTAAACGACGTCTATCCACTAATTAATCTACGCAAGTTTAACCCTGAACATTACAAAATTGGCTAACTAATTGATAATTAACTTGTAATTAATTAATTACACTCACGCAATGACGGATTTAAGTAGAAGAAATAAGTTAATTGACCCTCATTTATTTATTTATATATTTTATTTATATAATTTAGAGTAAAATGACATATTACTATAAAATGAACTCTATTCAATGTAAAATCTAAGTAGCTCCGCTTTTGCATCCACCGATTGACCACTGACCACTGACCACTGACCACTAACCACCACCACTTGACTTTGTTCGCATCGGCACACACCGAACAAATTAAAAGATAAAATCTTCAAAATATTAAATTCAACGAAAATGAATGAATGAGATTTATGGTTGCAATGAATTTTCCGTCAATTTACAAGTTGCATCAGATATTAAAAAAATATTAATGGTGACAAGTGCATTAGACCTAAAGGAAAGGTACTTATGCTCATAGAGTCATATCTCATATGAAGAAAAGATGTGCATCACTTTAACTAATTAAGCAGTGCTTTTGAAGCTAAATCTCTCACTGTTTAAAACTAAAGTCAGCCCATGGGCCTTTAATAAAACACATATAATATTATAAAGTTTCCGGATGCTAAGAAAAGAAAAGCATAGAGAAATAGAAACGCTACGCTAAAATTAAAACAGCCTAAATTGACATCTCAATCCTTTCATCCAGCGAGTAAAAAACTTTGGTAAAATTGACATTTCCTTCTGAGAGCCTCTTCTTCGTTTACCAGTATCTCCGCCATCCCCCTTCTCCATTGCTGTCTTCACCTATCCTTTACCAGCAAAAATTGAGATATCTCAGAGGATACGCACCCATTATATTGCTGGTAAAGGATAGGTGAAGACAGCAATGGAGGAGGAGTGCGTATCCTCTGACATATCTCAATTTTTGCGTGACCGACGTGTCCGGTTCCTATTCGGGGAAACATAGGGGGCCAGTATTATTTGAGCTTTGAGATTCGTGCAGAACGTATTTGAACGATTGTGATATTCCAAAAAGTCACGCAAAATTTGAGATATCTCAGAGGATGTGAATTCCAATATAATACCCCCAAAAACAACTATTCTATTTACCCTCTCCCAGTCAGTCCTGTTGAACTCTTCTGACCAGACCAAAACAAAACAAAACAAAATGGGGATAGGCGACGTGGCGACCTCTGACAAGAATGGATTGAGTGACCACCACTTTCTCTTGGCTTATTACCTACCTACCCCTTCTTCTTTTATTTATAATACCCAACTCCAATAAACATATATAAATTCTAGCATCCCACGGCCACCTCTACAATCTAAATATATAATATATTTTGAACTCCTCTCCTCTCCTCTCCTCTCCTCGTCTCTTCTGTGAGGTGTGAGCAGCATCTCCTCTGTACCCCAACATATCAACAAGAGATGCATTATTAAATTAAATTGGAAGCTACCTCTCTTCTTCCTCCTTTCGTCTCGTTCTCCTCTCTAACCCCTTACAAAACCCCCCAATTGAGTCTCGTTCTTTCTAACTCTGGTCCGTCTCACCAAGCAATTAATTAATTAATGATGGCACACAATAAACCGCTAATGCTCAAGGATTACCTCAAGCTAGACTCCAATTCCGATTCAATTGACCAATATGCCTCAATGCGGCGCCTCCTTCAGGTGGAGCTTCGTGGCGGATCAGGTAGGCGGCAGTTAATTCGAACCCGATCCAAAAATGCCCTCTTGAAGCTCTCTTCGTTGATGAAACTGAAACTGGATTTCCTTCTCTTGTCTTGCTCCCGCTCCCCCACTTCCATCAATAAGAGTAAAAGGTGTCGTTCCAGAAATGGTAGCTTTTGGAAGAAGAGAGGAACTAATAGTAATACTGATGAGGTTGAAGATGTCAGGGTTAAGGACATTGTCAGGTTGACATCATTCAACATCGCCACTTCTCCTTTGCCTACCAGCAGTTGCTCCACAAGTTGGTCCGAATTGGATTTTACCGGGTCTGATTTCCTGCCATCATCCAATGGTAGCTCAGAGTTCATACCCGATATTACCGATGCTAGCCATGGCGAGACCGACAAAAAGGTTTTTTTTTTTAATCGAATCCTAGTAGTAGTAGGTCCCCTCTTAATGGACGGTTAAGATGGAGTAATTAATATTCGTCTTGTTGAGAAACCAAGGAATTGACAGGAATGTTTAAAATTTTGAAATGAAAAGATTTTTGGGAAGTGATAACCTCTAGTCCGTTTTAACTGTTTAATGTTCAAAGCGGTCTGATTTCCATGCTTCCATGCTGTACCTAATCTAACTACATTGTCAGTTCCAATATAAGCATTAGCATTGGAAACCATAAAATTATAAATTAGAACTTGTTTAACTCGATCAGTGACTTAATTGCAGTCTTGTAACATGAATCATGTTAATTAATTAACTCGAAACATCAACTAGCTAGTTCTTTTATTTATTTATTATTGTTATACATGCATAGTTTGGAAAGAAATGAACTGATGTTAATGTTTGCGCAAAATACATACAGGTTGTTAGAAGGGAATTAACAGGATGCAACACGAAGGAAGAAGAGAAAGATCAACTCAGTCCAATATCTGTAATGGATTTTCTGTACGAAGAAGAAGAAACTGCAGAGGAGGGTATCTCTGATTCTTCTTCCTTCCAAGAAAACCTTGCCGCCATAGAGAGTACGTCATGTTTCTTTCTCTCCTTGAATTGTATCTCCACCTTTAATTTGAAAGTTGAAAACGAACCTAGTACAGTTGTTTAGATACACATCAAATTATGCATAGCTGTAGCTGGTGTGCAATTCTAATAGAGAGGGAGAGAGAGGAAGGTACTAAGCTGCTACAGTGAACACAACAGTTGTAACAAACTAACAACTACCATTGTGACTTTTTCCAGATGCAAAGTGCCCCCTCTTTCTCTGTTACTAGGGGTGTCAACGGGTACGATACGGATCGGGTAGAGACATTTTCATATCCGTATCCGTTAGAGACATTTTCATATCCGTATCCGTTATGATAACGAAAAAATTCATTACAACTACCATTTTTTTAATACGGTACGGATCGGACAAATGGATAAAAAAGTACCATGGATATCTGATTTGTGTTTTTGATTAAATATTTATCAAAACAAAACAAAAAAAATAATAATAATGAATACAACTAATTTGTATTATGAAAATTTAATAAATTATAAAACATTATTGTATCATGTACCGTCTTCATACAAATATTTTCGTATCGACAGTGGTCAGGTAAATGGATAAAAATGTGCTAGTGACACCCCAATCTGTTACTGTGGGGAACGCTTCTCTATTGGGCTGTTAGAATTGAGCTCTCTTACCTTTTCTTTTCTTTCCTCTATTGTTGTGTCCAGGCTTCTTACTTTCTTAGCCCATTTAAGCACACAAATGGCTGCCATTTCCACTTTATGGATCCGCCTTTATATCTTGCCTGTACCGCTGTACGTGCATGCCTACTGCCATCTATCTAAGCTACCAAACTTTTTAAAAAATATAATTATAATCTGTAACTATCATTATTTGATAATGGGTAAAGCGTCATTATATATATATTTTTTATTTTAGTAAAGTAACTTTAAATTGATTGGATTCAGGTACATGATTGATGGGTAGAATTTCAGTACTGTTTTTACTAGACAATGTAATTGCAACTTTTTTTGAGAAAATGTAATTGCAACTTTCACTCAATAAAGCACACCTACTGGTTTTTCTCAAAAAAAAAAATGGTACATGATTATTTGTCATTATAGTTAGAGGCTGTACATGATTATTTGTCATTCACTGTTATACATACATGGGTACCACTTTTTGTTCATTTCTTAATTAATGCCCTTCACATGTGTACCTCATACTTCAACCAAACATTTCTTTTTCTTACGTTGTTTTCTTCCTGTACACAGTTCAACCTATTTTGTGTTTCTACTGTTCCTAGAGTACATCTTTGTCTATTCTCTAATTGTAATAATATTAATATTTTTGACATATTATTTGCATTATGAAATAACAAACTAATCTCAAATTTTATCTAACTGATGTTTCCCTTTTTTTTGTTGTTGTATCAGGAGCAAGGCAAGCACTACTACAGAAGATCCGGCGGTTCGAGAGTCTAGCTGAGCTGGTACCTGTGAACCTTGACAACCAATTTTCGGATGTTGACGAAGACTCTAGTGGAAATCCAGCATCAGATGAGGATGATGTTAATGAAGAAGAAACCACTGTTGAGATGCAAGCATGGAAATTGCTTGATCATATCAAGTCCAACTCACCTATTAGGATAGAGGGATGCATTGAGAAGTTGCTTCTGGAATTTTTTGTACAAGGTCTAAATTGTAAGATCCGAAATGATTATTTTGCAACAAAATTGGTAGATGCTGCAAAGAAGTGGATTGAAAGTCGAAGCGACTGCTGGGAGCAACGGGACAATTGTGGCGAAATGGAGATCCGATTTAGATGCTTCGAGGAGGAACAACAGGAAGTAGCAGTGTGTTTGGCGAGCGGGGTTTTGGGATGTTTGATGAATGAGTTGGTAGGAGAGTTGGTGTTTTGTTAGGTTGTGTAGCTACTTGTTACATTTGTTATTTATGGTGTATGTAAATTCCAGAATTAATGTACTAAGTTAGTCTGGTAGCAACTTGCTACCATAGATTTTTGGTAAAGAAATTCCTAGTGCAATATTTCCTTTTCAAGTTTGTTCTTCTTATTTCCCCATGTTTGGTTGTGGCCTAAAGGGTGGAATAAGGGGTTTAGGCCTCGTTATTCCACCAAACGAGCATTAATTGAGCCGGACTAAGATGGAATAAGCCGATTTTTAGGCCGGCCTAAATTAAGCCACCTCACATGGTGGTTTAATTTTATTCCACGTCGTGGCCTAACTCTATTGATTATAATAATATATTATTAGTATATAATTATTTAATTAATAACTTATATTGTTAATATATCAAATAATTATTATAATAATATTATATAAATAGTATTTTTTATTAATAATAATTATTTATTTATAATTATATAATTAATATATTTTATTATAAATATATTAAATAATTATTATAATAATATTATAATATATGTAATTATTATTAATATTATATAATTAGTATCTTATTATCAATAACTATTATTCATATATCATTACATAATTAATATCTTATATTTTTAATATATTAAATATTTTCTATGATATTATTATATAATTAGTATATTTTTATTAATATTTTTATTAATATATTATTATATAATTAATATGTTATATTGATAATGTATTAAATAATTATTATAATAATATTATAATATATTATAGTTATTATTAATATATAATATATAATTAATATGTTATATTTTAATATATTAAATAATTATTATAATAATATTATAATATAGTATAGTTATTAATATATTATTATTATATAATTAATATCTTATTATCATTATTATTAATATATAATTATATAATTAATGTCGTATATTGTTAACATATTAAATAATTATTATAATAAAATTAATATATTACAGTTATTAATAATATATTAATATTATATAATTAGTTTCTTATTATTAATTGATAATTATATAATTGATATCTTATATTTTTAATATAAATAGTAATTATAATATATTATAGTTATTATTAATACTTTAATATTATCTAATTATTAATAATTAATTAATTTAGGCTTCTAAAATTTTAGTCCACCAATTCTAACCAAACAAGGAATAACTTAAACCATGATCTAACTTTAGACCTCAACCAAACATGAATAATTTAGACCGGTCTAAGTTAGAATAATCAATTTAGACCTCCTTAACTTTAGTCCACAACCAAACATGGGGAAATTGATTAGTTAGGTAGGAAGTGAAGCTAATAATTTAGCTGCTTAGTACGTATGAGATTGAGTGTATTGAGCACCATCAATATCACACTTAATTTCATGAAAAAATACACTGTATTGAATATACTAAATGGACCTAATTATTAAATATCACTGGTAACTCCACAGGGTTAGATCTAATACGTACACTATTACAAAAATTACATCCCATGCATAAAATCAAATATTTTTTTGTAACTCTGCTATTATCACAATTGCTCAAAACTATTAACTATGTGCAAGAAAGAGTTGAATCCTATCACACCATAAAGTCCCTTATAAAGCCCTTTAATACAAATCATTATTTGATTTTTACAAAGTTGCAAAGTTTATCTACAAATCCTTCGCTATGACTCAGACTTCATAACTGTCTCGCCATCCAAGTTGCAATCTTTTCTCAATGCCCTCATCCATAATTCCACCTAATATAAAACAAAGTATTTGCAAAATTAATAGAATTGCAAAGAGTCTATACTTATTCTCAGATCTGTAAAAGAACCCCTCAACATCATCACTGATAAGTTTTAAACAAATTTAATAGCAAAATGATGCAAACTATTTTTTATACGAATAATAATTAAGCTACGCTAAAGATCTGCTCATTAATTCATGAATAATATTAAAATGTGATACATGATTATAAAATAAGTTTTCGGAAGCAATAGTAAAAATCAATGATAGATATTTTTAAGTATGGCCGATTTTAATTAATAATTCTTGATCTCATAATTACCACTAACAAACCAACAAGAGGACATGTGTTTTATTATTTGCAATTTCTTGATGTCTATAGGCTTTCTGGAACGTTTTCATAAAAAATGAGGAGAATATAATGAAAAACAACAGATAAAGGTAATATAATTTTGCAGAGCCGCATGGTATTTTACACCAACAATTGTACCTGAATTTCAGATAAACTACAACACTCAAACCGCAAGCCCTGACAAGTGAGGATGTAAAAGGCGTATCTAGTCTGACCATCTTCTTGCTTGAAATTTGGCCGGGTCCCAATTTCTGTCACATCAGATAGCAGTGTCGTGTCTTGTGGGCTTAAATCTACATCAAAAGTGTCACATTTAATCGCCATTTGGTCTCCTCCTTGAAAAACAGTGCAAAAATATTTTCTGAAAGAAAATAATTTCAAATTACAAAGGCAAAGACTAGTCACCAGTGGATTTAAGAAAATAGTAGAGGCACGAGCCTTGAAGAACAACAAATCGAGGGAGCCAATCGTCAATATCCGAATCATCTAAGATTGGGGGTTCTCCCGGTAGCTGTGTCCATCTCTATATTTAATATTAATTAAACATTAAATTATATACAAAGCTAATTATCAAAGGATAACAGGGAAAGATGGAAAGGCAATGATAGCATGGCACTGATTGCCCCAACTTGACAGAATTTACTGGTTTACCATGTACTATAACCTGAAGAGTGAGGCTACGGTACTAGGTATAGCGCAGATTGGTCCGTACTATGGACCTTTCAAAGTTCAAACAGTTGGTCCAAACTGCACAAATGATCTTCGTATGAAAATGTACTTGTAGATCAAATTTAACATTTTTTAGAGTTCTTTTACTATTTTTTTTTAAAATAGGTAGAATATCACTTGATCTAAAGATTCTAGACCATTCAAAAGTAGTGATTTTCTACCTATCTAAAAAAGATATAAAATTTACTCTGTTAGTACATTTTCAAATGGAGATCATGTTGAATGGATCGGATTGACTGTTTAGACTTTGAAAATAAAGATATTGATCCATAGTACGGACCAATATGTGCTATGCATAGTACCATAGCCTCACTCAGAACCTGAATTTAACAGACTTGGTCCAATTAACCATGAATTTTCCATGTAACTTCAACTGCTCTCTTTTTAACCTAAATCAGCCTCAGTTTAGCTTCAAGTTAAAACTGTGCAGCAAATAAACCAAGAAAAATAGAAAAAATAAAAGTATTCTTTTTCAAGAGGAGATCATACAGTTCTAATGTAGAGGTAGCCGGAAAAGCGAGCTGATCTCAATACTTCATCAACATTCTCAAGCCTGCAATAAGTGCACTTATCAGTACAAGTAAAATACAACGAAACTAACAGATTGCTACTGTATTTGCATAAAAGAGACTCCAGTTGTAATTAACGGACCCCTGATAACACTATATCAGCCAGTAGGAGTGGTTTGTCAATGTTAAAAACTGAGCAAAAATATTTTCCAAATCACAAGAAAAAAAAAGTTAGATTCTGATTTTTAGTTTTAGAAATATTAGATATGACAGTATAAAATAAGCTAAACAAAAATACAATAAAATATAAATATCTATCGAAAAAGCTGTATAGCAATATAAAAACACAAAAAAATATTTACCTAGAAAGCTAATGTACTCAATTAAACTGAATAGGAAAACATAATAAAAGCAAATTACCAAGGTAAAATCAAAGAAAACAAATATAAACTTGGTCAATCTTACTGAGCTTTAAGATGAGTTTCTCTCTCTTCAGCATCCGCAATTTCAGATCGAAGTGTTTCCACCTCTGCTTTTGTTAAGATGACCTGACAAAAGGCAAACAAGTAGTTTACAGTTCAAGTACAATGCCCTGGATCCCACCTCCAAAGTAATGGGTGCTCAAAATATGCTCACTGAGATATGGTGCAAGCAGAGGCGAATCTTAAGGCAGTGTAGGGGGTGCTTAGCGACCCCCATTATTTTAAAAAAATTTCATTATGTGTACAGAAATTTAATTAAAATTTCGTCTTTTTAACAAATTTATATAGTTTGGTCCCCTTATAAAATGTCAAATGTGTGCTTGTAGTCTAGTGGTGTTAGAATTCCACTTTTTGGTTATGAAGACTTGAGTTCAAATCCCAGTGACAACACATTTGTATATACACATATTATGTATTTTACATTTCAGCCCCCCAATCTAAATTTTCTAACTTCGCCCCTTGGGTGCGAGTATAGAAACTTAAAGTCCAAAAAAAAGAGGTTCTGAAGAGCTGTGAATCTCAGATAAACTAATTCTCAGCACTAGTCTTCTGTTAGATTAACCTTATTAAATAATATTTTACAAACAACATACAGGATTTTTATACCATTTGCAAATACCAGCAGACATTTCTCGAAAAACCAAGGTCGTGTCAAGAAAAAAAGTGACTGAATGAACAGTCCCAATCCTTTTACACTGACCTAACCAAATCACTTAAATACTATTCATATAAATCATAGAACTCACATCAAAATATGATCCATTATGCATTTGAATATCCTAAATGCTCAGAACTCTTTGCCAAATTTTCCCCAAACATGTTGGATATCAAGTGGAGATATTGAAAAATGTTTATGATGGATGACAAATACATTTTGAATTTAAAAAAATTGCTAATATTAACCTTGTCGTCTTCATCAGAACTATTAGGCCACCGAAATCGAGACAAGTTAAGAAGATTAAGAATAGATGCTGCCCCCATTACACTCCTTAAAGATACTGTATTGCTATGTCTGCAATATACACAAATTACACATGTAATTTAAATTTAATAGTATGGAAATGGTGATATATTCTTAAATGAGGAGGGTTCAAATGCCTCCATTTTTTGTGCTTCCATTGTGCCTCCATTTTTAAGAGCTTTAATAGCTCAAAAATCTAAAACTTAAAAGTCAAAATAAAACCATTGGATATGATCTATGTTATTTTTTCTATGTTCTCATAAAAAACTATCACATTTCAATTTTGTTTATATGTGAATCAATAAGTTGAAAAATCAATGTCTCTAAATTATCCACATTAGTACATTTGTTATAAGCTCTTGATGACGATCAAAATAAAGTTGGAATGTCATAATTTTTTACACGTGCATAGATAAAATGATGTAGATCATATCCAACGGTTTTATTTTGACTTTTAAGTTTAAAATTTTGAGTTATTAAAGTTTTTAAAAATGGAGGCATGATGGAGGCATTTGAACCCTCCTCTAAATAAATATATATCAAGTTCATTCTTCTTAGACTTTCGTTCATTAAATTGTACTGAAAATTCCCTACCGTACATTCCCTAATAGTACTGGTACATAGTAAATGGGACATGATGGTGCTATTGTCTATTTGCTGTTATGTTTGTGCCAGTAAAAACCTAAAAAGTAATGGGTACATGATGGCACCATTGACTATTTCCAAATACATTTTTGCCAGGAAAAGCAATTTTGAAAAGGATTTATAACCTGAATTTAGTATCTGTTCTCGAGTTTCCATCAGAAATGGAGTTATCCGAAGAATCTATATATGACTGGAAGTGCTCCGGGAAAACCTCTACCTTTCCATGTACACCATCCATTGAAATTATTTTTTCCTATTAGTAACAAATATACAATATCAATTCTAGTAACCTAGGGTAAAAATTACTTAACAAGTACAAAGCTATTTTGCCAAGAACAACTAACATGATTTTTACCTGTATGTAGATTATGCATTTGGTCTGTATTTTCTGTGATTAAGCCAAATAGTTAGATTCTTTTTTAGGCTATTTGCAATTAAAGCCCCAAAATATATCATAGATGCAATTTAACACTAATCATTTTAGACATTGGCAAAGAAACAGCTAAACAGTACAATTAAGGTCAAGCTGAACAAGACATAACTACAACTAACTTTTCACCTTAAATCAATCAATTTGTTTTGGCACCTCAGAGTTTAAGATGAAATATATGGGGCTATTTGTAAAAAAAAAAAAATCCTTTCATTTTCCGGTTTTTAACATATTAAAAGTCAAGTCAATACTGGTATGATAAGTTAATATACGGAAGTGTAAACTTTATCCTATTGCTAGCCTCAATAGTGAACTTGTGATAGTGTACCAGTTATCAGAACAATAGATTTTGACAAAATAAGTATTTTTTTTTCTTTGAAACCAATACTGTACTAACTAAGAGCAAATTTTCAAACTTAAAACCAATACTGTACTGACTAAGAGCAAATTTTCAAACTTACAGTGCATGATAGACATCACTGAATCCTTCAAATCAGCAGATCTCAATTCTGAATGAGGAAGAAAGGGATAAAAAGTTAGCCAACAATTACGAATTTAGACAACAAAATAATTTCAAATGCAGAGTCTGTTACTTCCAATCTATAAATAAATGGTTAAACTAGTCAGAATACTTTCTCATATTTAAGTTTTACTATTAGGTGTTAACGTGAGTAATTGGAAACAAAACCATGACCAAATTCAAACAGAAACAAAGAATCACAATTTAAGACCTGAACAATTTTCTAATTTCAATACAACTAGATGTTAATTCAATTCTGATACAGCTGGAGATTGCAAAAATGGTAAGTATTCAACTCAGCCGTAAGGCCCGTACTGAAATAAAGAATAATTTCACAACTACATAATTTACGTGATTAACTATAATTAAACTATATTGATTAATTATTTTTTAAAACAACAACTTCATCTATTATTTAACACAATTTACTGGAGAAACAGTCTGATGAAAGCTATACTAAAATGAAGCAAACATTCAAGCTGAAATAGGAAAGAATTATGATAAAAGCGAAAGAGAAGTTACCTACGAGATAACTCCGTAGTGGATCCGATCAAACTATGAGGTGGAGATATCTATCAACTCAAAAAATTTCAACAAGTTGCGTTGAGGATTGGTGATAAAACTGTTCGCTTTCTCCAAATTGTTTTTACTTTTTCGTTTCTTTTCTTTTCTTATTCAAGTCGAAGAAGAACTGGAGAAATATGGGAAATGGAACCCGCTAATAGGCCATTTACGTGGCGAATCATATCACCTAAAGTACCCTAAATTTTGCAGTTTGTAATCGTACCATGATCTGTTCTTCCCACGAATTCTTCGTGTATTATACCTCGGCCGGATTGGCTCAGATTTTGATCGTACGGTCCAAATAGAAACACAAAAATTTTAGCTCCTTCAGAGAAATCGGACCGCTACTTGGCCATTTAGGTTGTTGGCTTATCTGTCGGCTTAGCTGAAGGGAAAAGTTTAAAGACAAATTTACCCTTCCAGATCGTCTAATTATATTTACCTGCCCCCGTTTCTTTTCTTTTTTCCAAGTATATTCTTCCTTGGGTAAATCGAGTTTTTTTTTTTTTAAATTCTGTTAGGAAACCTTTTTTTTTTCATGAAAAGTTAACGGAAGTTGCGAAGTCGTAAGAGTGAACTCAAATTTGTTAGGAAACTTATACGGTTTAATTGCTTGTTATAAGAGAGGACCTCTGACAAGAAAACGATATGAAAATAAAGGGAAAATGAAGAATTTAATTACTAAATTAACAATTATTCTTAATAGCACATACCAATCATAGAAAGTTAGAAACAAGGTTTTTGTATATTATCCGGATTATAATTGAATTATTTTCTTTTCAGTATCCATTAGAAATATATCAGAAATATTTTTAAATTTTTAAATTTTATATACAACAGTATATTTATTTCACATTATTCATAAAATTTACAGAGTTTTTTTTTTATTTTGCAAAAATAATATTATTATAATTTATTTATTTTATGTTATAAATAAAAATTATTTCTGAATTATGCCCATATTATATATAAATAAATTGAAGGCCTCACTCAATTATTTTGATCTGGGAATACCTGCACGGCTGAACAATATGATTAAAGTATCTCAAAATATTTTTTTCTGGATTAAAATTGGCATCAATAAATAGAAGAATTTAAGGTGCTCAAGTTAACAAAACAATAGTAAGATTTTGCAATTTTATGCAACTTAAGTGAAATTTAAAGCTAAACAAACTATTTATGAATTATATTCTTATTCTATTCGAATTATGAATATTAAATATAATCAAATTATTGTTGAATCTAAGATTTATCACTATGAGATTGACATTAAGACTGCACAGTAAATTACATGGTTAATGCAAAATATAAAATATGATAATGAGTTAATTAAAAAAATTGGAAATGATAATCACACTCAATCACCTCCAAAATAGAACAAACTACAAAAAGATCATTATCCCAAATAACTATAAAGAATTATGTTGATTATGACGTAAGAGATCGGATGAAGTACGAATCGAATATATATTGTTTTAGATCTGACTTGACTTGTTATCATAAAAAAAAAAGGAAATTTTATGTATACCCCTAAAAAATCTCAAAATTACGTATTCTCCCATCTAAAATTCACAATATCATATTTATCCTTCTAAATTTCAAAAACTCAAAAACTCATAAATTTATCTAATTTATTGACTATTTTTATTAGAACTCACTTTAAATTTACAAAGTACCCATTTTATCCTATATTTAAACAAAAATATGTAGTGCGCATAAAAAAATTATTATGTCTTCTAACTGCTTGACGAGCTACAATAAGCAAACATATAAGAGACTTAAAATATTGTTTTGCATTTTGTAACAATGGTTTAGCACATGATTGTGTGAGCTCCAGTAGGTAAACATATAAGGAACTTAAAAGCATTGTTTCGCCCTCAGTTGGCTTAGCACTCTTTCACTTGCAACATTGGTTAATTTTTTTTATACAATTGAGAATATTTGGTCATCATGAGTATGGTGTTCAAACAGTTCAGTTTGTTTGTTTTTCAACCGAACCGAAAAAATCAATTTAAATGGATCTGTTCGGTTGAATTTATGAATTATTTTGGTTTAGATGAATCAGTTCGGTTTAGACTTTTCAAAACCGACTAAACTGAACCGACCGAATTTTAATGGTTCAAGTATTGGTTTCTATTTTGTTTGGTTCAATCATCGCTTCCTTAATTTTATTTTGGATTGAATATTTTAGAACATCTACATATTTTGTATGGAATTGAACAATTCGAGTATGAAGTTGTATACCTTTCGTTAGTAATGGTACCAATAGGTTTACTTCAGTTTAAACCGAACAAACTGAAATTTACTACAGTTAGTTCAGTTCGGTTCTTAATCGGTTGATAGATATAATCAGTTCAGTTCAGTTCTATTTTTTAAAATAAAAAATTAATTTAACTATTTTACTTGAGTTTCAACCCCCCCCCATTCAAATTAGTTGTTCCTGAGGTCTCGTGCAACCAAATTATTTTTCAATTTTCGAAATTCAAATCGTCGATCTAAACCGTTAGATGTGTTCTCTATATTAAAATGTGCTTGGAGATCAAATTTTACATTTTTTGAATTTTTTTTACTATTTATTAAGCCACTTTGAAAATCGCTGATCCAACGGTGGCTTCTAATTTTATTGTTTTGTTAAGCCACCGTTGGATCAGCGTTTTTCAAAGGGGCTTAATAAATAGTAAAAAAATTCCAAAAAATGTAAAATTTGGTCTCCAAGCACATTTTAATATAGAGAACACATCTAACGGTTTGGATCGACGATTTGGACTTCGAAAATTGAAAAACAACTCGGTTGCACGAGACCTCAGGAACAACTGATTTGATATTGGCCAACCCCTCTCTCTTTATATATATATATATATATATATATATATATATATATATATATATATATATATATATATATATATATATATATAAGCTGTCATAATTGGTATGTCGAAAAATTAAGGTATTATCCGAAAGGATAGACAAGTTTTAAATTATACGAAATTATATATGTAACATGTCTGAATAATAGAGAGCACATTTTGATATATAATACTAATTTGTAGTGATAAAATATGAATTTAATTAAAAATATATTGGAATTTCAGTATTTTTTATTAATTAAAGTCAATATGAAAAAATTAATTATTTTTGGATCTGTATTTTGTGAACAAATTCTGTATTAAGTTTTCTTTCATGTCTTCCATTAAATTTTGCTTATTATACTCAAAAGATCCTCTGTAGAGATTGGAGAGCTCAAAACAAGTGTGAGATTCAAAGAGGCCCTACCTATATTACTTCCTTTGATTTTATGCTAGGAATAGTATCAAATTCCTAGCAGTAAAATTTCTTATCAAATAATTATAATCATTTGAAAAAAATTAGTACGGATCATTCAAAAAAAAAAATTTGGGAAAATTGTGAAAATGCAACTTCAAAACCTTCAAATTGTGAAAAGGTCACTCCAAATTTTGAAATTGTCAAAATGCCACTTCAAACTTCATTAATTTATAAAAATGTCACTCAAAATAATTAATGACTAAAATACCCTCGCTCGTCCATCTCCGCCTCTTGCGACGAGCGAAGGAAATCATGCCCGGAAACTACTTTTTGCACTTCTTGCGACGGGCGAGGGTCGGATCGGCGGAGGGTGCGAGAGGAGGCGGCGAAGGAACGGAGGCAAAGATGGACGAGCGAGGGTATTTTAGTCATTAATTATTTGGAGTGACATTTTTACTAATTAATGAAGTTTGGAGTGGCATTTTGACAATTTCAAAGTTTAGAGTGGCATTTTCACAATTTGAAAGTTTTGGAGTGACATTTTCACAATTTTTCCAAAAAAAAAATTAGTGTACCAAAATATGGCTTATAAAATATATTGTTTATCCCATTATAAGGAAAAAAAAAAGGAACATTAATTGTCAAGTTCCTCCTTTCAAAAAAGAAACAAAAAGAAAAATAAATAGCAAAAAAAGGAGTAAAAAATGAAAAGACTGATTTATGGCGTTCAAGGGCAAGCCGTTCTGACAGTTGAAAGCAGAGAGCAGCTGAGGTATCAGAAACAGTTCCACTTGTAAGGGAACAATCCTTTCACATTTATGTTTTATATAAATTTTAGAGTAGGACGGATCCTCTGTAACGGTGGCAATGTGCAATATCTGTATTATTCTCCTGGTTTCAAAATGAAAAATTGGGTCTCATTTGCTCACTGACCATATATAACAGAATCCCTTACAAATAACTTTTATAGAACTTAATTAAACGAATATTTTATTCTCAAATTTATTAGTAAATTCAAAATATTAATATTTCTTAGCATCAACATTGTTAATCACTACATTACAAAAAAATATAGAGTTTCAAACATATATATGCTTCCACAAGAAGAATAATCCAATATTCTATTTGAAATAATTTTCCAAATAAACAAACAAAAATTCATTATGACCTACAGGTCAACAACTGTTTTTGTTCAAAGGACTTGGCTATCAATGCTTGCTTGGAACAGTGATAACAGCTAAGTGTCAAACACCTCTTTTATCTCAAGTCATTGTTCGTCGCTATATATATATATAATTATTCAGTTCCTTGCAACAGCGGCAGCTTGCTACTGGCACCGACACTAGTCTGATTATACTGGGCCTTTCTCAGATGCTTGGGGTGTTCAATCTGTTCGGTTTGTTCGGTTTTCAACTCAATCAAAATTTTTTGGTTTAAATGGTTCGGTTTTTCGGTTAAAATGAGTCGGTTCAGTTGAATTTTTAAATTATTTCGGTTTAAATGGATCGGTTCGGTTTAGACTTTTCAAAACCGACTAAACCGAACCGACCAAATTATATTGGTTTAAGCATGATTTATATTTTATTTGGTTCAATTATTGCTTCCTTTCTTTCATTTTAGTTTAAATATTTTAGAGCATCTACATATCTTGCATGAAATTGAACAATTTGTGAATGAACATGTGTAATTTTCGTTAATAATAGCACCAATAGGTTTACTTCGGTTTGTTCGGTTTGGTTCTTAATCGGTTTATAAGTTTAATCGGTTTGCGGTTCTATTTTTGAAAACCGAAAAAAAATTTGATTTAATTATTTTAGTTCGGTTTCGACCGAACCGACCGTTTGAACACCCCTACTTGGGCTCATCTCTGAGGAATACTTCACAAAAAAAAAGGAAATTTGAATATGATATGGATTCTCTAATGTTAGGGTAAAAATATTACCAGAGATGTTTTGCATGACTTCATGCATGCAGTAGATATATAAATACACTTTTTTCATTTAGACTTTATTGTTGCATGCATGAAGCCAAAACAAAGCTGTCAATATTTTAGCCTCTAATGTTATCTCGGTTCATAATTAATTTAAGTTTTCACAATAACAAAGTAATAGTACAAGAACAAGTCACTTGCCAATTGCCATTCACCATACATTAAGCTCTTAAAACTGTAATTGACTTCCTGCACTAGTCATTTTACAAACAAGCCCATCAAACAATGACTAATTAATTTGCACCATATTAACTAATTCTAAATGCAGCTAACACTCATCACATAATTATAATTTACAAGACATCAAAATTCTAACCAATTAAAGGGTGTACAAAAAAAAACATTCTCCCTCAAGTTTATAGTTGACAATAATCAACAAATCAAGGACCCACGTGACAGTGACTGCTGCTTCGCCTGTTCTAGCATCTGCACCACCTCCCGCATGGTCGGACGCTCGATACTTTGCTCTTGCACACAGAGCATGCTAACAAAAAACACATGCATTGCCTCCTCTATAGGTGCGTTGACAAGCCTCGGGTCGATGATCTTCACCACTGATTCCTTGCAACAGTTTGTGCTGAGCCTGGCCCATTGGACCAAGTCTAGGCCTTCCTCACCGAAATCTCCTACGGGTTTACGACCCGTTACCAACTCCAGAAGAACTACTCCAAAGCTGTATACATCGCTCTTTTCATCCACCTTTAGAGTGTATGCATATTCTGTTAAAGAAAGAAATACACTTTGTTATGGTAATAGATAAAGGTGGAATATTTGTAAAGAAATTGCTTTGCTAGCTTTATCTTTTTTTTTCTCTCTTTTTCTAAAATGTATAGTACTTCAAATAGCTAGGGTCACCCTTTTGGTAAAATGTGAAGTCTGAAAAAAGGAGACTGATTTATGAAATGACATGCTCTTACAAGTGAGATGATACTTTTAATGTGAGCATAGAAAGGAACAAAAAAATTAAGTTAATCTTTTTTTTTCAAAAAAAGGACCTTTGTTAAAAGTTGTCTCATTTAAACTCTCTCTTAGATTCCTTCAAAAGAAACAGGTGAAGTTACAGGAAAATTTCAAATTCCATGACCTACACAAACACACACACACACACACTCTTTTAACTTTGCAAAAACGAAAATGTGGACCAAACAATGTCTCTTGTATTGGTGGAATCTTAAAATCTCTTGTATATATGCAATTGTGCATAGTTTAATTTCTATTTTTAATTAGGCATATGTGTATATATAAAATTTCTTACATAGGATAAATAACCTTGCCCAAGCAAGTTACAATGTATATAATTATACAAGACGTAAACTTGACAGAGCATAGATCCCAAGCAAAATGTGTACCCTGTTGCCAACTTTGTCAGAATCAGAGAATTGTTATTGACAGAATGATGGTGTATATATTTTGGGTCAAAAAGAGGTCTTAGACTGTACATGAGACCAAACTGAGCATGTTCAAGGCAAATAGGCGCTCCAAAAAGAAAAAGAGACTATAATAAGATGAAAAAGAGGAATTAAAACTAACTAAAAGTACACCGTAAGGTGTGTGCAAAAGCAAAAGAAGAGGAGACTGGATACTCTGAGACGGATTACATGGATTAACTGTGTGGCGAATCATAAACATGTGTTAGAGGAGACATATTATATGGTTGTAGTGGGCCCACCTCCAAAATTATTTCTATAAATGAAATACCTTGTAAATTGTAATCCATCCAGAGCCCTATATATTGTTTTAATATTATTTTTATAAATAAAAAATACTGTTAAAATGGGGCACAAATCTGACAACTAGAATTCTGATAGACAAAAGAAAGACGAGAATGGTGCATGCTCTCTCTTTGATTGAGGGGTCATGGGCCAGTACCTGATAAACCAAAATTAAGAATTTTCCCTGTTGAACAAAAAAAGAACAAATAAAAATAGAAAGCCCTCTTTTTCTTTTTGGTGTCATGGGAAGGAAACAGATTCTGATAAAGCATGGCATAGGGACCCCAGTTGGTACTGTTTCCTGCTCAGTATATCCCCTCTCTATGCACATTAAAAGAATCAACATGAGGGAGATCTCTCAGTATCCACAAGACATTGGTCTAAGTGAAATATTACTATCATGTCAGTCACACCCCTTCTAATGATACCTTAATTTACTATAATCAAATTCTATTCTGTTCTTTTCTCTCCAGTTTTAATAAATGGAGGTCTCCATTATTCAATGATCAAGTTGTCACTTTAAAATAAAACTAGCCGTTCTAACTTCAGATTTCTTATATTGAAAACAAAATATTTAGTAATAGATATAAGAAAATTTTCAAGAAGAAATATTAGATGGGAATTTATTTTGCTTCTGACCTGGAGCAATGTAGCCATAAGACCCGGCAATGGCAGACATGCACTCCGAAGCACCGGTATCTCTCAAGTACTTAGCGAGTCCGAAATCTGCAACATGTGCTTCAAAATCCGAGTCGAGCAAAATATTATTCGACTTCACGTCTCTGTGCAGTATCGGAGGCGTACAATCATGATGCAGATAGCACAACCCCTTTGCCGCTTCAATTGCAATCCTTAGACGCATCGGCCAGTTTAGATAGCCACCTCGTTTACCATGGAGAACCTCGCCTAGGCTACCGTTCATCATGTATTCATATACAAGTAGGTTCGTCTCTTTGTTAGAACAGAAGGCTAGCAGGCGAACGATGTTGCGGTGTCGTATCTTTCCTAGGGTTTGTATCTCGGCAGATAGGCCGTTGTCATGCGCAGAACCTTTACCTATATATAATCACAAATTTAGTTCAATTAAAATGTTAATTTGTTTTGGATTTTAACTGTCATGAAATTAACTAGTAGAATGTTTAGGTGTATTAATTACCTATGGCAAGCAATCGTTTCACTGCCACGAGGTCCCCGTTTGGCATTGTTCCACGGTAGACTACACCGGCGCCGCCACGACCAATCACGTAATTCTCCTTCAAGCACTCTACGATGTCATTGCACCCGAAATCAAGTTTCTGAAATGCAGTAAGCTGCCACACGTTGGATTGTCGTTTTAGCATCATAGACCGGGTTTTAAATACTGCGGTTACGGCAAATATAATGGAGCAAAACAAGAGCCCGATTGCAAAGAAAAGCTTCACTTTGCCCGGCCACAGAGACGGTTTCGCCCCTATGCCGACTTGACCACCTTGAGATAGAAACGGGTTTGTAAGATTGCACGGGTTGATACCCGGCACACAAAGCTCGGGATTTGAAACAAATGATGAGGAGTTTAAATATACAAACTGCCCGACTTGTGGGATCCATCCCGATAAATTGTTGTGTGAGAAATCAGCTGATGTTAGACTCTTCACAAATCCAATCTCCTTTGGAATGCCTCCATTCAAGTTATTCCAAGAGACGTTTAGGTAGTTAAGTATCTTAATTTGGGCAATTCGGGCAGGGATAGGACCCGTTAGCCCGTTTCGACTCACATCTATGTATGTTAATGATGAACAATCACCTATTTCTTCGGGAATGTTTCCGGTTAAATTGTTTTGGCTAATGTCAACTTTTAAAACATGCTTGAGATACCCCAACTGGTATGGGATTTGGCCGGTAAGTTGGTTTCCACTGACAAGTAAAATCTGTAACGCAGAGAAATTACCAATTGATATTGGTAGTGATCCCGAAAGGCGGTTATTTGACAGGTTGAGCTGACCCAACCGTGCTGGCTTGTTAAATAAATCTTCCTCTAAACTCCCATTGAAATAATTGTTTTGCAACTCTATTAAGGTCAACTCTGGCAAGTAAAGAAACCCTTTCGGTATTGACCCGGTGAGGTAATTCTGCCCGATCCGGACCCGGAACAGATTCAAGCACTTTCCAAGGTCATCAGGGAGAGGCCCAAAAAGGAAATTGTTAAGCAAAATTAAAATTTCTAATTTCCTTCCATAGCACAAGTAGTTAGGAATCAAACCTGTAAGCTTGTTGGTTGATAGGTCAAGTTCACGCAACCGCCCGTTAAGGCCGAGTTTGCTGGGTATGGTACCCGTAAAGTTGTTCTGCCACAATTTTAGTACTGACAAATTCGGCAAGTCGGCTATATACCCTGGTATTTGCCCGTGAAGTCGGTTTATGAACATTTGCAGTAACTCAAGTTGCTGCAACTGTGACAATTCATCTGGTATTTCCCCAGCAAGCCCATTATTAGACAAATCAAGAAACCTTAGCCTGGTTAAATTACCTAACTGCTTTGGTATCTCACCAGTGAGCTGGTTAGTTTGCAAGTAGAGTGTGTTAAGGTTCTTGAGGTTTGCCCAATTCGGGTGGAATCTGACCCGATAACCCGCAACTCGATAAGTCTAAATGAAACAAGTTCACCAACTTACCGATTTCAGCTGGTATACCTCCAATGAACTGATTGTAATAGCCCAAAAACAATTGCTCAAGGGTTGTAATGTTACCGATCTCCGCTGGCACCCGACCTGATAAATCATTACCAGCAAGAGAGAGAAATTTCATAGACTGAAACGAACCATACAGCTTTGGTATCTCCCCTGAGAAGTAGTTACCGCCTAGGTCTAAATGCCGGAGGCTAGGAATCGAAACAAAACCTAAAGGTAAGATGCCAAAGAAATTATTGTTGTAAGCATCGAAAACTTCGAGTTGTGACGAGGAAGAGAAGTTGAAGGAGGATAATGAGCAGTTTATCTGGTTATTTGATATGTTGAGATATCTAAGTGATGTAAGAGAGGTTACAGCCGATATTGAACCGGTGAGGTTTGAATTCGAGATGTCAAGTTTTACAACTTGTTCGTTTGTCGGGTTGCAATGCACCCCTGGCCATGAACAAAGCAAGGTATGGTTTGAGAGATTCCATGATTGGAAAAGACCAGGGCTTGGAGTAGATAGAGAATTCTTTAGAGATACCAGAATGGAGGCTTGTTTTCTCTTGGAGACGAGGGGGTTGTTAATGGAGAGAGAGGTATACGTAGGAGAGAGAAAGAGGAGGCAGAGGATCAGAAAGAGGAGAGAAGAAGCCATGGAGATAGATTGCATGTGAAAGTGTTGTAGGGGATGTATGGCATGGTGAGATATATGATATATCATTTATTTTCTCTTCTTTTGTGAGGAAAAGATAAAGGGTAAAGTGATGATAACTACTGATGATGAGTGCTAGCTTATAAAGTGGGGGGTGATGACTATACTCAATACTGAGATGAAGCAGCAGCAGCAGCAGCAGCTGAGCGTTGTCTGTACATTGCATGAAAATGCATCCAAGCTTTAGCTGATGCATGCTCATGATTCATGAATTGTTGGATATTATTTCGCTGATTAATACAAGAAAAAGTATCACAGAATAACTTAATTTATTTTCATGTGATGAGGGAACAAATCAAGGGACCGTTGCTTTCATGTGATGAGGGAACAAATTAATTTTGTTTTTTTTAGGTTTCATTCAAAAATATCTATTAAAAAGTTAATTTTTAAAACGATCATACCAAATTTATAGCAATTTTATTTAAAAAAATTTAAGCATATTTTTTTAAAATTTGGAAGACGCCTATAATTAATGTTAAACAACGTAACATTATTAGCTAGCTATTATATTATTTTATATAAGAACTACGTTACACCTTCGATACATCATGCATCAAACAAAACAATTTTAAATTTGAGAAAGAAATATGATACAAGATCTATCCGATAGTTCCTCCAGTGCTGTTTTTTAAATTAGAAAGGACAGTCGCACCAAATCTATCCTATATTATTTTTTAAACACAAATAATCCGTCCAGTGCGGTCATGTGATTGGTACTGTGGAAAGCATGGAGAGAGACATGCATATGCATGCTTGTAGAAATGAAATGTATATATAACATATATATATATGCATATCCATATTTGATATTTGCAAAGAAACAAAGAAACATCTTTTCGACCAGTAAGTTGACACATTTGCTACAGAGATATGATAGTGCTCGCGTGAAGATGGTGCTTCTATAGTTGTATAGTGCCTTTGTCAGCACCCCAGTTTCACTGTACAAGTACACATTTGGAAACATATTCTCTTCTCCCCTGTCCTGTAGCGGTCTCCATCGTAAACAGAATGTTTAATAGGATTTTATTCCAGAATATATAATACTCATAATTTAAATGTAATCTCTATTTTTTTAATAGGATATCTATGTATATATCATCCCGTTTGATACAAATCTCGGATAGTGGGAAAATTATATTCTTATTCGTTTTTATTTTTTGAATTTGAATACGGATACGGATATTAGAAATATACAAAAAAGATTGGATATTAAACCGATACACACACACACACACATAGAGAGAGAGAGAGAGAGCAAGGTTACCGTGCATTGCGAATTAAAGTAAGTGTTTTAATTCGTACTCATATCGCTATTTTCAAAGTTCAAATAGCCGATCCGAACTGTTCAACATGTTCTCCATATTGAAATGTGCTTGGAGACCACATTTTACATTTTTTAGATTTTTTTTACTATTTATTAAGCCACTTTGAAAATTGCTAATCCGATGATCCAGATATTTTTCTACTCTTCCTTTTATGTAATTATATTTTCATATCAATAAAAATGGGCTCTGCCTTTTAAAAAAAACATGTTCAATGCAAAACGGATTCGCACTATTCAATCCGTGTTGTACATCATCATAGATTCAATGTTATTGATTAAAACTGAGCTGAACCGAACCAGTAGAAAATCGGATCCGAATAGATTTCCGGTTTGGTTCATTTAGAAAAATCTTTTTTTATTCAACCGTTCAAAACCGAACTATTTGACCGGTTTTCATTAAAAAAAAACCGGTAACTCGTATAGACAAAATACCTGGTCTTTCACTTTCCAAAATAAATACTAACACCAATTTTGTTTTGATGTTGATTTTTTTATATGAAGCTTTTATACTTGCTGTTTTCATTTCTTACTGTACATAGTTAAATATTGCATTAAATCTGTGAACAATTATATTGTTCTTGCTAATATATATGTTTTATAATTGTTTTAAAAAAATCAGCAGTTGAATCAATTGACTCACTAATTTGACCAGTATTGTTTACTCGACACTTTGTCGGATCGATATCCGGTCCTGTTCTAATGGCATTGTATGGATTACTTAATTAATTTGACGCCCCAACAATTGTATAAAAAAAGTTGTAATAATAAACGAGAAGAGTTTCAATGTCAGAAAATATCACAACCTCATTCTTTTATTTATATTTCAAAATATAATTAGATCCAAATATGGAATCCAAATCATTGATATTGTTCATTTTCACCAGAGATGTATTAATTCGTGTAAAGTTTTTCTATTTTAAGAGTTTATTTTATACTATATCAAGTGGTCAGATAAATTTAGTTAAATATAATAATTATGAATTCACTTTTTGACACATTGATCTATGAGTGAGCCTATGCTACTATGGATATTACGATTTAGTTCGTAATATAGATTAATATTTTTGTTTTTAAAGTTCTAACGGTCGATCCGAACCGTTCAAAATGATTTTCATATGAATATGTACTTGCAAACCAAATTTTATATTTTTTAGAATTTTTTTGCTATTTTTTAAGATAGGTAGAAAATCACTGTTTTTGGATGGTACATAATTTTCAAATCAAGTGATTTTCTATCTATCTTGAAAAATAGTTAAAAAAATTCTAAAAAATATAAAATTCGATCCGCAAGTAGATATCCGTAAGGGAATCATGTTGAACAGTTCAGATCGACTATTAAGATTTTAAAAACAGAAATATTGACTCGTATTACGGATCAACACATGACATGCATGGTACCATAGAATCACTCTTGATCTATTATAAAATAAATTTTAAAAATAATAAATTTAACATCAATATACCTCATAAAAATAGACAAGATCGATCGACATTTTTAATTAATATTTGAATTTCAAATATTAAAATAAAATAAATATAAAGTAAAATTATGTCACTATGTGGCGCAAAAAACTTGAACCGACTTTGCTCCTTTTCTTGAGAAAAGGAGACCCTCATTTTCTCAAATTTGGATCGTTCAAAATCTATCGTACGGTCTCGATTACTTTTTATTTCCAAATTAATTCAATCTATTAAAATGATTCATATTAATTGAAACCATACGATGAATTTTGAACGACCTGGATGGAAGAAAAAGAGGGTGCTCCTTTTCTCAAGAAAAAGGGCAGATTTTGATCCCAAAAAACTTATCATTAGAATCTTTTTACATTGAGGTGCTACACACTAACGTACCCGGTACAAGTAGGGGTGTCAATGTGTAAGATGAGAGTCAAAATTACTTTTTCCGTATCCTATATTTATATGGTACAAGCTGTCGGATGACGAAACGAAAGCGAGTAAATAACGAATAATGTTATTGTAATAAAAAAAATATTTACTAAATAATACATTAAAATATATTCATTTCAAAAATATATATACTTGTTTTAAATGTTTAAATTTTATTGAAATTTGCTGAAATTTATTTACATATTTTAATAGTTAATTAAGCTTAACACAATTATCAAGAATAGTTGGAGAATCAATATTCATTGCTCATTAATATATATATAAAAAAATTATAATTACCTGATCAGGTAACGGTTACGTAATAAACTTTACCCGAACCTTTATTTGTTTAGATAACAAAAAAAAAAAATCTTTACCTGTATCTGATAAATTTACGAAAAAGAATTTTATCCGTACCCGTCTTATCGAATACGGTAATACTCGGATAAACGGATAAAATGATGCCATTGACAACACGTGGTCGGCTAAACGGAATTTTTTTTATGCAGGCTCATTTCATAATTATTTTATTATCTTTTTTTTAATCTAATCAGGCCCATGATTACAACTGTCGCTCTAGCTAGCATGCTGCTTCAGCCACTTATGTGTTGGTTTCAAGTTTTCAACTGCTAGTTTGTACAAAAATTATCAACGGTTAGATCTTTTTTCTTATTCAAATATTAACTCCCACCATATGAGTTGTAGAGTTGCTAACGAGCTGAGTTAGTTCGAGTTATAGATAACTTGAATTTAACTCGAAAGATAGTGATTCGAGTTGACTCGAGTTGAGAATATTGAGCCGAGCTGGCTCACTAGCTAACTCGAGTTGGCTCGTGACTCGTGAGTCAACTTGTTTAAGGTGTTGAAATGTTGAACACTTGAACTGATGACGGTTGTTATGTAATAATATGAGAAGTAAGTATTGAATTAACAAATAATTCACAACGATTTAACGTACAAACTAACAAATTTAACAAAAAAAATCCACAACAATTTAACAAAAAATCAAATGAAACAAGTTCACGAGTTATAACGAGCGAGTTGAGCCCAACTCGAACTCAACTCACAAGTTAAACAAGTTACTCAACTCGAGTCATACTAACTCAAATTTTAAATGAATGAGTTGTTAGCAAGTTCGTTACTGAGTTGAGTTCTAGTGGCTCGCGAGCCGCGAGCTTTTTGTACAACCCTAATGAGTTGTACAAAATGTACGGCTCAGATCACTTTAAAACTAAACTTATCAATTCTCACTATGTTTGTGTCAAAATTTTCTAATGTTGAATTGTTAATTGTCTTGTCTGAAGGTTTAGTAACAAAATTCCAAAAACAAAATAGCAAAAAATGCTTTTGATCTCAGGGTGCAAAAAAAAAATTTCTAAAAACAAAATATATAAAATATCTCTGGTCTGAAAATGGCTCCTGCATGCAATGAAAGTATTCAAAAAAGCACAAAAATATCAAAGATTGTTATTGTTAATTGTTTTTTTAAGGTTAATTAATGAGAAAATGTCTCACCAACTTTTTGTATTAAGAAAATATATAATTAGTTATTTACAACCTCAACTATCATAAAATTAAAATTTCCTAATACTGATACTTATACCTCAAATTATTTACAAACTCTATCATGTTACCAGAGTAGAAATTAAAATTTGAAATTTTCATCATACCCTCTCTATAGATTGAATCTCCTGCTCTGTATTTTCTTATATGTTTATCTCACCAGTAGCAGTACATATATATTTAGAGTTACCTATGAATGTTCGTCTATTCCTCTCGAATCAAAGGTGCAATATACCAGCAGCACAAACAGTACCAATTCTGGTTGGCAGTTTGTTCTCCGGATGTACATAAACTCAAAGTTGTTTGCAAACTAAAATATGACTGGTACAACAAATACCAGGATAATACACATATCTTCAAAACAAAAGTGAAATCACAATCAAATTACCTTCATAAGCAAATATAAAAGCAGATCGATCATACAACTCTTTGTTAAGGAGTTTTAGTTTTGCGTTAGTATAAACTGAAAATATCAATAATGCAACACTGACATCACCTTGTATTTAATATTAAAAATTTTACTTTTTTATTAATAGTTGATTTACTCTGATATCTAATTTAAAAATTGTAGATAATATATCAATTATAGATAACAATATAACATGAACAGTTTATTTTTTACACACATTTAATTTAACAATTAAAAGATATAACTAGTATTATTTTCATACACAATTGATTTTTATTCATGACTTAAGAGTGTACATTGATTCTAAGATACACACCAAAATTATGAGAAAGAATCTAAAAATTAAAAAAAATTGTATGAATAAACTAAACCTACGGCTCAGATCAGTTCAAAGCTATTCATTGAGATCCATACAATTTGAGAGCGCCGAAGCTCTTAAACTTCTCATTTCTCAGTTCTCAGTTGCGTAAAAAAATTTCTACTGTGGAATTGTAAATTGTCTTGTCTGAAGGTTTAGTAACAAAAATCCAAAAACAAAATAGCAAACAATGTTTCTGGTCTCAGGGTGCAATTAAGAAAATTCCAAAAACAAAATATCAAAAATATTTGGTGGTCATCAAATTGCTCCTGCTCTGATAGTGTAGCAAGAAAAGCACAAAACAAAATAGACAAGCAAAATTTGGCATATATGGTAGCAATCAACTGGAAGTAGAAACAGCATGCATGAGGATGAGGTTAACACAAGAGGGAACAAATTAAGCACTTGTCAGATGCCCCATATTTCTCAATTCTCATGCATGTGTTGGTAGCATGTACCTAGAACAGTATTCAGTCAAAAGAGAGATGCTCTCTGTACCACCTGTGCATACACAAAGAGCTCCAGAGATCAGAGGTGGTGGGGTTTCTCCTAGTCTTCTAGTCTTCTAGAGAGAATCCATCATTATTAGTTATTTGACATCATACATATATACTTTATTTTTTTCATCACGTCACAAATGTATACATGGTTAAAATTGAACCATAAATATACAAATTGAAAATTGAAAAAAATTGAGAAGTGTTATTTGGTCCAATAAAGAAAGCAATGTCTTCCATATAAGAAATTATACGTTCGAAATCCGAATGAACAATCATTTGTGAATATCACATATAGTTTGATGGCTTGACTTCCGATCTTTACTAAAAAAAAATTAAATATTCAAACATTTGACATTTAGCTAAATTGATTGCTAATTTTGCTACAATTTTACTTTAGATCGTGTTTTAGAACGGAGCGCATAAAACAAGCAAATGAAGAAGGTGGAGGACAACGTAAAGAAGCCACATCTTTTACACTTTAATTTCGAGGCAAGAATTAATGAGAAAAATTGCTCGAGTTATACAGCAATTTCACCTCCGCTTTCTTTTCCTTCTCCGCTCCTCTTCTGATTTTGTCGCTCTGAAACAAATAACAAAGTATGGTCAAGATCGGTATCCACCAGGGCCAACCCTAGTGCAGGGCACCCAGGGCGACCGCCCTGGGCCTAAAGATTCAAGAGGCTCCAAAAAAAATTAGTTTGTATATATAATATGTATATATTGAAAATAAATAAAAATAAATAAATAAATAAAATATGCTTCCACAAGAACTTTAACTATGCTTATAAGTCATTTTTTATATTTTAAAAGTCCAAATAGTCGATCCAAACCGTTTCACGTGATATCCATATTAAAACTATTTGGAGATCAAATTTTACATTTTTTTTTAAAAAATAACTATTTTTTATTGTAGGTAGAAAATCATTGTTTTTTATAGTCCAAAATCTTCAAAATCAATGGATTTTCTACCTATAAGAGAAATAGTAAAAAAAAATTCCAAAAAGTGTAAAATTTGGTCTCCAAGCACGTTTTAATATGGATATCATGTTGAACGATTCAGATCAACTGTTTGAATTTTGAAATTGCAAAAATGACTTATAAATATATGTAAGTATATGGTGTTGAAATACTTAAAAACATATTAGTCGGTCTCATAAAAAAATACATATATAAAGAGTTCAAACATTTTTCCCATCCTATACCTTAAATTCTTCAAAACCGGCCCTAGTCTCCACTCTCTTTTCTTCCTCTCGCTTCTATCTAAGATAGAACTTATTATTTTTTGAAGTAGAAATTTGGGGGTCAAGCCCCTCAGATTCCATTGAAATGGACACCAAAGGTGTCAAATTTACACAGTTTGAAAGAAAAGGAAAAATAAAAATGGAAAGACATGAAAAGAGAAAGAAAAGAAAATGCAGGAAAGGGTAAAATACAAACTATCCTCCTATGTTAATGTCTGTTGAAAACCAACTATTAAATTATGTTACCACTTCGCCTTCAAGTGACTGTTGTGATCTTTCTACATCTTGAAAAGTTCTTATACATCTCTCTTTCCATACTACAAAGGAGAGCACCAGCTGTGTTTGTCTGTTTTTTTTTTCCTTTGTAAGCTTAGCAGTGCTTTCTGATAATCCCCTCTTGTAAAATACTTGCATTGTGCTAATTGCGGCACTCTTTGTTGCAGCCTCACTTGAAGATTTGTTATGAATTCACATTGTCCAAACATATGCCTCACTGATTCTGCATCCCTTTTACACAAACAACACCTATTGACCAAGCGTCACCCTCTGATACTTAGGTTGTCTATTGTAAGGATTCGATTTCTCAACATTAGCCATCCAAATATCATTACTCTTAATGGCGCTTTTATCATACTCAACATTAGAACTGATATACTACATTTTTATCATATTCAGTCATATATGTTTTACATGTAGTAGGATTTCCGGGAGATTTATATACTGTTAGTTTTGCATGTGCTTGGCTTTTCTGTAGCCATGTGTTCTGATATTTCATGTTGGGTATATCATATATATGTTGAGGTCAAAATTTACTTTGATGTATTTTCATCTTAAAGTTGGGACAGTTAGATTGGATACTGGATCAAATTCAGTTTGATGAACTATCTGATTCTCATTAAGATTCACACACAATTAATTTGTACAAATTTTAAATCGGATGACTCTGATATTGCATCAGACCGTCTTTGCCAACTTTTAAGTATTAACATTGCAATACAAATTTCCAATCATAAAACAGTAAAGCAAAAAATGATCATAAAAAAATGAACATGCGAATTAATTAATTTGCGTAGTAGCATGCTCAAGAGTCAAGACCTACCATGAATCAATCACTAGGATCATTGATGAGTGTTCCCCATATTTTATTCATTTATTCCCTTCTTATCAGGATATGATTCTGCATGAACTATAGCTCATCATTGCAGAGACTTAAGGGGTGCAATCAAGCATCTTTGTAACCAAATACGGATTTTAATTTTTAATTTGTGCTGAAATTACGGTCAATTTCGATCAATTTTTTATTTATTTTAGAAATAAGAAAAATCAAATTATCAGAACAAGGAATTGTTTTTTTGTTCAATCCTATTGGCATCTCCCAATAGGACTGAATCATTATTGATACGGTTCTATTCCATTTATCATGTTTCTAACAAATTGATTTTTTTAATTTCTAAAAACAAAAAAATACAACTTCAATACCAATGAAAAAAATAAACGCCTAGTATAGTATGTAGGAAATTATAAATTCGTAATTCAACGCCAACTGAAATTTGTGAAAAATAAAATCCTCCTTTTATTAAGAAAAATAAATAAGGAGATGAGCATGCTGGCCTGAGTCTGCTGTTGAAACGGAGAGATAACAAAACAGATAATTGTAGAATAATAAAATAAAAGGAAAGACACCAGTCACACCAGTATCGGCCGAATTTTTTTTTTTTCTAACATTCTCAAAATTCGTTATTAAATCAATGACACCTAGTGTCATTTTTCTCAAAAAATGACACTCCCGCGGAACTAATTCGCACATCAAAAAATTCAAGTCTGCAAAATAAATTGGCGCACCAACAGATAAGCGAAATGGTGTGGCGAACCGAGTGTGCGGATTCCGAGATTGTAACTCATCAACTGTACTTTCAATTTTAAAAAACATACAATTTCAGACTTCACATTATCCGAGATACAATACTATTTTTTTTTTTTTTACTAACCGAGATACAATTTCTGAACTAGTGCCTCCGTGAGGCATTCAGATCCCAAAATTTGTATCATATCCTCCAAAAAAAAAAAATTCCAAGTGAGCCCTCGTTTGATCAAAAGTTCCAAAAATGTGCAAAATGCCGTGTTACATTGTTCGTGGAGGAAAAATTCAAGTATGGTGCTGAAGGGGCTATTTACAGTAACTCCCGATTACACTTGATCATACATTTAATTTGAGGATGTGAAAGGTATGGTTTACAGTAGGATTAGTTATACAGAGGACCGGTATGGATTCAATTCGTATGTTTTAAGATTAGTTAATGAATATCAACCATCTAATATGTTTTAAGATTCATGTAAATCAGATATGCATTAATATTGAAAGACCCTCTATGTTATAGAGGTAGCCGGATTGGCTCTGTTTAAAATCAGATGGTTAAGATTCATTAACTCAAAAGATTCCCTTTTGAGTTAGTGCAGAGGATACGCGTTCGTACGGATTGAACCTGAAAACTCGAATTGAAGCTAGAAAAATCTTTTAAAGGCTTGAAAGCGAGGACAACAAAAAGAAAATAAAGTTTCAAATAAACTACAATATTACAACAGTGAATTTTTTATGTCTTAATTTTATTTTTGACAAGTCTTACTATTGTTTTCAGAAATTTTTATTAGTTATTTCAGAAATTCTTAATATTGCACCAAAATACATATTTTAATAGTATTTTTCTTCTCCGTCTCCTTCTTCCTCTACCTCTTCATAAACAACTCTTATTTCATCTTGTAAATTGCCAAGTACGAAAAGGATGGAGACGGAGGTAAGTGGCGCGGTGGTCAGAGAGGAAGCGACAATGAGGCAAGAGAGAGAACGGAGTAGGAGCGGCAATGGGACAAGAGCGAGAACGAGAGTGGAATGGGAACGATGACGGGGCTGAGGAGGGAAAGAGAGATAGATGGAATGATAGTTTTCATTTACAGTGGTTTCTATTTATGGAAGTTTCGTGTTATAGTTGGGAGACAGAGCGAGGGACAAAGTATGAGGATGGAGAGGTTTTTTCTTTATTTTGATAGACATGTTATTTTATTGGTATTAGTTATATATTATATTTTTATAAAATAAAATAGTGAAAAATCATATTATCTTGTATATTAGATTTTGATTTTAATTATTTAACATATGATGTTTAATCGGTTACCTTCTCTTTCATATTTAAAGTCGTACAGACATAGATTATTGTTTACTTCAATAGTTCTATGAAATACACATGAGAAAATGAAAATATGTTTTTAATTTAGTGACAAAGACAATTAAATAACTTGACATCCACCTTTTACTATAGAAAAAAAAATGAGAAATTACCACAAATAATTCAACACAAAAGAAAAAAACAGATACGCAAAATTTTAGGCAGAAACTCATGCGAAACCAATTCTTAAAAAAATAGCCTGAAGAAGAGACTTAATTCTTAAAGGAAACATTAGTTCACTTGGCAAACCGTTTTTCTCCTCTACCTTTTATCTTTGTCTATTGGGCCCGCGTAAAAAGTCATAATGGGCCGAAGCCCATTTATCCAGCATTGAAGTGGTTCCGATGAGGAGCTGAAGAGGTTCCATCTCAAGTACGTGACACCCAATTTATATTACTCCAGAGAACATTCTAGATATTTAGATATTTCATACAAAATATCTAGATATTTTTTATTTCCACAATTTCAATTATCATATATGCCAAACAGTGTATCTAATAGTGGAATACGTGAGAATAGTGATCAGTTCTCAATTTCAAAATTCCACTCTTTGCCAAACAAGTTCATAGAATGAAATAGATAATTAATTGGAGATTGATTTAGGTCAAAAATTATAGTTTAAATTTATTACTATTTTCTAAAGGTTTAAATAGCGTTTATCGCGTCATAGTGAAATGACTAAAAAGACAGTGCTATACCCAAATAGCGCCGTTATAGCACTAAATAGTGCGCTATAGCGCTGATAGCATTATAGCTTTTATGGTCCGAAAACGCTATAGCACACTATTTAGAATCTTGCTATTTTCTCGTACAGTTTGTTTTTATAAGCTGAATTTTGGCTTAAGCTTGTGCTTTCAATTATATCCATCTGTAAACGTGGGAGGAGTGATCTCAATTCCACAATTCCATTACTTGAATATTATTTCACTCATAGGCTCATAGCTATACAAGCCCATATAGATTCAAAATTATAATTTTTTTCACTATTTTTCTTTTACAGTTTTCATAATCTGAAAACTACTTTTTTTTTTTTGTTTATTGATAGTATGATTGATTAAATTATTTATCAAACAATTGTCCTGTATTCTTCTGCATCCATATTGAATTAAAGCTTTTTACTAATAATATTCCAAATTTATATTTATATACACTATATATAAGTTTCAACAGTATTCTTTCAATATATGCTGTGCCTTAACTTTTCTTTAGTCTCCTAGATAAAGAATTGACATTAGGCATAGTGTTTATTTATCCTTAATTAAAACATTTAGTACAGTAGTTATTTATTTAATTCTTCAAATTTAATTTTTATTAATTGTTAGTTAATATATAGTCTAAACATCTTTTTGTTCTCATATATTAATTCTGCCGATCGATGTTGATTCCAAGGTTTATCTAATTATGGTTCTTATTAAAATATAAAGACTGAAGTAAAGGTATTTAAAGAGATGGTACTGTTCAAAAGCTTTCCTGGCTTCCTAGTCTTATAATTTCCTGAACTTCATTATTATTGCATTTAGCCTTTCTAATGAGGAGGAGATTAATTTGGAAGTTTTGTTGGTCCCTCTTTTAATTTGTGAAGTGATCTCTGTGGTATTGGTTTTGCTTCTTTTGGTGACAACAACTGTTGATTATCCAAAATTAACATATCGGAACAGGATTGTCATTTTCATCTACTGCCTCATGGTGTTACTGTTAACTCTTCCCATCTCGTTACATACTGAGATGGGCTGGTACCGAGAGTCGAAAGTGTTGTTGCTGGTTTTAATTTTGCTCGTCGACATAGTCGTCTATGTCGCTTCTTTTGAATTGGCCACAAAGAATAATACACTTAATATGTGGCTCTTCTGAAAGTGAGAACAATGTGAATTTACCCTATTCTCTATTAGTTTTATATGATAATTTATTACCGCGAGCTAGTAAGACTTGGGCCATTTTTTACTTGCTTTCATCACTTGATTGAAGAACATGTCAAAAATCTAGCTTAATTATGGCTATATATTAGCCCCAATAATTTACTCTAATTGTAAATTATTTATTTTCTGAATGGGACATGACCATATATAAATTCAAAACTGACAACGATTAATTGTTCTTTCTATTGCAAATGTCTCTCGGTGTATTAATTAATTTAGAGTCAGTACTAAGGAAACACTTCAAGTTCTTCCCGCTTAACCACACAATTAAGGATGGAAGAGTTCTTCATGCACCCCCCCCCCAACAACTGTTATTTTGGTCGTCATCGACCAATATCATGAAAATCACTTGTTGGTTTTGGGCATCTTGCTCAATGCGGTCGTTACATTATGGGTCAGGTGCTGCTCCAGAATCATGGAATTGAAATGCATATATAGCTAGCTAAGCAGCAGAATGAAGCTAAAACTCATAAACTAAGTGATGACATAAAGAAATGGCATAGAGCATCGACTTCATATTGGCTCTTACACTTACATTCATCGATCGGGAGCGACTGCATTGCATTGGACAACCATACAAGAAGAAATGTGCATATTGGCCTTGTGGAATTGAAAGAGGAGAAATACAATGATCGATGTAGATGATGCTAACACAATCCCGGCCATAGAATGAGGGATTGGAGTGTCGGATCGAGATCGAAAGGTCACAATCATTTCGAATGGACCCCTTTAATTTATTTCCTTCTTATAGATTGTCCAACCATGCAATACCTTTAGTTTGTTTTTGTAGCTTAATTATCTGGGTTGAATCTAGACTTTATCCTTTTTGTTGTGGTCCCAAAATTTCAATAGTTTCCTTTTATAATTTCTTTTACTTTTACCATTATATAATGACAATGTTATTAGAGAATCCACCTTTAGTTATTTTAGTTCCATAAATTTTATTTGGTTCTGAAAGAGCTAATTTGAGACGTCGCACATTCAAGCATTTATATATGTTAGACATGTAAATTACTTTATATGCTAAACAATAAAGACCGTCCTGAATTAAACATATATAAATTTTGCCTTTTGATTTCCACTTCACTGAAAATGTAGCTGAGATGTTAGATATGTAAATTTTTACCTTTTACAATTTTGATTTCCAAAATTGGAGACTAAATAAAATAGGCCCGGCCCGGCCCAAAATTAAAATTTCTCCACAGGATATTTTGGGCCTTTTTGAATTATATTTCAGTTATATGATTAATTGTTTTACTATCAAGTATCAATTCATATATGAAAATTGAAACGGTTTAACTTCCCACCAAAACATAGCTAGAAACAAAGAAAACTTCTCCTACACTTCTGTTGTTTTTTTTTTTTTTTAAATCATGATTACAAGAATTCCATATTCATGGCTCTAAACTTAATGCTAATACATTATATAGCCCCCACGTGCACTATTGCGAATGCTCCATAGCATCTAATCTTACATCATTAGTTCATATATCATTAGTCATTAATCATTTTCTCACATGCAATGGCCAATGGGTCGATGTTAGTTGAATAAAAAGGCACAGAATCATTATCAAAATCTTGTCATGGTTAATTAAATAATCTCATAAAAATTTAAGCATGATTCCCTCTATATACTATCTGACCAAGTATAACACATTGCCTAGTCTCCTCATTAATTAATAAATAGCAAACAAGACGACATGGAATATATATTATATCATTTGAGAGAAGAAAAGATCTCCTTATAAACTATAAAATATCCACTAACCCCTTTACTTAATTCATTATTATCCCCCCCAAATCACATCTAACTACCAATAATCCAACCTCTCTTCTTCCCTCTCTCTCTCTACCTCTATTCTCTACAACCATGGCAATCCCCTTCCAAGAGCAACCAAACACCACCACCGACCTCCTCCGGCCAGAGGAGAGGTGCAAGAACACCTCACCGGCATCTGAACAAAATCGACATCTCCGCCTCCTCCGAATTCTAAACTACATATGTCTCTTTGTGGGGACTGTCGGGTCAAGTCTACTATCTCGCTTCTATTTCAAACATGGTGGGTCCAACAGGTGGCTAGCAACTCTTGTTCAATCTGCCGGGTTCCCTCTTCTCCTCCTACCGATTTGTCTCTCTCCTTCCTCTACCTCCTCCGGCCGGCCTTTCGCTAACATCTCTCCCCGTCTATTCATCTGCTCTCTCTTCCTCGGCCTCCTGTTGGGTGTCAATAATTTACTCTATGCTTGTGGCGCATCATTCCTCCCGGTGTCTACATCGTCTCTTCTCCTGTCAACTCAGTTAGCATTCACGCTTGTGTTCACGGCAGTTCTAGTTAAAACCCCGCTCACTTTTACAAATCTCAATACGGTTATTTTGCTCACGCTTAGTTCAATGCTCCTCGCATTTCAGAAGTCGTCCGGTGGGGATAAATTGCCTGGAGAGAGTCAGGTTGAGTATTACCTTGGCTTTCTTGCTACGCTTGGTGCCGCTTTCTTGTTTGCCTTGTATCTTCCCATAATGGAGATTGTGTACCGAGGCGTCACCGGCTTTCGCATGGTGATGGAAGTGCAGGTAAACTATCAGTTTAAATGGTTTTTTTTTTTTTTTTTTTTTTTTTTGTCTATATAAGCATTTATTTTATAGTTGTGTGTCGGTTATTTTATGCTATATATGATATGCGCCTCTCATTAGCATTTGGTAGATATATATACAGTGCTCTACACGTTTGTTAAAGTTTTGAACTTTTGATAAAGGTTCCTTCCTTTAGGAATTTAATTAGTACATGATTAAAGAGAGGGGCAATTAAATTGCGAAAGGGAATTCTCACAATTAATGTAAAACTTTTGTTTTAACTCAATTAATAGTATCATTGATTTTTGCCCTTTTAGGACATATACCTACTTAATTACTATGTTCAAATTGGGAACAAAATAAGATTGCTATGTTTAGTTGTTGTTGGATATATATATATATATATATATATATATACACACACGACCTTAGATAATATTTGCATGCATTTAAAACTTTTCTTGGTTTTATTGGGTTTTTTTTATTGAATTTTTAAGACCCTGAAGAACTAATTCTATGAACTTGTTTTGCCTTGATAAACCTTTTGTCTAATTTAACTAGTTGAATGTACATATATATATTAAATGGGATTGACCTATTCGCTGTTCTCTATATATCTTTAATTTGATGATATCTTTGAGGAATGTTTTTCATTCCAAACCTTGGGATTGGTCAAAATTCACTTGACCAACCTGACCTAAGCCATGTTTTGTGCTAATTAAATTTCCTCTATTATTTTTTCATTCATTGGCAATATATATAATATATCATGCAGTCCTTTTTTCAGAAAGAAAAAAAAAATTAAGCAAGTGAATATATATTGCAAGAGAAAAACAATTAATTATCTGATTTTTCATTAACAATCAATTGCAGATAGTCATGGAGGCTGTTGCCACTGCTCTGGCAGCTACCGGCATGGCGATGGCGAGTGATGACTGGCAAGAGAACTGGGACCTTGGCCCCACCACCTACTGGGTAGTCTTAGGAGCGACCGTGCTAACGTGGCAACTTTGTTTCATAGGCACGGCCGGGATGATATTTTTAACGTCCTCTCTACATAGCGGTATCTGCATGACGGCACTTCTACCTATTAATGTAATGGCAGGTGTTGCAATATTCGGTGATGAACTCGGGCCCGAGAAATTTATTGCCATGGTATTATGTGTATGGGGGTTTTCTTCTTATGTCTATGGTGAATCTACAAAGAAAGAAGATGTTGCCATTGAATTAGGAGATGAGGAGAGCAATGGAGCAGTAGTTGAAACAAAGTATGGCATTGTTGAAGGAGTTATTGAGAATGTTTAATTTAGAAAAAAAATAATTAAGCACCACATATATATCATATGTTAGAATATATAAAGTGGCTTCAAAAAGATGAAGATAAGAGAGAGTTCCTTGTATATACCTGTGTATGAGAGGGGGGGGGGCTGTTCTTTCCATATATAAATAACATATAGTAGTATTGTACAAAAGTATATACTATTTGGTTAGATGTAAGTTAATAAAAAAATTAAAGGGGTTGGTTAGTAGTGGTTTGTAGCTTGTGGCAGTTAGTTTTAGTGGGAGAGGAATAGGGAAGAAAAGGATGGGTGTACTTATGAGAGCAACTAAATTAAATACAGGTACGTTTTGTTCAAAAGACAGAAGTGCATGTAACTATGTATGATGAATGATTCATGAAAATGACTAAAGTACTAATCACTAATTGGTCATTTGTGTGATGGTGATTGAAAGTTCTTTCTATTTTATTTAGTAGCATTGAATTGCTGCTTAGCTGTCTAATTCGGCTTATAATTATATATTTGAAAGATATGAACTATATGTGGACATTATTATGACTTCAGAGCAATATTGAGCTAAGACATGATACATAAAATATAACTATTGATTGGATGCTGACATGAGCACCAATAGAATCAATCTTACACAGTTAATTTTTATTTTTGTAAAAGTTACTAAATTGCCTGACACTCAGCAAGTGCTGTTGTTTTTTTCTCTCTTTTTTTATTGGTGACTAGTGAGTGTTGTCTGTTGAATAAAAAAAATGCAATTATGCTGCCTTTTTGTTGTCCTGATCTATTCCAATTTCAGTAAGAAACTCCATTGGTTTTGCAGTATTTTTATATTCTTTTTTTCTTCTTCTTATAATTGGCGTATAAAAAGATTCATGCCGAGTGACATCATCACAAGCTACCAATAAGAAATTAAGTTTATTTATTTTGAAGAGTTAGAATTAAGTTCAATCCTCATTGTTTAGAATTATATGGATTAAGATTATAAATTTTTTAGGGGCTGTTCAGCAAGTATAGATTAAACCTCCTTAAGGCTTAACCCGTTTCATTTAGCTTCTTTAGCCGCTTAATCCTACCGAACATCAATTCCTTAGCGCGGATTAATAACACCTCATTTAGCCTCCTTTTGCCCGGATCTTAATCTCATATCCGGACCTTAAGGCACCTATACCCCTCTCCCCTCCTTAAGCACTTAATCCTTCACCCACGGATTAAGACAACCGAACATCGGTTCCTTAGCACTCCTTAAACTCTTAGTCATTTGTTGCCGAACAGCCGGTGTTAAGAATGAATCGATTTCTTACACTTTCAAGTGTTAATAATTGAAATTAAGCGAGACTAGCTATTGTAATATAATATTACAGATTGATCCGTACTATGAATTCACATTTTTATTTTTAAAATTCAAGCCATTGATACGAACTGTTAAACATATTCTTTATATAAAAATATATTTATTGATCAAATTTTACATTTTTTAGATTTTTTTTTACTATTTTCTAAATAGACATGAAATTATTACTTTCAGGTTATCTAAAAAAATTAGATCAAGTGATGTTCTACTACCTGTTTAAAAAAAAATAGTAAACAAATTCTAAAAAATATAAAATTTGGTCTCTAATTTTTTTGCATATGGCGATCATGTTTAATAGTTCATATTGAATTTTTAAATTTTGAAAATAGAAATATGAATCTGTAGCATGAATCAATCCGTAATGTATATGCATAAAACTAGAGTCCACTCATTGAAATTTAGTTCTCATGGGTGCGTTTGGATGAATCAAGAATAGTGCAAGATTAGTGGCTATTCTAATTTGAGAATAGTAGCTATTCCAACATTTTGTATGATTAGTAGAATAGTGAGCAATCCCACAAAAGACATACAAACAAAGAATAGTGGTTATTCGCTAATCCAAATACACCCAAACGTAGATTAGTAGCTCGGAATAGTGCTAATCCGGAATAGTAGCTATTCTTCACCGAGTCCGGATCTCCTAATGTAACCCAATCTTTGGATTTTGGATTAAGACCGTCCGATTCGAATACATCGCTCAGAACCGTCTCGGAATACGAATTCGTTCTCGGAATGCGTGCACTTCAGATCCGGATAGATTGTCTCGGATTCGAATCGGACGGTTCCGATTTAAAACCCAAATTAAGATTGGTTTACTTCACTGGATCTTAATTCTTCTTCACCCACCCAAATGCACCCTATTCTATAACTTTAGGCATTAACATCTGAAACTCTATTATATGTTATGAATGTATTTATTAGATATATTTGCATTCTCAGATACTTAAGAGTTGGAATTTATATTCTCGTTATTTTCATAATTAATCATAACATAAAATTCATTAAATTTTCATAAAATATTAAAATATAATTTGTGTTTATATTTGTGCAAATTGGTATTCACAGTGCCAATTTTGTCCCTATATATTTAAACTTCATATTTTTGTTATGTATATGGAATTATGAATGGCGTAGGCAAACAGAATTTTTTTTTTTTTGATAAAGAAATTTGGAAGTCTGGCCCCCATATTCCATTGATCAGCACACAAATGTGTCATTTTTTACAAAGTTTGAAAAGAGCAAAATAAACTATAAGGTAAAAAATAAAAATAAAAGGTAAAACTAAAAAAAAAACTAAAACAGAGTAACTATTTACAGATCAACCCTTTCCATGTTATCTAATTTCTCCCATACCAGCTATCATATTCTTGTCCAATCTCTGTTGCGGTTTGTCTTGGCCCCTTCTTTACTTTCCGGAAGATTCGCGTGCATCTCTCCCTCCACACCACAAAACATAGCACTATTTGCACTCTTCTTGCTTTTTGATCCCCTCCATACAAAATATTATTTTTGTAATTACCCTCACAGAACTGCTGTGATTGTCGAAGGTGTGGCATGATGTTTGTCAGAGCTTCCTTTACTTGTCGCATGTACCCACAGTGGTGAAACATATGTGTAATCGTTTCCTGGTCCTCATAACATAAGCAACATCTACTCGGCATTTCCCATCCCCTTCTTCTGAGATTTTCCACCGTTAAGATCTTATTTTGCAACATAAGCCATGTGAATATCAAAACTCTTGGTGGTGCCTTCTCCTTCCATATCACTTGAAGCTCTGAATATAATACCGGCCCCCCTTCAATTGCCTGATAGAAGGACTTTACCGTGAATCTTCCATCCTTCCCCCATCTCCATTGTACCTCATCTGTCAAATCCTGTACCGGTGGTCCATGCTGTGCCAATTCTACTCTTAGCAGTTCTTCCTCTTGGTGCATCTGATCTGTTTCATGGTGGAGTCAGGTTTAGCTCCCAATGGCCCTGTACCCATGCTTGCTGTACCGTGATATCCTTTACCAGTGCTTGCTCATAAAGAGCCGGGTAAGTTTCCTTCAAGGGGTGCTGCAGCCATCTGTCATGCCAGAATTGCACATGGGATCCTCTTCCTACCTTATACTTGACCGAGAAATCAAAAAACATCTTAATCAGTTTGAGGTTATTCCAAAAGGTCGTAACCTGCTGCAGGTCCCATGGCCGAAGTGCTTGGTGCCTTATTTGAACTAATTGCATCCATTCTGGCCTTTGCACCTGTACCCACTTCCACATAACCTTTGCTATTAGAGCTTGATTGAAACTACGCATATTTTTTACTCCTAAACCTCCCATCTTCTTTGGCTTTGTAACAGTGTCCCACGCTACAAGGCTCATGTATCTATTCCCCTCTGATTTTTGTCCATGCCACAGGAATTTTCTGCGGGCCTTATCTATCCTTTTTATAAACCAAAAAAACAAATTATCCATGGCATGGAGGTAGGGAATAGGGAATACGTTGGAGGTAGGGGTGTAAACGGATTCAGATTATCCGTGGATAATCCGCTCCGAATCTGCTTATTATCTATATCCGAATTAAACGGAGGCGGATACGGATATGAATATTTTTATTATATGGAAAAATAATCCGGATATGGATACAGATAATTCTGTGAGAATATAAACAGAGCGGATATCCGTATATATCAGTATTCGAAATTTAATTTGTCAGCAGCTTTCAATTCATTTCACCTTTGCGAAGTTCCAAAAAAAAACATCCGTATTCATTCAAGTCCAAGAACTTTGATGGGAAAATCATATAATCTATTAGGATAATGAATTGGTTCTCTGAACCAATAAGCAATTAGTCATGCATAATTGTCACTGTGCAAATTTAAAATGTCCATTAATTTTTTTTAATTTTAGTAATCAAATTAGATAATTTAAAATTATGAAATTTAGTCGAATTACTCAATATCCGACAATTATCCGCTCTATATTCGTATTCGAATCCGTGTCCATAGATTATCCGTTCCATATCTATATCCGTTTAAGACGAATATGGTTTTAAATTTTAATATCCGTTTACTATTCGTATCTGTATTCGTATCCGCTCATTGAAAAACAGAGGCAGATAGCCGGATACAATATTAGCATAATCCGCTCCGTTTACACCCCTAATGGGAGGCCGGAAGTTTGGAGGGTTTTTTTTTTTTTATTTTTTTATCAAGGTAAAGAATTGGGAGATGAAGGCGGGGCCGGGGGTCTAAAAGATAATCTCATAATTAAAAGAAATCAAATAAGGCAGGGTAATTAATGCTGTGCAGCAAGCAATAGTCAAATGCAGGTTGGACGTGATTATATTGAAGTGGTCAATGTCATGTATTCAGATCTTCTGTGCACAACACAATGTGCCCATACCATGCACATCAAGACCTCTAAATTTTTTTTTGTAAGAAAATGTTTAAAATAGCAAAGGATATTATATAGATTGCGTCCATATTTTTTTAAAAGGAACCGAATCAATTTAGGCATTTCTAAAGATTCCTTTAATCATTGATTCGGTTTTTTCTATTTGAATTTTCTATATATGACTTTGGTCTTTGGTTCACAAGCTTGCATGAAATTAAATAATTTAGGAGCCGAATTTATTGTGTGACCTTTTATGTAGTCAGGCAGGATAGTAATTTTTAAACCTTTTAGAATAACTCACTGATGATACATTTTTATAAAAAAAAATCATAAAATAATTACCAGATAATCTCTTTGAATTAAAACTTAAAAGCAGTTCAAAGATACATCAATTGTAAAAATTAAGGTCTCAATGTTTGGTAATCAGCATGAAGGGTGTGTTCAGTTGTCAAGCGGAAACGAAAATGGATTTGGGTTCAGGTCCAATTTGAATGGCCGAGACATTATTTCCGTGGGAAAAAAAATTCACTCAGGGCCTGTTCGGCGGGCCATTGGAAATGGGCATAGGCACGGGAATTGAACTAAAAATTACTGTTCACGTGGAAAAAAAAATACAGTTGAACTGAATTTTTTTTTTCTGTGGGAACAGTGGAGCAGCCGAATACACCCTGAGTGAATTTGTTTTTTTCAAAATATAATCATTATTGAAGTTTGAAGAAATATATTTGAAATTAAAGTTGAGAATATGACATTCTCTTATAATATGGTGGGTACTCTGAGATCAAATTTTCTATGATGGTGCTTCATGGTCAAATTAATTTTAAAGGAGCTTGTATTAACTCGTGAGAATATTCTCTAGATGCAAGATTAAAATTGACCCAATTTTGCTCAGTTTAAAAGGCGGTTTGGCGACCTTTCAAATGATGTTAAATTTTAATAATTTCAAAATAAACGCCGCTAAATTTTTTAAATCATTTATTTATGCACTGCAGTAAATTAACTGATGAGTCATAAGTCATTGTTTTATCTTGAAAATTGAATTTTAAATCACAGAATTTGAGTCTTAACTTATATTATATTTCAGATTAAAACAAAGCAAAAAAAAAAAAGCTTCTGTTGAAGAAATAGGTGGTTTTTATTTAAATTATTAATTATAATTTTGAAAGATCATGGACCAGTTGGAAGATCCATTTAAAATTTAAATTAAATTAAATTGTATCTATTAAATTCTTGCGTTGGATAAGTGGGAAATTAGTCAGGTATAATCTGTCCTGCCTGCTAGCTTACTATTGGTTAATAATATCAACTTGACTTATTTAGGTATTAAAGTGTGACTTGGTTAACCCAACCGATTGTTTGTGGCAACCATTGTGTTATCCCTGTGAACCAACTTTTACTATATTACAAGATGATTTTGTTTTAGGCGTAGTGAATAATTCGCGCAATTATTGGCAAGTAATTTTTTTTTTTACGTCGGTGAACCGAATGTTGTATTCTTTGGTTGACCGAATTTTTACCGAATTATTTGCGAATTCTATAATTTTAGAATTAGTCGTGTAAATGAAACATACATTTTTCTTCATAGATCACCATTTGAGTGTCTGCTGGTCTCAAACCCTGATAGGTATTGCATCTAGGTCTTGTGGTATCCAGGTAGGTGTTGAACCCTCCTCTATTTGTGAATAATTATATCTTTTCTCATAAATAATGTGAATGTGAATATAAATAAGTTATAATCTCTTAAGAATATTAAAAAAAAACTTGAATTATCTAGGGAAAATTTCTAGTGTGCGTAAACTTTTGAAATGGCCAATTTTTCCATCAAACTATCATAATATCAAAAATTCTCATAAAATTTTAATATTTTTTCTTCTATCTCCTTTCAATTATTTAATTTTTTATTTTATTAGTTTAAAAATTAAATTGACAAATATGTCCTTCGATTTTAAATGGAGCTTCCATCACTTCTAATTGTCTTCCTTCTCTGTACATCACGTCTAATATTTCCTCCTCCTTCAGTGGTTGTTTTCCCTCCTTCCTTTTCTCCAACGACAGTTTTCAAATCGTTTGTCATTTTCTTCAATATTTTTTTTCTCTGTTAATCTCTAGTCAAAATGAAGTTTCAATATGACATCCCCAGCTCGGATTGTTAATCAGGTATTCAAAAACGGGAGGTGTTTTGCATGAGCTGATTTGGAAATTTTCTTCATGGTTTTATCTAAATGCATATTTGATACTTAATTCCTCTAATTTGTTTCTTTTTTCAAATGTAGTTCAAATAACTTGAGCAGGATGTAGAACCATTATTCTTCTCATCTCTTCTTTTCATTGGAAAAAAAAATTGTAAAGAGTTCTTCAATATTAATAAAAAGGACTAGAGGAGGTTTCATCTATGCTTTTATCTCAAAATAAAGTAATGATTTGAGCATCAATTAATCTATTATCTATTATTCTACACAATTGTGATTTCTGTATTAATTTACAGTAAATTATTTGAATCTCGATTATCAATTATACCACACAATTTTGGTGGATGTACAGTGTAAAGTATTTCTTAAATTTTGAGGTCGAACTGGCACTGAGTCTTTTTTTTTTTTTTTGAAAACTTGGTAGCGGCTACCAAGACGAACTAGTACTGAGTCTCAATTAAGATTTTATCATTCAAGGCTGATTAAGTTTTCCCTACTATTTATCTACTCTCATTCTTTTTTTAAGTTGATTTTTTTTTCTTAAAACTCTGACATTTGATTGCACATATTAAAGAATTGAGTTTTGAATTAACATTTGATTGCACATTAAAAATTTAAATTTGTTGATTGGATCAATTTATAAAGCATATCCAGTAAGGACGGTACGTATATTGCAACTAGCTATTTCAATCTTCTAATTAATTTTCTATTTTCATAATTCTGAAACTATTCTTTTGCATGCCTTCCTAGCTAATACACTGAAGATGTCATACTAAAGAAGAGGGGGGTGTCCGATGCCCATCAGACCAAACTCGGTTCGATGGGTGGTTTCTACCGTCCGATCCACTTCAAAATTTGTACGCATCACTTTAATATCCGTGCTGTGTACTTTAATATCCGCGTGCACAGATCTTGAAGTGGATCGAACAGTAGAAACTACCCATCGAACCGAGTTTGATCTGATGGGCATCGCACACCCCCCTCTCCCGACATACTAAACCTTCACACTAAACCTTCACTTTGACCAGAGATCGATGGAGAAAAAAAAAGATTACATTGAAGAAAACGACAAAAGACTTAAGAACTGTTGTTAGAGGAGGAAATATCGATCTGACATGAAGAAGCAAGATAATTACAAGGAGACCAGTTAAAACATATTGGTCAATTCAAATTTTAAGCTAATTAAAATAAAAAGTTAAATATTTAAATGGGGATAGAAGAAAGAATGTTAAAATTTAATGGGAATTTTAGATATTTCTAAATTGTACATGGGCACACTAGAAATTTTTCCAATTATCTAAATCCAAAATAATAAAGAAAATGAACGGAGCCTGCTAAATGTCTAAAAAAAAAATTAACGGTGTTAGATTATCAAAATTTTATTGTAAAACTCAATTTCCACTAATATTTTATATAGTTGTTATCTGATATGCATAAAGATTAATATATTTGTTATATTATGCATATCAAATAATGCGGATTCAAATTATTATTGTCACATATTTCATATATGTACTCATTTGTTTGAAGAAATGACAAACCGCTGAGGTATGTTTGGTCACAAGTTCAATCAAGAATAGCTATTGTTTGTCTAATTGTCTTGTTAGAATAGTCAAATCTTAAAAAATTTAGGAATAACCTATTCTAATAAGAAAAAAAATATTGAATTCACTATTCTAGCTATTCTAACTCAATCAAACATTGAATAGACTATTCCGAATAGCCTAACCTAAAATAATATATTCTCTCAAATGTTTCCAAATTCCAATAAACGCTTAGTTACAATTTTTTTCCTTTACTGCAATTTTTTTTTTTTTGATAATTTTGGTGTGATTATTTTTTTTAAATTTGACATTTGTATAATATTTATATTCATATTTATATCCACTCGATAGGATATGGATATAAATATAGTTTACCACAATTTTTTTAAATATGTGTCGTTTACACTCCTATTTAGAATTAATATAAACTACCCAATTTTATATTGCACATAACAGAGTTCAATGATTTTTCATGTAAAAAATGTTTAAAATAGCAAGACAAATAATTGTATGTGATATCACTAATTGTTAGAAATTATAGTGGACTCAAATATAAGTTGAAATTTCTTTTAATTATATTTCTCATGTCAAATGTAAAAACACTACTTATATACTGATCCGCCTATTTATATATATAAAAGAAATTATATTTCTCTCGTACTTTATATCAGGTAATAATTAAAATGCAATAATTTCCAAAAAAAATAATTATTATTAAAAAAATATTTAATTCAATAGAAAATAATATACCTATAAGATTTAATAAGTGTATGAACATCACGTCTCTTTGCGTTCAATCAATTCCAATTACCAACAAAAAGGAAATTAAATAAAAATAAAACAAAGTAAATTACATAACATTAAATTAATTCGAGTGAACTTAATTATAAGTTAATATATAAATATATTACAACCTTTCAAAAATAAAACCACTCGATTATTGATTAAATAGTTAAAAACCGTACCAATCAACAATCTAGGAGAAGAAGCAAAAACGGTTTTCCCTAGATAACTAGGAAAATATAAATAATTTTAAGGTTAGTTAATTGTCAACTTATCAATCATAACATTCAAAATAATAAATTTTTTTATCAAAACATACAAATATCTGATTTTCACATACAAAAAGCTGTCTTTCTTTTTATCTCCTTATCTATTTTGTGTTCTTTGATGCAAAATATTATATTAATTTATGTGGTATGTGGGATTTGAATTCAAGTTCTCATACTCACAACATAGAGCTCTAACTACTAGACTATAAGTAAATATTTAACATTTTACAAGAAAAACTAGATTATATAAAAAGTTTCAAAAAAATAAAATAAAATTTTCACATACATAATTAAAATTTTAAAATTATAGAGGTGACTAAGTATTTTTTTTTTTTGGAAATACTTGGTAGAAACTACCAAGACTATCAAGTTGTATAAAATAAATGTATTTACATCACATACTTACACCAAATAAAAAAACCAAAATCTCATACACTTAGGTATCCCTCAACCCAATGTTATTTCTTGCACCGTTGCAAAACCGCCTCCACAGTGCCATCTCCTCAATAATCTTACTAGCTAGTATTGCCGATGGCAATACCGAACCTCTGAAGATTGCCTCATTGTGTTGCTTCCACATGACATTATGATCTTGTAAAAAGAAGCCGATGGATACAAACCATTGGAAGACCATCGCCAAATCAATGAATCATCCTCATCAGTAAACAAAGCATCAGCATCTGTACCATGGCCACTAAAAACATAATCATAAGCTTCTCTAAGTGACATTATTGGCTAATCTTTAGATATGCCCTCATCAATGGAGAAGATGCTCATTGTCTTTTTCCAATCAATCAACTAGCTTTTATGTTAAATGAAACATTACTTGCAAAAGGTTCAAAGTACAAATATTTTCTAGCTACCATAGATGGACAATTCAAAGGTACTAAAAGGACATTTAAATTTCAAGAGGTGATGCTACTAAATCTTTTATATTTTATTAAACAAGGAGGATTTCAGTGTCACAAATTGCAAATTCTCTTCGTGTAATTATTATTTTAAATTTGAAAAATTCAAACGACGAAATGTAATAATTTTTTTTAGTCAATTTTGTACATTTTTAATAACCCTAGCTAACAATGAACCACCAAACACAGGCGAAGAAATGCCATGTAAATTGAAAATTTTGTATTTTTGTTCATTAAATTATGTTATTTTATTATAAATTAATGGTCTTATAAGAAACAAAGTAAAAAAAAAATATGCATCAAATTTTGTATGGACCATGTCTCCTAAAGAAAAACAAAATTAATGCATGGTTCCCATTGTCTTATTATTATAAATTTTAAATATTAATGGAAAAAAATATGCTAATTTATGACAAGAACAAAATATAAATTACTAAACCAAGAACCAATATGATATGTATTTTCCTTAATTTTAGCATGACAATATGATACGTATATTACTTACATAATGCATTAATAAATTAAGTTGCAATTTCGTATGATTATGAAGGGTTTGCCATCTGTTGAAGAGGTGGAAATCACCTAGAATTTTCCAGCTGCTAGCTGCCAAAAATTGCCCAGATTTTATTTAATAAATTACCAACTGTATCTTAATTAGAAAATAAATAAATCAGTAGTTGCAGTCAAACTACATGGAAATTTGAGCTCTACCTATGTGATGATGTGATTGCTAATTATAATAAGAAGTTACAAAAAGAAGAAAATAATGGCACTACTTATACATTTTTTTAAATAAAATTTGGAGACCAACTATCAAGATTCAAATGCACCCAAATTTCTATGTTTATATTTATTTTCAATTTTTTATCTTCATTTTTAAAGTTCGAACAGTTGATTTGAACCGACCAAGATGACTTTCATAATAAAATATGCTTGGAGACCAAATTTTATATTTTTTAGAATTTTTATTTATTTTTTAAGATAGGTACAAAATCCCGAAATTTTTATAAATATACAAAATCCTAAATTAATTTAACAATCTATACATTTTATATATTAATTTCTAAATCTATCCAAACCGCTGACAGTGTCAGCGGTTTCATAAGCCAGAACCGCTGACTCTGTCAGCGGTTTCAGAAAGTTAGAACCGCTGACAGGATCAGTGGTTTAAGCCAAGCACAATTTTTGATGCTTTCTGCATACTTTTTGAAACAACGAACGACTCAGATTAAAACACTGTTTGTAATCATGACAGAGTTGCGCAGTTTAATCCGAATTGAATTTAATATAATCTTTTATTTAATTATTTTATTCAATTAGAAAATATTATAATTTATTTATTTTTTTCTATTAAAATATTAGAAATATTTTTATATTTTTTTTAAATTAGATAGAATACCATATAATTTGATTTTTTAGAAAGACATAAACAAATAACCCGGATCAATATTTTTCAGATCGGATTTTTCATGGCTGTAAGAAAAATTAAAATATTTTTTTTGTGTTATTAGAAAAAAATAAAAATGATTTGAATCTGAATTATTGATCCCGGTTCAAAAGTCACTTCTAGGTAAATACAGAAAATATTATGGTCTTTCTATTTTTGAAAAAATAAAAGTTTAACAAAAATATCTAACATTTAATAAAAATGTTAGATATTTTATAGCTGTCTAAAACATTTAATTTTATAGCTAAAATAAAATGTTAGATATTTTAGTTAGATATTTATTAAATGTTTTAGACAGCTATAAAATATCTAACATTTAATAAATTAGATATTTTTGTTAAACTTTTATTTTTTCAAAAATAGAAAGACCATAATATTTTCTGTATTTACCTAGAAGTGATTTTTGAACCGGGATCAATAATTCAGATTCAAATCATTTTTATTTTTTTCTAATAACACAAAAGAAATATTTTAATTTTTCTTATAGCCATGAAAAATCCGATCTGAAAAATATTGATCCGGGTTATTTGTTTATGTCTTTCTAATAAATCAAATTATATGGTATTCTATCTAATTTAAAAATATATATAAAAATATTTTTAATAGAAAAAATAAATAAATTATAATCTTTTCTAATTAAATAAAATAATTAAATAAAAAATTATATTAAATTCAATTCGGATGAAACTGCGCAACTCTGTAATGATTACAAACAGTATTTTAATCTGAGTCGTTCGTTGTTTCAAAAAGTGTGCAGAAAACATCAAAAATCGTGCTTTGCTTAAACCGCTGACAGTGTGAGCGCTTATAGTTGTCTAAAACCGCTGACTGTGTCAGCGGTTCTGGCTTCTGAAACCGCTGACAGTGTCAGCGGTTTGGATAGATTTGGAAATTAATATAAAAAATGTATAGATTGTTAAATTAATTTGAGATTTTGTATATTTATAAAAATTTCGGTACAAAATCTTCGAGAATCTCCTTAAAACAATGATTTTGTACCTATCTTAAAAAATAGTAAATAAAATCTAAAAAATATAAAATTTCGTCTCCATGCGTATTTTATTATGAAGATTATGTTGAGCTGTTCGGATCGATTATTCGGACTTTGAAAATGAAAATTAAGGAGATAAACGATTGATTGTAAGTAAATAGGAGTATAGAAATTTGGGTACATTTGAACCTTCCTCAACTATCAAACTATTTAATATTTATAAAGAACCTCCATTCAAATTTTGAGAATTTTTTATTCTTAGAATTAAATTAATAAATATTTTGTCGAGAGGAAGAAAGATGAAACATTGAAGAAAACAAATCATTAATTTAATTTATTTAAATAATGTGTCTTCTGTTGAATTCTGATAAAGATGTTGCACTAAATTACAAAATTGTGATGGGTATAAATCACTAATTTCAGATGGTTCAAAAATTTTAGATCATATGATTTTGTATTCATCTAAAAAAATAGTAATTTTTTTTAAATAATGTAATTTAATCTCCAAGTATATTTTTGTATGGAGATTATGTTGAATGGTTCAGAACAATTTGAACTTTGCCTATAATTTTCGAATTTGTTTTTATCAAATTTAACTATATGCATTAATGTATAAAGGAACCGAATCATGTTTAAATGATTGGTTCCTTCCATTTCATCCATCTCCTTTCCAACAAAATATTAATATGTTTTTGAAAATAAATAAATAAACTGCTGCCTACTCAGCCAAGGTTGAAATACAATTTTTTTTTTAATAATTTGAGGCTTGATTTGAGATATTGAACACTTGGTGACATAAATCATTTCCCTTAAATTAATAGATAACAGCCAGCTAAATTATTTTATATGGAAAACGATTTTTATTAAATCTAAACGACATTGTCAATTTCTGACAAGTTATCTGGAAAACGATTTTCAATTAAATAATTAAGATGAATATGAAAATAATAAAAGGTGGGTCCACTCTACTGACATTTAACATAAAAAATAATAGTAGTAGTAATAATGATAATATAAAAAATAATAGTAGTAGTAGTAATAATGATAATAAGTGGAATATTATCTATGAAGAAGCAAGATCTTTATCACCATGCAATCTTATTTTTTAAATCATAATATGTGGTTTAAATCTTCAAAAAATAATATTAAGTGTTATAAACTTATAATTGTCCCATTTTGACAACTATGAATGAGAATTATATATTAACTTGTAATTGTACCATTACCACAATTTTCTCTCCACCAACTTTTGTCACACAAAAAAAAATGCACAATATTTTTGAAATATACTGAAATTGTTACCAAGATTTGCATCTCTCATTTATTATATGTTTATGTAATTTAGGAGACAACCAAATTTGTACCTTGTATGCATTTTACATTTTTACCATTTTAATCTGAATTTCCATGAACAACTGTTTGAGCCTCCCATATAATAGAGAAGATGAACATTTCTACAAGCAGCTCAATTGCTTTCAAAACTTCTGTACATTATCCAAATTAAAAATTCCATTTTTTTTTTTCATTTAATTGGAAGGAGGACTTAGTAAAATTTGATATTACAGAAAAATACAATAGTAGTAAGAATTGAGAGGGTTTACAATCTAGAGACCAAGACCAAGACAAAGATCATAAAAATAATAAAATTAAGGAGATCAATATAAAGAAAAAATTAAGTACAATTTCAAAGCTACTTTGTAGTCTTCCAAATTATTTATTTTTAATTGTGTAGAATTACTTTTAATAATTAATCAGGCGTATTATAATCTGCTCATGCTCTAGAAAATGCTGACCATTGACCGCTTTTAAAATTAATGCATTATTATTCTAATCAATTATTAATCATAAACTGAGATTCAATGAAATGACTTATAATGAAATCATATTATTTATAAATAAAATGTGAGACTACTTATAACTAAAATTACAAAGTATGTGGAAAGTAGAACAGCAAAGTATTCTTCATATATGTTTTCTTTTAAAATAGAATGGGAATTACTTGGGATTAGAATAAGATAAAAAAAAAAATACAATAGCTGATTTTTCTTTTTAACTATGATGGTTCAAATAAAGATAAAAAATTATATACATTGCAAAATAATATTTTTATTATAATGGGAATTCTTATATTATTTTTTGTAGGTAAAATATGTTAAAAATGTTTGATTATATATATATATATATATATATATATATATATATATATATATATATATATAGGTTTTGGCTAATATGCTACGCGTAGCTAAGAGCCCCCCGTGCAACGGCTCAAAATTTGAATTTTCAAAATCCTAACGGTTGATCCAAACCGTTAGATATGTTCTACATATTGAAATGTACTTGGAGACCAAATTTTACATTTTTTGGAATTTGTTTACTATTTATTAAGCCACTTTGAAAATCGCTGATCCAACGGTGGCTTAACCAAACAGTGAAACCGTTGGATCAGCGATTTTCAAAGTGGCTTAATAAATAGTAAAAAAATTCCAAAAAATGTAAAATTTGGTCTCCAAGCACATTTCAATATGTAGAACACATCTAACGGTTCGGATCAACCATTAGAATTTTGAAAACACAAATTTTGAGCCGTTGCACGGAGGGGCTCTTAGCTACGCGTAGCACCGTAGCCGGTAAAAATATATATATTTATATATTTTAGTCCTATATATATATATATATATATATATATATATATATATATATATTTTTTTTTATATTTTTATATTTTTTTTTCCATTCTAAAATATTTCCCTCTGTTTTGTGTGCTAAATGATATAGAAAAGGTCGTCGATTCCTCGGTGCTTTTATTGCTCCAAAATATAATTAATCGTTTATTTTAATATTTCTTATTTAAAACTAAAGTTAGCTTGAATTAACCTCCACACACAAACACGCATGACATTGAAAGCTTGGCTTCCATGAAAAGAAAATTCTTCCTAAAAATCTTTACCCTTACATATATCCAATAAATCAACAGCAAAAAATCTTTACCCTTTTATATACCCAATAAATTAACAGAAAAAAAAAATTTGACCCTTACTTGTCTTTTCAAATACAGTACGGATCGGATAAATGAATAAAATAATGCCATTGACATTCCGATTAGTGTTTTGACGAGTTTCGATAAAATGTTTTTCAAAACAAGAAAAAGAAGAAGAAAATAATAATGAATACAAATAATTTGTTTTTGAAAATTTAGTAAAGTACAAAATATTATCTTATCATGTATCATCTCCATACATATATATATCTCTATATATAATTTTATTAATCTTATATTATCAGAATTTACTCAAATCTGCATTATTTTATTTATATTTCCCGATTTTTCTTTGTGTGTTTTTAGATTTTTTTTATCTACTGAACTTATGAGATCATTAATTTCGAAAAATTCACATTTGGTATCGATGAAATCTAATATAATTATTTTTGCTTATTGCAAAAATTCAGAGTTGAATACAACATCTTGAATACAATTGCTAAAGGCAATTATTTATTTAAAATTAAATATACATTTCCAGATTAATGATTTTTGAAGTATTCTACATACAAACAAATTATAGTTCGTGCAATTTATATAATTTAGAAAATACACATATCCATATGATAATTTGTGCAATTTATATAATTCAGAAAATACATATCATGATTTATCCATGAGCGCATCATATAAAAACATCTCTTACACACCGTACGCATCTAAAACTTTTCTTAGTATCAATTTGCAATAAAAATGTCACATCTCCGATCCGGAGGTGCAACGACATACCCGCGTTTATTTTTCTATTCAAATTTAGGTAACATAAGGTATGAATCTTTTTATACATTGCCACTAGTATCTATTATTTTTATCACATCTCAATTAATTTACAATAATTATCTGACTATTTATAGTGGATGATGCTAGATGAGCATGTCAGATAAAATAATCACAAATTTCATATCTTTAGGTGGTTATGTTGTCAATTACAATCCCAAAAACATTTCTCAATCTTCGTCTGCCGGACCTGTAATCCACAAGAACGGGTGAGAAATAATAAATTATTTCTCAGTGCTGATTGCCACTCAGATTATTGGATTCGAAGGAAATCCATATTCATAATGAAATCACCGCACGAGAAATTAACAGTTTATTTTAAAATGACGAATGCAAATGCTCAATAACAGTATCCAATTGAACAACACAATTTCACAAATAAATCCGAACTCTAATGATCTTATCAGAATAAATGGTTTGGGTCAAAATCTTTTAAACCATAAAGTCTGATAACGTTTGGTTTATTATCTTTACAATTTCTAGTCTGGTAACACTAACAGATACCATAACAAGTATCGGTCGTGTTAGGACTTATACTGTTCTATCCATCCTGACAATTTGTTAATAAAAACAATATAGAATTAATATCTCAATCCCGTCAGTATCAGAAAGAAAATCAATGATAAGGCAATTCTAACTATCCTGACAATCAGTTAGCAGAAATAATACGAAATCAATATCACAGTACTGTCATTATCGGAAAGAAAAGCATTGATAAGACAGTTACCACATTTCGTTAGTCTTACAGTCACAGTTCATATTTATTCAATATCTCCTATCCAACCGGTACTGAGTTCCGTTGAGGCCATTCACCATATGCGCGTAAGGGTACTGGAGTAAAGTCTAGACTTTACGATATATTAATCATTTTTCTCCACTATATGGAGGTTCAATGATTATAGAATTTAATATTCAATCAATTCAGTCACTATTGTCTCAATCAATCATTTGCAATAAGAATCAACTAATCGATAAACAATATCAACATGACAGTCAACAGACATACCTGTAATTCAGTTTCAATTGTACTGTGCTATACATATGATGTAACAGTACAATCAATGCAGTTAATCAAATATTCAAAATGCACAGCGAGTTACGATTTAATTTCTAGTCATGAATCTTAGACTAATCCAATAACTCCGCACCTGATAATGTAAGATAATTAAGCGAGATCACCATCAGTCTGTTCTTCATGAATATTCTGCCTCATCTGTCTTTTTTGTAATTATGCCTAAGTTAAAACAATACATATATTCTAATCATTTTCTTAATCTATATTGTTTTTACTTCAATTAAATTCAATCCAATAAAGTACAAAAGTCCATAATTCAGTCAATATATCCAAACAACTAAGGTCCCAGTTCATTTATTTTCGGACAAAGCTCAATTATATTTTTAGCCTTTTTATATTCTTTCATTTTTCTTTCAATTTTACATCTTCTGTACCAAACCCCAAAATTCATAATCCAAATCAATTTTTTTTACATTCTTTAATTTTCAAACGGTCTACATTTAGAGATAGATTTGCCTCTTATAAATTTTTATTTACTGGTATGTAGGAATTTTGCAATTTATACCTTTCCTTTTTATATATATTTTCCTATTAAGTCCCTGAAATGTAAAACAGTATACCGATACCCTAAAGAAGATTGGTAATTGTTTGTAACGGTAACTCCAACCAGTCAGTCCAGTAACCACCAAAAAGTCCAGTATATCGATACTGACATGCACGGTTTATGGTCCATCTCTAATAAGAAGTTCAAATATGAAACCATGACATCCTTGTTACAGAGATAAGCAGAGCACCATAATTATTTTCAGGTTCAAATTCAAATAAAGAACATATGAGTGAAATAGAGAGGCCTCAGACAAATCAATCATCACACACTATAAAATAATTTTGTCAAGTAAATAGTTATAAACTTTAGCTCGTATACTTAAATTCAAACAATCACTTTTGCCAAAACTCTTAATCAATTAAGAGAGAAGCATAACAAAGAAGAGGAAAGGATATACCCCTGCGTACACAAATCAGTTCATTCTCAGTTTGCTCAAGTACTCAGTCAACAAAGGATAAGTTTCTTTTAATTTTCTTGCTCAACAGTAAAGAGAGAAGAGAGAACTAGTGTTCAAAGAACATCCAAACAGTGAGAGATGAAGATAAAGATTAATACCACAAATAATATCTAGGTGAACAAGCAGCTCTCTAATTGGCTTTGAAGCCGCTGGAGCATAGAGGCTTTGCCACGCAAGGGCTTGTGTCCTGCCATGTGGGTCCCCGTATAAAATTTTCTAATTTCAACCTTCTTGTTTTTTTCAATTTTTATAAATCAATCCTAAATGTAATTACTATTACTCCTTCATATTTTAAGTGTTGTATGCATACTATCCAATCCAATTCATTAAATACTTATACATTGCAATTTATTCAATTTCCAATTTCGGATTATATAAATCTATTAATCCTTTAATTAACATTATTCATATTTTGTTACAACATCTCAAGTTCATCATATTCGGATTTCAGGAAACTTGATATATTTCAAGAATTTCAAACTATTAAGCATATCCTTATTAGTCAAACAAAAGTCTAAATGATCATATTGCTAATAATTAATTTTTTGAGTAACTTAAATATCTTGCTAATATGTAAAAAAAAAAATATTACTTGTTCTTTGAATGGAACATATTTAACCAAAAAATATATTCAGACATTTCATATTTTATTCTCAGATATCAATTTTATATACGCATTTTTTGCGTGATGTTACAAAAACTCAACAAAATGTCTCAAATTCCTAGTACATTCACGATAGTTGAAATGAATCTTGCAAAACGTCTCAAAATTCAAGTACACATTCTTCTTAGTTTGACCAATAATAAAGAATTTTGAGGAGAAATTTTTTAGAAATTATATTATTTATTTTCAGTTTATTTAAAGGCAAGTCAATTTTTTTTTAGGTGCCTATCTATATTGCCTGAAATTTTTATTTATACCATATTAAAAAAAATAAACCAAAACACCACTATTTCTATGAATTTCGAAATTTGACATGTTCGCCAAATAAAACAGCGGACAATAATGGACAGGTCCGCCATTTAATTTGGTAGACATCAGATTGGATCTACCATCTTAAAGGCGACATTATTTTTATTTTTATTTTTTTACTGAATAACTTTTTTTTAATATAAAAATTATATTTTAATATAAGTAATCATTACATTTTGTCTTTTAAATATTACTGTTTTTTCCTTTGAGCCTGCCCCCTCAGCCACATTTGATTTTTTTTATTAGCTGTTAGAAGAAGCAAAAAAAAAAAAAAAAGATTGTCCGCAGTTTTAATTGACGGACCTGTCTATTTTTTTCCACCGTTTTTTTTGGCGAACATGTCAAATTTGAAATTCACAGAAAAGTGGTGTTTTTGTTTGTTATTTTTTTTAATATAGTATAAATGAAAATTTCGGCTATATTGCAGTTGCCAGTATTATTGTGCTTTGAGATTCGTACATCTGAGATATCTGTCATCTGAGCGATGCGAATTCCAAATAGTAGAAGGTGGTGAAACCATTTGAAATACACTCTATATTGAACCTAAGTCCAGGCCCACTACAAGTTTTATTTCCAAACACTGCCTTTTCCGGCTTTCTTTTTCAAAAAAGAAAAGCCCAAATATGTCAATCTGAAAACCCCAATTTTCCTTCATATTACACCATTTTTAGAAAATCGAGATCGGTTAGATGGGAATCCGACCAAATCCGGTCCTTAGATAATTCTTAACCGTTCGATTTGCATCAAGTTTGCGCTATGTACTATAATTTTCGGACTGATCAAGTGTGTACTACTCTCGATGCTAATTGAACGGTTCGATAGTAATCTGACAAAATTTTGTACAATTCCCCATCTGATCCCCTCTCCAGTAGTTCAGACCTAGTAATTTTTGCATCAGCTCGAAACCCTAAAGCAAATAAAAACGAGCGCCGAAATATCACTCTCTTTCTCCTCCGTTTCTCTGCCTCTCGTGCCAGGCGTTGCTAATCGCAGATCTCCGCCATGGTATTTTTCTTGAATTTTCTCCCTTTTTATAGTGTATTCTTTGTTAGTTTTTTGTGTTGTTTCGATCTGCTATTGTTAGTACTAATTGGATGTAGGAGGATATTGTCGTTAAGTTCATTATGGGTTGTGTAGATTTCGAAAGTATTTACATAATTACGACAGTTTGATCATATCTTTGATTTTGGGATTTAACAATGTTATATATGTTTTGTACTATCCGGAAGAGTTGTTTAGTCAGAGTTATTTGCACTTTTATGGTATCAAGACGAAATTTAGTGCGTACCAGTATGCAGTGTGTTGCATGAGATCAATTATAGCCTGTATATCTGTACTGACATATACCAATTGTTCTTTATGTATAATATTTTATCTGTTTTATACTGTTCTTTATGTTCAATGATTTGCCAAGTAGTTTGGTTTAGCAATTTTATAGTTATAGCTGTCTTTCTTTTTTTCAATTCTATTGCAGTAGTTCTTACATACAAGTTTTTTTATTCCAGACAAAGCGCACCAAGAAGGCTGGAATTGTTGGCAAATATGGTACATAATTTGAGAAGAATATTTACTGACATGCCTTTTCCCATTTTACAGTTTATTTGTCTAACAGTATTTATTAATTTTTGTTTTTTGTTTTAACAAAAAAGGAACCAGGTATGGTGCCAGTTTGAGGAAGCAAATCAAGAAGATGGAAGTCTCCCAACATGCCAAATACTTCTGCGAGTTTTGCGGGAAGGTACTTGTTTTTTTATTTAATCATTTGAACTTTTCCACAGAATTATGTTAAGGTGCATTCTTCTGATGAATATAAGATTAAAACGTAAAAAGATATACGCATATGTTGTATTAATATAGAGAAATCATACCTCTACTGTGTTCTTATGTTTCTCAGTGAGTCTTAAGTGCATGTCAGTTCATATATATTTATTTTTATATTTTTTAAATTTGTACAGTTTGCTGTCAAGAGAAAGGCAGTAGGAATATGGGGATGCAAGGATTGTGGCAAAATCAAGGCTGGTGGTGCTTATACCTTGAAGTATGTTTTTTTTTATTGTTCATCCATTTTCATAGACACCAAATTTACGACTTGTTCTTCTTATGAAATGTAGGTTGTTTTTTCTTGTCTAACCCACTTCATAAGATATCAAATTTGTTGGTCTATTAAGATAAAATGTTGTAATAAGGTGTTGAGGTTTTCTCGAGCATGTAAATCTTACCAGATACCCCATCATAGAAGAATTCACATCCTCTGAGATATCTCAAATTTTGAGTTGATCTGTGGAAAATTCGCTAGTTTAATAATAACATAAATTTTGTAATGAGTTGTTAAGGCTTTGCTCTATCATGTAAAATTTACCAAATGCGCATTTCATATAGAATAGGATACCATGATCATACCCTAAAGAATTGCTAATCAACAAGCATGGCCCTCCAAAACACAAACCTTTTAAGACTTCTAATTTCTTATATTTTCTTAATTGAGTATTATTTTGATATTTTCTCCGGTATACATAGTTTTTCTGTCATGAGGGGGGGTTGAATGGTATTCTCCATCTACAGAGTTGAATGTGATATTTTTATATTTACCAGGGTTATAAATGTTTTTTTATATGTTCTACCTAATTGTTTTATATATTGACCCACACTTAAAATTGCGATCCTTGTACCTTTTATATTTGTTCAGTGCATTTATCTTTTGTAATATTTGCATTTGCAGCACTGCTAGTGCCGTGACAGTGAGGAGCACGATTCGTCGTCTTAGAGAACAGACCGAGAGTTAAATGAAACTGTTCTGTTTGGTTTTAGTTCGAATTTATGTTTAGGGTTGATAAGAATTTGTGTTTCATTTTGTTATATTTTTTGTTTTGAGTCGGAAGGTGATTTTGCAATAGTCATTTTGTCGAATATCATGATCTGAGCTCATCTTTTTGTTTGCAAAATATTTCTTTGATAACTAGTGGTTCATTGTGTTCTCTCCCCCTTTCTTGTTTGCTGAAATGTATTTTTTTTTCTCGGCTGTTTTTTCATTTTCTAGAAATGAAACAAATAGTTTGGAAACATTGTCTTTGATAACTATGTGCTGCTTAGGTAAATATTTTGTTAATTAAAAAATGAGTATTGCTAATATATCATAAAACATTACAAGTATGAGGGATATCTACTTTGTTAATCTTTGATGCAGTTATAATATAACGTGTCATAATAAGTTACAACTCACAAATAACTCTTTATATAAAAGCTTGTCATGTGATGTTTCTCTGTGTAATTATTATTTTTTCATGCAGTTTTTGAAATTATTAGATTCTTCTCATAATTTTGTTGTGAATTTTAGAATCAATGCACTCTTAAGTCGTGAACAAAAATGAATTGTGTATGCAAAAAATACTATTTATATCTTTAATTTAAGTTGTTAAATAAAATGTGTGAAAAATAAACTGTTCATGTTATATTGTTAACCATAATTGATATATTAATCAACAATTTTTAATATTAGATATTAGATGAAATCAACTATTAATAAAAATTTATAAATTATATTTTTAATTTTTTTTTTTTAAACTTGACACCAGCTGCAAGGCACAAAAAATTATACAATCAATTAAAATTAAAAAAATTAATATCAATGCAAAGATGTGTTGGTATTAAAAATGCTTTTGTCTGAGGAGTTAGATTTTAGTTTAATTTTATTTCAAGTATTTATAATTTGTTTCTATATAATGCAGCTAGAATAAATGGAGAATTAGAGATAAAAAATTTATCAGAGATTTAAATCTAATTTGAGTTGTCAAATAGCTGCCAAAATTAGATGCTTGTAATAAATAATTGATGGAATAGAAACTTGTAATAAATAATTGATGGAATAGAAACGCTCTTGTTCTTTTTATAATTTGTTTTTATATAATGCAGCGTAGAATAAATGGAAAATTAGAGATAAAAATATCGGAGATTTAAATCTAATTTCAGTTGTCAAATAGCTGCCAAAATTAGTTGCTTGTAATAAACAATTGATCGAATAGAAGCTCTCTTGTTCTTTTCTTTTTTTGAAATCATGGGTTGAAAATGAAGCCACCCAACACACTTTCAAACTATTGTATGTATTATAGAAGATTTCCTCACTTTGTGAGTTTCAAATCCATGACCTCTCATTTGAGAATAATTTGTCTTTGCCACTAGACCAAAGGCAAGTTCTCAACCCTCTTGTTATTTATTAATTCTTTTCTCTTATTCAAATATTACACAAAATACATTAAACTGAAAATATATAAAAATAATAGATCCTTCAAATCTTATTGTTAACCTCAAGCATAGTTTTAAAAATTGTAATTTCTTAATCAAAGTTAAAAAATGCCGAAATTTTTATAAATATACAAAATTCTAAATTAATTTAACAATCTATACATTTTTTTATATTAATTTCCAAATCTATCCAAACCGCTGACAGTGTCAGCAGTTTCAGAATCCAGAACGACACAGTCAGCGGTTTCAGACAGTTATAACCGCTCACACTGTCAGCGGTTTAAGCAAAGCACGATTTTTGATGTTTTCTGCACACTTTTTGAAACAACGAACGACTCAGATTAAAACACTGTTTGTAATCATTACAGAGTTGCGCAGTTTCATCCGAATTGAATTTAATATAATTTTCCATTTAATTATTTTATTTAATTAGAAAATATTATAATTTATTTATTTATTCTATTAAAATATTAGAAATATTTTTATATTTTTTTAAAATTAGATAAAATACCATATAATTTGATTTATTAGAAAGACATAAACAAATAACCCGGATCAATATTTTTCAGATTGGATTTTTCATGGCTGTAATAAAAATTAAAATATTTCTTTGTGTGTTATTAGAAAAAAATAAAAATAATTTGAATCTGAATTATTGATCCGGTTCAAAAGTCACTTCTAGGTAAATACATAAAATATTATGATCTTTCTATTTTTGAAAAAATAAAAGTTTAACAAAAATATCTAACATTTAAATTATATTAAATTCAATTCGGATGAAACTGTGCAACTCTGTAATGATTACAAACAGTGTTTTAATCTGAGTCGTTCGTTGTTTTAAAAATTGTGCATAAAACATCAAAAATCGTGCTTTGCTTAAACCGCTGACCCCGTCAGCGGTTCTAGCTTTCTGAAACCGCTGACTCTGTCCTTGCTTCTCAAACCGCTGACCCCGTCAGCGGTTCTAGCTTTCTGAAACCGCTGACTCTGTCCTTGCTTCTCAAACCGCTGACACTGTCAGCGGTTTGGATAGATTTCGAAATTAATATAAAAATTGTATAGATTGTTAAATTAATTTAGAATTTTGTATATTTATAAAAATTTCGTTAAAAAATGACAAATTAATAATATACAGTAACACCCTCCAATGTGTGAAATAGACGTACACTTCTCTCTTATGGACAGTTTACGATAAAAAATTTATTTAGTTTTCAGAATAAATAAATAAGGGAGCACTTACAATGTAATTATCTAAAAATTGTTATAATATAATCCAAATGGACCTCCATTTGCCTGACTCAAAAAAAAAAAAAAAGGATAGAAAGGAAATCACATCGAAGAAGTGAAAAGGTTACACTACTGGTGAATATTTAATGATGATGTAATACCTCATTTGTTGATTTAATTAACTAAGATGTTTAGAAATTGAGTAGGGTTGAAATGCATGATTAGTTTTGTGCTTCAATCATGCTCTGAATTTTTTTTTCTGCTTTCAAAGTTCGAACAATCGATCTAAACCGCTCAACATGATTTTCATATTAAAATGTGTTAGGAGACTAAATTTTATTTTTTGAAATTTTTTTTACTGGTTTTTTAAATAAATACAAAATCACTCTTCTGGATGGTCAATAATCTTTTGAAAATGAGGAGAGACCCACTTGCATCATTTTTTGATGACACCAAATTACACCCTATATTTTTAAAGTTCAAACAGTCAATCCAAACTGTTCAACATGATAGATATATTAAAATGTGTTTGCAGATCAAATTTTATATTTTTTGAATTCTTTTTACTATTTATTAAGATGGCACAAAAATTCGATGGTCTGAAAATAACGATTTTCTAAAATATTTATTAAATAGTAAAAAAAATTCAAAAAATGTAAAATTTGGTTTATAAGCACATTTTAATATGACGATTATGTTGAACTGTTTGGATCGACTGTTTGGACTTTGAAAACTTTGAAAATGTAGGGTGTAATTTAGTGTTACTAAAAAGTGGTGTAAGTGGATCCCTCCTCTTTGAAAATAATGTTTTTGTACTTATCTAAAATACTAGTAAAAATATTTCAAATAATATAAAATTTGGTCTCCAAGTACATTTTATTATGAAGATTATGTTGAGTTGTTCGAATCAATTGTTTGAACTTTATAAATAAAAATAAGAATGAGTATAATTGAAACACAAAACTAACAGTGGATTTTAACCCTAGTCTTAGAAATTTATACGTGGTTGAGTCTTTAAATTTTTAGTATAATATTTTACCTTCATTATCAATCTTTTCATATATTTTTTTCTCTCCTTATTTGTCTTGATAGAGTTGGCTCATTACTTATTTGTTCTCATATAGAAATATGATTAATGTATCTTAGGTGCAATATTTATTTTAATGTGATATAATTTTTTTCTAATTACGTTGTAGAGTTCTGCAGCAGCTAATTGTACTTTATTCACTGTACAAAATTTTGGAATTTAAAAAATAATTTATTTATTTGTAAATTCGCTGCTTTTTCTAAATAAAAATTGTCTCGTTTTAAAATTCAGCATTATTTGGTCAGTATTATTTTTTCGCAACGAAGTTGAAAAAATAGTCCTAGTTAATAAAGTTTTTGGAGAATTTTAGAGGTAGGGGTGTTCAAATGGTTCGGTTTCTTTGATTTTAAAATGAACTGGAAATTTTCGGTTTAAATAGTTCGGTTTTTCGGTTTAAATGGTTATGTTCGGTTGATTTTATGAAATAGTTCGGTTTAAATGGTTCAATTCAGTTTTGAATTCTCAAAACTGAATAAACTGAACCGACTGATTTTATTAATAGTTTGAGACTTCCTGTATTATTTTGGTTCATTTTTTATTTTGAATCTACGTGTTTTGATTTTTTGAGATTGAATTCCTCTATTTGATTCAATCAAACAAACCATTTATTAATAGTTTGAGACCATTTATTTTTGGTTCAACCAAACCATTTATTTATTCCTCTATTCGGTTCAACCTAACAAACCGAAGTTTAAATCAGTTTAATTGGTTCGGTTTTAATTCGGTTTGCTACTTTAGTTCGGTCGGTTCGGTTGGATTTTCAAAAATCGAAAAAAAATTGGTTTGATTATTTTAGTTCAGTTTGGACCGAACCAACCGGTTAAACTAAAAAACTTCAATTTTTATTGAGTAAACTTACGGATTTGGAAATATTAGGTCTATTTTGAAACTAACAAAACTCCCTCTGTAGTTCTCCCTGATAATAATTAAAACGATATAATTATAAGTTATTGCTAAAATATTAATATTTTGAATTTTTTTTTCTAGTGATTAAAATATTTTTCATCGTGTGGAAGATCGTGCATTCGAAATTTGATTAAAAAAATGTGATTAATATTTAACGATATCAGATTTATCTAAAAAATAATATTATCACGTACGTAGAAAGAAACTAGATTGGATGTATAGGCGGGTCTATAACAAATAAATATTAACAACTTCATATGTACTTGTAAATTAAATTTCATATTTTTTAGAAACTTTTCAATATTTTTTTTTTATAGTTGGCGGCAATTACCGACAACAGATATATTGATAAAAAAGTCTAATTACAAACAAAAGAAAAAAAACATGCCCACCCCAAAGCTATACAATGAGGTGAGCATGTCCTAATTACTTAATCTCAAAATCGTAAAATATTGTTGTATGAAAAACTCTAACTGTTGACTCTCCATGACTCAATTTTCATTATCGTATCATTTATGAGACGTCGAACCAACCTCTCCTTATTCGAAAAGAGTCTCCTGTTTCGTTCTCTCCATAGGGTCCATATTCCCGCCGCCCAAATAACATTCCATAAAGACCTCCCCTGCTGTGTCATCGTGGTGCCAGTGTCTAACCAAACCCTCTCCATAGGACCCATGTTTCAGTATTTTTTTAGATGAGTAAAAAATCACTTGATCTGAAAATTCTCGACCATCCAAAAACAGTGATTTTCTACTCATTTAAAAAAATAGTAAAAAGATTTTAAAAAATATAAAATTTAATTTACAAGTATATATTCATATTTAGATCAGATAGTACGTTCGGATTGACAGTTAAAATTTTGAAAACAAAACTATTAATATGTAGTATGGGCCAATTCACGCTATAATATGCATAGTACCATAGCTTTACTCATTTTTATTAACACTTTTAATTTTTAGTTATCCTTATAGAATAAAATTAAACTGTAAAGTTTATTCAGCACCTTCAATCTCATTTTTATAATTTTTCTCGTTTCAAATACATCATAAAACAGACGATTCAGGTCCCCACTTTGAGTTATGAGTTATCCATAAGAAAAGAAGTGATTCGATTCGAAAGAATCAAATGGAGTGCCACTACTAGTGCAATGACATATATTTCATATATCTATTACTATTCGGGGAATAAAAAGCAAAAAAAGACCCCTTCACATCCCCAGCGAGGTTGCCACTACTAAAAAGAAGCACATGCACAGTGATAAAAATGGCTGACCACTGTTTGGGGATTTTTATCCTGAGCAAAACATTTAGTGTCTGTTCAGCTGCAGCCCTGTATTTTACTATTTACGTAGAAAAAAAAATTCAGTTTATTAAATTTTTTTTTCTCACGTGAATAGTAAAATGCAGTTTACTGTGTATCTGTTATTGTGCCCATTCCTATTCCCGGGCTGCAGCCGAACAGGCTCTTATCGACTTCTCAATAAATAATAAAAAGGAATTGCAACATCTTGTTTCTTGAAAGAAACAAAGTTTGGGCGATTAGGTTAGCCGCGCCTCCTATCTCTCCACTTTCTTTCATTCAAACTTCTCTTTTTAGTTCTTGTAGATCTCATTCTCGACACAACACCTTCTCTCGGTACCTCTTCGAACAAATAGGAGAATAAGAGAGAGGGAAGGAACCGGAGCCGACCGGAGCCGAAAATACGGTATCGTCGAAGCTTAGAGCGTAGAGTCCTATCTCGGTCGGATTACAGTGGTGAGTAGATCCGGTTGCTGTTGGAACGCCGCGGCGATCGAAAAAGCGAATCCGATCGTCGATCGAGAGGGAAGTAATTAGTACCGAGCGGAGCCGATTGGAGCCAAGAATGTAGTAATATCGGAGCTCAGAGTGTAGAGTTTTCATCTCGATTGGAGCGCGACGGTGACTAAATCCGATCATTGTCGGAGTGCGGTGACGATCGAAGAAGCGGATCCGGTCGTGAAACGAGATTGAAAATAAATTCTAAAATTGAGTATGAATGTAAATATTTATTTTTATACTACATGAGGTGATAAAACTTAGAATTTTGTAATTTTTTCTTATCAATATATCTGTTAGTGGTAATTTTAACCACTAACTATAAAAAAAAAAAATAAAACATAAGTGGATGACCTGAATCCAATCTAATCAAATCAGACGGTTGGTATCAACTTACAGCACAACAGTGCCAACCCAACACACTCTCATTAGATTAGAGTCCATGTGAATCTCGGTCAACAAGCACAGAGAGAATTTCCTTTGTACCGAACCAATGTCGCTACCAGCAATTCACTGTCCCCTATCCTCCTTTTTGTAACGACCTCTCATTTTGCTTTTTAACAGCTAATAAATCGTCAATCAAACAAAATTTAAAGTAAGAATAACAACTCATAATCTATTAATCCGTTGACTTAATTCCTCTTTTATTCCTCGACAATTATACGCGTTAAAATTTGTCTCAATTATATATACTGTCAACGTCGTCGTAAAAGATGAAATGGTGTTCTCTCTTTATTAAATTAATTGAAACGCTTGATTAGCTGTTTGATCATAAGTTGTCCCAAATATTCAATTGAATTGAATATATCAGTATTGTAAATAACAGTAGTGTTCGTTGGCTGAACATGATACAATCAAACAATTAATCGGAAATAATCATTATAATCGGAAAGAATCAGCCGATTAATCAAAAAAATTCTTAACAGTTTGGTTACTGTCAACTACTAACTGGCCGATTAATCGGTCTAAACAAATATTTTTTACAACAATGAAATGTGTAACACTTGCTACAGAGACCAAAGCCAGAATAGACAATATGATCGATATTTTTTATATTTTTAGAATAAGGCATAATTGTATAATTATTTTAAACATAAGTATATTTTATTAAGTTTTTTTAAAAGATATGCTAAAAGAAATATATTTTGAAAAAAAAGTTTAGTCAGAGGCAGACAAGTGTCTCTTTTAAAAAATAATTGCTACATATGCAAATATTTACATAACATTGAATATAAAAGACAAAATAGTAAATTTTTAATTTTTTTGATATACTACTTTTACATATTAACATTATCAATTCTTTGAATCATGCCTTTGATATAAAAGCCAACAGATAATTAATGTAAAAAAGACAATTTTTAAATGAACAATTTTCATAATCTAACTCAAAAGAACAACAAATATGTAAATGTAGTTATGTTATATTATTTGAACTGAGTTATTACTTTAATTTCTGAAATCAAATATGAATTAAACTTCGACTGCAGAAAATTATAGATTAGAGTTCGAAGTTCTATTTTTTCTATATAAATACATCTGAATGAATGCATCCGGATAAATATGTCTGAAAAGGTAAAGTTTGTTTTCCGCCATTCATGTCAATACACATTTAATTCAGAAACTGAGAAAGGGAAAGGGAGAGATAAAGGAGTTGTGTGTTTGATACTAGCATACAGACTCAAATATGTAAATGTAGTTATGTTATATTATTTGAACTGAGTTTTTTTTAAAGCGAAACAAGGGATTATTTGAACTGAGTTAATAGTTTAATTTCTGAAATTAAATATGAACTAAACTTCGACCGCAGATAATTATAGATTATGAGTCTAAGGTTTTGTTTTTTATGTATAAATACGTCTGAATGAATGCATCCGGATAAATATGTCTGAAAAGGTGGAGCTCGTTTTCCGCCATCTATGTCAATACACATTTAATTCAGAAACCGAGAAAGGAAAAGGGAGAGATAAAGAAGGGGTTGTGTGTTCGAAACTAACATACAGACTCACAATTGTTGTTCAATATGTTCATGTAAATACTGATAGGGATGTAGTTACTACTTTTGTGCACATTTGACAAGTAAAAAAAGAGAAATACTTCAGTTTGTATAACTAGAATTGCAAAAAACTTCCGCTACGTGTCTAATAATAAAATATATTTTAGATTTAATTTTACATATGAATTTTGATTCAACTAGTGATTAATCGATTAAAAATTGTATTTCTATACTCTATCTGAAAACCTGAAAATATTTTTGTCTTATATGAGAGTTGATTACAAAGCTAGTATTTCATTCAATCATGCTATTATATCATCAATTACGGTGCTAATTGAACGAACTCGTTTCATATCCTGATAAAACATATCATGTGACAACGACAGACAGAAAGATCACAGTTTGGGATTCGATTAATAGTTAATAACCTCCTCCTCAAATTATTTCTAGTTTTTTTCTACCACACAAATCCAAAAAAAAATTGATTTGCTCATTCGCGCAGCGAGACATGCGGCACTGACCACCGTTTGCCCCCCCTCTCTCTCGTGGTGGGTCCCACGTACGCCTCTCTATACAATTACATGTCAGTACCTAACACTATACATTCATACACAGAAAACGACTAAAAACACCGCACGCATTATCTTCTCTCTATATAAAAAAAAAAAAAAAAAACACTACTGCGTTAGGCTGAGAGATCTCAGCCGTTGGATGTGGATCGTGCCGTGGAAACAAAGGATATGACTCGAAACCTAATATTTGGGTCCCGCGTTTTCAAATAATTACGGCGTCCTGCGCTGCTTGCCAGCTGTTCACCTGAACTGGCATTCTTTTCTGGTCAAGGTCTCAAGGAGACTTGATATATTTATTCACTTGAATTTTTATATTTTTGTGCACTATTTGATTCGGTTGGTCTTTTTCCTTTCATCCGTTTATATATTTGAGATAAATTTTATTGGAGGTCAGTTTTTTTATCACAAATTTATTACTAAAGTTTAATTTGTTCTAATCAATTTACTTTATAATTTTTGCTTCTAAAAAATTAACAAAATCTACTCATTATGTTTAATTTTTTAGCAAAATATGTTCGTTTTGTCCAAAATACTAATTGAAAAGTTATATTTTATTAATTTTTTGAATGAAAAGTTAAACGGTGACTTGATTGAGACAAACTAAAAATTTAGTAACTATAAAAAAAAAAAAAAAAATCAAACTTTAGTAACTAATTAGTGACAAAAAAAAAAAACAAAGTTTAGTGACCTTCAAAGAAATTTATCTGTTTATCTGTTTTTTATTTTGGTTTTTAATCAATTTTACGTGAAATAAAATAAAAACGTAGTTATGGCTAATATTTATGAAGTAAACTAGTATAAATGTAAAATTAAAGAGAGTAAAAGTAAGGTGCTTTTAAACCCACCAAATTTTTTGTGAACTTAACTAAATTTTTTTTGAATTGATTTCAATGATGAATTAAACCGTTGAAACTGATTTATTTCACAAGTGTTGCGTTTATATGTCCAATTTATTTTTCAAAATTATTTAGTATAAAGTCAAACGGTAAAAAAAAGAGATGAAAAATAAACACATTAAAATTAACTTATAAACATTAGTTTGTTTTTTTATTGCTTGATTTTATACCAAGTTGAAATTTATAAATTTAACATGTATACACTTTACAAGAAAATTATATCCATTTTTTTTTTTGAACAAAAGTGGGCCTGCCCGTCGATTTCCATTAACATGAAAACCTTACAAAAGACATGTCATACTGGTACCACCATTGGTACCAACCGACAACAATAACGAAATTCACAATTATCCATACAAACTACAAAGTGTTATAGAAAGAAACCTACACTTAGCAATCACAAAAGAACAATAGCTACATAAATCTTGCAACTAACAAAATACAGAAACTAGAAATGAGCAAAATAAATCCCTACAACCAAAATAATTGCCTCAGCACGAAATATATTCAAAGCATACCATTATTGTCAGCTCTATCACCTGTACCAGGCATAGGGATTATACCATGTGCTTCCTCCAATGTAAGAGTATGTGATTTTCCTGATAGGTCCTTTACATCACAAGAAAATATCAATTTAAAATTAGAAATAACATCATACCTTTGATTCATACACCAAAAGTGAGCAACTGAAATTATTTGGGTGTCCAAACTTTGAACACTTCGTTTGTGTCATGCTTGAAAAATCAACCTAATTTTTTCTAACCACATATTCCATAATACAGCTCCTCTAATTATCTCTACCACATTGGGATCCTTCATAGGAATACTCCTATTTAAATTCCAAAGCTTCTAAAAAAGTATATCGATTTCAACAATTAAAATTCTACAATGTAAAGGACGAACAAAAATACTGAAATTTTAAGATAATTAGTAATTGAGTATTTTATTTCAAGAAGCGACATTTTGCTAAAGTTGTTAAATTTCACATGTTGAGATGGAGGGCGTGTTGCGTGTCGCATCTTTCTTTCCTTTTTGCATTTTTTTTGGTTTTGTTTTGTTTTTTTTCTTTTTAGTTGACGAATGTGATTTGAACCCGCATCTACGCATGAATTCATATCAATTAAGGTACCGCGTGAATTTAAATTCGATCTGTTTCTTAGAGTAGGGTAAGATTTATTAGAATAAAATTATTAAGATTGTTATTTTTGTAAAATATATTTAAGGGGGAATTTCATGTATGTCCCTAAAGGGTTTCAATATTACGTATTTATCCCCCTAAAATCAATAATTACATATTTATCCTTAAAAATTGTAGAAACTCACGTATTTGTCCAATTCATTATATTTAACATTAATTTTTATGTATTCTCATTTTACTCTTCTTCTATTTTTATTTCTAAGGTCAGTGTGTTAGAGAGCAGTATTAAAACGTACTAGTATCAATACATAGTCGTACCAATACTGAACCATACTGTACCAGTACCACCATTGAACCGTACCAGTACCAGAACTGAACCATACAGTAACAAATTGCACTGAACATATTAAAGGGCGACTCAACAAATTAAAGAGAGAGATGAACGGTATAACGGTCATTACAATATTAATTAATATTTAAAATAAATTTTAAATGTTTAACAAAATATTATTTAATTATTTTTTAGAGATATTTGATATATAATAGAGTTAGATTGGACAAATATGTGAGTTTCTATAATTTTTAAGGATAAATATGTAATTATTGATTTGGAGTGATAAATACGTAATATTGAAACTTTCGAGGGATATACATGAAATTCCCCCTATAATTAATTACTCTTCAAATTAAAATAAAATTAGAATGTAAACGAGAAAAACATAACGACTAAATATAATTAATTACTTTTTTTTCTCACTTCTTTGCTCATCTCTCACTCGTTCTCTCATTTTCCATTCTAGGTTAGATAAAAAATTAAACTCTTTCCTTACAAGAAGCATAATTTTTTTGTAAAATTTGAATTATAAAATGTATATAGGAAAATAATATATCTAGTAGTCAACAAAATAGTCTCAAAAACTCTTTTTAAAAAATCATTTTACATAATTTATAGTCAACAATCTAATGACATCTAGTACTAGATAACTATAAGTACAATAGAAAAATGGGACTAAAAAAATTACATAAATAAAATGCTAAATGCATGTTTATAGTCTAGTAGTTGGAATTTTACTTTATAATTAGAGATTTTGGAACAATTCTCAATTACCACTCTAAATATTTTATGTTTCAATTCCTAAATTTAAATTTTATAATTCAACAACCAGGGGCGGACCCATGTGAATCCAGAGGGACAACTGCCCCCTGAATTTTGAGTTTTTATGAAGATCGGGAAGTTTCAATCGACTTTGCCTCTCCTTGAAATTTTTTTTGCCCCCCATCTCTGGATATTTGATTTGTAATTCGGATTATATTTAAGGGTATAATTAAAATAAATTTCTTGAGTTTTGATTGGTAATTAGAATTATAGGTTAAAACATCAGAAATTATAAGTCAGAGTATTGAAAAATATAAATTAAAATATATTTTTTATCGAGTACCTAATTAATTAATAAGTTTAAATCCAATTGGCTATTTAAATCTGATTTGATATTTTTTTTTCTAACCATGTACGTAGTCACGTGCATGTTATACATGCTAGAAATCTCGCATGCATGAATCTCAATTAATGCAAGCAAACAATTGAAATTAACATGCGGCTTTTCCGTATAGTAAAATAAAATGTGGACACAAGGTTTTCAAAAAATGTTATTGGAAAGAGCAATTTTTTCCGTATTAATTATCTTTCCAAGAAATCAAGAAAGAGACAAGAAAAGAGAAGAGGAGAGAAATAATATTATTTTTTGTGGCATTTATTTCAATTATCAGACAAAATATTACTTAATAAAAAAAAACATCTTTTTATTTACAACCTTAAAAAAATCTTTATTACACTTTCAATTTCAACTAGAGTTCTTTACCAATTATGACGCTTTTAGTGTGTGTTCATATTTTAATAAACAGTTTTAAAAAAGATGCTTTCTTGACGCATCATCTACTTTTCGCAATAATAAATATTTCAAATTTGTGATCTGAATAGAAAAGTTTTTCGCTTTTTCGCTAAAATTTACAGCATTTACCTCAAAATATTGTTCTTTTTATGTCTATAAAAAATAATATATATCATATCTAATCTAATCTAACAATTTTATTTTAACATTTAAATTTTAAGTTTTTATTATCAAATCTTAAAAATAAAAATATAAAATAAAATTTAAACCCTCCTTTAATACTTTTCTCATTAAATAATATTTCACATTTGTGATATTAAAAAAAATCATCCACTGAAAGTTACAACATTTACCTCAAAATTACAATACAAACTCTCTCAGATAAGAGTGAAAACAGTATGGATAATATATAATTCGTATTAAATCACTATTCAAAAAACTAGATATGAATATCCATATAAATATTGATACTGATATGATTTTACATTTCAATTATCTATATCTAAGTAGTAAATACATATTATAATATCTTAGTATATATTATGAAAAAAAATTATGTTATTCGCTATTATAACTAAATAAATATTATAAATTTTAATATTTTTAATAATATTTTTATATTATTTTAATAAATATCATATCCGATCAATATGTATATGTATTATTGTCTAATATTTAATCCATATTTGTATTTCTATTCATATTCATATTCATATTTAAAAAATAAAAATAAAAATATGAATATAATTTTATTACTATCCGTTCTGTTTTCACTCTACAGTGTCAGTGTCAGGTCAACCTAACAACCGGACAGTAAAAATAATAATTCAAGTAAACTCGCCAACATTAATTTTAACCCGTTCATGCGTCAAACATACTGTAAAATATTTAATTACCAAATCTCGAAAAAGAAATAGAAATAGGAAAGTACGCTGTGTACTTGATAATGATGAGCATGGCCATGCGGTCCCAATATTATCTGTCGTGGCCGCTGCATGCATGAAGCGTATATTTTATACTATTTGCCCAATACAGTATTAACTTATTAACATATTAAACTCGGTTTGCTCCAAAACATCGCTGTTTACACGCAGTCTGAATTTTTTGTACAAGTAGACAAAAATGCATAACGTAGCCAGAAATTTCATCAGGTAGGCAAAAAAATAAATTATTATTAATTTTTAAATAAAATTAAAATAATATAATGTTAAAATAACTTTCATATTAATCAGCATTTACAAGTTAACCCTACATAACATATATGATATATTTTTAATTTCTAGTGTAAATGTATGAAATATTAAATCAAAATTGAAAAAAAAATAATAGTTCAATTTTTCACTATAATCTATGTTTTGCACAATTTTTGTCATAACTTAAAAAGTAATTTGACTCATTGCATATTAAAAATGTCTAAGTAGCAATGTATATTTGTTTTGATTGATGTGAGAGCCCATATAAGTTCTCATGGCATATGGTTCACCGTGAACCAATTATAACTTTTATCTTTAAACTTAATGGACCAATGCACCAAGTGTATGTATAAAAAAAGTATCCAATTAACTTTCTTTGTCAAAGAATTTCTTTCTTCTCCAGAGAACTTAGCTACGTTCTCTTTTTTTTTCCCAAATCAACGTTACTAATCATTTCAAATTGATGTAAAAAAAAGACTACATCAAGTCACAATTAAAGAGAATCATGACAGGGTAGGCAATTACCCGAAACAGGGTAGGCAATAATCTTATTATATAGGATTTATAAGTATTTTTCAAAATCCATAGATAGGTAATTGCCTACTCCTGGTCCATACTGGCTTCGCCACTGCGTAGAGTATGCAATTTTTTTGACAACATAATTTATTTTCAGAAAAAAAAAAGGCAAATTATCGACAACATGATTTATTATCTTTTCGATCGCATAGAAGGATCGAAATAAAGATTCAGTCAAATTGGGTGATCAATAATTTTCATAAGTTGCTTCGTTTTATCGCAGAAGAAAATTCGAATAATAGTGAGACTAAATATTCGGTTCCAGTCGGTACGGTTGTTGGTATGATAAAATGTGAAAATCAATGAGATTGAGCTATTCGTTCAATTCTATTTTTAGTCTGACACTAATGAAGCCGAACCAATGGTCCGATCCTATCTATTATACATAAGAAGAAGAAGAAAACACTAATTGATAATTTATTTATTTTTATTTTTATAAAAAAAAAAAATAAGGTAGATGGTAAGGTAACTTAGAAGCGCACGTTAGCGTGTTTGGTTGGCGAGACAGGATCTTAGTTGGCCTCAGACCCTCAGCCCCTCAGTGCATGTGCATCGCATCCCGCCTTTTCTCTCCTTTACTTTTTTTTTTTAAAATTCACCAGTATGCTGTGTGCTGCTGCTGCTGCTGTTGTTGTGTGTGTGTGTGTGTGTGCAGCACCAAACTTGCACAACTACCATTTTTAAAAATCTTTATGAATTTTGCATTTCAACCTCCATTTTTAATTTCCAAAATCATCAAATTTTCTTGATAACATTCTCTCTCTCTCCGTCAGATCACCAAGTACAATAATAACCCCGAATCGCATTATCGCATCGCATTGGATCCCCATCCCCTCCAATAATAATACTTTATTCTATTCGCTTTAATTGATTATAGGATAGTAGGAGTTCACGGCGCTTATTATATTAGTAGGAGACAAAAGAACCTCGTCTTTTCTCCTCACTACATTTCTCTCCTCTCTCCCCTCCCTTTCTGTCCTCTCCATTACTATCCTGCTTCAGAATCCTCCGTTACAAATGGGTATTTGCTCTACTCTGGAATGGAGACGGCCGTAATATATTCCCAACCTGCCAGCTAGTACTATGTAATATGTTATAGTATCTACTATCTACCCGCTGGGAGCAGCTTGGGTGAGGGTGTTCGATGGATTCTAACCGTCCAATTCGCTTTAAGATCTGTGCTTGTGACTTTAATATCCGTGCATATTCGTTTTAATATCCGTGTAAAATTAAAACAACTCAAGTTTTGAGCGGAGAGAAAACTGAAATCGTCCAGCCGGATCGAGAAGAAGAAGAGAATTTCTTTGTGACACTCTTGTACATGTCTCAGCACATCTGCTTGCATGTTTGCCCAATAGAACACCTTCTTAGTTCTTTGCAGTGTGCCTAGAATTCCTGAGTACCCACCAATACTTGAATCATGCATCCACTACATTAGGCTAGTATCCTAATAGAGCGACCTTGATTGTTTGAATTTGAACTAGGCTACGGCCCCTGTGAAGTAGTTCCATTCCAGGAGTTTTTTTACGGATGGCATCCATCATATTTTAGGTATTGTAGAATTCTATTCTCTTAAAGTGGATCGGATGGTCATGGCATGTACTCAGTTTGAGTCGGATGGACCCAGTTGCTCCCCTACCCGCTGTGCCTGTGGGTTGATACCTATAGTTTTTATTGATGAAAAAACATTATATATATATATATAAAAGAGAGAGTAAGACTATTATGCTTTGCAAATTAAAGTGAGTATTTTAATTTATTCTCATATTTCTATTTTCAAAGTTACAATAGTCAATTCGAATCGTTCAACATGATTTCCATATAGAAATGTGCTTGGATACCAAATTTTACATTTTTTTTGAATTTTTTTACTAATTATTAAGGCACTTTGAAAATCACTGATCCGGTGATCCAAAATTTTTTATTGTTCACCCGGATTTTCAGATTTTCAAAGTGGCTTAATAAATAGTAAAAAAAAATCCAAAAAATGTAGAATTTGGTCTCCAAGCACGTTTCAATATGGAGATCACGTTGAGCGTTCAGATTGACTATTTGAACTTTGAAAATAGAGATATGGACGCAAATTAAAACACTCACTTTAATTTGCAAAGCATGATAGCCTTACTCATATAGGGATGGGTTATGGTGAGTTGCGAAGTAAAAGGTCTTTTTTACTTCACGGTCGTATTTTTATTTTAAAAATCTAAACAACCGATCTGAACCACTCAACATGTTCTCCGTATTGAAATGTGCTTGGAGACCAAATTTTACATTTTTTTTGGAATTTTTTTACTATTTATTAAGCCACTTTGAAAATTGCTGATCCAATGGTCCAGAAAATTTTACTGTTTTTTTTACTGTTCATCCGGATCTGCGATTTTTAAAGTGGCTTAATAAATAGTAAAAAAATTCCAAAAAATGTAAAATTTGGTCTCCAAGCACATTTCAATATGGAGAAAATATTGAGCGGTTCGGATCGATTGTTTGGATTTTCAAATTGAAATACAAGCGTGATGTTTTACTTCACAACTCACCATAGCCCATTCCATATATATATTGAGCAAAACTAGAGTGTGATGTGCTCACCAAGAGGGTTGGTGAGCACATCTCTAAAAGACTATCGAATTGACTTTGATCTACGAATTCAAATCGTTAAAATTCATGTATTTCGTGAGTGATGCATGTACATGCAAAAAATTTAAAGTTTCAAACTCATTTAGCACATGGTGAAGCATTAAAAAAAATGATGAAAAATGAATGCATAAAATAATTTAAAAAATAACTTATAAAATATTTATTATTTTGACCTCTTGATCATGTGCTAAATGAATTCTAAACTTAAAATTTTTTGCATGTGCATGCATCACTCACGAAGTACATAAATTTCAACAGTTTGAATTCGTAATTCAAAATCAATTCGATAGTCTTTTGAAGGTGTGCTCACCAACCTCTTTTGATGAGCACATCACACTCTAGTTTTGCTCTCTCTCTCACACACACATATAATTTTTTATTTTATGCACGGTATTATCCTTCAACTATTTTCTAAACACACACACACACACATATTTTTAGCGAGTCTCTTTTAAGATAGAAAATGGAGATATATAGCCTTCCAACTTTCATTTAATATCTATAATTTCAAACTCATGATCCTTTTCTACCTGAACTGATTATTTATTACTTATTAGTAATTAGTCCTTAATGATTATTTTTAATTATTCAAATTTTCTAATTTACTGCTATCATTCTTTCAAAAAGCTAATTTAACCATAAATCAGAAAGTAAACCTTGTAATCTTCTTAACATCACCAATTACTGAAATAATAATTCTATGAAGAAAATTTCTAAAATAATCAAGTATCATTGATAAGGATTTCTATTTATTTGTTTTTAATTGGAAGAGTAATTTCTCAAAATGAAAGGGGTTAAACCGTTAAAGTGGTAAGAACATGCTTCTGCATAACTTTGTTTTATAAATTTATTTCATGATCTCTACTCTTATAATTACAAGATTGAATCTTCTATACAAAATTTGTTTTAAAAAAATATATTTCGACGAGAAATAATTTTTATTGTAAAAAAAGTTTGTAGTTTTATAGTAATTTATGAGGGACAAATTTGTAAAAAATACTTGACCATTTAAAAATGTTGGGTACGTAACAAAAATACGGTGTTAATATCAACACTAGAGTTCTACAGAAGGGCCGGGCAGGACCCCACGGGCGCAGGCGGTGCGCGGGCACGGGCGGATACGGGCACGGGCGTCACGGGCACATGGGCATACGGGCACGGGCATCACGGGCAAAAATTTCAAAAATCATGCCCTGCCCGTGTAATGCCCGTGCCCGCCATGGGCTCGGGGAGCGGGGACGGGCCGAGCCTGCTGGGCGGGACGGGCGGGCGGGAAATTTTTTTTTTTTTCTGGTTTTTTTTCGGTTTTTTTTTTCCGTTTTTTTTTATGTTTTTTTTATGCTTTTTTATGTTTTTTTTTTTTTTGAAAACCAATAAATTATAAATCCAAATTCATGCCAATTTAAATTCATTTGACATGGTTGTAACTCGATAATTTTTGTTATAATAAAATATAAATTAAAAATTTCTTAAATCAATCACTTTAAAAATAATTAAGCTCTTATTTTAAAATAATAGATTAAAAAATAAACGACGTTTTTTGGCACTAAAAACCTTAAACTTAATTTTTGAGTCACTAAACGACGTTTTTTGGCGATTCTGATTTTCCGGATACCCGGGGTAAATCCCGGGTGACGGTCGCCACCGTCTCCTCCTCCCTTTTCCGAATTGACGTCATACGCGTCAATCCGACTTTCCTAGCAAAAGTTATGGCTGTTTAAAGTTAAAAAAAAATATATTTCTCATTTTTGAATTTTAAAAAAAAAAAAAAAAGGGCACGGGCACTCGCGGGCAGGAAAAAAAAAACGGGTCCGGTCCGTTTAACGCCCGTACCCGTGCACGGCACAGGCACGGGCAGGACGGGCGCGGGCGCGGGCACGGGCAGGACGGGCGCGGGCGCGGGCACGGGCAGGGCACGCCCGCGGGGGCATTATTAGAACTATATTCAGCACCCCTAATAAAAGTTATTCACATCACCTCAGCTAACAGAAATTTTCCCTTTAGATATGGACCGTCAGATCAGAATCAAAGGAGCACGTGCATTTCCATCTCGGACTGAATTAGTTTGGATTCTGATCGGACGGTCCGGATATAAGAAAATATATTCTATTACCTCAGAGGATTGGTATATAATAAAAGCAACCAGCAAAGAGAAGAGTAACAGTAACAGAGTCTCTAGAACGAACAGAGGAAGAGAGAGAGACGGTACAGTGGTCATATATCTCCGCTTTTGCACAGTAAGGAGAGGAGAGAAAGAGGAGGAGAGAGAATGCACCTCAACTTGTGCCACCATTAACACTGCAAGCTGTACTCTCTCTTTCATCCTCCACTAAACAATGCGCCAGCTCCAGTTTCTCGTTTTCTTTCTCCTCTACTTCCTCCATCCCTCTCTCTCCTCCTCCTCCTCCGCATTCCAATCCCAATCTCTCCGGTACAAACTCCACCGCCGCATTCCCCACCGGCGCCACCATGCCTTCCACCTCAAGCCCCTCTACCTCTCCGATCTCCAACGGCAGCATTGGATCAGATCCACCATCAAACGAAACTTAGCAAACTCTGATAACTACCATCCTACATGTCGCCAATCAACCAGTGAAGCATTCGAAATGCCGATTGGATCGGGTGCATACACTGGCATTGGGCAGTACTTTGTGCGGGTCCGTGTGGGAACCCCCGCTAGGCCATTCCTCTTAGTGGCTGACACAGGGAGTGATCTCACCTGGGTGAAGTGCCGGAGGCATCACAGCAATGGCATCAAAGAAAAGAAAGATAGTGGCGGAGCGAGGGTTTTCAAGCCTGAGCAATCGTCATCGTGGAGTCCGATCGGATGCTCAACCGAGCTGTGCAAAAAGACGCTTCCTTTCGCATTGGCAACCTGCCCGCTACCAGATAGCCCCTGCGTGTACGACTATGGGTACGCAAATGCATTTACAATACAATATTTTGCTTTCTATTTCCTATTTTGAGTAGTAATGTACTAATGTCGCTCACAAAAAGTCTCGCGTGGGTAAAGATATTGACAGAGCAGTTATTTGGTTCATGCGCTGCATCAAATCGATCATAATTATCATATGCAGTCCGGTTTCGGCTCTACCTCTACTGTCCATTTGCTGCATGAAGTGAAAATGATTCTGTCAATAATATTTACTCGTCTCGTGTTGCGGGCTAAGGCTTGAGGATATTTCATTGCTGTTATGCAGTGAATGTTTGGAATCTAGTGCTTTGAGATTAGGATAGATTACAAGGCGCCGTGATTGTTACGGTCAGCGAACCTTATCTGACCAAATTTGTCCACGAGCTCACACGTTGTTTTTGTTGGCGTAGTGCGCTAATTAAGGACGCCCATAATGCACCCAGAAAATCCTTACATACGTCCCCTTATATTTTATATCCTTACATTATAGTATTATACTAATGATTCTCAAAATACAATGGATTTTAGAGTATTACTTTCATTTTTAGTTGTTAAAATTTCAAATTTCAAAATAATATATAGATCTTTTAAAAATTTCATTTTGTATGTCGGTCCTACTGCAGCTACTGGTGAAAAAAGTTGGATGAAAAAAGTGTTGTTTAAACAACAGAATGTGTTTGTCGGACGGACATGGTACCGTCAAGCAATTAATCGGAAATAATCAGCTGATTAGTTGGAAAATCCGTGACGATTTGATCATAGCCAATGACTAATCGGTCTAAAAGATGTTTTTTACAACACTGGATGAAAAATCCAAATTACTAATGTCACATTGCTGAAGTAAAATCGAGATTTATTTCCAGTAGAAAGTACTATATGCTCCCTAGCTATTTCAATTCTGAAGGGAAATTAGAATTCTATAAATGGAGCACTAAAAAAATAATGTGCACCAGCACCACACATTGAATCTCATTATCGTCTAAATCTTAGTAGTGGGATATAACTGGATAGCATAGCTGTAAATAGGCCCTTGTAGTGAAGAACAACTTTGAATTTCTACCAGAGTTCTGCAATTCTTTAATATTTGCGCCGGGAAGTAGGTTGGTTAGTTGGTGCTTAGTGCATGTGCTGCATTTGGTGGTTGCATTGATTCCCGCGGTGTGCTGATTTCTAGGGTTTGTTTTGTAATTTCCTCATATGTTTATAGGAGTGTGTCTTCCACAGACATAAGGATATATTTGTAAAATGAAAATATTTTTTTTTTAAAGTTCAAACAGTCGATCCGTACCGTTCATCTTGTTCTCCATATTAATATGTGCTTGGAGACCAAATTTTACATTTTTCTAATTTTTTTTACTATTTATTAAGATGGTACAAAATTCAATAGTTTGAATTTGATATTTTTTGTACCCATCTTAATAAATAGTAAAAAAATTCAGAAAAATGTAAAATTTGGTCTCCAAGCACATATTAATATAGAGAACAAGATGAACTGTTTGGATCGACCGTTTGAATTTTGAAAATAAAAATATGTTCATTTTACAAATAGGTCCTTATGGTCCATGGAAGCATATGCCATGTTTATATATATATAATAAATTATTTTCCCCATATCTCAGTTCTCACCTGACAATAAATGGCCATATCTTTGCAGTTGTGTCCTTTAAGCTGGCACTTTCCTGGGCTTAGCTTCCTGTTTTTGAATTCGGATCTTCTAAAGTAAACCAAAATTTGAGTTTGGATTTGGACCGGCCAATCTGTTTTGGTACAAATATTTTTTTGAATGAGAGAGTTGGATGACCGTTGGATGTCAAGTCATCCAACACTGTTTTTAAATCTATGTTATTACAACAAATAATTTTTATATTCGGATTTTGAGCCCATGAGTTTTGGCACTTATATTAAAGGGGCTCCGTACATTTCACCTTGGCACAAATTATGATCGGACGGTCCGGATGCAAACTCAAGATTATGATCGGACGCTCCGTACATTTTACCTATTGTGTGGTCCTGTCTTGGTACCAAAGTACTTGATACTCTGATTCCAGTTGCCAAACCCCCCGAGTCCGGATCCTCTACATTACCTCAATGTTTGAGTTTAAATTCAGACCGTCCGATCAAAATGTGGGTCAATCCGGCCTAATTTTGAAATGCACGGGTCCCCTTTAAGATTTTTGTCAATATTTAACAAATGAACCGGATTCAAACGCAAAAGGTGAGGTACCTTAGGTGATATGAATTTCTAAACCTCCAAATTCTCGGCATTTTTTTCCATAACCAAAAAAATAAATAAAGTAATATTAATAACCACATTTAAAAAAAAATTCACCCATAACCAAACCGCCCCCCCGTGGGGCGGTCTACCTTCAGACCAACTCGCCCCCCGGGGGGGCGGTTTACATTTTTTTTTTTAGATCTGAATCTAAAATAGCAAAATAAAACCGTTATATTTAATCTTTATTATTTTAGATTTAATCTAAAATAGCAAAATAAAACCGTTATATTTAATCTTTATTATTTTAGATTTAATCTAAAATAGCAAAATAAATAAATTATTTTCTGTACGGAAAAAAATGTCAGGAAGAATTGTATGGAAAAATATCCATAATAAGGTGAATTGTACGGTGGGGTCCAATTTTTTCCTATGTATAATTTTTTTTCCATATAGACCGATGTATGGAAAAATTCACCCATAATCTACTGACAGGTTTTTTCCATACATAGGTCTGTATGTCCATACATAGCCGGCATTTTTTAATTATTTATTGTTTATATTTTTATATTTTGTAATATTATGTTGTATATATTTGTTTATATTTTTAATACGACAGATTTTATGATTTGTTATGTCAAGTGAATAGTCGAAAACATAATTGAACAAAATAATAAAATAACGTCTGATAAACATAAAATATAGATTATATATAATGATTTGTTAATACTACTGTTTTATTGTATGTATATATTATATATAGATTCAACATTGTAACATTAAAAACTTTGTAGTATAGTGGTTAGAGTGTATGACTCTCACCCAAGGGACGCGGGTTCAAGCTCTAGTGGTGACAAAAACTTTAAACGGCAATAACTTTTGGCTAGGAAAGTCGGATTGGCGCGTACAGCCCCAATTCGGAAAGAGGGAGGAGACGGTGGGGACCGGCACCTGGGGATGCAACCCCAAGTATCCGACGAATCAGAATCGTCAAAAAACGTCGTTTAGTGCCTCAAAAATTAAGTTTAAGAAATTGTTGCATGGGATCATTCACGGTTTGTTTATTTTCATAATTTGCGCAACCAGTTTTGTAAGAGTGACAATACAACATGTGTTCCAGCAGCAAGTGCAGTTGCCACAAGCATTTTGTTTTCCGGTTCGATTTCAAGGACTGGAAGGTACATGCTGTAGCAAACCAAATTTATGAACTTAATTTTCTGTAATTATAATATAGTTTACTAGTTCTGTTGATCCTAAGAAGCGTAGGCGTCTCTTTGCAAATTAGTAGTAGTCTAGATAGGAACATTATATAGAATATACCACTTGATTTTGTCTTGAAAATGTAAAGACAATAATAAAGATTAAATCTAACGGTTTTATTTTGCTATTTTAGATTCAGATTCAAAAAAAAATGTAGACCGCCCCACGGGGGGCGGTTTAGTTATGGGTGAATTTTTTTTAAAATGTAGTTATTAATATTACTTTATTAATTTTTTTGGTTATGGAAAAAAATGCCGGCCCAAATCCCCTACCCCATTCTTGGCCTCATGCCTAAATAAAAATCCTAAAACTGCTAAGAATATTCTGCAAATTTCGTTTGCGGTAGATTCCTAAACAGTACTGATTATTTCAATATTAGCACAGCTGAATAATTTATCCTAATTAACTCGGTTTAGAATTGGATGCCTGTAAAAGAAGTATTAGCACAGTTCCTAAAAGTTATATATATGTAATTAGCGATAAATTGTTAAAATTAAATTGCGTTAACATTTTACAAGTTCATATTGGCACCAAAATTATACCGATAATTTCACCAAAAGGCATGACTTGTCCCGGTAGTAATGTGCATTTGTATCTGCTATTATTCTTGAGGGAAATATGATCGGTTTTTCTATTTGGATCGTTGAATTTAAGAATTTTTCAGCCCAGATCAATCCATGGACATCATCTGAGGGTATTTTTTGATGTGAATTTGATCTATTTGTTTTAGATTGAATGAACCAGACTTACATAGCAGGACCCAACAATTTTGAACGAGAATAACAACAGAAATGAATTCACAGTGGTGTGGTGGTTGTGGGGAATATTTATTGCTTCTAGGTGAGATTACAAATGCAGCAGATACTAAATACTATTAGGATCATAGGTTTTTGTTTCAGATCTGGCCAGGGATTTGGCTCGAATAGTTTAAAATTTCTAGCAGTCTGGGCAGCTATAGCAACTCGTGTGAATTTGAGGAGTTGAGAGAATTTGACATTTGTTTTCTGGACATACGTAGCTAGTTTTTTTATTACAATTAAGCCATCTCTCTTTGAATTCTGATTTTTGATCTTAATCTGCTTAATGAGCCAACTTCCAATTTTTCCTTTTTAGTACATCTTTTATATAGTAAAGAGGTGGCAAAATGAATTATTTTGGGTGAGGACCTTCCAACAGTTTTGACATTTCAATCTTTTATACAAAACAAACTTAAATATTATAAATATAATTGTGTGGCTTATCAAATAGGTTAAGATCAACAATTCAAATTCATAATCTGAATCCAATCCAGTGGTTTTGTAGGTAAGCTCACAAACTCCTTTGCGAGTTCATACTTCATAGTTCATACTAGCTTTACTACGACAGTATTAGTCAAAACATGGCGCACACTCATATATGCACTAGAAAATCCAAATCAAATCAATTGGTTGACCCTATGCATACTGCATGGATAGGCCATCAATGCCTTTCTCTCCAGGTGCAAGTGTCCCTCATTAATTAATGTCTCCTTGCTTTATAGATACATAATACTATTCAATTGCTCTTGCATGTTAGGGATTTGATTTGCTTTTTGATATTTTGTAAAACAAACCATTGTACCAAAAACCAAAGTCCCCATGTTTATTTCAACTTCAAATGCTAATCTACTTCTCAACTGCAGTTACTCGGATGGGTCCCGCGCGAAAGGAATATTTGCAAATGAATCTGCTACCATCACACTGTCAAGCGGGAACAAGACGAAGTTACACGGGCTGGTGGTCGGTTGCACCACAAACTCGTCAGGCTTAAGCTTCGGCTCCTCTGACGGTGTTTTGGGCTTGGGCTACAGCGCCACCTCTTTCGCCTCTCTTGCTTCATCCATTTTTGGTGGGCTTTTCTCCTATTGCTTAGTTGACCACCTAGCACCCCGCAACCTCTCCTCCCTCCTGACATTCGGCCCCACAATTTTCACATCCCTTGTCCCATCAACCCCACGTATCACACCTCTTATCCTTGATTCCCGGTTGAGTCCTTTCTATTCGGTTTCAGTCAAATATATATCTGTAGATAATGAAACCTTAGACATCCCGTCTAAGGTTTGGGATATAAACTCTGGTGGCGGCACAATTTTGGATTCAGGTACCAGCCTGACAGTTTTAGCGGACCCCGCATATAAGGTTGTAGTGTCTGCTTTAAGTCAGAAGCTTGCCGGGTTGCCACAGGTTCAGATGGACCCGTTTGACTATTGCTACAACTGGACAAGTATAAAGGCAAAACCTGAAGTTCAAATACCGAAATTGGTATTACATTTTGAAGGCGCAGCACGGCTGGAGCCACCATCCAAGAGTTATATTATTGACGTGGCGAATGGAGTGAAGTGTATAGGATTTACATCGGCACCATGGCCAGGAACATCGACAGTTGGAAATATTTTGCAACAGGAGCATGTATGGGAGTTTGATATAAGGAAGAAACAACTCAGATTCGAGCACTCGAAGTGCCAACAGCACTGATTTGTTTTGGGAGGTCCAAAGGATGTGATTCTTTTGAGATTTTTTTTTTTTTTGCGGTTTTCAACTTTTTTTCTTTTCTTTTTGTGTTCTCTTTTTTTTGTTTGTGTGAATTAGTGACGTGAAATGTGAAATGTAATTGTAATTGTAATTGTAATGATGATCAGAATTGGTGATCATGATAATAATTATAGAGATAAGAATATTGTAAGTGCAAAAGCTGGAGAAAAATGACTATTATTAATTACTAGTTATTCCAAGAAACTAACAATTGACAACTATTAAATTAAAATGCTAACTAAATACCCATTATGGAAGCTTCAGTGCAATTACCTGAAGATCAAAACAAATGGAAGAATAACAAAAATATTATATCTATTATGAATAAATACTTAATGGATGTCCATTATACAACATGTAACCTATAGAATTATAGATAGAGATTTTGGAAGCTTGTATTGTATTTTTTTTTTTTAAATCTTTAATTTATAACAGAAAAAAAAAATATAAAGAAAGGAGAATGTATCGCCTTTCTAGTTGCTAGGCTAGATTAATTAGTAGACATGTTTTGGTCAAAACTAGACTTGAAAATTTGGTTGGAGGAGAAGGCACATTAATTAATTTGAGAATGGTACTACTCCTAGTCCTAGAAGAAGCAGCAGTGTTATTAATATTATGGCATCCGTACTAGAGTGTTAGACATTAATGAACAATTCTGAGAAGATAAATGCCAAGGACTTGATGACCATTTCTGCATTTCACATCGTGTCCTGTCGGTAATCCAGTAACCACTTGTCATTGGCTCTTTCCAGGAACCAACTTATCTGTTCTTCTTCACGCCAAACTCAAGATATGATATGTTTGGCTGTTTGGGGAGTGATTATCCTTGATGTGAGAGCAGTTTAAGTCTGATGGGCTCCATAATTGTCTGATACGATTTAAGATCCATGTGCATGGATATTAAAGCAAAAGTGCACGGAAGTTAAAGCAATGTGCACGCGTCTTAAAAGAAATCGGATGGTTATGGAGCCCATCAAACTTACTTTGAGTCCGATGGGTATCAGACCCAAATTGCTCTTCCTTGATGTACCCAATGTTAAGTTTGATATCCGTGATTTTGTATTGTAGAAAGATTGGTACTAATTACATCGACTAAAAGAAAACCCAATGTTAAGTTTGGTATTAATTTCACCAATCCTAACCCAATTGTTCTTTTTCTTTCTCTATTAAAATATAAAACGTTTTCTTAAAAACAGATGTAGTTCTTCTAATACATCAAAAATTTTAAGATACTTCATCTATTTTTTCTAAAAACTTATTATATTTTAATAGAAAAAAAAATAACTGGATTAGGATCGGTAAAATTAGTACCAGTGCTAAGTTCTTAACTTTTGAATAGGTAAATTTCCTAACAATTTTTTTACTCATAAAAATTTATTGGTACTCTTTTTTTCCTTCTTTTTTAATATTTTTTATAAAAAAAATTCTCCAATCTATAAGTGATAATTTTAGCCGGGCGAATTTAATCAAATTACTCATCTTTAATGCAAGAAGATCTTTGAAATTTTAATCAAATTAAAATAAACGGTTTAGATCTCATTTTACCAGATCAGGTGCTCTACTAGCATCTTATATATTTTTTTTAGCTTAGGTCTGTCCCTCTACTAGCATCTTATATATATATATATTTTATTTTTCTTACAGAAAGTCAATATGATTAATTTCCTCTGGAGTATAAATATTGAAATGTTTTCTTAAAACATAATCAAGAGAGAGAAAGGAAAATATGATCTTTTAGTCTTGATCAATTTTTTTTGTCATTGATTACATGAACTAACCTCACATATATAAGATATATCATTAATTACAACGGAGCCACGTAAAATCATGGGAAGACATTTATTTCTGGTTTAGTTTTTTTTTTTCAAAATAATGACTATTTATCAATTTTTTTAAAAGTTACAAAATATGTTGTGTTTAAAATAGTCATACAATTATTTTTTATTCTAAATTTTTTGTTTAATCAACCGTTATCATTTAAAACTCTAGCTCTTACCATGACACCAAACCTGAATTTGAGAATGGAAGAAATAAGTCCAAACGCAATGCTCGCATAACCGTATCTTTCAAATTTTAGACGAGCGACACACGTATGGAGAGACATTTAACTTGTTTAGGGCTTCCACCCAAAGATGTTAAAGACATAATGAACACTGATGATCCAAATCTCAAAAACATTTTTTAGGATCTAAAACTAGATATCAACCTTCCACTTGAATGGAAAATGTGCATATTTGGCAAATGACTATTGTTTCCAAGAATGGTAGTGTGTTATGTGTTCCAGCAGGCCTTCGAAGATGAAGGAAGAGAGTTCCAGAACTCCAAATCCATAGTTTGGAATAAAAAAACGTTATTAGTGATTTTAATTATTAAAAAAAATGAAGTATGTGAAAAAATTGATTTTAAAAAAAATGGGATTAATTTTATTTAACAATTTACATTAATTCCAAACAATTTCTAACCAATTTTGGTATTTTTTCTAGCAATTTATATAATGAATCAATAAATAAATTAAATTACTAAAATTAATAATAATAAAAAATACCTAAAATTGCCTCGGGAGAGCTGTCTCTGGACGGTTTGAAGTTATGAAAATGAACTGTGAATGGGCAGGAGAGAAAAAAAATCTAAATTTATAGGGTTTTTAGTGGATCGCCCACTGTTGGACGGTTTGGTAGGAAGTGGACCGCCCAACTAGGGAGCAGTTTGGTACAGAGGATGAACACCCCAAATAGGGAGCGATTGGGGCATTTTAAAAAAAAAATTGGGTCCAAGAGCATACTTCTTTTTTTCTTTTTTGGTGAGGATATTAATAAAAAAAAGTGGCTCGTCATGTAGCATAATTGTAACAATCTATTTCTTAAATAAGTGAGCCTACGGTACTGTGAAAACTGGATACGAATCCGTACTATAAATTTATATCTTAATTTTTAAATTCCAACGGTCAGTACGGAACATTTAATGTGATCTTCGTATAACAATATACTTAAAGAGCAAATCTTTTATATTTTTTATAATTTTTTTACTTGATGTAAAGATTCTTTCTACCTCCTATCTTAAAAATAATTGTGACATATCAATTTGGTACCGAATGAATGTTGAATAAGTTATGAGATAACGCTGATTTTTTAATTTACTTTTTTTTTTAAATTTTAATTTGACTTCTAAGATTGCAAAATTTATATATCTACATCATAAAACAGATGATATGGCATATCTATTAAAATCAAATGATATGCAGCAACACATTATTTATTTTCACAATTAAGATCGTAATAATTATGATTACATCATGTCTTCACTTTTTTTTACAGTTAAGACCTAAAAAAATTAAAGTATATATGGGAAAAATATCAAAAATTAATTTATTTTAATTTAAATTGTTCTAGATAAGGCTGTCCCTTTCCAATAACGCCTTGTACAAATTATTTCTTCTTTAAAAATATCTATTTTTTTTGTTAAGTTATAATCCGTCTAAACTCTTGAACGATACAAAATATAATTTTTATAATAATTAAACAACGCGAATCAATGTGAGACTTCGGTCCTGATTTCTTTTATTTTTTGTTTATATTCTAACGAAAATTTTAGAATATTTAAAAAAATTCCAGAAAAATTAAAACTTTAAAAATTAGTACTACATAATCCCGATACATTACTCATTATAGTTAAAATTATTTTAACCCTAAATCAATGTGATAAGAGTTCAAATGCCTCTAATTTTGTGCTTCCATCATGCCTTCAAGTTTTAATTTTCTAATAATAAAAATTCTAAAATTTATTTGTGAAATTAAACAGTTTAATATGATCTATATTATTTTCTCTACGTGAACATAACGTTTAACATATTTTTTATTTTACCTTTATACAAAATAATAAGTTGAAAAATAAATGTCCGAAAATTGTTCACATAAATTTAAAATGTTTTAATTTTTTACATGTGAATAAAAAAAATAATATATATCACATCTAACCGTTTAATTTTAACATTTAAGTTTCAAATATTATTAAATTTTTGAAAAGTTAAAAGACATGAAAAATAAGACCTCAATCAATTTTATTAGAACTTAAATATTGATTCGATGAAAGTGATAGCTGATAAATGGATAAACCCTCTTCTACTGAGCACGTTTTCTCTGAGATATCTCATATTTCGCGTGACCGACGTGTCCGGTGTATATTCGGAGATAGCGCAGGGGCCAGTATTACTGTAGCTTTGAGATTCGTGTAGAACGTATTTCAACAGTTGAGATATTCCAAAAAGTCAAGCAAAATATGAGTTACCTCAGAGAATGTGAATTCTTTTCTACTCTTCTCGAAGTAACTAACAAAATCTCCAGTGACACCTCTTACAATACAAGAGACATTGCCACCTGCCATCGCCGCAGAGAGAGAGAGAGAGAGAGAGCAATGGAAGGAGAAAGAGGTGCAACCCCGCCGCCGGAGCTGGTTCAGCTTCTAGAAGCTTCCTCCGAGTTCGCTTCCTACCCTGGTATCTATCCATCACCAGCAATTTGAAATGCTAGGGATTCTACAAGTCCTTGTTTATTTATTTTTTAATTTTGATTTCTGATTACAGGTTTACAGAATGATGCCTCTGTCAAAGAGTTCCTTGATCGTTTTCCCCTTCAGGTGCTTTTGGGGTGAGTATTTCTATTTTCTAGGGTAAAGATTTTAACAGTGCAGTTTTTGCTTCATGCAGCGCACAAACCGTATGCAATGTTGTTTCGATTCTATAGTCTGTGCGCTGCATGAAGCCAAAACTGCTCTGTTAAAATCTTTATCCAAATTAACTTTCCAAGTAATAAGAACTTTCAGTTATAACCTACAAAAGTTGTGATTTTGCACTGTGAGCCATGAAAATTGTTTCTTGTCATTGCTTCTTTCCTGAGCACAATCCAGTGTTTGGAAACTATATAAAAATGAAATAAATCACATTAGGACCATAACATGCAAAGCATATTCTGTCCTTTGTGGCCTAAATCGGACACATCTCACGAAAGAGTTATCAAAAGTACCTATGTTAGACACAAGAATATTTCAATTTGTATAATTTTCCTTTGTTTTAATTTCAGTGCACTGCAGAGTGAGGTGTATGTACCAGGGCTGGAGGATAGTGTTGTTTCTTGCTTAGATAAAATATTTGGTACAAAATATGGCGCACCATTCATTCCAAACCTCATGGTGGGTACACATCATACTAAACTTATTTCTCTGACTTCTTTTTCGTGCTTAATTTCTTCTTTGAAGGTTTTAAGTTAGAATTTCAGATAGCAAGAATTACCACTCTAAAACCAAACCAGCACTACTTTAAATTGAACTATCTTGTTTTATTCAGGTTTGGAACTTTTGAGGCCTTGATTTCAGACCTTTAAATGCCAAATTTTACACAATAGAGTGAGGCTATTGGAATATGCATAGCGTGGATTGGTCCATAGTATGTTCTTTTTAAAGTTCAAACAGTCGACATGAACCGTTCAATATGATCACCATATGAAAATGTACTTGTAAATCAAATTTTACATTTTTTAAAAAAAAATTGACAACTATTTTAGATAGGTAGAAAATCACTTGATCTAAAGATTCTAGACTATTAAAAAGTGGTGATTTTCAACATATCTAAAAAATATAAAATTTAGTCTGCAAGTACATTTTCATATGGAGATCATATTGAACTGTTCGGATGCACCGCGCTATGCATAGTACCTTAGCCACACTCCATACAATAAATCATTTCTTGATTTGACTAAATGATAAGAATTCAATAAATTGAGTCTGAAAGACTAAACTGAAATTCAGTTGCATTCAAAAATCTTATAATAAATGATGTTTTGGTTTTGTATCTTTGCAGTCTTTTTTACAAGTGGGATTGCAAGCGAAATCTGAGACCATAAAGTGGCTGGCATGTAGAGCGGTATGAATTGATTCTATTTTAATGAAAAAGAAAAATGGTGCATGCAAAGGATTATATAGAGTCTATGAAATATCAACTCTATGAACAACATTAATGAATTTTGCAACGAATTTTTCTTTATTTCCATACTTAATTCCAGAACAGTTTGATTGTTTTATTTTTCTTTCTATTTTTGCTTGATTCTAAAATAAACAAAAGAAGCTAATAGAGTTAATTTTCTTTTTGTTTATTAGGTTGGCCATCTTATGGACATGTCTGATGACAAAGGAGCTGCTACGCATATTATTATAGATCATAATATCTACCCACTCCTGCTTAACTGCTTGATTGATGGGTATTGTACAAATATACTGCTACTTATATTTTCTGAACTAATGATGGCCACAGTGATCAGTACAAGAATATATGGCACTAACAAATTTTTAGGTGGTTCTGAAACAAAATCTTGGTAATGAAGATTCATGGTAAATATTGGGAGAAAACCGGTATTGAACTGGTACCTTTATGTATTGGTATCTAACATGGCAAGCTGTTTATATCTAGTAATTTATGTTTTTATAGGAACGAGCAAACATCAGCAGCTTCTTCAGATGCTATAAAAAGTATAGCACAAGCACCTCAGGGCATTGTAAGAATATAATTTACTTTTCGTATTATATTTCAGATCATTGATCTTAATGCATGGATTCTTACTATCGATTTTTTCCAGGATGTTATATTTACTGCTAATAGTGAAGACCCAATTCAACTAAGAAATCTAGCAGCTAGATCCTCTTCCCTTGTGAGTGAACAATGTCATCTTTTTATTTGTTTCTATTGTTAGTAATCTCTTGAAGTATTTTTTTTAATAATTGATATTGATTCTTCTATAAAATGCAATAAGATGTACTCACAGTTTAAGGCGTACCAGTCCTGTCCTAATATTTTTTTTTATTATTCTGATATTTGGATCAGTAAGATGTAACACTGAACAATTTCCCCTCATTTATGAATGTTGAATTACTGAATTTGTTATAGCAAGTTAGCAGCATTAAAGCAATTAAATTTAAGAATAAAATTAGCACCTTAAATAATTGGTGATATGTAGTGCCATTTTTTTGTAAGTGAAATCGAAATAGTGGTGAGAATTAACAAACCAGCATCAGCGAACTTGGTCAACAACTAGAATGATATATTTTGAATTTGGAACATATTAGAAAACAAGGTCAAATTTTTTGGATGTGATTCCAACGAGTGAGATTTATTTAAATTTGCAATGACCTTTCTTTCTGAGCTGATCTCACTCAACCTAACCTGCTAATAATTTGGATATGAGATGGCCAATATGTTTATATTCTTGTACTCTGTCAAATTATTTCTATAGTTTACACTTTTGCTTCATTATTTTTAACGCAGCTGTAATAAAATGGCATCAATCCAAGCTGAATCCTACTTGACCCTGACTATTGCCACCTCCAAATCTAACTAAAGGCATTACAAATAAATATTATTAAGAAATTGACACATGAGAACATAAAGACAGCATTTTTTGTTCAATGGAAGTTTCTGTGAAATTTACTGTACAAACCATCTATTCTTGTAATTTATATTGTGCTATAGTCTTGGAATTACTCTCTTTCTTTTAAAGTATTTATGTTCTGCATTTCTTTTTTTTTTTTTTTGTCAGGCACGGATTCGTATATTAGCACTAATAACAAAATTGTACCCGGTTTCTAGCCAAGTTGCAAAAGCAATTCATGATTGTGACCTCCTTAGTTTGTATGAACGAGAAATCAACAATGGAAAGGATCCCCTTACTTCCCTTAATGCCATGGAGCTTCTCTATGAGGTATAACATCAGCATTTATAATTAAGCCCTTCAAATCTGTAAAAAATTTAGCTAGTTTGGTTGTTATTTGTGAATTTGTTCCTTTTTTAGGATTAATTTGTTTACCCTTTGATGTTTTTGTTTCAAACAGTTGGTTGAATCTTCGAATGATGCCACTCTTCTTCTAAGTTCAACCTTGCTTCAATTATTGATTGACATAATCAGGTACTCTTCAAAAAATTATTTCCCTGATGGTGCAGTATTTATTTCCAAGTTTTTAAATAGTGTTTTCAAAACACTTCTGCAGCAATTCTTCGGTCGATTCAATTTTTCGATCAAGAGCTGCCTTAATTGGCGGGAGGCTCCTTAGGTCACCTGATGCCTACACGGCTGTTGACCAATCTGGTAGTACAATAATTTATACTTCAATAGAAGTGTAGCTTATAAATGAACTTTATATCAATTTTTGAACTTCTTTTCGAACTTTTGGGAACTAAACCAATTAATTCTCATATATTGCAACTAAAAATACTCGAACATATTTTCAGTTAACTTCAAATCACACCCTACCATCAGTCTTAGAAAATATGCAGGGAAATAAGGGGGATAAATTAACAAATTAAGTTAATTTTTTCATATTTTTTATCTAAAATACGACACATAAATATATAAGTTGTGAAATAGCATAGTAGTCAATTGGCCCCCCATTGTTTCTTACTCCATCTGCCCCTGACTATTGTATTGCTTTTGCAAAATATGGTTATATTAGTGTTAATTTTGCAAAAAACAATTCTTTTATTTTATTAATATTTTTTTAGGGAAGTGGGGGTTATCCCACTGATTTTATTGAAATCATTAGATAAAAAGGAGGTGGGTACCAAACAACTGGTGCCGTTCTCTCTAATACAAAAGTAGATCACCAATTCTTTTTATTTATACATGTGTTGTAATGTTTTCACAATTTTGTGCTTCCTGATATATCTGCCATGCATTTGTTGTGGATTTTCAATTTGGTAACAGTTGTGACAAGCCTACTGTCAGCCATTGGGGGAAGACTCTTGCAGCTAGAGAGTCAAATCAATGATGAAACTGAGGCAGTGTTGGAATCTTTGGGCCTAATTGGAACCAGTCAGTGTTTTTAATTTTTTTAATTGATGAATTAATGAGTTCAGATTTTAAATTTTTTGCATGAGAAATGCTTTTATTTGCAAATCCTTTTGTTTAATCCTAGCAACAGAAAAAATAGGTCACTTAGATTTGGATTATCTATGGTTTGGTATTTTGAAAAACTTTCAACTGTGTTTTTTTTACTCTAAATTATATCAACAAAATTTTCTTATATTATGTATTTGTCAGTCAGGTCTTGTTTTTTTTTTTTTTTTTTTTTTCTCTCTTTTGCTTTATTGAGGTGTCGTTGAGTCGTATATATTGCAAAGATTATCTCAGGACATGTTGTAATACTGTGTTGGTCAAAATATTTGCTATTCTTGTTACCTGGATTTAAAATAATTGTAACAATTTTAAAACGTTCTTCAGCAAAACCTGGTGCAAATTTGTTGCTAACAAGTTCACAAGATGCAGCAATATTAGTTGTCGAGTCAGCCTTCAATGGCCATCACCGAGGAAAACAGCTGGTACATTCATATATATAAGAAATACAGCATAAAACACGACATCAGATCAGGTTATATATACCTTTAATTCATGGAAGTTGTTTTGACCATGTTTTATATCTGTGACAGGCAGCGTTGCTTGCTCTTGGAAGCATATGTGGGGCTGATCGATCAGAGGATAACATAATATTAAATGATAGAGCAGAGGGATGTCTCAAGCACTTGATATATACTACTGCTTCTAATAGTTCCAAGTTCGCACCATCAGTTAGTATAATTTTAAAGACAATATTCTGTTCTTACTTCTACGAAACATTGGCCAAATTTAATAATTGACAAGAGTTTTCCATATAAACATTGAAACCCAGATTTCCTATTCTGAAATTAATTATTTTTCTTATTTTGTTGTTTAGTGTTTAGTTTTGGTTTCAATAAAAGATTATAAAGTCAAAGAAAGATAAATTGCAATTTTTTTGCTTATATTTCAGGGTCTTCTTCTGTCTGTACTAAAACAAGAAGCTGAAGTGCGTTTAGCTGTAAGTTTGTCTTAAGACCTAAATATGTATTTTCATGTGTGATTTAATATTTCCTAGCTTTTCAGCTTGTAATTTATAACTTTCATTTCACGTGCATTGGGTTCTGAAAACAGGGCTATAGACTTGTAGCTGTCTTGGTTACTCGGCAATGGTGCCTAGCTGAAGTATGCTCCAAACAAGAAATCATTTCTATTGTCACTGATCCACACATAGAGACTTCAAAAAATGGTTTGTCTTATTTATTTTCGAGTGAGGCTATGGTACTATGCATAGCGCGAATTGGTCCGTACTATGGATCAATATCTCTAATTTCAAAGTTCAAACAGTCGATCGGAACTGTTCAACATGATCTCCTAATGAAAATGTATTTGTAGATCAAATTTTACAATTTTTACAATTTTTTAGGTAAGGAGAAAATCATTTGATCTAAAAATTCTAGACCATTCAAAAGTAGTGATTTTCTACCTATCTAAAAAGATAGTAAAAAAATTCTAAAAATATAAAATTTAGTTTGCAGTCGCATTTTCATATGGATATCATGTTGAACGTTTCATATTGACTATTTGAAGTTTGAAAAAGAAGATATTGATCCATAGTTCGGGCCAATCTGTGCTATGCATAGTACCATAGCCTCACTCTTTATTTTCAACTTATTTTGAGTTTTATACTAAATAAAATTTAAATTTTGGCAAGAAATTACAGTTTGAAAACATGAACCTAATTAGCCTTGCATTGTAGCAGCAGCTCAGAAATACACATACACCCACTGTTTGCTTTTTATATAGTATTAGTACTTCTAAAAAGATAGTCTATTACGAGAGACAAAAAAATTAATCTAATAAAATAATGAGCTTATTTCAAGATCCATTAATTCAATGTTAAGTATTATCGAGTGTTTATTTAATCTAAATGTTTCTTGTGTTTACATACAGGGATGGATGCAAGACATGACTGTTGTGTTGCAATAAACAGAGCATTATCGGCTTCTAGCTTGCTCCATGATGCAACTGCTGCTGGTTTTGCTGGCAAGGTAAATACAATTACCTATGCAGAAACCCTAATTGTGTAATTAAGGCTGTGACACAACTGAGTTAATTTCCACATCCACCTCCAGATTAGTTTGGTGAAGCTATATATATTACTCCATTTACCCCTGATTATGTAATTGTATCTCTATAATACTGCCACAAGGAGGGTTCAAATGCCTCTATTTTTTGTGCGTTCATTTTTGCGTTCATTTTTGAATTTTCTAATAACAAAAATTCTAAAATTTGTATGTCAACATAAAATTGTTAGATGTGATCTATATTATTTTCTCTACATGCACATAAAAAATTACCACTTTCGATTTTGGAATTATATGAATCAATAAGTTGAAAAATCGACGTCCAGAATTTGTCCAGAATTTACCCACTTGGGTGTTTTTTTTTGCAAGCTCTTCATACTAATCAAAACAAAATCGAAATGGCATGATCATTTATGTGTACATAGAGAATAATATAGATCATATCTAACGGTTTTATTTAGACATTTTTAAGTTTTTAACTTTTTTAAGTTATTTTAGTTCTAAAAATGGTGGCATTTGAACCCTCTCCTGCCATTTAGTCAAGACTGTACCAAGTGGTCTGTTAATTCATGGCTAGAGAAGCTTTTATTTTTTGCATCAAATTTTAAACCTCTCTTTTATGTAATATTAGTTGCAGGAAGCTGTGAGAAGGGGCCCGTACCTGGTGAAGAAACATGTTGAGGCACAACCGATAGTTGGTACCATGGAGAGATTTTGATCTTTTGGTTACAACTGTTATAGTCTTTTGTTGATATAGAAGGAACGAAGCAGGTTTTGCGAATGATAAATTTTTTATAATAGGTACAAAATGCTGCACCTTCGTGCGTGAATTTTTAGGATGAAAGAAGAGTTGAACTTTAGTTTATATATGCGTTGATTTGTTTCTTTGAGAACTCGAGAAATGCATTTTAAGGCTGGTATTAGGCTTTGCTGGTGAAACCCTTGAACAACACAAAAATGAGCATCATCCTATTCTTATATACAAGTTAAATAAAATAAAGTTTAAAGTTTTGACTGAAAGTGTAGGATGTGATTAAATTCTCTCTTTTTTTTGCACAAAAAAATAATAAATTTTGGTTTATAAAAATTCAAGAGCATGAGAAAATAATGCTAAAAAAATGTCCATGTCATCGAATTTTTACAATCTTTTTTTATGTTATCAAAACAAAGTCTGCTTTTATATTTATATTTTATTATTTAAGTTTTGAACTACCTCAAACTGATGGAATTAGGGGTGTAAACGGAGCGGATTCGGAGCGGAAAATGCTAATGCCATATCCACATTTATTTTTCAACAAGCGGATACGGATATAGATAGTAAACGGATATCAAAATTGAAAATCATATCCGTCTTAAACGGATATGGATACGGATTCAAATATGAATATGGAGCAGATAATTGTTGGATATTGAGTAATTCTACTAAATTTCATAATTTTAAATACCTAATTTGATTACCTAAATTGACAAAATTTTAATAGACTTTTTAAGTTTGCACAGTGATGATTATGCGTGACTAATTGCTTATTGGTTCAGATAACCAATTCATTATCCTAATATATTATATGATTTTTCAACCAAGATTCTTGGACTTAAACGAATATGTATGTTTTTTGAGAATTTCACAAGGGTGAAATGAATTGAAAGTTGCTGAAAAATTAAATTACGGATCTAGATATATACGGATATCCGCTCCGTTTATATTCTCACAGAATTATCCATATCCGTATCCGCATTATTTTTCCATATACTAAAATTATCCGTATCCGTATCCGCAAGTATCCGTATCCGTTTAATCCGGATACGGATAATAAGCGGATTCGGAGCGGATTATCCGCGGATAATCCGTATCCGATAACACCCCTAGATGGAATGCACTGAATACTGTAACTTTTATCATAATTTATTCTTAATGCTTCACTTGTCAATATAGTACATGAAGATCTTATTAAATACTACATCTACTATACTAACAAATAAACAACAATATTTTATGGCATGTTCGGATTTTACTGTGCGCATGGGGAACACTCAGACTTTGTGTGAAAAACCCCACATGCACAGTATTTTGTTAGTTCAATAATTTTCAATTCCATTTCTATACCTAATTCCACTCTACAGCTGAACAGACCCTTAATTCCTGCTTCACTTTAACACACTGTACTGTCATTAAATGTAAATTAAATAATCGAATTTTTGTAAAAAGAAGGCACATCAGTGCTCAGAGATTATCGTAGCAGAGAAATTATGCTTACTACTGTCAATTGATAACTGCTGAACATCAGTTGCTTTTTTTTTCTTCTTGTGGTGAAACTTTGTTAATGACTGATGACTCTAAAGGCTAAGTGCATGTTTGATTTTGGTTGAGAAGTTACTCCAAATTAAATTGCTTATTTTAAGTTAAAGTAGATTAAGTTAATCATATTTAATTGGAGAGGTGGAGTAACTTATTCTTAATTCACTCAAAATATTCCTCCATGTCACTCTTTCAAATTTACTCATTATTTAATATCTTAAAAATGAAGTAAAAAATTTACTCCACTTGATCTACAACCAAACATGCACTTACTTAAAAGGAGGCCAAATGTAAAAAGTGTGTGAAAGACTGAACATTTTTATGTAATTTAGCCTGAAATTTTGTGCAAAAACAAAACAGAGAACTCACAAGCATTTTGCAATCAAGTCCTTCCCAAGGAAACAAAAAATGTTCCATTTCAAAAGGAGAGAACAACGCATTAAAATTAAAATCAAAATCATGCTGAGACCGTGGCAGGGTTTTCAGTAGCGGCAGCGGCAGGATTGTACCAGCCACGGTAAATCAGTAGGGCCCGCTTGCGCCTTGCTAGCCTGGACTTGCGGTGCGATGCGGTGTTTTTGTGAAGAACACCTTTTCGAACCGCCTTGTCTATTTTTGAGTATATAACTGATATCATTTTCTCAATTGGGAGCACATCATCTGGTGTTGCATCCTTTTTCTTTCTCAGCGCGCCTAATTCCCATACCACCTTAATTAAAAATAGTAAAGAATGTCATGTCATGGTTGCCTATAACAGTTTAAAAATCACAGACACCCCCCTGAATTCTTCAGTATCAATTATATACCCCTAAAAAGTGTGAAAAATATTACATATTCACCTCCATTATAGCAATTATGAATTTGTGATGAATAGCTAAAGAAGACAATACGTGCAATTTCATCTCAATTAAACCCATTTTACTCAACTACCAATATTAGACCCAATTTAGGCACAGCTGACCTAAATCATCCTGTTCATTTCTTGCAAATTTAGCAAAACTAACCTGAAATTTATTCCAATTATGTAATGAAACCATTGGATAAGAGGAAAAGTTACACTCATATCATATCATATTATAGTTACCAGTCAATACAGTATTTGAATTTGTCTAAAACCCTAAACCCAAATAATTAAAAGAATCATAATTTGTTCCTAAAATAAAAATAAAAACCTTGCGGGTGCGGGTGCGGATCTCAGACTTGCGAGACTTGTTGCGGAGCCGCTTCTTTGCATTCTGGCGCATGCGCTTTTCTGCTTGATCGGGTTTCTTTCCTGTACCTGTACCCGCTTCGCAAACCACCAAAGCACCACCCCTTCTCTGATTTGACTTGTTAGATAACCTCAATGTAGAAGAAAACGCACCTACACATGCACCTGCTCCAAATAATCAATTTCTTTCTTTCACCAATTCTCATTTACCACAATTTACTAATCCTGTGCACGTACTGCTGCGTACCTGTCTGCAGAGAGAAGAGAGAGGCACTGAGGGATCTGGTACGGCAGGAGGAAGAGGCGAAGGAGAAGTATCGATTGGCATTGCTAGAGAGAGAGAGAGGCGTTAGGCCGCAGGCAGCGAAGGAGAGAGACGCCATGGATTTTCTTCAGTGAGCTGTCCAGAGCTCTATCCGTTTTCTTATCTAAACGCGACCATGAGAATTTTAGACTGCTCAGCGTTCCCCGACTCTTTTTGCAAATACACCCTCAAAATTAATAATTATTATTAAAATAGTATATGTATATAAATTAACAAATTTTTGGTTTCTTTGTAAAAGTTGTTTTAGGGGGGCTTTATTATCCAAATTAAATCCATCTGACCCAATTTTTTTTATTAATCGAAAATAAAACAAAAAAATATCTCTTTCTTTTTTTGGAAAAATCGAAATATAGGAAAAACAGAATGGTTTATTCCGTTTACAAAAATTTTCGTCCAAATTAATGACCTGCTAATCCAACTCTTTAACTGTTAAGCAAATAAAAAAAAAGTATGGATGTGATAGGTTATCCCGTATAGCACTGTAGTAATATATATATATATATATATATATATATATATATATATATATTGAGTTTGTCTTCGTATAAGAGCATAAAAAATAAAAATTTGCCATAGTCACAATGTGATTATCTATCCCGTCTAGTTTTTTTTTTTATCGCTAATTAGGATTAGATTAACGGAACGAGATGATTTATCCTGTCTAGTACAGTATCGGACGGAATAAACCATTTCGTTTTTCCTATATTTCGTTTTTTTCGCAAAACGACCCGTGATATTTTTTTATTTTATTTTCTATTAATAAAAAAATCGGCCATCAGACTCCGATTTATTGGGATTTGCGATTTGTATGGAGCCCTTAGCCCCTTACTCTGCTTCAAATTTAATTTTGGGCCTCCATTTAGTAGAACTGGACCCGGTCTTTAATTCAGCTTGGGCTCTGAGACCTTTATTATTGGTGCCTCTATCATTTATTAAAAGAGGACGCTCCAGTATCATAATTCATAAATGGAGATCGAGAGCGTACTCGGATAAAAGCATTTTCTATCCGTTAAGTAAAGAATATTTTTCTATCCTTATCCGTACTAACAGAAAAGGTATTTAAACAATACTTGTTTTATCAAATGACCCAAATAAACTGGTAAAAAAAGTGCTATTTACACTCCAATTTGTGGCCATAAAATATTTTTCAGAACAAGAGAAAGAAAGAAAAAATAAGTATAACTAATTTGTCTTATAAAAAAAACTATGAAGTACAAAATCATTAAAACTAATTTGTCCTATATAAAGCACTTGTTATATTCTTGATGCTTATATAAAGCCTTGTTATATTAATTCTTGAGATTAATGTTGACCTAATTGATAGGCCAATCTGGCATAATGTGGTTAAGACTCTTAGTCTGTGGTGAACTGTTAGAAGGGCAGCAGCATCAAATCCAGTCAAGAGACTATTCAAGTGTTCTCATGCAGCGCACAGATCATTTTAAAAACTGCGCTGCCTAACCCATAAAACATTTGTTCCTAAGAAAATAAGTTTGTTCTTATTACTCAACTACAAGTATAAAAAAAAAAATTGAACATGGCACAGCACACCAACACTTGCTTTAATGGCTTCCGCTTCCTCTTTAGACTTGGTTTTGGGTTTTGCATCCTCTTGCTTTCTCTTATTAACAGCAATTGAAGACGGTGCCCCCTTTGTGTTTCTCGTGGGATTCAATTGTTTTGAAAGAACCAAACTTGGTACCAGCTGATGGTTGGCCTATAATATATCAGGTTTAGTGACTTTGCCAGATTTTGATGCTTCTTCTAGAGTCACCCATTTACCTAAACAAAGTTCAGGTTAAAAAGGGACTGTTAAATTTTTTAGATACCAGTACACAACATTATGGAATCAAACTCCCAATCTGCAATTCAAACATTATGCTTGATGAAATTAGTTTGTTTCATAAATTGCAACCTATTGTCAAAAAAAAAAAAAAAGTCATACTAGATGAAAGTTTGTTTTTAGAAATTGCAATTTCAGCATCCAACAGATGCAAATGAAATTTAAAATGTATTTTTAGATACCAGTACACAACAACTCTAGCTTAGTAATTTTTTTTCCATTTACCAGTACAAGACAGATGTGAATATATTTTCTTTTAGTGAAGACAGATGTTAAATATCAATTGAGAGTGGGATCAATATCCTCCCAGGTACTTTAGAGGATGGGCCTAACTTTACGATTTCAGATTAAATCTCAACCGGTTTGAGATTCGAGAGAAAATAGGGGGCAGTTTTATTAGGCTTTGAGATTTGTGCCAAGCTAAAAAGAATGGTCCGGATTCACTAACCGTAAAAGATTCTCTTTTCAGATAATGCACTGGATATGAATTCTTGAGAGTGAGGCTATGGTACTATTTATAGTACAGATTAGTCCGTACTATGAACTAATATCTTTGTTTTTGAAGTTCCAAAGATCGATCCGAACCGTTCAACATGATCTCCATATGAAAATATACATGCATATTAAATTTATATTTTTTTTTACAATTTTTTCAACATAATCTCCATAGTAAAAGTTATTTTAGGCGGGCTTTTATTATCCGAATTAAATCCATCTGACTCAATATTTATTACGATTTGCGATTTGTATGGAGCCCTCGACTGCTGCAACAAATTTAATTTTGGGCCTCCATTTGTACAACTGGACCCGGCCTCCAGTTTAATTCATCTTGGGCTCTGAGACCTTTATTATTGGTCCCCTTAATCATTTAAATTAAGAGAAGACGCTCCAGAATCATAAATGGAGGTCGAGTAGGCTAAGTATATTGACAGTGTAGTTTTCTCTTCATACAACGCACCAATCATATACAATGCGGCTTTTCATTTTATTGTCAGTGCGCTGTATGAACGAATAACTACTCTGTCAATATCTTCACCCCATCCAATATAACAGCTTTGTTTGATCTTCTCTTCTAAAGCCAATGGCACCATTAATTCCAAATTCATCTCTGAAGCATCGTCTCCTTGCTTTGCTCACTTTGCTCCCTCTCTTTCTAGCAGGGTTCGCGTTCATCCTTCAATGGCGAGGCAATGCTAAATTGAACGCATTAGATGATTCTATGAGGCATAGTGCCGCATTTCCGACAATGGAAAATTCAAGCCCTTTCTTTTCATCTTCTCCGGTGCACGCATCATTTCCATACTACCGGGATTGGAAATTTGGGATTCAAGCAAATCCCAAGTCTAAGGTAAGTACGTACATCTTTTGTTCTATTCTATACTTCAGTGAGAAATTATGTTTTCAAGTTTGGGTTAATTATAATCATAATGTTGATTAAGGCATTTACAATTATGTTTTAGTAATATTACGATATGATTGCAATTTATCTTTTTTTTTTTTATCAGGACGACAACGTGAAAGTGACAGTTCCGATTTCCGAAATGTCAAATCGAAAAAAAGGAACTTTAAATAAATTGTAAAAAAATCTACCTATTTTTTAAATAGTAAAAAAAATATTTTAATGATTTAGATTAACTGTTTAAATTTTAAAACTAGATATATGAATCCATACTACGGATCAATATCTGTAATATCTATATTACCATAGGTTAATAATAATATCCCCCACTTAAAAGTCTCTCATCTTATCTCTCATCAAAGTAGATCAATTTTCTAGCTATAATTACTAGTTTTAACTAATTTGTGGTCCCTACGAACTAATTTATTCCTTTGTGTCTTCAACCAAATTCAATTCATTTTTCAAAATAAAAAATCTAGGATCTAACTTATTAAAAAATTAATAAATATGCTGGAGCAAAAAAACTCATGCTTCTTTGTATAAATATTATATAGTTAGATGATTTTTTCGATTTGTCTGTAAAAGAGTTTCGAATGCTAAAATTGTGAATGATAGAAAATTAACATATTAGATAAAACAATTTCGAATGCTAAAGTTGTGAGTGAGGATATGGTACTATGCATAGCGCATATTAATTTGTACTTTGATCAATATTTTCATTTTAAAAGTTCGAACGGTCAATCTAAATTATTTAGCATAATCTCCACATGAAAATGATCTTGCAAACTAAATTTTACATTTTAAAAAAAAAATTACTATTTTTTTAGATACATTTAAAATCACTATTTTTGAATGGTCTAGAATCTTTAGATGAAATGATTTTCTACTCAGCTTAAAAAAAGTAAAAGAAACGTAAAAAAATATAAAATTTCATCCGCAAATACATTTACACATGGTAATTATGTTGCATGATTTAGATCAACTATTTGAATTTTATAAACAAATATATTAATCCAAAGTACAGATCAATATGCACTATACATACTACCATAGTCTCACTCTTAGTTTCAATTTTTTATAACATCTTAGATATGTTAGACACACTTCTTTTGAATGAGAATTGAGTAGAGAATAAAAAAAAAAAAAACTTTTGATTAAGAAAAAAAAATATTGAACATAACTAATTTTGTTTTAAAACCCAATTTTTTTTGTAGAGTGTAAAATTGGGATCTATAAATTTTATTTGACAATTAAATAGGCACGGCACTAGTACTTGCTGACATTTAATGACAATAAATGTGAAATTAGGAGCTCATGAACTAATAACTTTCCCTGTTTAAGTTTGTATTTTTTTCCTTTATCTTTTTTCCCTCTTTGATTGATTGAAAAGCCCCAAAGTTACTCTCCTCATTTTCGAAGTCCAAATCGTCGATCCAAACCGTTCAACATGATTATCCTAAATAAAATGTATTTGCAGATCAAATTTTACATTTTTTTTTGAATTTTTTACTATTTATTAAGATGGGTACAAAATTCAATAATTTGAATTTGACTAGTTTTTGTAAAATACTTAATAAACAGTAAAAAAAAAATGTAAAATTTGATCTGCAAGTACATTTTATTGTGGAGATCATGTTGAACAGTTTGGATCGACGATTTGGACTTTGAAAATGTAAAAAATGAGAAGTGTAATTTTGTGGTAACTCAAAAGTGGTGTAACAAGATCCCTCATATATATCCATGCTATTTAATTACAATTTTATTTGAAAATTAAAATATTATCCCTTTCTGTCCCCTTACTTTTGATCGTCATATTCTCCTTAATTTTTTTAAAGATATTTCTCACGCCATTATGATGATAATGTTATCATCATAAAAACGTCAACATCAATATTTTGTTTTCTTTATTTTCATAGCCATGCATTATCATTATACCATTAAAGTCACTGTTATCGTCATTATTATTATGATAGCAACATCGATGACAACCATAATAATGTCGATGCTAATGTGCAAATAAAAGATTGTAAAAATAAATTATTCATACAATTAAATAAATTAAAAAAATATTTGAAAAATTAATATATTAAATACACAATACATATGTAATACAAATATTATTTCAACCTTCTACAATAATACGCATAAACAAAAAAGACTGTATTTCGCTGTGGAAAACTGAACAGCAGAAACAAAGACAAGTTCGAATATCCTAGAGTAATTCAAATTTAAATTTGAATCTACACCGTCCAATTAGAATTCGCACAAATATAAAAATAATTTTATCAATTTCAATCGGACGGTCTGATTCAAACTCAAAAATTAAGTTCGAAAAATCCGGACCCATTAATAAAGACGCTGAACACGTGCGCATTCCGGGGTCTCACTCAGGGCGTCCTAATCAGCGAGTGCGTATCCTCTGAGTCTGAGATACCTCACATTTTACGCGACTGACGTGTCCGGTGTCATTTCGGGGATAGGCGGATAGCGCGGGGGGGGCAGAAATATTTTAGCTTTGAGATTAGTGGAGAACGTTTTTGAACGGTTTTCATTTTCCAGAAAGTCACGCAAAATATGAGATATCTCAGAGAAGTAATTCCTAATCAGCGGATTCGCTTACCTAGTCTACCAAAGTACCAATCACCGTCTCACGAGCAACCTCATGCGATTCGCCTACATTCCTTCCTTAGACCCGGTTTTTTAATACGTTGGTAAATGTCAACTATAACATTGTGGGTTCTACTCTATTACGCAGATGCAGCAGAATCTTAAACAGTTTATGCCGGGTCCATTCAAGAACATGGGTCTCCCGCGCTTCCATCAACTCTATACGCATTCTAGACTTGGTCTGTCGTTTATCACCACTGAGAACTAGGTCCCACATACACATTTGCTAAGTGGAAATGTTCCAGCTCCCAAGCCTAAATGGGCTTCTCATCGAACGAGATTTATATATGGACTCGGTTCATTATTGTCGTGGCATTACGCTTACTGAACATGGGCCCCCGATGTTTGTAGTAGATGAAACAATGTTTCTTTCCTCGAGGCTTACTTCATGAAGCCGGTTACTCTGAAGTAACTCAAAATTTGATTTTAGATCAGGACCGTTTGATCAGAATCCGGGCCAAGACGATCGGGGTAAAATGCACGGATCCTTTAATAGTCGTGCCGAATCATATCGAACGGTCCAGATCTAAACACAAAATTTGAGTTACCTCTCTTTCTTGACAGTTTGAGTTGAGGCCTCCTCCGACCAAATCAAAGCAGACAAGCAATGGAAATACCCGAAACTGAAAAAAGAAGAAGAAAACAAGAATCGTTGAAACACCTCATAAAGGAAAATCATTTTTAAAGGAACTGTCTTTCTCTACAGTTCGATCCGAGCAAAGCAAAGCAATGGTTTCCCCCAACAACCGTTCATCTACCATGCATCGTCTCCTTCTCCTACTCACGTGTCTCCCTCTCTGTCTTGCGATCTTTGCGTTCATCCTTCAATGGCGGGGAGATGGAGACTTGGATGACCCTACTGGACGCTGGCCTGGCCACCACTCCGCTGGCTTTCCTGGAATGGAGAACTCCAGTCCGTCGTCTGATACGGTTTCTGTCGAAGTTTCTTCTTCCTCAGTATCTGCGCATTCGCACTCATCGGATTGTGCGGAGATACTAGGGGGAAGTTCTAAACCATCTTTTCCGTACTATAGGGGGTGGAAGTTCGGATTTGAACCCGATCCCAAGCCTAAGGTTAGCTAGATTTGATACCACCAATTATGAAAAAAGTTCTTTTCTTTTTACCTTTTTGACCTTAGATGTGAGGGAAAAGCAAGAAAAATATGTTTTGAATGCAATTAAGTCGAGTTGCTCTTAAAATGCAAAGTCTTGAATTTTTCAAAAAGGTCTCTTTTTGGAAATCTGACAGTTTTGCCCTTGAAAGTTACTCTTTGAGTGAATTTTGAATATTCACTCAAAGAAGCAATCTTGTTAATAATTCTACACCAAAATATTAAAAAAAAAATGATCCACAAATGAGTGTGTGTGTGTGTGTATTATACAGATATGTATCACAACTAGTACTTCAGCCGGCTTGGAGCAGATTTTGCCGTGGCTATTCTACCATAAAGTAATGGGAGTTGTACAGTTCTTGCTCTTTGTAGAGGGAAAGGCTGCAAAGCCTCAGGTCTCTGCTATTCTGGAGTCGATTCCAGTAAGTTGGCTGTTTTTATATCCAAGTTTTTTGTTGTATATTATCCTAAAATTACAATCTTGGTTTTTTTTTACTGATATTTTTCTTTATGTATTCTAACATATTGTAGGGTGTTAAAGTTATATACAGAACTCGAGATCTGGAGGAGAAACAAGCTAGAAGGTTGTCTTCTTTAGTTCTTTTCTTGGTTTATTGTTCTTACTTATTACTGATATTAAAATTAAAATAATTACACGTATTCTTCGGCATTTTTGACCTATAGTCGAATATGGAACGAGACATGGCTAGCAGGGTTTTTCTACAAACCGTGCAATTATGAGCTTTTTGTTAAGCAATCGCTAAACATGGAGATGGCTATTGTTATGGCACGGGTATGTACATTTTGATTTTTTATATTTTTTTTGTGAAATACACGGATAGTCTCCAAATTCTTAAATTTGTGTTAATATATGTTACTTATTATGTATTGAATACAAAATAAAAGGAAGCTGGGATGGAATGGATAATCCATTTAGATACCGATGAATTGCTGCATCCAGCGGGGGCTGCAGAATATTCTTTGAGAAGGCTTTTAGCCGATACTCCTAGTAATGTTGATATGGTTGTTTTCCCGAACTATGTAAGTATATTTTTTTTCCCTTTTTAATAAGGTCGCTGTTGATCAATGCAAGTTAGTTTCGCAAATAAATAATTTCAATTGTGCAGTTAAAAAAATCAAATAAACCAAGAAAAAGTAAAAGTAACGGTTCACGAACCAAATATCACGGGTCTGGAGTTTTGCTGGACAGCGTTTAAAAATGAGATTCTAATCCTTAAAATTCCTTTTTGTATCCTGCTTTCAAACCTGAATTTATTCGTGAGAGTAAGTTTTTATTTGTATTACAGGAAAGTAGCATAGAGAAGGATGACATAAAAGACCCGTTTAGCGAGGTATAACTGGTCTCTCTCTCTCTCTCTCTCTCTCGAAACCTTGGCAGAGGCTGCATAGCTGGTCACTACTGGTACCAAGGGTTTCTATTTTCTATTGGTGCAGTAGCTTTTCAGGGCTTGCATTGTTATCTGACTGTATTTTAGTTACATGCTTTTCAAATTATCTTAAGCATTGGTAAAATAATTAGATGAGAAATCAAATAAATAGGCTAGTAGTTAGTTTTAATTTAGTAATTGGATACTTCTTCCAGTAAGTAGCCGTTACTACTTGTTCTTTGCTGGTTTGGTATTCTTCCATTAATTAAGGACATGTTTCTTAACCTTTTTACCAAAAGTTTCATCAAACAAATAAAAAAGCAAAGCTATCTTGCTAGGTATATATTATATATGTCAGACCATAAACTGGTATAAACCATAAGTGAATGAACAAGTGATAAGTTGCTAGCTTACTATTATAATATTATAGGTATCTATGTTCAAGAAAAACTATGATCATTTGCCGAAGGAGACGTACTTTGGAATGTACAAGGAAGCGACACGTGGCAACCCTAATTACTTCCTCACATATGGCAATGGCAAGTCAGCTGCCAGGATTCAAGATAATCTCCGACCTAATGGTGCACATAGATGGCACAACTATATGAAAAGTCCAAAGTATGGTTAATTAATACTGTCGTATTTTTTTCTTTCTTTGGAGCACATCATTTTGTATTGCTTGATGCTTTCTTTAATGGTTGGGTGTCATTTGCAAATGATTTTTTATACCCCTGTAGTAAAATAAAGCTTTTGGTTCCCTTCTGAATTTAAAAAGAAAAACAGTCTACATTTATTTGAAGATAAGGAATTCAAAAGTCAAAAGTTATCCTCCTTTTGCACCAATTTGTTTCTCAAAAGAAATCCATGCAACCCCCACCTCCCCTCCCAATACTTTCCAATATTTAACTTTGAGTTAAGTTTGAAATTTACTGCACAAATGAGGATCAGGATAAATTGGCTCACTGGTGCTGGATTTTATGGACTATTGGAATAACACGCTCAATATCTTTCCTTGAGCTTTTACTTAAACCTGTATATAGACCAAAGGTGATGCCAATTCCTTTCCAATTTGATTATATCCGATTTATTGTAGGGAGATAAAGCTGGAGGAGGCAGCAGTTCTTCATTACACATACACAAAGTTTTCAGACTTGACTTCTAGGCGTGATCGATGCGGTTGTAAGCCAACAAAAGATGATGTTCAAAGATGCTTTATGCTTGAATTTGACAGAGCTGTAAGACCTGAACCATTATATTTAATAATTAAATTTAGATTCTTTTGTTGTCTAGTTTTTACTAAAATACAAACCCCCAAATCATGCGACAATGGTTGGTTTTTTGTATAAATGTTTTGTTTGTTAATTAGATTTGCTCTGGACCATGCTTGTATTAACTGGTACCGGAAGATGTAAATGTATAAATTTATTCATTTCTTTTCCACAGGCTTTTATTATTGCATCCACTGCAACTGAAGAGGAGATGAAAAACTGGTACTATTTTATGTTTTCAACATTATCATGCATATAATATGAAAGTTATCCATTGCCTCCAAAACTCGGTGCCTTCATTGGCTTCAAATATAAGTTAGGCATCAACAAATCAATTGATGTGAAAATTAATGATATGAATAATTTCTGGACAAAATTTTCCATCTCTTGATGTCAGTTAATGGGGAATAGAGATCTCATATCCTTTAGTTTATGGTTTTAATTATATTTAATCATTTTTAAATGGAGGGATGATGTATTCTTTAAAATGAACAACATGGATCCTTCGTATTTCAACCATGCATTTTAAAATGTGCAATTAAAATATGAGATGCGATCCTTTAGGTAACATTTTTTTTTCAGGTATAATGACCATGTTGTGTGGAACGACAAGCAATTAAATTTCAAGCTTCTCAGAAAGGGTATATTGACCCGTATTTATGCGCCAATGGTATTTTCTTTTCCCAGTCAATTTAATTTTGTGAAAAAAAAAAGAGATCTATGGTTCGGAATTGAGTAAGGCTAAAAATTACCTAGTAAATTTCCCCACTTGCATGAACTGAAATAGTACAAACCGGGACCAATTTATTCTACTAGTGGAAATGGGTTTATGGAACAAATTCTTCTACATTGATTCTAAAATAGGAAAGAGAAGCTAGCGTGCATTCCTTATAGGGTGCATTTTATGTTCCCAAAAATTATACGAGATGTTTTTCTTTTTCCTCTTTTGCATATATTGAGCTCATAATTGAGGCCTGCTTTCATAATTATATATAAAAAAAATAGAGTAGGTTTTCTTGGGTAAAATATTTTTTTGTTCCTGTCTACTTGTTTGAATTCCTAATGTAAGGTGAGTATTCATTCAAACAGTCAATTATTCAAGGATTGCGCGAGTCGGGTGTTTTTGCATCTGCCATAGAAGATGGCCAACCTCGCTTAAAACAAAAGCTTGCATCGGCTGAAAACAAGACCGAAAGCCCCATATCAAATTCTACAGGGTCTTTTTTGCAAAATTCATCTGCAAGAAGGGTATTGGAGGTAAATGAACTTATGCACAGTGCAGTTCCACCCTTATCACCACCTGGATTTGGATCAAGGATACCAGTTGTAGCCTGAAACTCTCTAGTTTACCCTAGAATTTCATTTTACGGTTTTTTCATTTGTATTGGTTTTCTTGATTATTTATCTGACCCAATTCAAGATTTTTAGCATACTTGATGACGTTCCAAAGATCAGTGAGAGGTAATTTTTCTAGTTAGTTTGCAGAAATACACGATAGGAATCAGGTTGCAAACCATTTTTGTTGTGTAATAGAATAGAGGTGGTTGTATAGAATTAATTTGTGCGGAGACATTTTATAGTCATGATTCTTCAATGTTTAGATTCATTTATATAGTGATCAAAGCATTTGTGGCATTTTGCTTTGTGCTTTTTTTTTGCATAAATCGTGGCGAACCAATTGTACTAAGCATCTTTAGAAGGAAATAAATCTGCTGTTATTCTAAAGGAATAACAGGAACCTCTATTCCAATGCCAACTGTTGATATTTATTGAGATTTGTGCATTAAAGTTTTTCCTTCTTAAGATTAGTGCATTGAAAAATTTGAATGGTTGGAATCGGAATAACAGGGTCCTGTTATTCGTTTGGTAATTTTAACATGAAATTTTGGGAATAACAGGAACCTCTATTCCAATGCCAACTGTTGATATTTATTGAGATTTGTGCATTAAAGTTTTTCCTTCTTAAGATTAGTGCATTGAAAAATTTGAATGGTTGGAATCGGAATAACAGGGTCCTGTTATTCGTTTGGTAATTTTAACATGAAATTTTGGGCTTTGATGCTACCGTAACTTACTATGAGTCTATGATTATGGTAACTAGCAAATCTGGCAGTCCTTTAACATGAATTGCTTTGTGGTGCATATCTGTCCTACATTTCAGGTATTTTGACCCCAGTGATTCTTTGTCATGAATTGAGACTAAATAATAAGTTCATCTTAAAGTATACGGCGCTAAATAAGTTCTGCACAGCATATTGAGTGAAATAAATTTGATATAAGGTTGGTTACCTATTGTTTAATGACACTTCAAGTAACTTTATATTTTATTTATTTTTATTTTGTTCATTGACAAGAAGTGTTCCCCTTTTATAATTTTGAGACATTTAATCTTGTATTTAGTATCTAGTTATCTACAATTACAAATAGTTTGGACTTTTAAAGTCAAAACAATTCATCCAAACTATTCAACATGATCATCATATGAAAATATACTCAGACCAAATTTATTTTTTTACAATTTTTTTACTATTTTTTAGATGGGAAGAAGATCACTTAATTTGAAAATTATGGACCATCCAAAAGGCGGTGATCTTCTACCTAATTAAAATAATAGTAAAAATATTCTTAAAAACATAAAATTTGGTCTGCAAGTACATTTTCATATGGACATCATGTTTAACGGTTCGGAACAACTATTTAAACTTTGAAAATAAAGATATGGATCCATAGCACGGGTCGATCCGTAATATGCATATTACCATAGCCTCACTCAATAGTTTGGATGCATGCTACACAACAAACGATTCATTTCCCAGCAATTCCAATATTAGAGCATCAACAAATCCATAGATCACATACAATACAATCCCACCTCAGAAATAGCAAAAGTATATTCAGCTTGCATCATCATCACACAAACCATCGGTTTCCTTTTTCTTTTTGTTCAATCAATGGTTATAACCATATTTCACAACACCCAAGAGACTTCACCGAGTTGGAGGTCCAAAAAGACACCTGAAATCAGACATAAATTAATCTAACGAGTGGAGAGATGAGACATCTTTTCTATTACATCAGTGCACCTGGTTTAATAACAGCGGATGTATCAGACTAGTAACATACGAAATAGAAGGAAACTGAATTATGATTGATTTTATGGATTTTGAATTTTTTATGCATTTACTTAAATTTACTTGGTTCACCATCAATATTTGCAACTAAACACCAAACATGGCAAACAAGCCAAGAACTACAAAAAAAATGATTCTACTGACACTGCCACAATTCGAGCTGGTTTATAATTATTTACACGACATCCCGAAAATGGAACAATACTGGTATTTCAAAGTTTTGATCCCAGAATTGGCATGTATCTCAATTTTCACTCTTTAAACGAGAGACAAAAAAAAGAAAACCATCAAGCTAAAGGGATATTATGCAAATTATGTATACAATATTTTATGCATTTCCAAATAAGCCCCAACATCTCGTACCAAAACAAGTCATGTTGTTCGTAAAACTCATCTGCGGTATTAGTTGCAGACATGAGATATGTAGGGTTTGATTTGCAAATATGGAGAAAATTGGGACAAATCTGGGAAAAAACTTGCACATATATATAAATTAACAAAAAAATATGAGAGATATACCTAGGGAAATAGGTCTGGCCCACATATCCACCGGACATGGCACGTCTGACATTAGATTCAAACAGCTTGGGGTTTTCTCTCAGCACTGCTGCAGCTTCATGATTCAATGGATCCTCATCATTTGGTTGCTTCATTTTTACAAAGAGAAAGAAATCAGATGCATGAGCCTACTTAATTGTTGATCTGACCAAACTCCAAACCAAACTGGTACGGGATAGTACCCGATTTTATGAACCCTCAAAAAAAAATTAGCAAGAACAACATCATGTCTATGAAAACCTCAAATATTATGTAAACTCTTGCAATAATGAGTGAATATCTGGGAAACCCCTACAACAGAGGACGGAAGCAAATGGTAGTTTGAATGTTTGAAACAACTACAAAGAGGTTTTAGTGATAATTTTTGTTTTCTAGCAGAGCACACATAATTATTGTACAGCTTATGGAGTGAGGCTATGGTACTATGCATAGTGCTGATTGGTCCGTACTATGGATCAAAATCTTCATTTTCAAAGTCCAAACAATCGAACTGAACCATGCAACATGATTTCCATATGAAAATGTCCTTGTAGATCAAATTTTACATTTTTTACAATTGTTTTACTATTTTTTTAGATAGGTAGAAAATCATTGGTCTAAAGATTCTAGACCATTCAAAAGAGTGATTCTCTGCATATCTAAAAAAATATAAAATTAAGTCAACAAGTACATTTTCATACGAAAATCATGTTGAATGGTTCAGATTGACTATTTGAACTTAGAAAACAAAAATATTGATCTATAGTACGGACCAATCTGCGCTATGCATAGTACCATAATAGCCTCAATCCAGCTTATAAGTGATATGTTGAGCTTTGTTAGTACACATGAAAATTCCCCCCTGAAATAAAAAACAATATAAAAAGTTACCGAGAAAAGAAGATTGAGTCCATAGATAACAGTGTTTATGTTGAGTACAGGTTTCCAATCTTCACGCAGGATGTTCAAGCACACATTCCCTTCCAAGTCAATATTTGGGTGGTAAACCTTCAATTTTCACAAACACACAAATAAAGGAGATGATCGGGGACTGAACTAAAAAAAAATTAGATAGGAGGGGCTGAAATGTAAAATGCATAATATGTGAAAATAGATAATGTGCGGTTACTGTGATTTGAACCCAAGTCTCCACAACCACTAGAAATATGAGGGGTGCGCTGAACTATATAAAAACTTTAAGAAAAATGAAAATTCAATTAAATTTCAATTTACATGATTACAATTTTTGAACCATGCAGATATGGCAGCGCTTTTGTCAGATCAGTCATCAAACAAACCCCAAATAACCCTTCATAGTAAGGCCCGGCCTAGATGCAACCCAATATAACCTCAATTAACCCGTGTTATTCAAGTAAACTCAGATTAGAATATTTTGCCTTGTCTTAGCCTTTATCAACAGTGCAACTAAGCACAGAGCAGACACAGAAAGGCAAAAAAAGAAATACATAAAAGAAAACTTAAATTGCTGGAACAAGCGGCCGTAATATATCATGAGGTCTCAGTCAAAACAGGGTAAAAAATAAATAATACTTGGAGTAGGCTTTTTTAGTACCTTGGTCTTGCACTTAACCTTTGGCGGCTCATGAGGATAAGATGGCGATACTTGGAAGGTGAAAGTAAACATGCCACCGCTACAATAAATTTCCAGAAAATGTTACAATGTTTGGAATTGATTAGAAAACAAAACAGGAAAAATTGCATTTAAACAGTACCACTTTACAACTTGCATTGAATTCTCTTAAAATAACAAATTATAATAGGCTAGTGTGTGTTGGGGGTGGGGTTTCCACAAAATAGAACAAAAGGAACAGATCCATACAGTGGAATTAATTAAACACAGAACAAGCCAAAGTTAAAGGGATGTTTTGGAGCTCAACCAGTACAAACCCGAGCATCTGCCAGTTAAATGTTGATTCTTCTTGTTTTCTTTTTCTGGGGTTAGACCCACTAGTCTCTACAGCAACTTATTTTCTTCTACAATGTGTGGGGTATGTGTGTGTGTGTGTGTTGGGGGGGGGGTATCTGCATGTGAGAAGAGAGAGACACACAGAGAGAGGAAACATACAAGTAATATCCCTCGTCAGGACGAATGCTAATCTCAAAGTTCATCAACTCATCTTTTCCATTTGGGAAACAAATGGAGGTGGTGTTTGGAAGGTTAAGCTCACTAATATCTGAAATTGAAAGCAAATTACAGAAATAAGTACACACCTGAATGCAAGTCAATTATAGTACGTAACTACGTATAATTTTAAGGGATATAGAAACTTGGTCATTCAAGCAGAAAATTTAATTGATACATACCCTGAAACAGACAAAAGGCCCCAATTTATCTAATTAAGGCTGCTTGTTTGATTAACCCTTGTTCTACAACTGTTCAGTCACTAACTTAAAGAGAGTTTTAAGATTTAAAAAAAAATTAAGTTTTTAAAGAGTTTTAGTGAGAGAAAGGGGGGGATCATGGAGAGAGTACAAAAGAGAGAAAATACGGAGGGCAAAGGAACTTCTAGAAAGAGAAAATCTTTTAATTTATCATCAACTTGCTCCATTACAAACAGTATGAACTCTTAGGTAGACTCGACAAAACTAGCATCAAAGAAACTACCTAATATTAAAACTTAAAATAAAACAACATAAAATCAAAGCAAATTGACAAAGCTCACTTTAATTGCAAAAATATATCACATTTAACAAAATAAAGAAAACCTAAACCAAACTTGCAACGCCTCAAAATTCTTTTAGGTAGAAGCGAGAAAAGCAGAAGGTGGCTCAAATCAAAGCAATGAAGAAACAGCCTAAGATAAAAATTTGGATATAGACAAAATAAAAACAAAGTAAATTAACAACACCGAGGTTTCCATAAGAACCAATATCCCTCGATCAACAAATGGGCATCAGACCTAAGCTCGAATCAAATGACTTTAACCAAACAAATAAGATCAGAATCCAATCAAATTGAACTCAAATTTAAACAGAATCAACATACCGCAATCTATGAAATCGAAAAGAAGCCTGGCTAACTTTTTAGCTAGTACCTAAGGTTCAGAGATTTAGTTATTTCTGAAGAGAAAATTTCAAAAAATTATAATATTTTTCCACTCATGCAATAACAGCTAGTTATCAACATTAGTTGTTTAGTTCCATACAAAAGAAAAAAAAATAAAAATAAATGAAAAGATACCTTTGTTAAGACGCAATTCACCAGCACTTTGTTTCTTGACATTACCTCTTCCAACTGCATTTGCTGCTTCTTCCCTCTTCTGTCCTTTTATCTTAAATAGGTTTATCATTGTTTCCTTTAGAACAAAGAAAACAAAAAAAATCAATAAACAAAATATACAAGTCAAATGGTTAATCAGACTGTTACACAACCAATTTTACTAAAAACTACATGCAATTGCCACAATTGTTACAGTTAGGGTTTGGGATTAGTTTAAGCAAGTCCGGTTCAAAGGAGAAGACGAGAGAAGAAGTGAGAAAAGTAGAGGTAAGATCAATTTCACATACCAATGAATCACTGAAGCAAGATCGGAGAAAACAATGGTGGCAGAGGTAAGATAGCAAGCTTTGCTGAGAGAGAGAGAAAGGGGGACTGGGGAGGAAAGCAATTAAAAGAAGGAAAATAAAAGAAAAGGTGTGTATTACAAATGCAAAATGGTAAATGCGGTATTTTCTTGTTTTATATGGGGTTCATTTGTAATAATACATCAAAGTGTCATCAATGTATATTGAATTAAAAGAAATCTGAAGGGTCCTGAAGATAATTTTCCATACGAAGCGTGTAAAAACTTAACACCTCGTTTGGATGGAGAGTAGACAAAGGAAGGTGATGGAAAGAATAAAAAGGAATGGAATAGAATAGAAAGAAAGATTAATATATTTAACTTTTTTATGTTTTGATGATTAATAAGAAAAAATAAATTTAACTTTCATTTTCATCTTATTTCTTGTTTGGTTGATTAAATTTTAGAAGGTTAATGAGAAATTCGGTAGCTGTTGTAGATTTGTGATAAAAAAACTTGTATAAGAATTATATAGGTAAGATATAGAGGTGGACATTTATGTTATTTTTTCTAACAATCTTTGCAACAAAATTTCTTTCCATCCATTACACCCCAAATCGGGAGAGAAACAAATTCTATTAATTTTAATGATACAAGGTTAAACCTTTCACCTCCGACATAATTATGTCAACCAAACACGATTCGATGGAAAGTTTTATTTTCTTTCTATTCCCTCCCTTCCTCTACTCTCCATCCAAACAAGGTGTAAAAGTCGCTGCGTACGGTATGTGTGTAAATTGTAAATACAGAGGAAAAGAAATTTGTGACTGGCGGGGTTTATACAGAAATTATTCCAGATTATTTGAATTTGATAATTTTATTTTGAGGGTTTAGAAAATTTCGTAAATTTTGCTCAGTTTCGGATGAATATTTTGCAATTTAAAATGAACCAATGAAACCCCTATTGTTTCTAGCAGAATAACAATTGAAAGAGTGTAGTGAACAAATAGTAATTGAAAAGCGATAGAAAAATGGGGGAATTTCGTTTATAATTCTCAAAATCTTCAAAATACATATTTTTCCTCTGAGATTCTTAATATCATATTACTTTTCTAAAAGGGGGAATTTCATATGTACCCCTCAAAAACTTCAAAATTACGTATTTCCCCTTCTAAAATTTGAAATTACATATTTTCCCTTCCAAATTTCAAAAACTTACAAATTTACCCATTTTATTGTCTTTTATATTAAAACTCATTCTAAATTTATAAAATACTCATTTTACCCTTTATTAAAAGCATATAAATCTTATCATACTCAAATTTGAATATGAACGGTTCCTCTACCGTCCGAACTGCTTTTAGATTTGTGCACACAAGATCAGCACGAATCTTGATGCAAAATGCACGCATATTGAAGCAACCTGAACAAATCTTAATGCGATACGCGCTAATCAAAATTGCTTTAATATTCGTGCAATTAGATTAGCACGAATATTGAAGAGATGCGCACAAATCTTAATGCGATGCGCACGGATCGGACGGTAGAAGAACCCTTCAAATTCAAATAATTTGAGTCTCATGAGATTTATATATTTTAATAAAGTGTAAAATGGGTATTTTATAAATTTAGAATGAGTTTTAATATAAAAGACAATAAAATAGTTAAATTTGTGAGTTTTTGAAGTTTAGAGGAGGAAATATGTAATATCAAACTTTAGAGGGAGAAATACGTAATTTTGAAGTTTTTGAGGGTATATGTGAAATTCTCCCTTTCTAAAATTCAAAAACTTCAAATTTTATTTTATCCATTTTAGAGTCTTTTCTATTAAACTCATTTAAAATTTATAAAATACACAATTCATCTTTTATTAAGAAAGATAAAATATATATAGCTTGTTTGAAAAAAATATAAGGCTTCTAATTAGTTGGTTTATGAGGACAAATGGATTATTTCTCACTTTTGATACTTATAGAAGCATATACCTAAATATCACCATGTATGCATCAAAAGTAGAAAAATGAAATATTTATTCCTGAAGATAAACGAATTAGAAGATTGGCATTTTTTTAAACATGCTACATACTCTTATTTTTCTTAATAGGGAGAAAACTAGATATTTTATAAATTTAAATTGAGTTTTAATAGAAAATATGATAAAATGGGTAAATTTATAAGTTTCTGAAATTTAGAGAGGGAAATATGTAATTTTCGATATTTTTGTGGACATACACGAAATTCCCCCTAAAATAACATTCTGTTTGGCGATGGAAAATATCAGTGTTCTAAATAGCTAGCTATATGTGCTATAACTTTTTCAAATCATAAAAGCTAAGCTATGAGATAAAAATATGCTAATTCAGCTATGACCACTATAACTGTAATAGTTGACCGTTATTACTGCCATGCGCCACGCGCTATTGCTACCGCTACGCTACATGGGTTTTTTTTTTGCTATATACATGGTTTTTTGTGCTTTTGTTTCTATTTCTGATGTTACATGGTCTGCTATGATAAGTATACTAAATTGAACTATGTGTTTCTGTTCCTATTTGTGATTTAGTCTCTCATTTTATATCAAAAAATATTCAAATATTAACTCTTCCTTTTGTTTGTTTTTCGTCTAGCATCCACTTGTGTAATTATTGCAGATCGTTTCAGTAAAAGTTGCTTTTAATTATTATAATATATAAAATATTCAAATAGATATACTAACTTCATTTCACTTGTAAAATTAATCGCTCTTTGTTTATTATAATATGTAATACTATGAAGTATGAACTATTAAATAATGTTATCTTGTAGATCCTTTTTTTCTTCTTTTTATTTGTATGATTGAAAAAATATATACTTAAATTAGTTGTCATTTAGTTGTTATCTAAAATCTCTAATATTGATCATATTGATAATTAGTAGAAATGTAGAATCTAAATTTTGAAAATAAATAAAACACTAGTATGATAGTTTTCACTATAACTACGCTATTCGCAATAGCTTTTATTTTTTGTTCTCCCCGCTATGCCACTGTGATCGCTATTTAGAACCTTAGAAAATATACTAACCTCGAAATCCATGATTGCATTAATGCAAGGTCAATTAGTCATCGTGCACTGAATGATATTTCGCCCGAGAATAACAATGTATAATTTGTCTTAAATTAAAAATATCTATTTTAGTAATAAATCTAAGGTGGAATCTCATTCTCACCATGCAATTGTTCTTTTTTTTTTATTCCTATTATAGTGTTCTTTTGCAAATAAAAAGTACTTTTAGTGCATTTTGCTGGTAGCCAATGAAAAAAGAATAATTCAATTGAACGGTAGTTGTTGCCTTAGGAGTTGGTCCCAAAAATTTTAAATGATGATCCAAGAATAACAATTTTGACTCAAACAACTTCTGAAACTCATCTTAGAAATCGAAATCAAAGAACTTAGGAGGGAGCAATATATATATAAGAGTATAACTAGGTGCTCCTAAGAGTACCAAGTTCTTTTGTACTCTTAAATTCAAAACTTATCAGATTAACTTCGAACAACGAATCCAAATTGTTAAAATCCTTCCACTTTACAAGTAATGCGTCTACATGTGAAAATTTTAGAGTATAACTAGGTGCTCCTAAGAGTACCAAGTTCTTTTGTACTCTTAAATTCAAAACTTATCAGATTAACTTCGAACAACGAATCCAAATCGTTAAAATCCTTCCACTTTACAAGTGATGCGTCTACATGTGAAAATTTTAGAGTATAACTAGGTGCTCCTAAGAGTACCAAGTTCTTTTGTACTCTTAAATTCAAAACTTATCAGATTAACTTCGAACAACGAATCCAAATCGTTAAAATCCTTCTACTTTACAAGTGATGCGTCTACATGTGAAAATTTTAAAGTTTTGAATTAATTTAGTATAAAGTCAAGTGGTCAAAATTAAAATGTTTCTAAATTAATTTTAATGCATTCATTTTTTTTTGGAAAGAATCCATTTTTTTCTTTTGTTCATGTATTATGTATATATATATCTATTGGTAATTCGAGAAGTTCAGAAAAAATAATAATAAGGTTATTAGACACAAAAATACTGATTACGTACAAAAGTTACAATTGTAAGTTATTTAATAATTAGATGAAAATAACATCATGGATAGTATTTACTATTTAAAATTAATTTTGCAACTAGTTTTGTTCTCATTTACTCGCCAAAGTGTATATGATTAATGTTTATAAATTTTAAGTAGGCTCAAAAAAAAAAAAATCTTAAATATCAATACTTTATTTCTTTTATTTTGTTAACTTGGATTTAGGTTTCAATTGATACATTCTTGAAAAAAAATTATGAAGTTCCAATTCAACTAGTACAACTCAAACGCAACTAGTTCCAAAGAGCCTTATTAAAAGTTTCAATAAAGGACAACCATAACTATTACATTCCAAAATCTATCAATGAATTCAACAAAGTTGAAAAAAATATATATATAAAAATAAGAAGAGAAGTAATAAGAATATGTAAGAGAAAAAAGAAAAGTAGATACAATTTTTTTAGGTTTTCTTTAGAGATACATGACTTGTTTCTGAGAAAAAACTTATTCATGCAAATTCACATGCATATTGATACACAGATTAATTAGATTTTTATTTGACAAATATTAATTTTGATTTTTCAGGCATCTTGATTGTCGGCATGTCAATTTCTCTTATCTATATGTTGCAGATTTATCTAGAATTCTATATCCTTTTATAAATGCCTCTGAATTTTGTGTTGCTCATGCATTAACATTTCAAATAATTTAAAATAAAAAGTTACAACCAAAAAATATTTTAGAAACGTATTAATAAAAAATTATAAACAAAACACTAGTGCAGACAATTTCCACAAATTACTTTGTATCAAATTTTAAAAGAAACGTATTAATATTTTACACGCACAGAACAAAAAAATAAACTTGTAAATGATATTTGATATCTTTATTTTATTAACTTGGATTAAGGTTTCAATTGATACATTCTTGAAAAGTAGAAGCATAAAAAATAAAAAATCTAAATCCTACGATCTCTTAAACAAAACATGTTCAAATAAATCTAAGCTGGAATCTCATTAATTATCACCATGCAATTATTTTTTATGTTGGCATTCTTTTGCAAATAATTAAAAAGCACTTTTGATGCATTTTGCTATAGCCAATGAAAAAGGAATAATTCAATTGAACGATAGTAGTTGCCTCAGGAGTTGGTCCCAAAAAAAAAAAAAAAATGCATCCATGGATAACAGGTTTGACTTGACAACTTGTAAAACTTATCTTAGAATTTGGAATCAAAGAATAAATTAAGAGGGCCCAATAATATATATATATATGTCTTCTCTGATGGTGCTCATGCAAGAATCTATTTTGACTATGTTAGTTCAAAAAGGGAAAAATAATAATAAACAACCTGGTTCACCACCAAGAGCCAGAGTTATGTACCAGTCAGTACCTACTGGTACGGTACCAGTAACAGGGGATAAATATTTCCCCTTTCTTTTAAATGCAGGTACTTAGCTGGGTGCAGCTAGATGGATCTTGGGACGTGCAACACAGAGCCGGAACAGGAGTATTATGCTACGACCAGAGAACAAGGCTAATCTATTCCATGCTGAAGCACTCGAACTACTGGATGCGCTGACATATGTTATGAACACTAGTGGAAAAACGCACATCAGTATTGGCATATTAGCAGCGGCCTTTTGTTATATGCGATACTAATACGTATATGTATCGGGTCTTATAAAAGACCAATACAAAAAGCCACTATTAGTATCGGATGTTAGTAAACAGGCGATACAAATAGTCCAGGGACAATCTGCTTGGAGGGATCAACACTGCATGCTATGCTCACACTATCAAATGCTGGTTCAAGCAGTGACACACCCAGCATTGAAGATCTGCCATGCTTGGAGGCAGCAAATACAGTGGTTGAATGCATTGCATTGTACTCAATCACGCGAATGTATCACAGTACAACACACATGAAGAGAAGCACTTCAAGGCTCGCATCGGCTTGCCAATTGCCAAGTGATGCAAAGTTTCCTAACCCAGCTGGATATCACATCAACCACACTGCCAGCATATTAATTATCAGGTCAAGGATACCAATTCAATGTGAGACACATTGACCACTGAATCAGATGCATACTGAGCATTTTTTCACATCCAATAATCTTCAGCAACAGCGCATACATACTTGGATTTTAGTACATGTTTTCATTAGCTGTTTCTTTTGTTGTTCAATCCAATCAGTAAAAAAAAAATATCAAATCAAAGGAAGAAACGCAAGACAAATTACTTTGTTCTCTTTAGCTTATGATGATTTGCCAAAGCATGTGCGTAGGATCTTTAGATGGTTTGCAAGATTTTTTTATTTTAGTAAAGATGAATACTGGTACGAATGTACATGTGACTTGTTTCAGTTAAAAAAATTAGTACTGGACTGCTATTCTTCACCTCAAACAGTATTTTCACATTGTTTATCTTCTGTTGTAGATAAGAAAGAAGAATCACAAGATAGGAGAATTAGAGAATGAGGTTAACAAACTAAAAACATTGTGAATAAGGTTTATAATTAATGTAGGCTATATAGAGAGATCACATAGTAAATAAAAATGTATTAGTTGGTAGGTTGAATTCGTTTTTGCATTGAGTTATTAACTTATTATATATTTTCTTGTTTGCTTTTATTTTAAGCAAGATCCAGAGAAGAAAAGAATCACTGTATGTGATGTGAAGCTGAAGAAAGTATTTGATGGGTAAGATGGAGTTGATTTTGGTAGGTCTAGGTATTCATGGATAATATATGTAGTTCTTATGGTCCAGATTTTTGCAGTAATATATTAGAAATCAGAGGGCTTGTCAGAGGGTATCGAGTTTTATTTTGACTATAGTGTTGTTTTGTTAGAAGATTTGTTTAATATGCTTGTTTGCTTAGGACCTTGTTGGAACAAAGTTTTCAAATATTTATGCTGTTTAGGAATGCTTTGATGCATTTTTATGTTCTTGATTTTCCTTTTTCCTTTTGATTCATATATTCTGTTAGGTTTGCTTCGTGAACTAAGAGTGCTATGATCCATGAATATAATAAGACTCAGTTGAGTCTTTAATCTCAAGGCACTCCATGATTTTCAAGCATTTTAAAAGAAAACAAAAAATAAAATAAAAGTAGGGGCCTGGTTGTGAAATTTCCATGTTTGTTTCTGACAAGTCAATTTTTTTATTTTTATTTTCTGTGGATCAATTTTTAGATTTATCCTTTCTTTTATTTAATTATAGAACGTAAAATTAAAAACCCTTAAAATTACTAAATCATGTCCTAAATCAAGAACCAGGATTGATTACTGATTCTTAAACTTTGTACCAGCCCACTTTTATTGTACCAACCTTAGTATGGACAAGTAACAGCATTTCAAGCTTCTGTACCAGATTCTGGTACTGATTTATCAGAATATATTAAATAAAACAAATCAAAATTTAACCAGTGATGGTTCCATGTGATTGGATATGTATTTTTCGAATTTATTACATCCATTTTGGGATAAAATATTTAAGAATTATGGAATGCTAAAAGTGATAACCATGTGCGAATCAAACACGGCAATGACACATTCCCTGAAATGATATTCCATAATATTATATTTCTTGGACTGGTCTATAGCATGAACTAAATGCCTCCTTACAATTCAATGAAAATACCTACGGATTTGAAATTAAAGAAAAAAAAGAACTCATCTGCATATCTAATTGGAAGTTTAGCCTCTAATGTTACCTAAATTTCAGTTTAGCTCCAAAAGGACTTATTAAGGTTTACAATAAGGGACCGCCACATTACTATTACATTCCAAAATTTATCAATGAATTCAACAAAGTAGTAAAAAAAAAAGAAAAAAAAAATGTAATGACACTAACGTATGAGAAAAAAAAGAGAAGTTGATGAAACTAGAAATAATGCCAGGCTAGAGACGATAGTACATGTACTGAAGAATATATCAATCACTTCAGATCCATTAGTGTCAGAAAGACAATAAAGTGCCATTGATTCAATATAATCACTGATCATTAAGTACAAAAATCTATCATACTAAGACATAAAAACCTAACAGAGAAGTGCAAAGTGATTGCCCCTCAAACAAAGACATTTATCAAAAGGTCACCACTATTGGAGCATGAGGGGACACTATTCATGCTCATTGTCATCGCTCTTTTCATCATCATTGGTTTCTTCATCACCATCACCATGGCATAGAATCCTTGAGAAGAATGAGTTTACATTTCTCTGATAACTTGGGGAGCAACTTGAGCTCCTTTAAAACTACCAAGTCATCCTGCAAGTGCTTGACACAGAATTTCTCTAACAGAGGTGCAGTGCTTAACACAAGTTTGGCAAATTCTAGCATCGACTTGGCCCTATTCAAGGACCCAGAGACCTGACTATACATAATGTTCACAACCTCCAGACGTTTAAACAGGCATTCTCGGAGTGCTTTCGATTCCCACGAACCTTCAACATATGGTGGATCATCAAAGTACGAACGCTAACAATTCAAAAAAAAAAAAATGAAGAAGCCCTGTCAGTGGTATGATTAGGAAGTATGAGATAGAAAGATTTAACTAATTTGCCAGTAACATATGATTATGTTGATCCAATCCAAGCACCAACATTATATAGATTTTTGACTATGGGAGTCAATGTATACAGAGAGCTATTGATGTTTATTTTTTGAACTAGTAGGGAGTTGTTTGTAGAAAATTTGTAGGCAAGTATGGAGGTCAATAAGCTTATTTTGTAGCAATTTTACCTAAAATCCAACACATCAACATGAAATTTTTACAAAAGAATGGGGCTCAGTTGACCCCCATTCTTGCCTAGTATTTGGTAACTGTATTTCTTTCTAATTTCCTTGCCTACAATATTACTTAAAAGGATTTGCAAATAATCGAGCATTCAGTTTTGCCCAAAAATATAAAAAATAATATAAAACATAAATAGAAAACTTGATTAAATAATATATAAAATTTAGAGAAGTAGTGGACCTTTATATGGAGTTCTTTTAAGTTCGGTGCATTTTGAAACAAGTAAAGAGCAGGCACAATCTCATTCAGACCACTACCTAAATCACAGAAAGCTTAGACAAATGAATGATTGAACATTGCTGGAAGATTCTTTGGAATAGGTCCCATGGCCAAGTACTTGCAAAGAAAGTAGAAGAAATCATAAACATCTAGCAAAATAATAAGTTCATATATTATTACAGTATCAGACAAATCTGTGCCGGTTGGATCTGTCAACAGTACAGTACCACTTATACATACCAGAATGTATTCAACTCATGTCCATTGATTCTATCATTTTATTCTATATTAAGTGCATAGTTTGAGGCTTTACTAGAAAGAATATAGCCATTATGTACAAACGTTTTATGTTGATGGTATTAGGAGGGATAGGTATGCTAATATCATTGTAATTTTTTTTAAACATATATCAAACTTACATCAATGAATTCACCCCATATCGCTAGCTTTTGAATGCTAGAAAGATGACCAAGAGCACGTGCAATGTTGCTTTCCTTCCCATCTTTTGCATAATCTCCAATAACTCCACGGAGACAGATGATTCCCTCGACCAATTTTGGAGTTTCCAAACATATATCATTAAAAACACCCTTGATAACCAAAAAAGTGAGTTTTGGTGCAAGGATACGAAGGCTACCTTGCTGGACAAAATAATCAAGATCCAAGAGTTCTAGCAAAGGGCAACTCAAAACCAATTTCTCTAAACCAAACCCCGGCAAATTAAAATGATGTAGGCAAAGGGTGTGTAGCAGAGTAAAGTCATTGAAAAACTAAGGAACACTGATACTAAAACCTGACAGGAACACAGATTTCAATGTATTGCAAGAAAAAAAGCCGGAAGAAATTTCTCCTTCCCCGCATGCATCACCACGAAAAAATAGATCAAGATGCTCAATTTTATTTGTAGATAAGATAAGCATCCAGCGACCGATCGCCTCATTGCAAGCATGCCTACTGACAAGCCTGAATTTTTGAATTAGACCCCGGTGAACCCGTAGTACCTGGTCGACCAATTCAATAAGCCAAGACTCTATAGATTTTTCTTCAAACATCAAATTTGGAACTGAAGTCCATGAATCCTTCCAACTGCTCGAGAGAATGCTTGTTCTGACCGCCTCTTTGAGTGAAAGTTCAGCTAGAATTTTCCCTTTTATATCAGCAGTCAGGTTGCTGATATAATCACAATTTACATCCAATGAAAACTCGGAGTCAATTTTAACCTGCAGGCAGCATTAGAATACTGAATCAAGAAGAGTAGCACATAATTAAAGCATATCAATAGTTACTCAAAAACTAATATTAATTAATTTAGATCACTATTCATCTCACTAAACAAAATAGGGTCTATAATTTAGTGGCCAAAGATTTGAAAAGGTAACAAATAATTAGATTAGACAACATGGGAAAATGGCTACATGGCAACAAAATATTTAATAAATAAAGGACTATTTAATGAACTAAAACCTCAACTGTAGAAATGTTGATAAAATACAAAATTCGGTGTATGCTACTAATCGCAGCATTAGAAATTTAGAATAATTTTTATATAAAAGCCACAAATGCATGGATTGATTGTCAGAGGAAATATTTATATAAAGTAGAAGTATAGAGGCGAGAATAGAAAAAAAATTGTAGAGGCGAAAGGGAGAAGTGGAAGAGGCAACAGTAAAGTGGACTAGTGATTTAGTGAGAGGAGGGTTAGGGTTTAGGTATCGGACGGTGGACTAGTCATTGTTTTCTTTAGAACAAAGAAAACAAATAGTTAATCGGACTGTTTACTCACTCAATTTTACTAAAAACTCCATGCAATTGACACAATATAAACACTAACTTGAGAGAAATCACAACCAACACTGTAACACAACACGAACCAAATTACAAATTGACTTCTAGAAGGACACAAAACCTTACAAATTAAGTGATAACGTCAAGTTTTTAGCTCCGTTACAGTTAGGGTTTGGGATTAATTTAAGCAAGTCCGGTGCAAAGGAGAAGAGAAGAGAAGAGATGAGAAAAGTAGAGTAAGATCAATTTCACATACCAAGTAATCACTGAAGCAAGATAGGACAAAACAATGGTGTGAGAGGTAAGAAAGAAAAAAAAACAGAGAGAGAGAGAGGCGAAGGTAGAGAGATACAGGAATTCACATCCAGTGCATTAACTAACAAGGAAATTTTTACTGGCCTGCGCAGGCTGCGCTAACCCGAATCTCAAATGAAAATATAATTTCTTATTTTGAAAATATATTAAATATTTTGTAATAACTAGAAAGATAGACAAAAAAAATTGATTCCATAGAAAGCTTATTTTTTTTTTCTTTATTGTTTATTTTAGTAGCAGAATTCTCAATATTTTTGTTTTTTTTGTGCTTTGGATATTCTAACTAACTATGGGGATAAAGTGTATGGAGTTATTTATAAGTGAGTTTTGAAGCTCTTTGCTGCTCAAAAACATGCTTAAATTGTTATTAAATGACATACTCCGTTGCTAAACCTGTTTTGAGCAGATTTGACTAGAATTAGAAAAAAACTGTGAAAATGACTGAAATATAATAATTATAAGACAACCACAAAATCCAAACAATATACACAGATACTTAACAGGTTTTTCTTAATTTTAATTACTATTTTACATGCCTTAATCATGTTTATCACGGAGAATAAGTGAAAACACAGCAGCTGGATTCTTGCTGTCTTCCTTGTTCATTTCAGAGTTGTACTTATTTTAGATGAATTTCAAGAAAATAAAAACCTGAAAAATTGCAGCAAAGATATGACTAGACTATATATTTTTAATATGCATGAATGGGCTAATTATATTTCTTTAAATCTCATTTTTTTGTGGCTGAGTTTGCTGCTGGAAAAAAATGTGTTGCTAATTTCTAAATTCAAATTGTCAATTCAAACTGCTCAACATAATATCCATATTAAAATATGTTTGGAGATAAAATTTTATAATTTTGCAATTTTGTTACTATATGTTAAGATAGGTACAAAATCACTGTATTGGGACTGTTCAAAAACAGTGATTTTCTGTCTATCTAAAAATATAGTAAGAATATTTGGAAAATTATAAAATTTCATCTCAAGTATATTTTACGGAACGATTTGAATATGATAAAGTATGAAAAAAATGAGGTATTGGAATCGTCTCTATTTTTTAACGTGTTCTCTTCAGATCCTTGAAAGAAGTTCTCAATTTTTGTATTCATGTGACACCTACATCTTTATAGTCTGCCATTGTATGATATTTGATCCAGGCACATAACTCAAAAGTTTGAAATAGCAGCAGTAACTAGTAACTCGCGTGTCAAATATGTACATATCTTTGCATATTATTTACACACAATCTTATACATAGCTTTTCGTATATTATTAAATGCCGAAAAGTCGAATTGAATGAATTACGGATATAATTGCCATAAACAATCCATGCAACTGGAGTCGCTGAAAATGCAACCAAAAACTTAATATCCAGACAGAGCCTATTTTGTCAAGTTTTTTTTTTTCTCAATGTAGTTACTTAGCGAGCTAGTTTGAGGTTATGTTATGATTAATTGAACGAAATAGTTTATTTCGTTCGAATAAAAGTATTTTTATATTTGTACCTGTTACATGTATTATATTCTTATTTGTTATAAATTATTTCATGTGTATTTTACTCTTATTTGTTATGATTGTCGAATAACAAACGGTAGTAGATAAATAACATGTAATACTAACATAATAATTATTTTTATTATTTATTAAATAAAACATTAAAACATATAAATTCATTTCACATATGTATACATGTATGGTACTTTATTGAAAAAAAAGAGATTACGATCATACTAAGTGCAAGTGAACCAATTAAAGTACTATTTTTAATTCTTATTAATATATATATATTATATATAATTATTTGATCGGGTAACGGGTATGATAGACTTTATTCATATCCTTACTCGATAATAAAAAAAAAACTATTTATCCTTACTTGTACTCGATAAGTTCACAATTTTTTTTATCCTTATCTATCTTATCGAATACGGTACGGATCGGATAAACGAATAAAATAGTGCCATTGACACTTCTAGATAGACTGTTTCGTTCTTTCTATAAATTGAAATTTCATGAAAACTAAACATTTTTCGATATATATTTTTTTAATTTTTTTATTAATAAAAAAATCGAAATGAAGTAAAGAGCAAATTCAGCATGCAATAGCGATTAAATATAGTCTCATTTGACCTCTGTCAGATGTGGGAATATTACTGTTTACCAGAGTAAAAAGATAAGAAAAAAAATAATTGTTCTACCATATATTAGGTCCGAATTCATATTCTCTGTATTAACTCAAAACGAAGTCTTTTGAGTTAATAAATCTAAACCGTCCGATTTGTTCTAAGATTCGTACAAACTGGATCCGCACAAATAATAAAAGACTCCTATGTTATAGGCTAGAATCGGATTAGCTCCGTTTAAAATCAAACAGTTGAGATTTATTAACTCAAAAGATTTTTTTGACTTAATGCAGAGGATACATGTTCATTAGGTCCGCATAGTACAAATTAATGGGCCTGTCCTGGACGCGGCCTATTTCATTCCAGTGCAGTTTGATTTAACAGTTCAGTATTAATTAGGCCGAAAATTATTAAAACAAGGCATTCAGTGTTAAACTGAGCATTTTCCCTTTTAATTGAGGCACCAACTACAGCCTATAGGTACTACCGGCCTTAGTACTGAAAAAGGTGAACTATATCGTTAGTGCAAAATTTCTCAGGTTAGGCATCTTTTATCTAATGAACTGAACATACCATTTTAGCCGAGATGAGGTGGTAGTGGTTATGAGAAATACATTTAGAATTGGAGTTGTTAGAAATGTACTAACATGTCATAATATTATGGGCCATATTAGCAGTTAATTTTGTAATTATAATATGAATTAGGTTGTTTTGGACTGAACACAATATGGGTCAAAATTTCTATTGTACCTCTCTGATTTGATCACTTGTGGATAAGTGATACTAAATGGGTGCGATCAAATTGTGTGTTGTATTGTATATATATATACAGATGATCAGTTTTCTCTCTTGAAGAACCGTTCAATTTTTGGACAGAGACAGAAAAGAAACGGAAAAAGAATAGAAAAAAATCAGTTTTGGTTTTAAATAAAAATTGAAAATCTGATTCATCTATTTGCACCATTTTCAGAAACTGAGAGAGAAGAGTTGAAATACAAGAGAAGACTGTCAGTTGGCGCTACCACTTCGACTCACAATTGTTTGTTAACCTGTTCGTGTGGATACCAGTAGAGACATGACTACGGTTGCTTGTGTACGAAGTGAAGAAGGGTACTGCTAGGACTTGATGTTTCTGCTGCGTTTCTAATGGTAAACTCTATATATATCTTGAAATTAATTTTATACTTGAATCCTGATTTTTGAATAGCGAACAAATCACGAACTAAATCGAATTATTGCACACATAACCAACCTGAAACCTTACAGCGATTAGCTAAAGATCGAGAGTTAGAACCTCTCTCACGACTTTACAACTTCTGCGAAGGTTTTTTTTTTTTAAAAGAACATACATTTCAGCCTGAAAAAAATGTTGATATACATTATAAAGTATTATTTTTTATTTGCTAGATCACAATCTATTTTATTTTAACATATAAAATTTAATTTTTTATTATTAAAATATTAAAAAAGCGAAAGCACAATTCTGCACAAATAATAAATGCATTTTAACCCTCTCTGTGTTGAATTTGCATCCTCTGAGATTTCTCAAACTTTGAGTGACTTTTTGGAATATCTCAACCGTTCAAATACTTTTTGCACGAATCTCAAAGCAAATATAATACTGCCCCCCTACGTTCCCCCGAATAGGCACCGAACACGTCGGTCACACAAAAATTGACATATCTCAGAGGATTCGCACCCTTTTCCAATTTTCTTTCATCGGCATCTCAGGAAACCTCCAGTCCAGTGGAACTAGAGAGCATCTGAACCCTACTAAAACCCTCAAAGGCCCAAGGCCCATTATACAGTCGAGATTCCAGTCTCCTCCTCTCTTAGCTCCTCCTCCGATCATGGCAACTCGGCGCTGCTTAGCGGCTCTACCTCTCCATCTCCGCTCCATTCTACTCTACGTTCGACCTCAGCAAACCCTAATTTCACACCTTCCTTCCCGTTTTTTCATATCACCCCCAACCCTAACCCCCGCCATTTCTTCCTTCTCTCTTCTCCGCCATTTTTTTCTTCTCCTCCTCCACCGACCGACGGCTCGGACGGAGAAGAAGACGATGAAACTGGAGAGGATGATGAAGGATGGGATGAAAGCGATAACACGGGAACAAGGCGCATTGTGCAAAGCGGGAAATCAGAGGAGGAGAAGTTAAAGGAGGCAGAGGAGATTGGATATCAGGTCATAGGCCCACTTGATCCCTCTTCAGAGAACCCTTTCAAGCCATATGAGCCAGCCTTTGCTGTTGTTCAGGTCTGTTTCTGGTATCTAATTTAACTGATACGTGACACTGTAATGATACTGGTAAATTAGGTCTCACCTTTGATAAAGCTATTTCCAATTGAACTTAGGTTAAAGTACTTGAAGTGTCAATTAGATACTAATTCGGAAATCATAAATGCATACAACGATTCTCTAGGTGAGTGCAATCCAGTTTGTACAGGTTAGGTTATCTGACCTGATTAGTGAGTGGGGTTCTACTGATATTAACTCCTGCTGGTACGGATAGGTATTGCTACTTCAGATGGCTTGGCAATGTCTTACTTGAAATCCTTTAATGAGACCAACTTTGCTAAAATCTTCTCAATAGTGCCGATTGCAACATACCGGCCCAGATATTTCGTATTCAACTTTGTTTTTTTTTTTTAATTCTAATAAAATTTTATGATCATGCAGATTGGTTCTCACCAGTTCAAGGTCAGCAATGGGGATTCAATTTTCACTGAGAAGTTAAAGTACTGCGATGTTAATGACAAGGCATGCTTTCAATTTTATATATATTTTGTTTAGCTTGTTTCATTCAAGTCCCAATAAAGGGTCATACTGTGCACAACAAATTTTCAATGTCAATAATGTCTATTTATGACTGACAGACTGGGAATTTATACATTGCCAAAAATATTGAGATATCTCAATATCAGCTTTTCAGTTGATGTCAAAACCGGGCCAAAAAATATTTTCGGTGCCTATTTAGATGCACGGGGCAGTATTAATACAAAATGAGTTACTTTAAGATTCGTGCTGAATGGTTCAGATTTCTTGTATAACCTTTTGGTGCAGTTAATACTAAAGAAGGTCTTGATGCTCGGGTCAAAAATTGAGACAATGATTGGCAGGCCAATATTGGTTGATGCGGCTGTTCATGCTGTGGTTGAGGAGCATGTAAGATTTTATTTCCTCCTTTTTCTGTTGAAATGTTTGAAAGACTAATGATATCTATCACCAAAAGTTGGCATTGCTGATTAATTTTCTACGTCTTCTTTTAACCCATTGTATATTATTTGGTCTAATAAACCTTCTTCTAGTCCAATAAACTATTTTTAATTTTCCTTGCTCTAGTATATATAATTAGTATTTCGGTAGCCATGTTGTTAGAATTTTGTTGGTGCTGTTGGGGGTTTTAATGTTTTTTTGCAGCCTTCATTAGTGCATGTGAAACATTGTCATGTACATAAAATGAGAAAATTCAAATTTTCTCCTATAAAACTTAAAAAGTATTCTCCATATCCCTGATACTATTTTTTTTTAACAATTTCAAAGCTCCTCAGCCCCTCCTTTTTCCCACCTTTCTTGACAAGAGGATGGCTGGTGAACAAATGATATTTAAAAGAGGATTTTAGTATGTTTCTCACTTTTTAAGGGACATATCAGATACTTTCCATTTTTTGTAGCAGGATAATTTGTGTATGCTTAGTTGCTTACACTCAAAGTGCATGTGGATTTTCATGAATAATCTTTTATCTTAGAAACAAGTCATGTATCTCTAAAGAAAACCTAAGAAAACATTCATGTAAGACCAGAAAGAAGATGCTTTGGGTATGCCCATGAATTGGCATTTGCAAAGTTTATTTGAGAAACTGTGGAAGCAATTGCTGTTTTCCCTTTTCTCCTGAAGTTTTAAGCAGTAATATTTTCAGGTTTTCTGTCAGTAAACAGTCGATCCATTTCTCAAATGATATACATTTTTCTTTTCTTTTTCGGGTTAGGCTTTGGACGCTAAAGTAATCATCTTCAAGAAAAAGAGAAGAAAGAACTACCGCCGAACCAAAGGCCACCGTCAGGTCTCTCTCTCTAACTTATTTTATGTTGACTTAAACAGGAATTAGTTACCGAAATTTTTATTAATAGGAAAATAAATAAAAAAATATTGACAATGGGAAGGGATTCGGGGAAAGTCGACATATAAGAAAAACATGATTATATGTAACGTCCAGATTAGCGAAATCACATTAACCACTAATTAGCAATTTATGCTGGCCGTTTTGATTTACCACGTCCAGATATTTTGAAAAAAAATATCCGGACATTAGTTTATACTTTATACAATGTCGAGACATTTAGCAAACCAACGAGCTCTCTGTGCATGTAAAACAAAATATGTTCGGATTGGACTTTCTTTCATAGTGGACATTCTTTATAAGTGGTACTGCAACAAAATAAATACAGTATCATAGTAGATGTGCTTCGTAATTATTATACTTGTATTGAATAAATGTAATATAACTTTCGTACTGCTGCGGAACCGCTTTTTCCCCCTTTGCTAAGAAATTTTATAAGAATTTTAGAATAGAGATTACTCATTATGTCTGGACGTTGTACAAACCAACTTCCATAATTTTTTTTATCAAAATGTCTGGACGTGTTAGACCAAAACGGCCAGCATAAACTGCTAATTAGTGGCTAACGTGATTTCGCTAATTTGGACGTTTTGATATATAACATCTCCTAGATGTAACAGACAATCACGTTTTTCTTATATGTCGAATTTCTACGAATCCCTTCCCCGTTGTTGATATTTTTTTTTTTTTTTTTCTATTAAGAAAAATTCTTGAATTTGTCAACTAATACTCTCCCATATAACTTTACTGTTTTGATTGAATTTTTAGGAGCTAACAAAGCTGAGAATCACCGACATTCGAGGGATAGATAAGTCTGAGGCTCTTTCTGTGGCAGCTTGACATTATTTCTAGTTGCATCAACTTTTTTTTTTTTCTTACATTATTTTAATCACTTATTTTCATATTTTATCTTATTTTTTCTACTTTGTTGAATTCATTGCTAGATTTTGGAATGTAATAGTGATGTGGTGGTTTCTTATTGTAAACTTTAATAAGTCTTTTTGGAGCTAAAATTGAAATTTACAATTTTACATAACATAGGAGACTAAACTGCCAAATTAGATATGGGCATGAGGTGTACCAGTTGAACTGGGACTACCACAGATTCTTTGAGAAAGCAGCAAAGCATTTCAGTAGTTCGTTTATTCAACAGATTCTTCGAGTTATCAATAGATGTATTTTTTTTCCTTTTTTTTTTTTTTGCTAATTTTTATTTTATTTTTTGGGTCCAACAGTTGAGGCAACTACTATTGTTCAACAACTGTAAGAAAAAAAAAATATATATATATAATAACCTAAGGACTCGGCCTGACTCGAGCATAACTCGGCTTAACTTGAACTAACTCGGTTTGAAAATTGGATAACTCGGCTGAGTTAAATACTGTTGAACTGAGTTTTAATCAAAAAATCACGTGAGTGCGAGACTCGTGTAAATTTTTTTTACCCTTTCCTCCGTAAGCGTAGTTTGTAAAAACTGCTCAAAGGGCCCCCAGGCCACTGGGTCCCAGCCCCAGGGAAATGTGTAGGGGTGAGCTCTCCTCAATTTTCGTTGAACTGGAGAGTGACGGGAGTTGAGAAACCAATTCCAGTCTTCTCAGTCCTGCCGCCTGCGTGATATATTCTTGTTTTATTCCCCAGATCGGCCACTCTTCTAAAAACCCTTTCTCTCCCGATCGAAAATTCGAAAGCATGGCTCCGGTGGACCCGCACTCGTACACTGACGGTGAGGCCCCACTGGTGACCCACGTGGCGCTGACTTTCTTCCTCGACTTCGCCACCTGCTCCCTCCACGGCTCCGCCCTGCTCACCCTCTCCGCTCCGCACTCTGGTTCTCTTTCCCTTGACACTCGCACTCTCACCATTCATTCCGCTCTCGACCCTTCTTCCTCTTCCCCTCTCCCCTTTTCCCTTTCTCCTCCTGACTCCGTCTTAGGCTCCCGCCTCTCCCTGTCCCTTCCCTCTCTCACCTCTTCCATCCTTCTTTCCTTCTCTACCACCAACTCCTCCGCTCTCCACTTCCTCTCCCCCTCCCAGGCTGCCTCCTCTCTCCCCTATGCCTACACCCAGTGTCAGTCCGTCCATGCTCGCTCCCTCTTTCCCTGCCACGACACCCCTGCTGCTCGCATCCGCTTCTCCGCCCTTCTTAACATCCCAACCTCCCTCTCTGCCGTCATGGCTGCTCGCCACGTCTCCCGCCGTGATCCCCTCCCTTCTGAAGCCGGTCCCACCTGCCCTGATTCCCTCTGGTGCGCTCCTGGCCGTGTTGTCGAGCAGTTTGTCATGGACCAGCCCATCCCCCCTTACCTATTCGCGTTCGCTGTTGGCGAGATAGTCTATCGTGACATCGGCCCCAGAACCAGGGTCTATGCGGGCCCTTCTGTGGTTGACGAGGCTGCCAGAGAGTTTGCCGGGACAGAGGAGATGATCCGGGCCGGGGAGAAGCTCTTTGGGCCGTACGAGTGGGAGAGGTTTGATTTGTTGGTACTGCCCATGAGCTTCCCTTATGGTGGCATGGAGAACCCCAGGATGGTGTTCCTAACACCGACTGTGATCAAAGGGGATGCTGCGGGGGCCCAGGTTGTGGCCCATGAGCTTGCGCATAGCTGGACAGGCAACCTTATTACCAACAAGACCAATGAGGATTTCTGGCTCAATGAGGTTTGCATCAGTTAGTTCATACTTGATTTTGAATTTATCATCAACACAATACAAAATGGATATTAATTAATTAATTAATTATGCTACTTCATGGTAGGGATTCACGACGTATGCGGAGAGGAGGACAGTGGAGGTGGTGCAGGGAGAGGAGAGGGCTGCACTGAACATGGGCATTGGATGGAGGGGACTGAACCGTACGGTGGAGAGATTTCAGGACAACTTGGAGTTTACCAAACTCAAGCCCTGCATGCAAGGGGTTGACCCAGACGACGTCTACTCTGAGATCCCCTATGAGAAAGGCTTCCAGTTCCTCTGGCGCATTGAACGTCAGGTATTTATCATCTATTGCATATGTAGTGACAGTGTCCTGTCTTACAATTGCTCATTTGAGACATTTTTATAGATCGGGAGGCCAGCATTTGATGAGTTTACCAAGAAGTACATCTCAACCTTCAAATTCCAGTCCATCGACACTGAAACATTTATCGACTTTCTCAAAGCCAACGTTCCGGGAATAGAGAACCAGATTGACCTTCGCTTGTGGATCGAAGGAACTGGAATCCCACCTGATGCCATGGAACCAATCTCGGATGTCTACAACAAGATTAAAACTCTGGCCTTGGAGTTCAAAACCGGGAAGATGCCGAGAGAGGATGAGGTGGCCCAGTGGAATGGCCAGGAGTGGGAGCTTTACTTGGAGAGCTTGTCTTCTGATGTTGAGCCTTCCCAGGTTCCATATTTTTGTTCGTTTTGTTTTTATTTATAATTGACCTTTCTAATATGCCTGCCAAATTGGTACTGGTAATGGTACTGGTAGTGGGTTTTGTTGTGGAAACTTTTGTTTTAATTGTAAAAGAATTATTGAAATTTTTTACTACCTGCACTCTCACACCAAAATGCTATTATCTTTCCCCTTTTAGGTAGTGGCACTGGATGCACGGTACAGGCTATCAGAGAGCAGGGATTGGGAGGTTAAGGTGGCGTTCCTCCAGTTGGCGATCTCAGCGGGGTGCAAGGAGTACTATGGGGAGGCGGAGAGGTCCCTGAAACAAGTGGGGAGGATGAAATACCTGAGGCCACTTTACACTGCTCTGGCCAAGTGCTCTGACGAAGGCAGGATGCTGGCCCGTGGGATATATGCTGAGTCGCGCAACTGCTACCATCCCATCGCTCAAGGGGTTGTTGAGTCCATATTGTCAAAGCATGCTTAGTTGAATTGCTGTGCCTTTGACTTGTAGGTTTCTGACTTGGAAGAGTCCACTTAGGTGGCGGTTTTAGGGACGGTATGGTAGGGAACATGCCAATTAGATCTCCTTTCTCCATACCTCACACGGTGTTGTCTCGTTTTGTAATAATAATGTTCAAAAGTAAATTTGATGCTTCTTGGAGCAGTGAAAAGACTTTTGAGTAAACATTATTAATTTTAATTATGATGGAACAAGTTATTGAAATGTTGGTTCTCTGTAGTATATAGTGTAGTATTGATTACTGATGAATGATGTTAAAGGTTATGTATCAGCCCTTACCAGATTTGCTGCAGAGATCCGTTATAAATTTAACAATTGTCACCTGACATGGCATTTTTCTTAATTATGCAAGGGGGGGTGGGGGGACTATGGAGTACATAGACATTGGGAATTTAATTTCTGTGGTGCATATATTTCAGTTGTACAGGTATGACTCTGCTTCCAATTTCTAGAACTGACGATTTAATTGAACACAACACAGGCATCATGGCAAAACTGATTGTTAGTTGAGACTCAATTTGGTTGGATCAAGGTCGAATCATTGCCTGATTAAGGGTTAAATAAGGCTATTTTATATAAAATTCAACTTGGGTTAAATCAAGGCTTAATTCAATTTGGTTGGATCAAGAACGAATCATTGGATGATTTGTCAAGGATGCACCTGTTATAACTCCTGTAAGAATACTATTGCTGATTTCTATAGGTAATTACTTCTCTCGGCCAGTGATTTGCCTAGTAGAATTTGAGCTGACACTGACACTGACACATGAGATGCTCTAAGTGGCAATTCCTCAAACAATGTGTCACTCAACTACTTTTGATTTTTTGTCGCATACACTATTAAATGTCAATACCAGATATTCAATACCTCGCCTTACTGTTTTGTTGTTAGAACTGCAGGAGCTGAGGTTGTTGGAGGTGATGAACTCATAGAGGAGATACGAACTGGTACACAAACTCTATACCCAATCTGAAATGTAACATGAAATTAGATTTTGCAATTCGTAATTGTTTTTATTCTCAAATTTCCTCTTTAAGAGTTAGGTTTTTATTCTCAAATTTACTATTGGATCATTTACATATGGAAGTGCAAAGATTAAACATAAATAGCATGGTGAGTTGATTGTATTGTCAAATCAGAAATAAAGTAATTCAACCTCTATCAATTTCCCCCTTAACAATTATCCAAATATATTGATTAAATTGCTTGATTTCCTGGTATAACTTCAGTCTAATGGTCACACATGGCACAAAAAAAGCTGAATCTGTGTTCATCAGAAGACAAAGCGAATACTTACCCGGCTGCACAGTGCAAAACCTTTTAGCCCAACCCAGAATAAACAAAAAGAATACTTGCCAGAAAATTCTCCGATCTAATCCACAAAAAATTCCTTTTTACAGTGCAGTGAGGCAAAAACAAATTCAGAGGCGAAATGTGAAGGGACCAGTCAGAGAGGGAGACATCCTTACCCTTCTCGAGTGTGAAAGACAGGCAAGGAGACTTCACTGAAGTTTGTTTTCTCTTTTTTTATTTTTTATTTTAAGCACAATGAATATATGTTCCTGAAAACCTTATGTTGGTTGAGTTTCATGTTATTTCTATGATTAGGTGCTTTTTTCTGTTGAAATGAGAACCTTCTAGTTTTGTTTCCCCCGGTAATACATGCATGTTGTCTTTGGATATGATTGAGGGCTTAAATTCTCTGATATTTTGCTTGCTCTTGAACAATTCTGTGATATTTAGTTCATAGATGTAATTTTTTGTTGAGATAAGTTAAACTACTGAACAATCATGTTCTTAGAAACTTCCAAACAATCACATAATATTATGAGGTTTTGTATTATTTCTTGATAAGCTTAATTTTTGGTACGTCTCATTTTTATACCATCTCATTGACTTTTTGTGTCGTGGTTTGAAGCCACTTAGAGTCAGCTCCAGATGAGGGAAACGGAAGGGAGGGAAAGGGAAGGGGTGGAAAATATCGGAGAGTTACTCGCTCCACAAATTGAAATTGGAAGGGAGAGTAAACATCGAGAGTGACGGTCTTACTCTATGCAGACAAAATTTGTTACTCCCAAATGGGTGTAGTGGGAGGAAAAGAGGGCCCACAGTGACAATTTACTCATTTTATCCTTTTTCCCGCTTCTTCAGATCCATGCTTTTGTTTTCCCTCCTTTGTGAAATTGAGATGCTATATCTCTCTCTCAGTTCGTCTCCTTCTTGGGGCCTCCATCAGCGGCATTTCTTTGAAATCTGATGCATTTCGTTCTTTGCCATCAGTAAATCGTTCTTTGCTTTGATTCTTTATTTAATTTGATTCTTACTTTAGCAAAAATGTGAAAACTGTGACATCCAGTTATAGGTTACACCATCTATAAGGATCTTATAGGTTACAACATCATGCTCATGGCATCGAGTCATGTAGAAAATTTCACAATTTCACCATTCTTGCATATTCAGTGTTATAAGTCAGGACAGCCCCCATATAAGAGTGCTATGGTCACAAATCAGGCTGATGCCCTTTAGAAATCATGTCATTTAGAAAATTCATTGTGTTCTCAATTTCACCTTTCTATCACAATTTCTTGCACAGCCCCATATAAGAGTGTTATAGTCATAGCATCAGGCTGATGCCCTTTAGAAATCATGTCATGTAGAAAATCCATTACCTTCTCAATTTCACCTTTCTCACACAATTTCTTGCACAGCCCCATAAAAGAGTGTTATTAGTCACAGCATCAGGTTGATGCCCTTTAGAAATCATGTCATGTAGAAAATCCATTGCCTTCTTAATTTCACCGTTCTCATGCCTTATGATGATAATGGTATCACTGTGCTAGTATGGTTTAGAAATGGTACCACTTTACCAAGTATATTTTTAGGTCAAGTCAATAAAGGGTCATTCTGGTATTTGCTCTCTTTTGTGTGTTCAAATATGGCTATTTTGTTTTATTGGTTGCTTTCTACTTGAGTATGTTTGTTTATGCTTGAATCTGATATTGGTTCAGTATAATAATGTCAAATAATTCTCTTTTAATTGTTGTTTAATTTACTATATGCTTTAATTTGCTGGAAAAGAAATATATGATAAGACTGCTATGGTCACAACATTAGGTTGATGCTCATTAGAAATCATGTCATGTAGAAAATCCATTGCCTTCTGAATTTGACCTTTCTCACACAATTTCTTGCACAGCCCCATATAAGAGTGTTATAGTCATCGCATCAGGCTGATGCCCTTTAATAATCATGTCATGAACTTGGTAATTTTGGAGTAATTACAGCTTGATATGAAACAAATGAGCTAACCTATAATACCATCATGCTTCATTAAATTAACTTATCGTACCCAAGTTGTGATTTTTTGATAATTTGCAGATTTGAAATGGGAAAGAGGAAGGGATTTCTGTATCAGACCAGAAGCTATTCTCAGTTGCTTTTGTTATTATTTTTTATTTATTTTTGACGAATGCATTCTACAGTGTTGCAACAGATTTGACGAATCATATAATTCCAATAAGGTAGATAGCATGCATGGAAACAGATTAAGTTGTTGCAAATTGGAGGAATTGATTGTTGCAGATTAAGGTGCTTAAAAGAATGCTATATTTTTAACTTCAAAAAAGAAAAATAAAAAGGGAATGCTATGTGATATCGTCTATCTTCTAATTAGATTCTGACAGTATGTAATACTATATTCTAGTTAGAAGCATGGTTGCCTTTGCAAACTCAGCTGGGCAGCTCTGGAAATTTAAGCAATTCTTAACCAAAGTTACTTCCAAATTATGTAGCCCATTTTAATTTACTGATTACACCTCAACTCAGGAATTTAACATCTGCTAGTAGTTTGTTTTTTATTTGTTTTTTTCCTAGTTTTTTAGAGATCCTTTAATTTATTTTCAAAGCACTGCAGGAAGTGGGTTTGTAATAGACTAGTAACGGGTACCAGTTGAGCAGGACCAATTCCGCACTTACTGGTAAACTAGACAGGAACAAAAGGAATCAAGCTCCCAAGAGATAAATGGTGTCAGGAGAATAGGGAGAAAGTTACGGATCCACAACATTTCCAAATCTGCAAGCTAGAGGGGTCTTATGGTTAATTTCCTTCCTTTTAATTTGATAGGCTGATGGTTCATTCAATATGTGAAAATACAAGTATTCATTATGATATTTATCTTCAATACCTCACTTATTAAAATGCATAGTGGTCTCACAGCACTTAAGCACACACACAAACTTAGCCAAGAAGTCTTAGTTCCACCTCTAGTGGTCCAATCTCAACACAACAAAGAATCAAAGATTAGTGATTGATGACTGGGAAGTGTGTAGTCTGGCAAAGTTACAAGTATTTTCATCCAAAATTGCAATCTTTGGCGTTAATTATTGCTATCAACTTGACATGATAAGATTATTTTTGTTCTTTTTCTTTTGACTAAATGTGGTCTTCAATTCCTGTGTTAGAATAAGGATATATTGGCAGAAATTCAGCACACTACGAAATTGAATATTCTAAAACCTGGGATAGATAGATCATAGTCTGAACCAGAATTTTCTTTCCAACATTACTGCTCTTATGTTACAAAAAAATGAACTAAATATTGTAACCTTGTCAACAAATGAATGGTATACTCTAAAAACCTCTATACAGTATATTCATCTATCCAAGGAAAATATCTCACTAGAAAAACCTAAACTATTATTGCTATAATATATCAATACAATTAATTATGTGAGACTAGACTTTTACATCTAAATTTCATATATGAAGTTGTATTTTTAACATAGATAATTTTTCACTATCTGTAACAAAATTCATACAGTTTATTCTTTCTTTGAAGTTACATATTAATTTATGTTCAATTTAGATCTGGTTTTTCATTTGCAAAATTTTAATTTATTTTCTTAGCCTTTTTTTTAGCATATGCATCATTATATAATAAACAAACATAATGTATTTTTGTTGAATGGATTGTAAAAATGTGCAAACCAAAAAAACAGACATAAATTGAACAAAACATAATATAACTTTAAAGAAAAAATACATTATTTTTTTTAGTAAAGATTAGAAATTAAATTACACACACGAAGAGCATTGTATTTGTCAGATTCTCGACCTTGCTACATTTTCTTTTGTCTTAAAGAAAATATATTCACTTCCTCAAAAGAGAGTTATATCCTCTGAGGTAACAAAATATTTTCTGTTTCGATCCGGACTGTCCGATCAGAATCCAAACCGATCCGCCCCGAGGTGGAATGCACGGGCCCCTTTAAACATTCATGCAAATTCTGATCGGACGGTTAGGATCTAAACAAAAATATTCTGTTACCTTAGGTGATATGAATTCCTCGAAAGATCATCAGATACAACTTAGTGACGGTTTGCTATTGCGTGCAACGAGATATCTTGATCAAAATAACTTAATAACAACTAAGTTTCTATATTAATTACAGTGCTGACCACTGACTGAGCAATCTCAATAAAAATCAAAGTTGTTTGACATTTTTTCTCAGTTCACAGAGAAGATGCAATTAGCAATTGACCTTCAAAAAAACAAATTGTCAGATAAAATGATACTTCAAATGATGGTAAATTAAGGGACCGAATTCTCTGCCTCCCAGGGGGCATGATTTTCCTGCTCCTGAGTCACTGAAACGTGGACCACACCAAAACTAAAAATCAATATTTAAATTTATAAATCCGTCTGAATCTACTTGTCAGTCTCATTGGAGGCAGGTGATCTCCATCCGTATATTAACTTATATTTGATTTAGCCACATCTAATTGCACAGAACAGTCGAGTTTAGGATCGTTTGCGTTCAAGCCAAGACATTTTTGTGCATTGAATTTTAGAAACACCAATCACAACCTACTAAAAAAAAATTGCAGGGTGGCACACTGCCCCTGCAAGTACTTTACTTGAATCTCTTGAAAAAACAATGAACAAAAAGAAATATATATATATAGATAATCTATAAGTCACAACTGATTTGTCTAACTACAAGTCACTTGATAGTTTCTCTTCTCTTGGTTGGTTTCATTGACAAGCAAAGCAAGGAATGATTTACTGTTGTTAAAGAATCTATGGAAAGTTGGAAACACTTGATGCTAACAGTACTGTATAAATTGTATTATTTAAAATATAAATAAAATTTAAAAATACAAAGAATGTCTTCTCCTATTAATAATCTAACAGTACAAGTACTAACAATGCCTTGACCTCTCTTTCTTCAGTTACAAACCAAGGAATATCGTACCGGGCCGCACAATACCATACATACCAACCAGCATGTTTCAAGCACATCAGATTCACCTTGCAACTTTCGCTCAACTTCTCAATTTGAGTTCCCTTGAGGGCAATAGATGTGATACCAGATGGGTACTGGTGGTCGGTACAGAAACCCTAGTTTCATCCCTTGAACCTCTTTGTCTTAACAATGAAATCATCATCATCATCATCACTATAATTAACCCTCTTCTTTGCCTTTGTGTCCCCATTATTTGTTGATGGTGTTTTTCTTGAGCTTTCTGGTCTTTCCAATATAATAACTGACTTTACTGGTGTACCAGTCCTCAACTGGTGTTGCTTCTTTTGTTTTTTCTCAAATGCCTTTTTTGCCTTTTCAGGAGATAACAAGCCATGTTCCATCATCCTATATAGCGAGAGAAACATAATGCAACAATAAATTATATTAATTGTGTACTGTATTTGTTTAAGTAATCCTAGAAGAAAGAATTTAATATATCATATTACAAAACTTTGTAGTAAATGGTCTCTATGTGAGAGATCATGGGTTTGAAACCCAGATTGGGGAAATCCTTTGTTATAATAACAAAGGTATTAAATAGTTGGGTGGCTTGACCTCCAACTTTACTCAAAAAACTTTGTAGTAAATGTTTTATGCTGCAAAATAAAAGGAACCATGCACACACAGATTCTGCGCTTCTAAGCATCTAAGCATTCTTTCAAATTACCTAAAGACCCTGCTTATTGACATTTTATAGAACAGTGGTGCAGTTTTGACCTCCATTTTGCAGGGAGAAGTTACCAGTTTTGACATTTCGTATGTTTTCCGGGTTACTCATGATACCTCGCATTTTGCTGGGCCGTGATTGGAATTTAAACTTTTGGCAATGCTATTGATGGTTATGAAATTTCCTATGTGAGATAAGTTGGGTTGAGAAATGTACCAGAATTCAGCCATTTCGCTGGTTGGAATCTGCTTTGACAATGATTCATAGAAGATTCTCAAAGGTTCTCTCTGGATTAAAAAATAAAAAGCAAAAAATACAAAAAAGTTTGTGATCAATAATTCATTACCTTTATATCAAGACCTTGAGAAAAGTACATGAAATGTCCTCGTTTGTAAGTTTGAAATTACCTCTTCAGGAGGGTCATGCTTTTGGCCAGGTAGAGTATAGACTTTCTTCACTGTTTTCGCTCTGGTACCAGTTTTCTTTATAGTCTTGGTGCTCTTTGTATCAGTCTTCGATGTGCTTGCCAGAGCTTTATTTTTCATCTTTTTGATATAAAAGTATAAACCCAACAACCAAATAATTCACGGTCAATCAAATTACATCATACTAGTCCCATCAGCAAAAAAAATTGATTAACTTTTCAAATCCCAAATAGGAAAGAATGAGAACAAAGGAAACCGTACCTCTGATTTTGCGACAAAATTACCAGGCTTTGAGTTGGAGATGGTAATTGGGCTTTTAACCACCTGTGACCTTACCACCTCCTTCCCCTTCGACCCGGATTCTTCCCTCTTTACACCCTGTACCGGTTGCTTTGCTTTCTGTTTCATCCCAATTCCGCACAGATTCGGGTCAGAATTTGCGAATTTCTCTCTATAGGTTTTGAATTAGATTTTACATTTACAAGTGGCTTAAAATAGATTGTCAAAAATCACATTTCTCTTGCTTGCTTTTAAAAAATTAGCCTGTAGTTTGCTTAAAATAGCTTAATCAGAAATTGTACCTCAGGTCTAGATGCACTAGGTGTACCCATAGTTGGTTTTCCTTTTGATCCCTATTAGAACAAAAAAATAGATTAAAATTAAGGATCTAGTTGAAAAAAAAAAACTTAGAAAGAAGAAGGTTTACCTCTGGTCTGGCTGCTGACGTAGTGGTTTTCACGGAAGATGATGTCATAGTCCTGCCAGATGACGTCAGCGGTCGACTGGATCCGTCCGGTCTGAAAACTTTCTTTACCTCCGGTGGTGAGCTGAGCAGTGGCTTGTTGATGGACTTCTTAATAGAATTCGCTGGAGACGATAAAGGGTTAGAAGAAGACATCTCCACCGTTGGATCTATCGATCTGACAGCTCAGGCGGTCGATCGGACGGAGGAGAAGCTCACGGTCCGTCCCGGTCGGGAATGCCGCTCATGGGGCTTGGAAATACGAGGGTATATTTGTCATTCGACAGTGGCGATTGGATTCGGTGTTTTGTTTGATTCTTTCATTCGATAATTATCTGAGGCGAACGACGCTGTAGTTCAAATCCTCTACATGAACTTACTGTTTGAGTTTAGCTAAAGACCGTACGATCAGAATCTGGACCAATCCGATACACTTCCAAATATTGGGTGAATTCTAATCCAACGGTTTGGATCTAAAGTTAAACGGTGCGTTAATGTAGAGAATATGAGTTCGTTTCTTTTGTGTTCGTACAGCAGTTAAATTACGCCACAACAGATCCGTTGATTCTGTTTCGAGCCGTAATAAGATGAGTTCACAAGTCTAGGTTTAGGGTTAGAAATACCAAGCTCACTCAGAAGGATTTACGGACTTCTACATGTAATGACGTGTCACGATTTATTGGTTAGAATTCACCACGCGGAAATTTATTTTACATCAAAAACGCTGACAATACAAACAAAATATTTTTGTGAGAGAAAAAAATGTTGGCAGTATCAGTGTTTTCATTTTGTGTTAAAAATAAATAAACAGAGCAAATCACTAACTCTAAGAAACTTTACTGATGATGTTAAATTGCTAAAGTTAAATAATTTTAGAATTAACGTTTTGCTATGTTTTATTTTTATTGCTAACACATAAATACTGATGAAATCTGCGTTTTTGCCGTTAAATAGTTCAAAGATGTTGATGCAGTCAAACCAGAGCCAAAAACCAAAGAAATCAAATGTATAAAATCCCAGAAAAATATGGATACATTCATAAGAACCCTACAAACATTTCTATGTAATTTAAACCTAAACTCATGTATATCAAAATCAAAACTATAGAGTTCAAAACTGTAGCACAGAAACTGAGTGTACTATAGATTTTAAAATAACTTAAACACAAGATTCTATGACATGAAAATATGTAAATAACCCATAAAACACTTGATTATGACTTGGACATGATTTATAACACCAGGAAAAACAAAATTGATAATCACACAATGCATAGCAACGATCAGTGGGCATCCAAGAGCAGGTGTATATGATCTAAACATGGCCCCGTACATAGATAGAACCCTTGAACATAAGTTAAAACGAACAGTGTAGCTCAAAGGAAATGGTGCTATGAACTGAGAAATGCATGACCTGCCTCAAAATTACAAACAAATTAAGCGTATAGTGATAGTGATTGAAGAGAAGGTTGAAAAGGAACAACATCTCTCCCCATTGCCCCGCAAATCAATCCAACAATTTCAGATTCATGCGGTGCGTCCTGCTCATTGCGCCAATATGTTTCAAGCACAAAATAAGTTGCAAATATTCCATCAAAGTCAAATTGATCTCGGCCGTTGGTCCATCCATCAATTGCTGAAATAAGGAGACCTCCCGAGATATGGGAACAAATTATTAAATCATATCCAGGCAGAATTGACAAAGAAGGCGCCACTAATTGATCGAAAAAGGAATTGATGGGGCTGAAAAACAAAGACCACGGAAATTTCGAAAAGGGCCAATCCTCTGGAGATATAAGATCTGTCCCAATGAAGCGATTTGGGAGGCGGGTCGAACAAACTACAATATATGGATTATTACACAAAGAACCCCATGGAAAGAGTTCCAATAGACCGATTCCCCCCCCTCTATGTAGCCGACAATGAATACTCCTTAGTACTAGAGAAGGAAATACGTGACACGCCGTGACGTGACGTGACAAACACGCCGTAATTTGGTCACGTGACGTGACGTGACGTGATCAACTTTTCTATTTCACGTGACGTGACCAAAATGGTGAAGGATGGTGACGTCATGCGAATGGTCACGTCACGCATAGTCACGCCGTGACCATACGTGACGTGATCACACGTGACGTGATGTGTCGTGACATAAATTAGTCATGTCAATTTTTTAATATTTTAATTTAAATTGTTGAAAATTTAGAAAAAAAGATATAAAAAATTCTAAAATAAGCAAATAATGTTGTAAAAATTTATTTTTTAGAAAATGTTGCATCTAATATTACTTTAAAAATTTAAATTACAAACATATATTAGAGTAAACTAAAGAAAATAAAAATCAGTACTACATAAGTACCAATATCACTGAACTTATACTAAAATAAAAATCGGAATACTCTATACATAAAAAAAAAAGTTGGATACTCTATGTTTCATACCGTGACGTGATGTGACTGGTTCGCGTGACGTGATGTGACATATATTTTCACTGGAATGTGGTCACGTCACGCGAGTCACATAATCGACACATGTGACGTGACTAGTCACGCCGTGACAAATTTCCTTCTCTACTTGGTACTTGTTGGAGATTTTAATATGGTTCGTTGGTTAATAGATAGATTAGGAGATATTCGTTATATGAATTTTATGGGCAGAGATCATCTGCTTCCAGTGAGACAAACAGATGGATTCAGACGGATTTATAAATTTAAATATTTATTTTTAGTTTTGATGTAACCCACATGTCAGTAACTCAAGAGTAGAAAAATCCTACTTCTTGGGAGGCAGAAAATTCGGTCCCGAATTTTATGGATCCTTTTAACGATCTAATTGATGAAAAAAGAAAACTAGACTCAAGAGAATTTGGACTTAGACAAAAGGTTCGTCAGCGAGCCTAAGATTTGGCAATCGCAACTGAAACAAAAAGGAAACAAAGATCGCGATATCATGGGCTAAAAAATGAAGACAATAACAAAAGGATTTTCCATTTTTTTTTGCATCGGCAAGAACTCACAAATGAAAGGGCTAAATCACATGAAATCCATTTTGGCTACGAGAAAGCAAGTGCTAAGATTCCAACCACAAGCGCTTTACCCGATAATGAAGGCCTAAACCTGGACTTCATTCTGACATCTGAAAAAAAGCAACAACAAAGAAGGCAAGAAGCAAACTAAAGAATCTAAACCGTGAACAAAATCAAAGCACATCAAGTCTAAGGAGTTCCAATACACTAATCCTCTTACAAAATCAATGATTAATGAATATTTTATTGACTACTGGAAGCTATGCATATTATGGAGCAATCCATGCTATGGACTCATATCTCTATTTTTAAAACTTATATATTCAATCCTAACTACTCAACAGTTCTTCATAAGTTCTTCATATGAATATGTACCTACTTATCAAATTTTACATATTTTAAGAAAAATTTACTAGTTTTTAGATGGAAAATCACTTGATTTAAAACTTATAGACCAACTGAAAACAATGATTTTCAACCTATATAAAAAATAGTAAACAAATTCTAAAAAAATCTAAAATTTGGTCACAAGATCCATTTTCATATGAAGATCATGTTAAACTGTCCAGACCGACTGTTTAAACTCTGCAAATAGTGATATGGATCCATAACACGGGTCAATTCGTAAAAAGCATTTTACCATATCCTCACTCCTAGAACTTGTTAATGTAATAGTGAGACAGCAAGAAAATGTGCCAGATCCAAAAATTAAAATCTCTGCGCTTCGGATCCTGGGACAAAAAGATTACAATTATGACTTGAAATTTCCTGCATTTAATGAAACCATAAAGGAAGAAATAATGCAAAAATATGTTTTGGTCGTACCTTGCTGTTTAATTACAAAAGGAGATCTCTATCTCAACAAATAAAAAATTAAACACTTGATAAACAAAAGACAAATCAACTAAATTTAAAAAGATCATCAGTACATAGCCTATACTCAAAATGGTTAGATGCACTCCAAACTTCATCAATTTTTGTTGCATTTTTTTACTCTCCTACCCTCGTGAAAAATCATATTCTTTTTCACTTAAAAAAAATGCACATAAATCCTGAAAAGAATTCTCCTAATAAATGCCAATCTACCTCTAAACTAGAAATTAAGGTGTCTAACAAATCCATTTTTTTTTTCTCTCACAGTTGCGCAAGCTCATTCGGTTTCTCCATTGATTCCTTGAGTATCATCTCAGCTCTCCTTTTCTTGCTATCCATTTCTTCTTCTTTCACTGTCCATATATCCTCCTTCAAAACAGTATCTCTAAGTGACAACACCTTTGACATAGATTTAGAATCAACCCCGATTCTAAACCGAATAACCGGCCTTTTGTTGGAAGAAATAGCACCTCTTTCTTCAATTATCTCTTCCCCAGAGCCCTCAAGTAAAGGTGCAAAGGTCTCAATAACTGAAATACCTTTTCTTTCGCCTGGTATGGTTATATCTGACACATGCCTCTCTCCATGAGGCAGGGGTGGAACCAGAAACGGGTTTCTCTGACCCGCTTCATTCTCTCTTTCTACATTGGTACGACCAATTGGACCAAGCGCATCTAACCCATTCAAAGAAAATAACTTTCCAAAGCTAAAATGAGGCATTTCCCTTGGTTGGCAGGGTACAAAACTCCCATTACTAACCGAACAATTGATGCATGTTGATGGGTCAGGAAAAGGCGGTAACCAACCTGGTACATGACCTCCTACTACTTCATTTCCAGAATCTTCCAAATTTTCGACCTTTCTATCACGTGTAACCGGAAATCTAGTGATTGTACCAGAAAAAGGGACCTCCCTTTCTGTTCGAAATCTATAGAGGTCAATAACCACACTATTAGGATCAGACCGATCTGTAAACCCTTGAACTGATTCAATTTCTTCCAGTGCATGAATAACATCAAATGCATTGCAATTGGTTCGATTAGACATGTTACAGTAAGAAACAGACAGTTTACCGACATGAGAAATGTACCGGATCATGACTTCAGAAAGTGCATCAATAGGCCTCTTGTAGGAGTGCTCGAAGCCAGTAGATTCGAGGATTTGTGTGACAGCAATTCTCGATACGGCACGGCCATACTGGCTATTACTAGTAGAAATTTTGGTCATTAGGGTAGTAGTTTGGGGTTCAATTTGGGGCTCCTTAGCAGCATATCGGCCTCCATCAGTCATATTGGAAACCTAGATTCTGGTACCATTTGTGATCAGAAAACTCAATAGCAATACTCCATTGTTGCGAAGAAATCCCTGGGAAGAGGATCTTCGTCAGGGTTACGCCGATTATTCGAGAAAGTTTTGTTTGCGACAGACTGATTCCTCTTCCTCGGATTTGATTCTTCAAAGGAAGATGTGAAAGGACGATGGGAGAATTTTGGGGAATTAATATCCCTTGAGGTAACAGAACTTTTGTTGTTAGATCTTAACTGTCCGATCTTCTTTCTTTCACACGAAATAAAGGTACCGGATTCTGATTGGACGGTCCGGATCTAAATTCAAATATATGTTACCTCAGACTGGAAAGATGTTGGTTTCAGTCTTTCAGATAACATTTAAGCTGCAGGGCCAGCTATTATTCTATTTTTTTCTTTCACTTAATTAGATTATTATTTTTTACCTTCAATTATTTACAGATTTTATAGAATTTATTTAAATTTAATAAATAAATACTATATCCTGTAGAATTTGACAAAGAAATCTTACATAAATTTACTGTAAAGTTTATTTGATTCTCCACAAACGAATTATTTTGATAATGAACGTTGAATTTTTTTTACTTATATTAGCAACTTTGGTACTTTTTTTTTTGTTTATACTAAAGTGACTTAATTAATGTGATATTGTTTTTTTTTTAACTATGTATGCAGAATTTCATGTATATTTGTCTTTAAAATTTTCTATTAATCCTATCAAATCTTTTTCTTTTACTTTGTTAAGCTTGCATTGTATTGAACTAGCTTCTTATTACGCGAATGAATCCTCATATCTTAATCTCATCGAACCTATCTTTACTAATTTTGGGAAAAAAATAATAACCAACTATTAGCTATTCGATTATGATTTCACAACAACATGCCTATTTTAATTCATATATTTTTTTAATATATTATTATTTTTAAATATACATAAAAAACTACAAAAATATGTGCAAAACCAGGATAAACTTAAAACTACAAAAATATGTGCAAAACTAGGATAAACTTAAGCGCATCAAGCCATGCCTTTTGACAACGTGCCACTTTTTCACTGTCTAGATGTACGTGGCCTCAATTATTTATCTTCCTTTGCTCCAATAACTCAATTATTAACTACTGACCTAAAGCATAGTATTTTTTTTTAAGATGATAATTCATTTGAAATATTAGAAAAAATGTGATAATTTTTTTAGGTTTGAACAAATATTAGATTATCTCTATTTACAAGTTGTTGCTATAAAAAAACATGGAAGCTTGTATGTTTGTGTATATAAAATTTATAAGAAGAATCTTTCACAACTAAATTATAAAGATAATTCAAAACGTCTCCAATTCATGCGCTCTCAAACCCGAAATTTTTATTTATACCATTTAAAAAAAATATCAAATAACCCCCGTTTTAGAATTAAATTTCTACCACGTTCGTCAATTGAATTGGCGACTTGTCCGCCAATTGAATTGGCGAACTCTATTTGTGGACCCGTCATTTCATTTGGCGGACATACTCTTTTTTTTTTCCGTCCTCCACCATGAATTTTTAGAGTACGTCCGCCAAATGAAATGGCAGATATACTTTTTTTTAAACAAAATTGTCTCGAGAAAGCAAAAGAAAAAAATGTATGTCCGCTAAATGAAATGGTGGACCCTTCATTTTTGGTCCACCAATTCAATTGACGGACGTGATATTTTTCTCATTTTTAAAAAATAATGATTATTTGGTTTATTTATTTTCTAATATGGTATAAATAAAAATTTCGGCTATATCTCAACCATCAATTATAAACCCTCAACTTACAATAAAATCCTTTGACCTCTTAACTTATAAATGTGCATGTCTAAAAACATTTATGGTTCATGCATTCTCAAGCTTCAATCCATATAACGTGATGTTCATTCTAAAAGCACATAACATGTTTTTATTATTTTTAACATGTACATTGATCTCTAAGATCATGCTTATTGTGTTGAAGAGATATTCAATGTAAAGAATTAGTATAATTCTGATAATATGCAGATTGACTTGTTAAATTGTATCCGTAGCATTACATTTTTCTTGAATTGTATTATGATGCGTTTGAATATACAAAATCTATAAAATATCAAATTAATTTAATATAAAATCAAGCAATAAAAAATGATAAAAACAAACACATTAAAATTGACTTATAACCTTTCTTTTTGACTGCTTGACTTTATACTAAATTAAATCGATAATTTATAAATAAAAGTTGTAAACACATCACTCATGAAGTGGATCAGTTTCATTAATTTGAGTTCGATGTTTAATTTATTTCCATAGATTTGGAGTTAAGAACATCCTAATTCCACTCAAAATTCATAATATATAACTGAATTTATATATAATAAAAACAAAATAAGAAAAAGAACAAGAACAAGAACAAGAAACATCTATAACCCAATAAAATAAAATAAACTTTATTAATACGGAAAAAATGAATTTATAATGTTGATTTCTCAATTGAAGTTTAATGATGAAATATTAATTCACTCCAACCGAAAAAAAAAAAAGATTCTAACACAATGTAATGTGCATATTACACACACAAATTAATGTTACATTGATTAAATTAGAGAAATAACAAGTGACGTAAAAAAAAATGTTAGTGACAAACTGACAACATAGGAACATGATCACTCACAAGCCTTTTTATCGGGTTGATGCAGAAGAATTCGCATCCTCTGAGATATCTCAAACTTTGCGTGACTTTTTGGAATATCTCAATCGTTGAAATACGTTCTGCACGACTCTTAAAGCCCAAATAATACTGGCCCCCTACGTTCCCCCGAATAGACACCGGACACGTCGGTCACGCAAAAATTGACATATCTCAGAGGATACGCAACCGATGCAGAAGCCCTCCGAGTTGGGCTCCTCTACATTTCTATGAAATTAATTGAAGTTCCTAACAGATCTGAGCCTTCCATTTTACAATCAACGGTGTTCGGACACAACAGACTATATATCCCGTCCGATACGAACTAAATGAGACCAGTTCTTAGGGGTGAAAATGGATCGGATAATATCCGACCGTAACCGGATCCGTATCCAAAAATTTGATACTGATATCCGAATATCCGTGCGGATACGGATACGGATACGGATATAGCTTTGAATTTTAATTATCTGTATCCAAATAGTAGATATATATCATATAGTTTAATGAGTGGGGTTAAAATGCACCATATGTTTTGTGCCCCAACCATACCCCATGTCTTTATTTTTGTTCTCGAAGTTCAAACAGTCGATCCGAACTGCTCAACATGATATCCATATTAAAATGCGTTTACATATCAAATTTCATATTTTTTTAAATTTTTTTACTATTTTTTAGGTAAGTACAGAATCACTGTTTTTGGATGGTACAGAAACAGTGATTTTGCAACTATAAAAAAATAGTGAAAAAATTTAAAAAAATATAAAATTTGGTCTCTAAGCACATTTTAATATGGAGATCATGTTGAGCAGTTTGGATCGACTGTTTGAACTTTGAGAACAAAGATAAAGACATGGGGTATGGTTGGGACACAAAACAATGGTGCATTTTAACTCCACTCTAGTTTAATATATATTATGAAAATATTTATGTATATATTTACGGATATCTGATATCCGATCCATTTCCGCACGTATCCGTCTAATATCTGATCCGTATCCGCATCTGAAAAATAAAAATGGATACGAATATAGTTTTACCACTATTCGGCCCGTATCCGATCCGTTTGCACCCCTGCCAGTTCTATCAGTAACTCTCCATTGAGTGCAAACGGATCGGATACGGATCGGATAGTGGTAAAATCATATCCGTATTTGCTTTTATTTTTCGGATACGAATACGGATCGAATATCAGATATCCGTAAAATATACATAAATATTTTCATAATATATATTAAACTATATGATTCGGATACAAATAATTAAAATTCAAAACGATATCCATATCCGTATCCGCAAGGATATTCGAATATAGGATATCCGTTCAAATTTTCGGATACAGATAGGGATAAAGTCGGATATTATCCGATCCGTTTGCACCCGTTTCCAATGGATCCTCTGAACTGAAGTAACTCAATTTTGAGTTTAGATATGGACAGTCCGATCAGAATCGGACCAATCCGGTCCGAGATAGAATGCACGGGAGTCTCTTGAATATTCGCGATAAAGCAGATCAAACGGTCCCGATCTAAACTCAAAATTCGAGGATCTCAACCCGAACTCTTCCCCCCCCCCCTCTCTCTCAATCGGCCGCTTGCTCGCTCCGGTTGCGGGTCCCCAAGCCAAAGCCAGATTCCCTTTGTCATGAGTGCAGGTACCTATAATCGTTCTCAATTTCTTTCACTAGGGTTAATACCAATAAAGTATCGCGATTCTTCATTTTGGTTGCATTTATTCAGGTCTACCAACAGTACAGATTACTTGTGTCTACTGGTTCTGGTTAGATCAATTCAATGCTCCATTTTTATTTTTGCTTGCAAACAAATTGGTGTTTGATTTCACAGTAATGCTGAGTTAAGGCTCCATTAACAAAATTGAATAAAAGTTGAGGCTTAATTGAAGCATACAGGCATGTCATAAATTTTTGTATTTATATATATATATCTCTATATCTCTCTCTCTGACAGGTGGGGCATTTGGTGGGACCAGGGGAGCGAGACCAGTACCTCCTGAAAAAGGAGTTTTTCCTTTAGATCATCTACATGAGTGTGACCAGGTGCTTATATTTCTTTTGTTCCACCTTACAGAATCACTAACGAATATTATGTATTTAAATTAGAAGCAAAATGATGAATATTTCTGGAATTTTTTTAACAGGCAAAGAAGGACTATATAGCATGCTTGAAAACCTCAGGATTTAAGTCAGAAAATTGTCGAGATCTGTCTAAGAAGTACTTGGAGTGCCGAATGGAAAGGTAATAATCCTATTTATAATTTGAAACTTTTGTACTGAAACAATTGCAAAGAACAGATCCCCTTTTTTATTATTTGTGAGCCCAATATTGTAAATAACATATGAACTGGTATGTAGAAACCATAATTATGCCGAATAGTTGAGCTTATGCAGGAACTGTTTTTTTTTTCAGTAGGCTACAGGAATCCTTTCTTTCCTGTTCATTGTCCCTTGAATAATTATCTTCTTAAAATTAAGATATGCATTTAACTGCCAAATAAAATACAAACCTAATCTTATGATATAATATATGAAACATAATGGCTAGACATAAAAAGTAAGATGAAAATGCTTTTTTACATAGAATTAATGTTCTCACTTATGTTTTTACGTCAACCCTAATTTTGGATTATGAATATGTTCAAAAACATGTTGCAAAGTAACTTGGAGATCAATATCTTAATTGTCTTATTGAATAAGAAGATGCTTGACATGATGGAGGTGATTAAATAGCAAATTCAGATCTGGTAAAGTCAATTTGGACTTTATTTGCAAGTTGTTTTTTTTTTCTGCTACAGCTAAAATAGAGAGTTAAATAGTGCTAAAAAATATCTCACTGAGATTGATTAACCTTTCAACCTTTGAAATAATGCATAAAAGAAGTTGATACGAACAGAACTTTGTTCTATGAGGGGCATTTTGTCATTTTCTCTTTCATTTCTAAATCTTCTCCAAATTATATGCAAAATATGCAAATAATGAAAACCCACGAAATGTTTTTTTTTTCGATTTCCTAATAAGCAGGAACTTTTTGTAGTATTTTTCTTATTGTTTTTCAATTTGGTTAACTAGTAATGGAAACATTGAACTACCGAGTGCTTTGCAAAGTTGAGCATTATATATCCTGCCTTTACACTAACACATTCTTCTTGTTTCTATATATTTTTTTCAGAAACTTAATGGCCAGACAAGACATGTCAGAGTTAGGGTTTCGAAAAGAACCGGAGACAGACTCTCCTAATACTGACGATGAGAAAATTGAAAATCAATCTCGCCCCTCAACTGATGAACAATAGCTTGCAAAATGCTCCATTTTTTTTTTCTTATTTTATGTGTTTCTGCTACCTTATATCGGATTTAGAAGTTCTTTCTTTATTGCAGAGGGGCATTTGAGAAATAAAACTGTGGATTAAAACATACATAGGAACAAATTTTGGTAGTGTGTTTTTAGTTGTTTGTTGAAAATAATGCTCAGCACCTAATTTTGTCAGAATCAGGTTCTGTAAATGCCTAGGAGCAGCTAGTGAAGGGAGATATGATTGTTGATTTGTTTTCCTTTTGCTTTAACATACAGAGAAATGCTCTCTGTTAGTGCTTTATTAACCTAAAACATTAGTACCAGACAAGATTACAAGAAGCATAGCAGTTTCTTACTGGTATTTGACTTCCATACAAGTATACGCTTACTATTTGGTCTCTAAATTTGCTTATTAGAATAGGCCCAGGTCAAGACCCCTTTGTTGGGCCGAAAGGCCCAGAACCTGAAATAGGCCTAGATAAGAAGCACCGACCTTTTATGGGTTTTGGTTCTGGTTCTACTTTGGGCTTAGGGTCGTGACCATATCACAAAGCAAGAGCAAAGAGAATCCAGACATGATTAAATTGGTGATATAAAATGGTAAGTTAATTTCGAAAACCAATTTCAAGAGGTTAACTTCACCCATTTATAATACTTTGGTGTTTATAATAAGAGAAGGTTTCAATACTTCATGCCTTTTATATATTTTATCATACTTTATATTTTATATATTTATTTTTAAAGTCCAAACTATTAATTTGAATTGCTCATCATGATATTCATACTAAAATATACTTTAGGACAAAATTTTATAATTTTTGAATTCTTTTACTATTTTAGGATAGGTACGAAATCAATGTTTCTATACAGTTCAAAAATAGTAATTTTGTATCTATCTTAAAAAATAGTAAAGTAGTTCCAAAAATTATAAAATTTCACCCTCAAACATATTTAGTATGGATATTATGTTGAGCGGTTCGGATCGACAGTTTGGACTTTAAAAATAAAAATATAAAATATGAGCTATGATGAGGTATTATAATTAGAATTTGCGACCGCAGGGATCTTAAACAACAACAGTTCAAAATTAGTTCACAGTCAGCAGTTACAAGGTTACAACAACAGTATCATTGTTATTCTATTTTAGTATTTCTCCAAATTATTACTGAATTTTACGAATAATAAATTATTTATGAACTTTTTTTTTTTTCTAAAGTGTTAATATTTTGGTATATAATTAATTTATAGTATAAAATAAAATAAAAACTTTTTTCAATTTACACTTGTATTATATATCCAAATCATTCATTTTAAACCTTACCAAAACTACGAAATTCTCACCACGCCAGACAACAACAGAGATAAAAGTATCAGTACCATAGATATGAAGAGTAAAGAATGAAAAAAAGTCAATTAATTAACACAAAATTCAATATAGGCATTCAAACATAATACATGTCAAAACATCCATACTTTTTTTTTTACAACCCAGCAGGAGCCAGGCTGAGGCACAGATCCAGTCCCGACCCCGCCTCCTCGGACCGACTAATGGAAGACAGCCCGTTTGTCAGCCTACCGGGCTCTCTAGCCGGGCCGACATGAAAACCAAAACCCTTTGATCTCTCATCAAAGTAGCGCCAAGGTACAGGTTGATAGTTTGCAAAGGCATGATGACCTACCGGCATGAGGCTCGTTTCCGGTACAAAAGCACAAGGTGATACCAGCTGATGTAGCGTAGCATTATTGGTACGTCGGTTGCTGAGTTGCATGCGTTTCAGTTGCTGGCGTTCCCTCTTGTGTGCGTTCTGGTGGCCACCTAGTGCTTGCGAATTGGCAAATTCCCGACAGCAGTACTGGCATTCGTACTTGCGCACATCTTGACTTGCAGGAGGTGTCACTAATGTTGACGAGTTGTTATTAGCATGGTTATCGGACACGTCAAATCCGAAGAGTTTGAGCGTTTGGTTCGTGGCACCACTGGCCGGATTGGGATTACATTGTATTTCAGCCATGCTAGCTAGATTTGATTTCTTCTTGAAAAAAAATTAAAGGTATAGAGAATAGAGAAGAGAATTATTGGTAGAGATGGATGTAGGTGAGTAGTGTGGAGATGGATATATTTATATATACAAAGAGCTAGTAATGCATTATGCTATGCATATGTGTGGGAAGGGAAGGGTTGCATTTAGTTTAAGGTGAAATTAAGAGGATATATGATGCAGGTGGGAAAGGCGTGAATTTAAGTCACAGCTACACACAGAAATGATGCATGAGACGAAAATGACGTAACCAGTTTAAATCAAAGGAACAAGTTTCTGTCGGACCTTTTCTTTTCTTTTCTTTCTTTTTTGTTTTGATTGCTATTTTTTAGATAAAAATCTTCACCTTCGCCTTTTCAATTTTAGTTTCAATCACGTTAATTAATTACTATCAGTCGATTATTTTTCAAGCAAATGTCACAGCGCAGGTAAAACTATTGACAGCACAAATCATGTTTTTCTTTAAATTATGATTTTATTATTTGAACACTGTATGAAGTCAAAATTATATTGTCCATAAACTATTATTTCTGATTATTGAAAAGTAATTAAGATGCACAAATACATGATGAAATACAACTTTCTAGATCTGTTATTGGGGTAATTAACATAGGTTATTGGATATATAAATAATGGATAGATTTGTAACAATTTTCATATAATATATTGCATCATAATGTTTACATTTATAATTTAATTTATAAAAATGATATTATGAAATTACAAATTTGTCCATTTAGAATTTAATTAACATAGGTCCGAATCAATCTGTTCTCTCTTGAAATTTTATTTGCTCCTCTCTGAATTCTGATTTAAATTTAAAATTAAAATTAAGGTAAGTTTCTTAAATTATAATTGGTAATTAGATAGAAGTTAGTGTAGGGTTTTCGGATAGCTTATAGTGCAACAATTCGATTCAATTATTCATATTTGTTCACTATCCGAAACCAGAATTCATGTATAAAACTAATTCTAATATTAAAACAGAGTTTACCACTAGACACGCAATGCAGCGGAAACTTCAAGTCTAATCTAGCAGTAGCCTTCTTCTCCTTCTGTTCTCGTGTCAGATTCACACAACAGCCCTGCAGTCATGTCTCTATCAGTATCCACACGAACATGTTGACAAACTTCTATAATTCGGTATGCTAGCACCAAATTAACAGCCCCGTCTTTTCTCCTTCTTTCTCTCTTACGTTTTCTGATGTGTATCTCATATAATTTCTAGAACCCACCAAAAACCGAACTCTGCATGCATATTTATAACACTATGCATCTGTTCAATTGCACCATTTCATTGCATCCATTCAGAAAACGTTATCTGATCAGATCAGATGAGAATAAGAATTCGGGCCTAGCCCATTAAGATCTGATCCATATTAATTATTAATATGACCCATAATATTCTGGCTTATAATACATTTTTAACGGTTAAAGCATTTTGAATTATAAATCAGAGAATTTAAAAGTATAAATTAAAATATTATTATTTATTTAATATTCGATTATCTAATTAGTTTGAACATATTATCTATTTAAGTTCAATTCGCTATTGTCTTGTCACAAACAAAAATTCTGAATCGGCCAAGTATATTAATGTTAATATACTTGTTGATGTCTACCTCTCTTGTTGCAAACGCATGCATCCAAAAGTGACTTTGAGACCTAAAACTTTACGTGAATTTGGAGGGGACCCTTTACATAAATAGATATTTATAATTGCTCGTTTAATTAATTAATTAAAACGAAAGAAAAGATGTTGGCTTGATTGTCGTTTTCAATGCACTGCATGCAGGGGCCGTTTTGTTTGGAGCATTTTTACTGTTCATTTGAATTACAATGTGAAGATCGATCACCAATTATTAATCAATTAATCATTGCACGAACAGTTAAATGTACATGTTTGGTTTTTTTTTTTTCTCTCACAAATATTTTGATATTGTCAAATTCTTGTACATGAAGTCAGATATGGTTAACTACAATTAATAATTATTAAAAAAATACAAGAAATTCAATTTACTACAATCTAGCTTCTGTCGGTTGTTATATATTAAGCTGATCATGAGAAGCCATTATTATCTTAATTATCACAAGTTCACAACTTAATTATGGAAATAAAATGGATGAAAAACCGGGTAAATATATTTACAGTGACGTTTTTGCTTCATGCAGCGAATGAGTGGGTCCCAATCCCCTAAATTTTGGGGTTTTTGATCGAGACTGTCCGATTTGAATCCATCGATTCAAGTCGTCTCGGGATTCAAATTTGTTCTCGGAATGTGTGCACTCCAGATCCGAATGGATTGTCTCGAATTCGAATTGGACGATCCCGATTTAAAACCCAAAAGTTGGGCTACTTCACTGGATTTGAATTTGTTCAAGAGTGAGTATAGAATGAATTCAGAGTAGGTCTGATGCCCATCGGATCTACCTTGGTTCGATGGGTATAATGACCATTAGATTGCATCAAGATTCCTGCAAAGTACATTAAAACCTGTTCAAGTCTGTTTCAATTTCCATAAGCACGTCTTAATGCTAATCATACGAGGGTTGTTCGGCAACAAAGGATTGAGAGTGAAGGATTAAGAGCTTAAGGAGCGCTAAAGAACCGATGTTCGGTTGTCTTAATCTGTGGGTGAAGGATTAAGTGCTTAAGGAAGGAAGGGGGTGCCTTAAAGTTCGGGTAGAGAATTAAAATCCGGGCAAAAGGAGGCTAAATGAGGTAATCTTAATCACGCTAAGGAATCGGTGTTCGGCAGGATTTAGTTGCTAAGGAAGCTAAATGAAGCAGATTAAGTCTTAAGGAGGTTTAATTCTCTCCAGCCGAACAGTACCACGGTGTTAGAGTTAATTGAACCTAAAAGTATGTTGATGCCCATAGAACCTACTCCTTTCTAGTATAGAATGAGTCACAGAACCATGATAATTTCGGGACTAGTTAGAATATAAGAGGGCTCACTTTAAGATTCGTGCAAGTTTATGATGAATGGTTTAGATCTAACTTGATTTTGTCAGGTACCTTACCTGATATGAATTTGGAGTTCAAGGTCCTTCCTTTGCAAAGTAATGAAAAATTTAATAAAAGAGATAATGATATGTATAGATAGATATAAGATTTGGACTTTGCTGTGGTGTTTATATATCTTGTAATTTTTTGTTATGGTCTTCTTTGTTATCATAATTGTTTATTTTTATAGTTAAAACATGAACTATTAAAATTAGTAAAAGACAAAATAATCAAAATGTACAAAATAATTTATCATATTGAATATTCGCTTCAATTTACTGCTATTAAATTTATTGCTAGTTAAAAAATTAAAAAAATACTACTTTATCCTTCAAATTCACAAGAAGTTGATACTGTATTTAATAATTGTTAGTTTCCATATTTGAATTAGGAATCCCATAACAAAATTTATAAAATTACAACAAACATAGAAAATAATGATATAGTTATGTAATATTAAAAAAAGAGGAGGGATCCACTTACAACATTTGAAAGTTACAACATGTTACGACATTTGATTTTGTGATTTTTAAAGTCTAAACCGTCGATCCAAACTATCTAACATGATCTCTATATTAAAATGTTAAAATGTGATATGAGATTAAATTTTATATTTTTTTTAATTTTTTTTTTACTATTTATTAAGTATTTTATAAAACTGTTGTTTTTAGACAATTCTTGACCACTGAAAACAACAGTTTTGTAGAATACTTAATAAATAGTAAAGAAAATTAAAAAAATGTAAAATTTTAACGCAAACCATATTTTAATATAGAGATCATGTTGAACAGTTTGGATCGATTGTTTGGACTTTGAAAATCGCAAAACTGAATATTATAACATGTTGTAATATTTAAAATGTTGTAAGTTAATTGCTTCTCTTAAACAAATAATAATATGCATGTAAAATTGACACCATATCGGATTTGGATAAGCTAGCTTGGATCCGACTCGATACTACAACGGTCCCTCAGCTGTACAGCCCTATTTGTCAGTACTTTTGTGGGACCTAGCATATATGTATATGTACTCATTAGTTAGTTGTGACTTCATTGATTGCATCTAGATTAGAGTTTTTTTTTTAAGAGGAAGTCCGTAGCCGTAGGCATGCATCTAATTAGGTTGGAGCAGACAGGCGTACGGCTGTGTTGGTGTTAGTTTTTGTCGAACAAAAGTTTTTTGGAAAATTAAAAGAAAAATGCTTTGTTCCATTTTTTTTTTTTTTTGGAAGAAAATTGATGGTCAAGTCTCGTAACAACGATAGAGATTTGTATATTGTCATCCAACTAATTTTTAAGATAAAAAAATAATTAAGCATTTCACTTTAAATATTCATGACTAAAAAACTGATTCTTTCTTTTGTTCTAATATGTCCACTTTTAAATGTTTATAACTAAAAAATGGGTGGGTGGAGAGAGAGGGAAAGAAAAAATAGCTGATGTCTAAATTAAAAAAAAAAAAATACCTGATATGTTAAATATCAATAATTGCGTGTATAAGTATCAACACTTGTATTTTGTCAGCTGTAAAATCGTTGGTAACCTTCTAGAAGGTGGTTCTGATAAGGTAGTTAGAGTTTAGAGATTTCATAATTGAATTTAGTGAGTTTGGGGGATTTTTAGGAGACTGGAAATAGAAAATATAATTATTCTTTTAAGATTCATGCAAACTTATATTGAACGGTTGGAATCTAACCTGACTTTGTAGGTATCCAACCTTATTAAAATTTAGAGTTTAAGATCCTTCCTTAATTTGCAAAATATTGAACTAAATAAATAAAAGAGAATAATATAGCTATAAGATTTAAAGGACCTTGCTATGGTGTTTCTCTTGTAATTTTTTTTATTGTGTTCTTCATTATCATAATCGTTTATAGTTTATATTTAAATATGAACTATTAATTTAATAAAAAAAATAATCAAAATGTACAAAATCATTTATTATATAGAAGTTTCGCTTCAAGTTTCTGCTATAATTATAAACATTATTGCAAATTAAAGGAATATACAATGACTAATTTATTCCCAAATTCGCAACAGTAAATACTGCATTTAATTAATTAATACTTATAGTTTTTATATTTGAAGTAGGAACACCAAAACAAAGTTCACATAGAAATTAATGATATAGTTACGTAGTATTAAAGTAAATAAAAAATAATAATATGTCTGTAAAATTTACACCATACTTAATTCGGATTTGGATTTGGATAAGCTAGCTTGGATCCGACCCGAGACCATAACGGGCCCTCAGCTGGCCCTATTGTGAGTACTTTGGCGGTACAAGCATCAAATGTACTCATTAATTAGTTGTGACTACATTGATTGTATCTTATTCTTAGGCTAGATTGGGGCAAATATGCGTAGGCTGTGTTTGCGTTAGTTTTTGTCGAACAAAAGTTTATTGGAAAATAAAACTAATAAGATGTGTTCCAAATTTTTTTTGAACAAAATTGATGGTCAAATTTGTATATTTTCATCCAACTAATTTTAAAATAAAAATGAAAAACAAGTATTTCACTTTTAAACATTCACAAAATACCATTTCATTCAAATTTCGAACAAACAACTTTCCACACAAAGAAAACATTACTTCTAGCCATTAGATTAAAATACTGGTTCTTTCTTTTGTTCCAATTTTCAAGTTCATCTTTGTTTGTCAATATTTAAGTCAAATTTCTCCTTGAACTTCTTAAGGATTTTAGGGTTTAGGATTTCGAATTAATTTAGTATTAAGTCAAGCGGTCAAAAGTAGAAAGTTTATAAATTGATATTAATGTATTCATTTTTTGAACAACTTTTGATCACTTGGCTCTATACAAAATTAATTCAAAATTTTAATTTTTTTGCATGTAGACGCATCACTTATAAGATATAAGAGTTTCGACTGTTTGGATTCGTCATTTGAAATCAATTCTATAAATTTTAGAGTTAACTTCACAATGAGCCTTGATAAACTTAAGAGCACCCTAGTTTTACTCAAATTGATATGACCAAATCGGCATTGTAAATAAAAGAACTGCATTGTTGTACGCCTTTGCAGCCATAATAAGAGCGTGCTCATATGGGGCTACGCTTGTTGGGCTATTGCCTACCTAAAATTTTAAAAATAATTTTGATCCATTTATTTGTACTGGCAGAGCGGAACTAAAAATTCTTAATAGAAAATGCTAATATTTAAAATAAATATGTAGTTGGTGGAACTCCACAGTCACAAACTAATTAAGCTATTTACAATTAGATACGTGATATTTTATGAGGAGAGTTAGACTATATAAAATACTCTATAAAAATAAAATTTAATTAAATTTCAATATATATAACTAAAATTTTAAAATTATAGAGATGACTTGGTCACCTTTTGAATGATTTTAGACCCGCCTCTGATTTATAGGCCATTGCCTATCTCGGGTGAACAAATTTGTCTAATCTAGAGCCAAATTTACGTTCTTGTCAATTCATTTTCATCACAATCGAACTCATTTTCACTTTTGTTTTTCTTGCCTATCCCTTAATTAATTTCTGGGTCTGTTTATAATTATTAATGGCTTAAATTTGAGAGAGAGGATAGTAGACAGCACCACATGCTACCACAACAAAACAATTGAATAGTCAGCGACATGCACTTAGACTTAGAGGCCCCGCCAGCTTGTCTGATACGTTGACACGTGTCCCTCAAATAATGGCCTCATTAGCTCATTCTCATTGCCATCCATCTATTTCTTCTATTTGATTGCGCAAGTACATCAAACCAAGTTCTCTTCCTCTCCGACCACTGCAAGTTTCATTAATTTTATGAACTTAATTCAAGGGAGTAAAACTATTTTTTTTTTTTATGCATATATGTATCATTTGATATAAATTTCATATTAGGACGAACTTGTTGTCAGTGACGGATTCACATTGAAACATGGTAGATAGTTGTCTATCTCTAGATGTTGATAATATGGTACAAATTTATGTATAATCGGGATGTTATTTATTATTGAAGAATTTTGTCTATCTTTGAACAACTCCCAATATGAATTAGTTAATTTACAGCAGTTTGCAACTCATGGTACAAAACTTGTGGGTAGCTTTTTTCATTGAGAAATTGTTTATAGTCCCTACTCCCTATATTATTATTTTTTAATAAATTGTAATTTTGTGGTTGCCCTATGGTGGTCATAAATTGCTTGCTTGATATATATTTTTTAACGCGCATAAGATTCTTCAGAAAAATTGTGTATTTTAAAATGTGCATATTCTAGATGGGAAAAAAATATTGAATGTAGGAAGATAATGAATGACTTCACTTGTAAATGTTCCAATAAGTTGATATTTGACATTGGTCCACAACTTAACACGGGTATATGAAGAAAACAATAGAATTAAAAATTTACTGAATCTTTATTGGGATCAGTTGCATATATTTGTTTTAATTAATAATATTTTTATTAAGATAAACAAAACACGAATAAATAACACTAGCTAGTTTGTTATTTCTGCTAGAATGATAGTACACACCTAGAATACTTTCTTTTTATATGGTATACAATTTATTAAGGAAGACTATACTTTAATTCTGGACACCGCACAACTTGTAGAATGATGGTATATAGAATAGTGAAAAATAAATTATTTGGGTTTGGTTCGGAAATTATTCCGAATTATCTAGACCGGAGATCTCAGTTCCACAAGGGACCGGAATTATTTGGGAAAAATTCGCGAATAATTCGATCAAAGTTTGGTCAACCGAATAATTCAGCATTCGGTTCACCATCTTAAAAAAAAAATGAATTATTCGTGAATCTTATGACTATGGTATATACAACTAGTTTGTTAATTTTGCTTATAGAACTATTTCGTATACAGGCATAAAACAAATCTTGTATCCCCTCGGATATTGGAGGGTACAATTAGAAATGAACAATCTAGATTTCTAACCAGACTGAAAGAAATTCGGTGCCTATTATAGATATAAGGAGTTTGTTCTGAGATTCGTAACTGAGTTAAAGAACTTTTTGAATTTTGTAATTGTACCCTCCAGTATATGGGGTTTCGGATTCAAAAAAGCCAACGCTCTGCTTCATCTCTTGACCACATAACTTGTAGTATTAGCTTTTTTTTAAGAAGATGTTGAAGTTTAAGGTATTCAACTATTTAATATTTAAAAAAAAAAAATCAGATTTCAAATCTAGAACTTCCACATAAATAGCAGTCTTTTATCAAGGCCAAACTCAGAATTTTGATCTGGACAACTGGTAGGTGGAACAAAAAAACAAGTAGCTAGGTTGTGGATTAGACTATCCAGAAGTAGGCAAAATTATATACAGAAATGGGCAACAGTCTGATTTTATATGAACTAATTATATCGAATTTTTTAAATTCATAAATTTGTAAAGTTCATAAGTAAATAACTGCCTACCTTGATTCAATGTAGGTCCTCCCTATGCCTTTTATTCCGAAATTTTTATTTGTACTATATTAAAAAAATGAGGAGGGTTCAAATGTCTTCATTTTTTGTGCCTCCACCATGTCTCTATTTTTAAAAACTTTAATATTTCAAAATTTAAAACTTAAAAATCAAAATAAAACCGTTGGATATGATTTATATTATTTTCTCTATATGCTCGTAAAAAATTATCACATTTCGGTTTCGTTTTTATATGAATCAATAAGTTGGAAAATCAACGTCTATAAATTGTCCACATTAGTACATTTTTATAAACACTTGATGACAACCAAAACAAAATTGTCATGTCATAATTGTTTACACGTGTATAGATAAAATAATGTAGATGATATTCAACGGTTTTTTTTTTTACTTTTAAGTTTTAAATTTTATAATATTAAAGTTTTTAAAAATGAAGACATGATGGAGGCATTTGAACTCTCTTCTTAAAAAATATATAAACAAAAAAGTTATTTTTTTCTAAGAATTTCAAAATTACAATGTCCGCAATTTATTGGCGGAAATCTTTTTTTTTTTCAAAAGCAATTCATGCAAAAAGATAAATGTGTACGCATGTATTGAGACAAAGAAAATTATGTCAGATATATTGGATGCATGTTTTATTAATGAATATTTGAATACTGTATTTGGATGCATGTACTGGGGCAAAGAAAATTATTTCAATTAACCAATAGCAATTCGTGCACATATGTCAAAACATCTGTTTCAACAACCATTCATGTATTGGCTCAGTTTTTTGGTTGCACAAATGTCTTTTCAATACTATATTAATTAATTAATTAATTAATTAATGTTTGAATAAAGTATTGGGAAAGTGCATTATTGCTAAGTGCATCATTGCGGTATCGGTAAGTGCATCATTTGTTATTCAATTAATTAATTGAAATCCGTCGCTTTCCAGCAAAAGAAAAATGGTCCGTCATTTCAAATCTAGTATTGGGTCCGTAGTCTGTTAAATTGACAGACATGATAATTTTAAAATTTTTAGAAAAAAAGTTGGTTTTTCAATTTTTTTTTAATATGGTACAAATAAAAATTTCAGGTTTTTTTTATCACTATACCTAATTACGGTTCTGATCAGTCTGTATGGGTGCAAATTTGCAATCATTCTTCTAGGAAATAAATCTGCTATGATTCCAAAGGATCGTAGGGTCTCTGTGATTTTAATCCCAACCGTTCATATGCTTCGAGATTCATGCACAAAAATTAACATCTTTTAAAATTTGTGTATTCTAATAAATGAACGGTTAAGATTGAAATCACAGGGCCCTACTATTCTAAAGAATCGCAGCAGATATATTTCCATTCTTCTCGGTAAAGTATGAACCAAGTCGTTGTTATAAGAAGCTGCCATCCGTGCACTTTGAATTATTAATAATGATATCTTAACGTACAGTAGTACTTCCATCGGTGGTGGTCTATATATTGGAGTGTTCAGACTTCAGAGGCTAACTTGCCAAAATAGTGAAAAAATATAGAACAAGCTGTGCTCAACCAAAAATGTGCAAGTTGGGCAAAAAGGAAAAGTTAGATATGTGTTGCGAGAGTTTGGAAATGACTGATTTCTGTGACCGAAATCACTGAAAAGTCGACATGTTTCAACTTGTAAACACGATAAGGTTAATTGATTTGTTCACTAGCTAGTTCTTTTGAGATTGGGTCACTACATTATGCTGTAGTGTTTTTATTTTTATTTTTATTTACTATTGTGAGTTAGGAGTAACCTAGACTCTAAGGTACCTAACAATGTAGAATTCTTACAGTCGGGTCAAAATTAATTTAGTGTCTATTTGGAATATATAAGAGCATTTACATTCCAACAACTCAAATGAGTTTCTAAATAACTATTAGTTATTTTTATAAATTAAAATCTCTAAAGTTTCTAACTCTCATATTTCTGAAATTAATTTAGAGTTTCTATTAAGCAACGTCAGTAATAAATTAAAAAAGGAGAAATAATTTAGTTAGTGTGGAGTTTATAAACAGTTTTTAATAAAAACTTTTTGCATAGTTTCTAAATAAGAAATTCTCCCACATCTCTAAAACTGAATTAGAAATTGCCACATCAAATTAGAAACTCTCGTAATACTAGAAATGTAGATGCTCTAAGATACCTCTTTAAGATTTGTGTCAGATTAAAACAGATGACTCAGGTCTCAAATTTATATGATCAGGTATTGCACTAAATATTAATTCTCGACCTAGTGGGGCATATTACTTGCAGATCGAATTATTTCGTGTTCAGATCAAGTTCTATCAGGGGCGAAACTAGAAAATTTAGATTGAGAAGCTGAAATATAAAATACATATTGTGTGGCAATTAGGATTTGAACCTAACTCTTCATGACTACAAAGCAAAATTCTATTCACTAAGGGTCTGGTCGGCGTGAATACTATTCAACTGAATTTTTTTTTCCACGTGAATAGTAATTTTCTATTCAAAACCCATGCCCAAACCCAATACCATGTGCACGCCGAAAATGTCCTAAGTTACAAACACACATTTGATATTTTATGGAAGAGGCTGAATTATATAAAATTTGTAAATAATAAAATTTAATTAATTTTCAATATACATAATTCAAAAAAATTAAGTTGCTTAGTCCTAAGAATGACTAAGCAACTTGGATCTGGATAGATTCAGATTAAATTAAGTTGTGAGTTAGGTTGGATCAGCTGTATCATTTCGATTACAATTAGTCAGTCAATTACTTCCATTTAATATTGTTTTACTTATGAATTACAAATATTAATTATTTTGAATCAATTGGATTTGTGTTTTGTTGACTTCATTTGTACATCCAGGTCGGTTTGCATTCAAATTATCTGGATTTGATTATAAGGTCAATTAATTTGATCTTCATGTCATTTGATTAACTACCAAAAATCAAAGAAAGTCCATGTGATGATATAAAAATGAATATATTTCGGATTGGGTTGGATTCATATGATGATATATAATATTTAATTTCAGTTCTTATATATATTCAGTTGATTGTTTTCAGATTACATGTCACATCGTATGATTCTGTTCATTCCGGTTTAAATATTTTCAGATCACATATCATTTCTGGATCCGGATATCATTCTAGATTCCAAATGGATTTGGGTCAATGATAGCAGCACAATTCTTTGATTCAGGTCACTTTAATTTCTTGTCTGTAGGTTCATACCACCTGCCAACCGTTGGTTCTCACTTCTCATCATAAAAACAACAACAACAATGTTTTTCACTAGGGTTTGCAAAAAATAAAAAAAAAATAACTCGAGCTCAACTCGGAAAAAAATTGTAATTAGCTCGCTCGGTTCTAAATCGGTTTGTTTATTAACAAGTTCAAGCTTGGTCCAACATAATTCGTACAAACTTGGCTCTTTTCAACATTTTCATAATTTCTCTCTGTGTCCATTATAAAAGGATGAAACTCATTACAAGTCTGACTCTTTATATATAGAAGAGCAAAGATAGAGTGTGATGTACTTATTAAAATAATTTGATGAGCACAACTTGAAAAGTATATCGAATCGGCTTCAAACGACAAATTCAAACTATTGAAATATATATACTTCATAAGTGATGCATGTACATGCAAAATTTTAGAAGTTTCGAATTTATTTGCTACAAAGTCAAGCGGCCAAAGAAATTATGAAAAAAAAGTAAATATATAAAACAATTTATAAAATGCTCATTTCTGTGGCCACTTTACCTTGTAGCAAATGAATTCAAAAATTAAAAAAAATATATACATGCATCACTTATGAAGTACGTGAATTTTAATAGTTTGAATTAATCGTTTGAAGTCGAACCGATATGCTTTTGGAGTTGTGCTCACCAAACCCTCTTGGTGAGCACATCACACCCTAGTTTTGCTCAAAGTCCAAACAGTCGATCCAAACCATTCAACGTGATCTCTATATTAAAATGTACTTTGAGACCAAATTATATATTTTTTTTGAATTTTTTTATTATTTATTAAGTATTTTACAAAACTGTTATTTTTAGACAATTCCGGACCACTGAAAAACAACAGTTTTGTAAAATACTTAATAAATAGTAAAAAAATCAAATAAATGTAAAATTTGATCACAAAGCACATTTTAATATAGAGATTATGTTGAACTGTTTGGACTTTAAAATTTGTAAAATTAAATGTTGTAAGATCCAAAATGTTATAAGTGGGTCGCGCGCGTGCATGTGTGTACACATATGCGTGTTGCTCGCAACATTAAATCGAGAGAAAAAAAATATTTACTCTATATGTGATACATAGTACGAAAGAGCTATTAACAACCAAACATCTAAAATCAAGCTCGACTTAGCTAGGGTCGTTGACAACTCTATTTTTCACCGTGTCATAATTTTTTTCAAACAGTAAAAGGGGTCCATTTTAGGTGTAGATTCTTTTTCCAAATAAAACTATCAACGCTAGCTAGAGTACTACAATCCTCACATAAAGCTTATGAAATGTCTGCTCATACCAAACTAACCAAGTTTTTATTCATAAATTGCTCAAATTTTTTAATGATGGTGTTGAGGTACAACAAGCAAACACAACCTCCATTATTTGCACTTTCACTTTTCAAGATGGTCCATCTTTGTTTGTTCCTTATTCCCCAATAGGGAAATTAGTCATTTTTTGAATTGACCCATGTAAGGTGCAAAATGGAAAAAGCTACATGCAACTCTTTTACAATTAATTAGCTCAGTTGTAAACTCAATTTGATGCAGCTTTTACGAGATAATTACTCTAGGTATTGGATCCGGCGAGAAAAATAATAAAAAGAATTAGGTCATATATTAATATTATCCCTCAATTCACTTCTTATAAAAAAGAGTTCTAAGTTAATAGTGGTAAAATCTTATTTATATTCATTTTAATTTTTCGATACAGATTAGATATTAGACAAATATGAATACAGATCGGATATTAATTAAAAATATATTAAACTATTATTAAAAAAAATACTACAAATCATAATATTTTTTTCATAATATATATTAAATTATATGATATTTATCTAGTATTTAAATATGAATAATTGAAACGTAAAAATCCTATATCCATATTCGGATATCAGATATTTGGATATCTATATCTATTTATTTAAATACAGATAGGATATCCACTCCGTTTTTACCCCATATCTAAGTATCTTCTTGAGCAAAATAAAATAAAATAAAATAGTAGGGCCTCAAATTTAGAGTTTCTTACGTAATTCTACTATCTTTTTAATTAATTTTATTTACAATCTGCTAGAAAAAAAGAAAGTTGATGGAATTGGGTACAAGATACATTTTGTCTTTAACTACAAGACAAGACAAGATAGACCAAACCCAACTCTCTCCAAATCCCACCAAATGAAATGACTTGGGTTAGACTTTACAAGTGGGTTGCTCAAAGAAACAGAGAGAGCTAGATTGTGAAGTGACCCCTTAAGCTTGAAATCATTTAACCCACCGGCCACTCCAAAACCTAGCTAGGCTTCTTTTACTATGGACAAAATTAAATTAGCCCCACTCAACTCAAGTGCCCCTAACCATCTAGAAAGCAAAAGTTAGCCTCCATTTCGCAACAACTTTAGGACACCATCCAAATCCAATGCCATTATTTTTCATATTCACCCTTCACATCGTGTCTACTTTAATTACATTTCGGTTGTTCCACGAATAATTAATTAAACAACTAACAATAATAATTTTAAGACATTTATATATCTTCCTATAAAAGATAATAGAATAGAAATTCGGTGCCACACTAGCATGCCTTGAATTAAATTTTAATTTGTACTAAAGAGCTCATGTTCGATTGTCTTAATCGTAAATAGAAGCTAAAAAGATTAATTTTTTTTTTGAGTAAAGTTAGAGGTCAAGCTACCCAACTATTTAATAACTTTGTCACTATAACAAAGGATTTCCTCCATCTGGATTTCAAACCTATGACCTCTCATATAGAGACTATGTGCCTTAGCCACTAGACCAAAGACTAGTTTTTGCTAAAGAGGTTAATTTAATTCAGAATTAGATGTGTTTTAAGAATCGAGCAGGGACTAAGATTTGAGCAAGAGGTTAAAAAGGTGGCTTTAATCTTCGTTAAAAAATCAATGTTCAGGAAAATTAACTGCAACTAAGGAAGCTTCCCATTGAGCCTTGGTTTTTATTTTTATTTTTTATTATTATTTCATTCTACCAATTTATGTAAGAGCAATCTAACAATTGAAGGAATTTCTAGCGGGTCGCAGAAAATTCTTACGATGACAGGGTGAAAACAATATTTATGCCACATGCCCGATTTAATTATCTTCTTTAGGCAGTTTCTTAATTCACATCTCTACATTTTGGAACTTCTCAAAATTGTTACCCACGTTCTAAAACAGAGCATCTATGTTTCTAACCTCCAAAAAGGCTATCAAATTAAAGGAGGAAATTGACAGAATAAGGGAAGGAATTGACGGAAGAGTCAATTAAAAGCAAAGGAACGAATTTGTAGCCTTCCGAGAGCTTTGGCTTGTAAACTCGATACTTAATTTAGCAATAATTGGGTTAATTTAATTTACTCGAAATTTAATCCTTATCGTGCTCTTACACCTTGTTTGAATGGAGAGTAGATGAAGGGAGGGAATGCAAGGAAAAGAAAAAATATTTTCAAATTGTGTTTGGTTGACAAAATTATATATGTTAGAGGTTGCATGATTATAATCAATAATATTGATTTTCCTGCTAATTTGAAATGTAATTGATGAAAACAAAATTGTTGTAAATATTTTCGGAAAACAAATAATATAACTGTCCAATCCGATATCTTACATATACAATTCTCATCCAAATTGTTTTGTCACAAACCTATAACAGCCACACCGAATTTTTCATTAACCTTCTAAATTTTAATCAATCAAATAAGAAATAAGACGGAAATGAAAGATAAATTTATTTTTACTCATTATCATTTAAACACAAAAAAATTAAATAAGTTAATCTTTCTTTCTATTTCATTTTATTCCCATCTATTTTTCACCTCCTTTCGCTTCCTCTATTAACAATGTGTTAATTTATTCTATGAGATTCAATCATTTACTCTATGCACCTATTCTTAATTCAAGATGTGTAGCCCTCCTATGATATTAGCCATGTCTAGAATATAATACATTTTTCCTTTCCTTTTTCCTTTTTTGAGAATGTTTGGTAGAGGCGAATTTAATACATATTTCAATTAGGAATCTATTTGCATAGAATTTAGGTAGTGTAATGAGTCTTAACTCTTAACTGGATTCATTGATACCTGAAAAACATAGAATAAACTTATTAGGTTTATAGGTGAGGAATATAACATGTGAAATATAGTAAACTTTTGGGGAGACCAAAGACTTGAACCTAGGATTTATGTGAGGAACATAATTGTGAAGTTAAAATAAACTTTGTTGCTAGTTAAAGAACTTAATCATTTAGAGAAACAAGCCTTAATCAGATCCTTCACTAAATAGGACATTATATCATGAAATGAATTATACTACTTAAGGATTAGAAATCCTCAAGAATATTAATGTTGACTAAGATTAAGAATGAGTAGAATAACTTAATCTATTATCTAAGTACTGTGGTAAGTCAAATTCCCTAGATATTTGCTATTGAAAACCTTCTATATTTGATTCTCATTTAATTAGATTTCAATTTAAAAACTCTGGTTCATCTAGCTAACTGAATTGAATAAAATTAGTATTCAAATTTATCCATCTGGAGAAAGGGAAGGTAGTACAGTTGGATAGGAAAAAAGTTCTAAAATTGTTGGTTACTCAAATGTCGAGAGTTTGATTCTTTCTCACGACTTTGCATCATCTACAAATGTTTTTTTTTTTTTTTAAATTGTCCACGTGGATTCAACATCAGTAAATTAGGCTAGAACAATAAGATTGTACGCTTGCAACCTTCTTTTTGTTAAAAATTAGGTATATTATATTAGCACCTGAATTCACATCATTAATCCATGATCTACATATAAAATTCTTTTAAAATATCTTTTAGTATTTTTTTTTCATAGTAATGATCCTAAAATAACAAAACAATACAAATATTTGTGCATGAATCAACAAATAAAAGCATGCTCCCCTAAAAAGTTGTACGGAATTAATATGATTGGATGTGGTCCAGGTTGATTTAGATGTTCAATAAATTTCAACTTAAAAAGTTCATATTCGATGTAAGTCATGTGACCTTTCAGACAGGATTAAATTTCTGATCTTACCTTAAGTTGATAATTATTTTTTGCAAATTATTTTCTGAGTTCTTGCTATGAGGAAGATATTTTGTTCGACCGTTACAGATTTATACAATTTGTCAATCTTTTCGCAGCCCTTTTGTAGTTAATTGGTACCATGATCTAATTACATAAGAAAAAACTGGTATATGTGAAAAGTTTCATCAATTTAGGAGTGCAAACAGATCAGACACGGATCGAATAGTAGTAAAACCATATTCGTTATCCGTTTTTATTTTTCGAGATACTTATAAAAATACATATATATGTTTATTAAATGGATTGAATAGTGGTAAAATCATATTCGATCTGTTTGTCTTTATCGCATACTTGATTATATATTAAGAGTAGAACTATCGAATTGATTTTAAAATCTAAAATCTATCGAATTGATTTTAAATGATAAATCTGAATCATTTAAATCCATCTATCTTACAAGTGATGCGTCTACATGCAAAAAAAAAATTAATTTAGTATAAAGTCAAGCAGTCAAAATTAGAATCTTTATAAATTAATTTTAGTGCATTCAATTTTTAAACTTTTTTACCACATGACTCTATACAAAATTAATTTTAAATTTTAATTTTTTTTGCATATAGATGCATAACTCATAAAGTAGATGAATTTCAACAGTTCCGATTTGTCATTAAAAATCAATCTGATAAATTTTAGAGTTAAGTTCACAGAAAAAAAAATTAGTAAACTCAGAAACTTGTTCTCCTCTATGTATTGAACTTGGAACATATAAAATGTATTTAAGTCATTCAGAGTATCTCTACTGTTCATTTGACTGACATAATAATGGTCATATATTATATGTTCTAAACTTCTAATATTTTGTACGGTCAAAATTTATTCTTTAAAAAAAGAAAGAGTGCAAAAGAGCCCCATATTCTTTACAAAATGAAGTCTTCCGGATAAAAAAAAAAAAAAAAAAAAAAAAACTGGGCCTTATTACTATTTTAAATAAATATGTTTTACAGTGAATATAAAAATGGCAATTCTTTTAAATAAAGAAAATGATGAGAATTTCGAATCTGCAACTTTTATATATACAAAAATTAAAACAAAATGACATGCCCAAAAGATGTGTATCAATAATTTATATGCAAGAAAATTTGACATAAAGTGCCATCAAGGGGGAGATTTAAATTAAAAAAAATGGTACAATATCATTAGTCCAGAGGGCACACCAAAGAACCAATTATATCACATTTGCATGAAGTGCTATAATGCTAGTATGCATTTTCTTAATTATATATTTGGAGTAGAATAAAAATGATGAGAATTTTACTTTTGTGTAATTAATATATACCTTGTGTGTGTGTGTGTGTGTGTAGGGGTGTCAAAGCTAACCACCTTTAGTGCTTTTAATCAAGATTCTTTCCTTGTTAAAGCCATGGACTTGCAACTAATCAATTGAATTTTAAATTCTTCACTTGAAAGCTTTGAATCATGTTTTTGTTTTTTTCTTAGATAACAAAGATTTCAATGAAAACTTGAAGATCGCCCATATCTCAAGAAAGGCCCACCATATTGCAATCTCAAAGAAAAAAAATGTATGTTTTCTAACTTTGATGGGGCATAAATTATGTTAAACCAACTAAGTTAACTTGACCCATTTCCCACTTCATCACTTAATATAAAACATTTTGTAAAAGAAGGATATATACAACCTGATAAAAACACTCTATTCTCTTACGATGATTCACCAACATATAGTTCATTACATTACTATATAAGTCACCTTTATAAATAAAAATTAGAAACTTTTGTCCTTTAATTTTTGCAAGTGCTAATATTTGTTAATCCTCCTTATAAAATAAAATTACATATTCAAACTGTCGATCTTAATTTTCTGATTTCGTCCTAAAATGTAATATTATATGACATGACATGACAATATTATACCGTGTTTCAGATGGATACGAATCTGCTGCGATTCTTTACCCATGAACAATACCCTATGATTTATATTTTTCCAAATCCAACTGTTGAATTGTTTCGAGATTCATGCAAAGAAAAATCAACTGTTTTGAGATACGTGCATAGAAATTATTGAACGACTGGATTTGGAAAAAAACAGAGATTTTAGAATTACTGTTCATCCTTTTAGGATCGCAGCAGATGTGAATCTGTTTCAGATACTATATAGTGGCTAATAAAAAATCAATTAATTTTAATAATAAAAAAAATCAATTACTATCTATGCTATTGAGTGCTATATATATATAGGTCCTGAGTTTGGGACTTGCATCAATTATCCCAAAAATTTAATACATTCTCCATTAACCTAACAACCACCTGTCTTCTCATTCTAAGACTTTGATTTTAGTTAATAATTAATTAATGGTGTCCTACAAACTTTATAGATATGATCCGTGCATAATTTAGTAATCCTAGCAATATGGAATATTACCTGCTTCCATTAGTGAAAAGGACGGATAAAAAGAAAGAGATCAGATGGGTTTCACTTAAAAGTCTTTGAAATGACTTGCTAAACTGTTTAAGGCTTAGCTTATAAATTATATGTGATATGACAACTTGTCTGTTAAAGTGTCCAGAATCTCAGAGATATCCTTAATTTGATATATATAGTACTTAATTAGTGCATAAGCAGTATAATTCTAAGAGAATCGAACTTGCAAGTTAATTATAATTCTAAGAGAATTCAGCAGAAAATATAAAACACCATATATAAAATAATAATCTCATTGATATATAATATTATAAAAGTATACGTATAATCAAATAAAAGTAAAAAAATTAATGAGTCAGGCTACGCTACTTCGCAAATTGCTGTTGGCTCGTAATATGGATTCATATGTTATTATTTTTTAAAATAGATTGAAAATCATTAGTTTTAGATAATTCTTAATTTTTAAATCAGATGATTTTCTACTTATTTTAAGAAATAAGAAAAAAAATTCCAAAGAAAATGTAAAAGCAAATCTCCAAATATTTTCTTTATGAATATCATATTGAACAGTTTGAATCGAATGTAGGGATGTAAACGGATTCGGATAATCCGTTTATTATCCGTATCCGGATTAAACGGATACGGATACTTGCGGATACGGATACAGATATTTTTAGTATATGGAAAAATCATATAATCTATTAGGATAATGGATTGGTTCTCTGAACCAATAAGCAATTAGTCATGCATAATTGTCATTGTGCAGATTTAAAAAGTCTATTAAATTTTTGTCAATTTAGGTAATCAAATTAGGTAATTTAAAATTATGAAATTTAATATAATTACTCAATATCCAACAATTATCAGCTCCATATGCGTATTCGAATCTGTATCCGTATTCGTTTAAGACAGATATGATTTTAAAGTTTGATATCCATTTACTATTCATATCCATATTCGTATATGCTTGTTGGAAACTAAATACGAATACAATATTAACATTATCTGCCCCGAATCCGCTCTGTTTACACCCGCCTAATCGACTGGCATACTACCTATCAATGTGCGCTTTGGAAAGTACTATAGCCTCACTTCACATTAATTATTTAATGTGCAGAGGGATCGAAACAGTCTTTTACACGGATTGGCCCATGGGATTGATCATCCAGCCCAAAATTCAAGACTCATTGGGCTCAATTCATTAACTCTGCCCAATTTAGCCTTCAACTGAAGATAGCTCAAGCCCAAGGAGAGCTATTAGCTGATGAGGCCTAGATTTATAAACCAAACTTCAGATCATCACGTGACCTTATATTTTATTCTATGACTTCTTTAATTTATTTTCAGTTCAGAAAAAATTTAGACTGAGAGATGAAGATGTAAAATGCATATAGCAACTGGAATTTAAACTCAAATCTCGGTAACTTTAAATTAGAATTCTGATGACTAAACTATATATAGAAACACATTTAGCATCTTATGAGAGATCGAACCATATAAACAATTAAAAAAATCAATTAAATTTTAATATATATCATCAACTTTTTTTTTTCAAATCATGGGACTGTTTTTTCATTGCAGATAGAGTTATCAACGAGCCGAGCTAGGTAAAGCCTGATCTCGGCTCGTGCTAGAACAAACCGAGTCCGAATTGAGCTAGGTAAAGCTTGACCTCGGCTTGTTGGAAATCATAACAACAACGTTGGATGCTGATAATATAACCGATTTTTCTGTAACAATTAAACAATATCCTAAATTTAACACACAATATGCAAATCCATTATGAGGAGTAAACTAACAGTAGATACCAATTGATCAAACTATGAAATTTACATGAACCACTTAAAAAAAAAATACAAAAGCCCAAGAAATGAAGAAAAAATAGCTCAGATAATTAAACTACACTTAATTTGCTTACTAAATAGTTATATACATCCAATATGGAAGAAATGAATAAAAAATTCAAGCAAATAATTAAAATCTCAACCATAAAAACGCTCATGCAGATATTTTCACTTTGATCATTCTTCTTCATTTTGTCAATTCTATAGTTTCTCTCGTGAGAATCCGTAGTAAAAATAAAAAAAATTACAAAAGCCCAAGAAATGAATCACAATTAGCTCAGATAACTACACAATTAATATGCTCATTAATTAGTTATATACATCCAATAAGGAGAAGAAATTAATGAATGAAAAATCAAGCAAATAATTAAAACCTCAACCATAAAACGCTCATGCAGATATTTTTCACTTTGATCTTTCTTCTTCATTTGTCAATTCTGTAGTTTCTCTCTCGGTCCCACGCCGGCTCGATGGTGTTCTCGGAGACTTGAAGCTAAGTTGCCGTGCATACGCAACTACAGCTTTTGCCCATCGTTGGATCTCTTGTTTGAATTTATCAGTATCCATATCCTTTAACGGCCCCTTCCCCAATTTGATATCTAATCCCGTAAAGCATCTGTCGAACCGGACCGGCTTTTCCGGTGCTACATCGACTGTCGAATTTCCGGCATCCTTTTCACCTGCCTCATGATCAGCATCTCTTTCTGTCATACCAACTGACATGATAATAGAATAAGGATATAAGATCTATTAAGTTTTGTTCCTCTCAGCTGTATTTATGATTGGTTTATTTAATGTGAAAAGAAGCAGATAATAAATACATATATATATATATATAAGAATATATAGGAATATTGACTAGAGATCCCGCGGGTTTGATTAATTGAAGAGTTTTATTTGCGTAGACTAGTTCTCGGAGTTATTTAATTACTTCTGACAACGTGGCCAAATGTTGCAGGGATAGATGGTCTTTGAAGACCGTGTCTAGAGAGAGAGAGAGAGAGATGATGGATGAAGGGGGAATTTGTCCGCAGTTCCGCACGACTGGATAACAGAAGTTGCTTGAGAAAAGTAACAATTGGAAGCGCACTGCTTTGGCGCGTTTGGAGGTCTCTGTTCTCTCACTGGCAGGTGGGCCCAAGTGCATATTTTCCTTCTGCAGTTTTTTACTAGTAGCATTACCACAGAGCTTTCTTCCTTCCCAAGTAAATAATGACTGCGGATTCCTTAATAAAAGTTTGACTTCTCTAAGAAAAGTTCTTGTTTTTAATGTGATCCTCATGCTCTCGACTCCTTAATTAATTAGATGTTAAGATTTTATACCTGAAAGATTCAATATCAAAAGTAAGAGCATCAGTATCTCTAAATTTTTTGGAGTTTCTAAATAACTTTTAACATAATTTAAAAAAATTTAGACTCACTGAATTTATAAATCTCTACATATCTGAAATTAAAATTAGAATTTCTTAATTGCCACATAACGTTTAATTAAAACAGTATTAAAAATTTAGCGAATAAGAGTTGATTATTTCGACACGTCAGAGTTTTGAAACAGTTTCGTATTTAGAAACTATTGAACAAAATTGATAAATATGAACTCCATCTACATATCTGAAACTGATTTAGAAACTACCAAATTAATTTTGAAATTCCAAGAGTTTCAGAGATACAGATGCTCTGAGCTCATCATTACCAGATTACCACAACCATCTTTTTGTACCTTTTTTTTAAAATAAAATAAAAAGGCATGTTACTACCCGTTTCGTTAGAAACATAAGAAACTATTACTGGTCCACAATTAAAAAAAAAAGTACAAAATTACTATGAAAATATCACAAGAAATATTGTGCTCTCAGCCTTTTAATATCGGGTCCTTGAAAATGAAAATACAGTTGACCCGTAAACAGGGTGCTCAATCTTATATATAATTCGTGCCAAAATCTTATTTCGTCCGTCCGATAAAAAACGAACGGACCAGATTAAAAGTGCAGCAGGATGCTGCACTTTAAAATTGTAGCAGAGGATGCGGATTTCTAATTTGTTGAGCACCTAGGGTCCGGACTTGTTTCTGGGCCGATTTCCCATTCGCTGCCCGGCTCTTGGTCCAATGAAAGCCTAGGCCTTTATATAAATAAGGAATGGTCTGATCTGAAGGCCCAAAAGTGGGAAACCAATGTTTTTGTCCTATAATAGATTTTGTTTAATGAAAATATTATTTAAATATTGTAAAGGTTTAGCTCGTATTTGTTGAGAGAGGAGGGTGTATTTTTTAGTTTTCTGAAATTGTAAACACATCTTTTACTGTACACCTGGTAGTCGCTACCTGGATTTAAAAAAATATATATATTATTTCTTAACGGGGAGATTTTATGTGGAAAATCTATTGACTTAATTTTTATGAGTAAATTTTGTGTGAAACAGTTCTTACTAATTTTCTTAATTATATTTGTATCTTAAAGTTCATATGATTTAATTATCCGACAATTATTCATTATGTATTCGTATTTGTGGATTGTCCACTCGTATCTGTATCTGTTTAAGGTGGATTTAATTTTGAATTTTAATATTCATTTACTATATGTATCTCTATTCGTATCTGTCCATTAAAGGACAGATACGGATTTAATATAAGCATTATCCACTCCGAATCCACTCCGTTCACACCCCTATATATCAGTCAGCCTGTGCTTTTCATTTTAACCAGAACAAAACCTACTTACCTAATTACTTTGTGTTAAATTTCTAGTAAAACTAACTTTCTAGTGGTCATAGCATATTTTTCTATTAGAAAACACAATTTCATTTCTATGTTTTCAGAGGCACCAATTTACAACACTAAACACCAGTAAAAAAATGTTATTCTACATCCATTTGTTAAACTAAAACCATAAAATTGTTGGAACTTTAGTTTGAAAACTCAAAATTCTTATATTTGCTTAAAATATCCAATATTTACATATTTGAGGGCTAAACTAGAAATTCTTATATCTAATTAATTGAATTTCAGTTTCTACATTTGATAATAGTCATTGAGTAAATGAAAATTTAAGAGGCACCAGTAGGACCTCTTTACTCTCCGTTTCAATTCCATTTATATCAGATGACCGTTTTATCTTTGATTGAGACCTTTTAATTATCACATTACTCTGAGGAGTTTCTTTTCTTCCTACAATTTATAAAGTGTACTCTCTCTTCTCTGATTTTGATATGGGGATGGATCGAGTAAATATCTTATTTCTATTCCTACCAAATTAACTAAAACAATAATCTGATCAACTGCTGGATATTGTGGAGTTATCGTCAGTTGCTTCCATGGCGTGCCTGAGGAGCAACAAACCCGGATTATCTTGGTTGCGATTCCATCTTGCACGATGAGACGGAATACGCTTAAGGACAGTGCTTTGCATGATCCGGGTAACTCTATTTCAATTTGATTTATTTTAATTAATTATAACTATCCGAATATTATTCTGAAAATTTATACCAACAATCTTAAGCGTATGTCCGTAATTTGGATAGAAATCTTATAGGTTATTATTTAATTCTCTGAAATTAAATTTGGTAAAATTCTAGTTAAGTTATGATTGGACAAACTAAGTAGAAAACTTCAATAATTTTGATTTGAGCAAGAAATCTTATATTAATATGGTTTCAGAATTTTCTGATCCTTCAAAAGGTGCATCAATAATAATTTGTCATAATTATTTTTTGTACCGATTTGCCTTCTGGTTGACAATTTTTATTTAAAATTAATTCTGAAATTATAGTTACATATATAATTCTAATTTATTTTAGTTAAGATCAAAGACAGAGATAGTTTAAATAAATTGTACTTGGCGTTAGTACTATAGTTTAATATTAGTGACTGTACATTTTTCTGCTAGAAATACAGTAGATAGTCGATTATTTAATAAAAATCCTAGAAGTTCAGAAATATAAATTATGTAGAACTGATCGGAAGTATTGTCAATACAAATCATACTACCAGATCATATGCATGTGAAAGGGTGTGAATATATTATGCTTAATTAGTAATATAATCAGAAGTATTGAAAATATGATCCGGTATTAAAAAAAAAAAAACACTCAAATTTGATCTTATAATATTTGTTACTTTTATCATATATTTCTATTGAATGACCATTTATACACATCAAGTTTATTAAAAATAAAATAATGAACATGCCTGATTATTTAGGCTATGTGAATATGGTTGATAAAAATGATTTTATTTTATTGATTCTAGTATAATTTGGATCCCTACTGTTAAATAAAACAAATTAGATCTCAACAATAATAATAAAGAAATACTGTTGAAATTTAGTAAGAAATATGATAATGAAATAAAGAAACTTATAGTTCTTCTGATTTTGTTATTCATAAATCAAGTAATTGGATTTAGAAATTATTTTTTCTGAAAAAAAGAAGAATAATACAATTTCTGGTAAATATTTAACAGTGGACTTATTTGTAATAAAATTAAATTTAAGGCCATCGGCAAACTTCTTGGGTTATCAGTGGAAAAAAAATTTAATTGTAATTAAATAAAATAATAACAATGAAAAAAATACCATTAATTTTGACCCTCGTTACTCTTCTATTTATAACCGAAGAATGTAATTAATTATTACAACCAAGAAACTGAAAATTAAATGCTCTTGTAATTGCCTTAGTAATTATAGATCATTTATAACTACCTTGACTATTCTCTTGATGATTCAGAGAAAAATAAATGGAATCATATGTTATAATTGATTCGTTAAATATTCGAATATCCTATATAGTTTTATTCAAGAGATGCCCTCATTAATTCGGAATTAATTTATATATGCACCGATTCTAATTATGTGATTTGAATTATTTGGTGAATATAAAAATAATAAAAACGAAATGTGGGGGGTATATAAAGAAAATCATACAATTATTATAGTCAATTTTATTGATTGAATTAGAAAGTACTACAATATACATGTTCATGTTGTAGAAAATGGGGAGCTCAAATGCACTATCAAATATTTATCTCATACTAAAATGAATAATGATGTATGTGATTAATTTTATTTAGAATGAAGTTATGATGTCTTATTTTAAAAAATTATTATTAATCACTGATAAATGAAGGGAAAAAAAATATTTACTTACAAACTCGAACAACAAATGATTATTCATTGATATGAAAATGATGATCATGGACTAAATTGAAGTCCATATATAAATTTCATCGAGGGGGATGGGTGTTAGCCCTAATGGGTCTTCTTGTAGTGGCAACCCAATCTCTGATAGGCGATCCCTTGATAGAGATTCAATGGGTAATAACAAGCCGATAAGTTGGCCAAAGAGCGCACACTTTTAGGAGCATTAACTCTAGCCCTATCCCTATGGTGAGTGCGCTCTATGTAGATGGTAGAATGAGAAATTTAGCTCTTAATGAGAACCGAGGCAGTATTTTCCGCAGGATATGCCTCTACACATCCTTGGTAAGAAACTCACCTATACGAGAGTGTCTGTATACGGCCGCGGTGCGAGGCATGGGTAAGCCTTTAAGACTCTCATGAAAAAATCCAAGACATGCGTAAGGCCATTAATGCGCGTACTGTGATGAGAATCTTCATATTGTGTGTGCGGTGGATAAATTTGGATCAAGAGAACGAGTTCAAGACATGGTTCACTCTGTTTCCTCCAAATTAAAGCTATCGATACTAGATGAAGTTCAAAGTTTCTAAACTACTTCATCGATGCACAATATTAATAATCAGCAATTTGTTTCTATAAAATCTTTCGCTTGATATTCTTAAATTTTGAGTTTTGTGGGGGATTGTTGGAACTTTAGTTTGAAAACTCAAAATTCTTATATTTGCTTAAAATATCCAATATTTACATATTTGAGGGCTAAACTAGAAATTCTTATATCTAATTAATTGAATTTCAGTTTCTACATTTGATAATAGCCATTGAGTAAATGAAAATTTAAGAGGCGCCAGTAGGACCTCTTTACTCTCCGTTTCAATTCCATTTATATCAGATGACCGTTTTATCTTTGATTGAGACCTTTTAATTATCACATTACTCTGAGGAGTTTCTTTTCTTCCTACAATTTATAAAGTGTACTCTCTCTTCTCTGATTTTGATATGGGGATGGATCGAGTAAATATCTTATTTCTATTCCTACCAAATTAACTAAAACAATAATCTGATCAACTGCTGGATATTGTTGAGTTATCGTCAGTTGCTTCCATGACGTGCCTAAGGAGCAACAAATCCGGATTATCTTGGTTGCAGTTCCATCTTGCACGATGAGACAGAATACGCTTAAGGACGGTGCTTCGCACGATCTGAATAACTCTATTTCAATTTAATTTATTTTAATTAATTATAGCTATCCGAATATTATTCTGAAAATTTATACCAACAATAATTCATATCTTCTATTGTATTCCATTTCATAAATTGATCCTGACAATGACCCATCCAAAACCAACTTTTCCTAACATAATGACAAACTATCACATATGATCAATTCCAAAAGAATGCATTCACCTCCAAAATTGAAAAATTGAAAAAATTGCCTAACAAGATCAAGAAGTTGAAAATTCATGATTAATTATTATGACTAATTGTACCGCTTAAGTTTCCACTTTCTAAACTTGCACAAAATCTTTTACGGACATTGCTTGAAAAAAGGAACAATACGGACATTCATCATTTATGCAACATTACATGTAAATAGTTTCTATGATTTTCCTAATTTTTCCAGTTTATTTCCTTTTTATTATTTTCAAGAACATCCAAGCAAGATCATTGATCATATTTAAGAATCGCAGTCCCACAGCCCTTAACCAACGATTCCGCTATAAGAAAATATCTACAAATAATAGGAAAAAAAAAACTTCCAGAAAACAATTTAAAAGGTTGACTTCGTATCGTATCGAGTCTGGTCCCCTTATCCTTCTTTAGAGGGGCAAGGCCAATTTATGACAGTACATATTATTAAAGGAATAAATTCTGAATTCTGAATCCGTAAATTCAGACATTCAGTATTGCATATGATAGACTAGTATAAGCCTAATAGCACATCAGAGGGTATTGTGTACCATGTCAATAGGTAACCAACATTAAGTAGTATTGCGTACCAGAAAAAAATTGCAACTATTTCGGTATTTTCAGATGCATGCAAACAATTAGTTTGGTACCAAACATCTGGTACCTTTTTTGCAGAGTCTCAGACCTAAAACACCAACAAAAGAATATTACAAAATAGTTTCTAGTGTTTCAAATTTTAATGTAAGCATAAGTTAATGGGTATCAACCGAAACAGGTCCAGAACAATTAATTGGATCCACCACCTCTTGAATTCTATCTGGTTGTTTTTATTTGTTTTTCCTAACTCCAGTACTTTCAAACACTAAAATTTCAGCAGGTGAGCTACAGAATCCGGGTACACTTAGCAAAACATGGAATTTTACCGATTTGTACATTCTTCTTTTCCAACTTTTCTTCTTCTTCCCATATTTCCCAATTATAGTAGTAAGTAACGGCTAGCAATGTTGTTTTAGGAAAAAATACCAAATTTGCTTGTCAGTTCTTTTATTGTGCTCCGGAGGAGTATTTAATCTTCATCAAGTTTTTGCTGTCAAAGTCACTGGTACATTAACTTGATGTCCAAGTACATGATTTGGTGTTTGATTTAAGCATGCATTGCATTTCAAATACTCGCAGTAAAAACTTTTGTTTAATATGACAACATTAACAGACTGATTTCCACTGAAAAATAACCTAAACCTTGTTACATGGGATTCCTATATCTAAACAACAACTGAGCTCTGGCCCGACAATGGTTGTAGTCTCGTAGAATAATCCCAAGCCCACAAATCAAAGTGTATTATTCTTCAAGGGATGGATTCAACACTGAATCTGAATCCTTCCGATTTTTGTTTTTTGAGATTTTTTTTTTTCAGTGATAAACAACTCAACAGCCTTCTCATTGGCAGCACTGAGAACTCGAGTCATGGTGCCACCTGCTCAGCAGCATATGCTAAATCCATTGATGAATGTTTCACATTATCTGGTGCTTTAAATGTTAACGAAACCAGCCTACAAAAATAGAAGTAAAATAAATAGGAAACCAATTTTGCATGTCAGTCAAATTAAGGGATTACTGATACTGAGAAAATTAAAATATTTTCCATTTTATTTTCTTGTTCTTATGCAAGGTGGGAGGGGGCAGGGGGTACAATTTAGGAAATGAAGATGAAATTACTTGCAGAGGTCGAGTCTAGGCCAAGTGACCTCAGAGCAATAAATTCTCTCGGGCCAGAATAAATTGTGTACATGATACGTAGATGCATATCGGGCCACCCCAATTGTGCCAAAATAGAATAATTCTGTGCAGAAAAATGCAAGTGTCAGAACAATTGGTGCTTGTATAACTTTATCTGTTCTTGCTCTTTATGACATTACTATTTAAACAAGTCATAAATGAAGGATACAACAATGAAAAAATAATATGTGTTTCGGACCATAGAATGAATAATAGATTGTGGGTGAATCACAATCTCAATATTCAATCACCTCTAATCCCCCCTACATAATTAGAAAAATAGTAAAAACAAACTTTTTATATGGAATTTGGCAACTAAAGACCTACGTCTCCAGGACGTCACGACTTCTTCTCGGCATGTCTTTCTATTACCCAATGAGAAATGTAGTACTCGATGGAATCGGTGAACCCTTACAACAAGCGGGAAGTCAACACAACCCATTATGATTGAGCACTAAAGGTTCAAAGTTCAACACATGCTTCAAGAATCAATACTATCACTCTAATATCAATTTAGATGAAGTGGATTTGAGGTTATTGCACTAGTGGAAAAAGTAGATATAGTATCGGCCCATCAGGGTCGAACTTAGCTTAAACGTTAAAACCAATATTGATATACATCAAGATCGGGCAAATTAATAGGCCAACTTTGCAAATTAGTCAAATAGAACATTAGATTGCTTACAACAACATAAATGTGTATATCAATACGAGTAATGCTTAAATCATTAATGAACTGATTGTGACATTTGTAATTAAGAAGAATCGCCTTCCAAAAGTTTTGTTCTGGCTGCACTAAATCTAGTTCATTCTTCCCTTTACCATTTAAGAGAAAGAGATACATTAAGAAATTGAAGAGAATTTCTCCAGAACAAAGTTGTGAAGTTTTGGAATACATATTCTCATGACCACACGGTAAAAAGGGCTTCTTTCCATTAGAGCTTAGTCTTTTGCTCATAGAGACGTATGGTTGGTGATCTCGCAGGGATCCACTTATTCCATAGAAACTTCAATAGAATTAGATTATGTTCTGCACTTCAGATATTTTAGATTTGAGTATGTTTTAGCATCGAACGGTCCTTACTTCTTAGAATTAACAATTAGATGGAGGTGTAAGTGTTTGACCTCTCCCAACAGCTTTGTCAATATATTTATAAAAAGAAAAGGAAAATACGAAAAACTTAAATATATATGCAACCCAGAGTTTACATAATTCTATCACACTTATTATAAATATATTGGTGGGATGGAATAGCCTATATATGGATGTGTGGTGAAATATGTATCGTCACCAATCTTATTCTAGGCACACGTACTACAGAAAGCACTATTAATTCAAGTCATGACTTGTATAAACGAGCATTACATCAAGAACAAAACAGCAACTAGAGAGGATGCACAATTTTGGTAATGTAGTCCTTAGCAGAATTTGCCGTGTCCCCATCAAGCGGGAAGTAAAACGGGTAGATCTCGTACCGCACCATGCAACTGCTATACAACACCTGACACCCCTGCCTATGCGAGCAGTAAATCGGAAACCACTGCAGAGTCGTTGACAGGCACTGCGCGCACTGAAGCGGCTGAAGATCCCTCGTGCACTGCGCCAAAGCATAGATGGTTATGTACTGCTTGAATTTGGTCTTCTCACGGCCGAGACTGTTGCTACCGACCGACACCGCATCTGCATTTACTTTGGCCATTATCTTTCTGACTGCCTTGTCGAATGCATCAGGATTTGTGGCGTTCTGAGTATTGTAGAGGATTGTGACATAACCAGTATCGGCTTGCCCGATAAAGTTGTCGGTGTCATAACGCACGAAGCAATAGTCGTACCAAAGCCTAGCATCCGATTGTTTCGGGCATGTCTGTGTTTGTCATGTAATTTTAATTAGCGTAAACATAATTAACCATATTTGTTTGCATTAAAAAAACTTCTTATTAGATAACAAGAAAATGATTGATCAGATAACAATTAAAATATCTCAATTGAAACATAAAGCTAGAACATTCAATTATAATATATAAGTTTGTAAAGGAACAAACCATGGGAAACTGCTTAGCAGCGCTAGCAAGGCAAGCTGAGCAGTCATCTGCACTGACATCACCTCTGCATTGTGCGAGGCCGTAAATTGTATATTTTCCTTTGCCGGAGGAGGTGACCGCAAAGCCGCCGTCGACAGAGGCATTGGTTGTTAGGTCTGATATAACTTGGTTTATGTTGGATTGAATTTGATTACTAGTGTAGGTCTGGGCACAGTAATGTGCTATAGGATCTGCGCAATAGCTCAAGGGGAGCAGAAGAGAGAAGAAAAATAGTTTTAGTACAAGTTCCATTGTTTCCGGCGTGCATAGTATAATTAAGATTTGTTACCCCCATTATATAACAAATATGAAGACTGATTAAGTGGTGGGGAAAGATTGTATGCAGCATTGCATGCAGTTTTTCTTGACCACTAATATATTAATTTAGTTGAGAAGAATACCACGTGAGGGAGGCCATATTATGAAAATTCTTGGGTTGACATATTAAGAGATCAAGTCATAGTTCTAGATTATTGAATTAATTGATAATTGATTGTTGAACAGTACTCGACAAAGTGAATGCTCCAGAATGTTTGCACGTAATTCTATTAATACATGTGGGTAGGCACGAATTCATATATATCACATAAGCACTAAAATACCGGTGAATTTGAATTAGATCCGTTCCTTGTATATTAATATGAATTTTAAAGGTCTATTGCGTTACAACTTTAATCAAATTAGTTCGGATTTTGATTGGATGGTCCGGATACAAACTATAAACTAATGCAGAGAATCCGAACTTGGATAGACATTAGGCATCATATATTAATTTTTTTTTCCAAAGCTACTATATTGAATGGAATTATCTGATATATATTTTTTCCACAAGTAAAAATTATGAATGATGTCTGCACATATCTCTTATCTCCATTCTTATATTAAGCAAGTCGATGTCCTGATCCGTCAACGACTTTGATTAAAAGATAAAAATTTAGATTGAATATCAGCTCTCTGTTGAGTAATTTGGTATAGGGTTTTTGCTATGACTTAATACTCGTTTTACTTTTAAATTTATAAACATAAATACTCAAAGATTGGTCGATTGCAAGCGCACAACCTATCAATGTAGCATAAAAGGTATCGATCCAAGGGATAAGGGGAGATTTTAGTTTCGACTCTATAGAATAGAATTTATTTTTTAGAATTTTGTTTTTTCCAAGTTTGTTTTTAAAGTTTAATTTCTAAAGTCCTAAAGTTGGTGGGTTCAATACCCCGGGGGTTGGGGGTTTAAAAAAAAAAAAAAAAAACTAAGAAAGAGTAAAGCGAAATTAGAGTTTTGTCAAGGTTTGGAAAGTCTAGGGTAGGGTTTTCGGTCTACAATCCCTTGTTTAATCCTTTTTTTTCGGTGTGTTTAAATTCATGTTTGATTTTGATGGGGTTTCTAACCAAATATATTAAAAAGGGTCACTTGCGTGAATTAATAACGTGCTCTATATGATCATATTTTTTGATTGGTCTATCATTTTTAGATTTCTATTTTGTAAATGTCAATTTTATATCAAACTCTTTGATGTTCGTTTAGATTAAAAGATGGTGTTTCTCCTAACCTAAATCCTAATGACTTTGTGACATAATTGATACTATCCTATATGATCCTAAGCTACTTTGAAGTCTAAAAGACCTAAAGCGGGATAACTACAATTCAAGCACAAATTATGGGATTCACAAAGAATAAATCGCGAAATTAACAATCAAATCAAACAATCATCATAAAAACAAAGAACCAAATGGAATAGAATTAAACAAGTTCATGCATTTGACCTACACCCCTAGAGAGGAAGTTAGCCTCTCATGGAGATGCAAAACTTACAAAAGAAATTCATTACAAGTTGACTAAAACAAAGAGAAATTGAAAGAGAAATGATTACAACCCTTACTCCTATGAAGATCTCTTGCCTTCCTTCCTTGCTCTGAAAATTCTGCTCCTCTTCTCCAAATCTAAACTCTAAATCTCCCTTTTCGCTCTAAGGAGATGGGTAAAAAATGGAATTGTATATGGTAAATGGTGAATTTATGGTAAATGGTGAATTGCCTCCTTTTATAGCCTAGAAAACACCCTAGAAACGTGGGGAAAAAAGTCCCACAAAAAAAAAAAAATTTTAAAAACGCACCGCGTTCAATTCGGGTCGCACTGGGGGTTAGTTTCCTTATTTAACTTCCTGCGCTGCGGAGTGCGGGCCGCACTGGTATCCCTGCGGGTCGCATTATGGTTATTTTCTCCTCTTCTTCTATTTCCGGATTTTCTGAAATTTTGACTAAGTTCTGGTAGTGCGGCCCCCAGGGAGGGGAAGGGGGGTGCATTTCCCTCTTTTTTTTTTCCGAGCGTAACATAAAGTGCGGATCGCATTACCCCGAGTGCGGGTCTTTTTGTATTAACCTCGGTGTGGGTCGCATTGGAATTTTTTTCCAAGTGTGAGTGCGGCCGCACCGACCTCCAGTCGGGTCGCATTCCTCTCGGTTGCTTCCCTTCCTTGCGCGAGCCTCCCGGATTTGACTAAGTGCTGAGTGCGGCCCGCACTGTGTCCAGTGCGGGTCGCAGTGAGTGTTTTTTTTGTTTTTCGCAATTTAAAGCAAACAAAGGCGTAACTTGATTCAGGTGTAATATATGACATTTATATATCAAAATACAAGATATTTAGAGTATTTTCAGGATAAAATCTAGATTGAACATTTGTAAATGTGTATATTTTTTATGCCTATCACTCTCCGATCAAATATTTTGATTAAATACATCTTTTTATGTTTTTTTACATGTAGAAGTCTATTTTTTTTAGACACGTACTCGCTACACGTAATTACACATGCAAATATTATCATTTTTTGGATTGGTCATGATTTATTTTTATTTTGTAAATGTCATTTAAGCAATTTGATGTCTCTCTATTTAAATATCAATAGAATGTGGCACTGCTATGTTTTGTTTCTTATTTTGCAGGAAACGGGCGAAATTCTGGATCTGACACCTCTCCATACGGTCCGTACAAGATCAGCCCAACCACACAGAAGGTTCCACAACAGAGGCGACAATTCTCCAAGTCAAGGCACGGGTATACGGTCCGTATAGGATTCTATACGGACCGTATAAGCTATTTCAGAAACCCAGGCTGGAATTGGAAACAGAGACAGGGGATGCCGAAAAGGAAAGCTTTTATTTCGCGATTTCAGGCATTAAGGGGGATATTCCAGATCTAAGAATTCATTCTAGGTGCTTGAGAGACAAGGCTTAGCTTGGAGAAGAAGAAGAGAAGTTTTGGCGACGAATCTTTGTTATTATTCATAGTTTTGCCATGAACTCTTTTATTACTCTTATTGTGCTTTGTTTTGTAAACATGCTTGGCTAAACTTACTATTTCTAGGGTTAAGATGTAGTTTCACGTTTAGTTTTACTTGTATGCTACTTGAATTTGTGTTGAATGCTTTGTTTTCATCTTGTTGAGTAGTATTTTAATTGCTTGGTTTGTGCTTCCTTGAATCGAATAGTCAATCCGTTAAATGAATGTGCACGTCTAAGTGATAGATTACAAGTCTATAACATTCAATCCAACCGAACTAAGTATATGAGGTAGGTTTACGAACCAAGGAGTACCGAAAGACGAAACTTTCCTTGAGACGAAAGTCCTTGGATACCTTTAGTAAACCAACAAACGACTTAGGTAAATTAGGCCAAAAAGCAAAAGTTGAGTTTTAAGGCACATAAGAGGGGAGTATTTGAGTCCGGTAATCGGGTTATTAAGCCAAAATTGCAACAGCTGAGGCTAGGAATCTAGGTACGGTCGATAGAAACCCTAGACAAAAGTACCAATACAGAAACAACAGCTGCAGTATTAACTCGGGGGCCTATATGGACCGTATAGGAGTCTATACGGGCCGTATACCCTGAGGCTAAACAGAAACGAAATTTGAAACCCTAGAAACTCCTTTTTATTAATTGAAAACAACTTAAATTTTTTTTTACTGTTTTTAATATTGTCATTGATAAGTAGTTTGATAGATACAACCACCAAACAACTCTCTTTCGCTTCTAGAATTTTAGTAGATTTAAGTACAGTCCGGTTATTTTCTTACCGTCCCTGTGGAATTCGACACCCAGCTATACCCAACTTCAGTTGTGCGCTTGCAACAGAGTTAGATATTCTAAGTTATTAAAAGCCTACACGCATCACAACGAACACAATTTGTGAATTGATTGATAATTAATTGGTCATGTTTTTATTTTTTTTATTTTTTATATCATTTAATATGACATTTTGTTTGAGATTTTTTTTATGAAAATATGTTCGAAAGATCAATATATGTGTGTGTGTCATTTAGTATATCATTTAAGGAATATTATTTATATTTATATGTCATTTAATATATCATTCAAGAAATGTTATTTGTCATTTGGTCTAAATTTTTTATGAAAACATATCATTTTGTATGAGATTTTGTTGTTATCTTAATTATAATATATTTTTGTTGCAACGCACATACACAATACTAGTCTTATATTAAACATATAGATGTCTTAATCCTCCAACGGCTGTAATTTAATTCGCTAGATTTAAACGGTTAAGATAAAAAAATTCTGCAATTGTAATTTTATGTGGTAATGTATTGGCATTTATTGTGTTGAAGTATGTATTTAATTCTCTGAACACTCGCTATACTAATTTTCTCACAATTTATTGCATGAATGTTGTCATAAAAATAATTAATTGATAACATTGATTCTTTGTTTTTATGTTATTGAAAGTAATTAACATCTTTGCTCACTCATAGACAAAAAAAATTATTTTTTATTGAATAAAGAAAAATTATAGAAAGATAAATATTGTTAAAGATAAAAATATTTTTTCTAATTTGCTTCTATTCTTTATATTTTATGTTCCGTCATTTTTATTCATATCCAACATTAAATAGAAATTGTCAAATATGCCCACCAAAGTTAGGTTTTATTAAATCTACCCAAACCAGCCAATAATCGGTCGGTCCTTAATTTTTTTTTTGGAAACAATTATATTTTTTTATTAAAATATTAGAAACATTTTATATATTTCTTCAAAAATAGATGTAATACTATATAATTTGATTTATTAGAAAGACTACAACAAATAACCTGGATTAATATTTTTCAGGTCGGATTTTTCACGGTTGTGAGAAAAATTAAAATATTTCTTTGTATATTATTGCAAAAAAAAAAATATGTTTTGAATCTGAGTTATTAATCATGGTTCAAAAGTCACTTCTAGATAAATACAGAAAATAATTGAATTCTTCTATTTTCAACAAAATAAAAAATATACCTGCAACTGGGTTAGAAGTTTTTAAAACTGCGTCTCTCATTTTTTTTGGAAATTGAGATGATTTATTTATTTTTATTAAAATATTAGAAAATGTTAATATATTTCTTTGATATTGGATAGAATATTATATAATTAAATTTATTATAAAGACTAAAATAAATAATCCTGATCAATATTTTTCGGACCGGACTTTTCTCGGTAGTAAGAAATATTGAAATATTTTTTGTGTTATTGAAAAAAAAACTAAAAATGCTTTGAATCTACGTTATTAATCCCGGATCAAAAGTCACTTCTAGGTAAATCTAGAAAATAATTGAATTTTTCTATTTTTGAAAAAATAAAAAAATTCAATGGTGTCAGAAAATGTGTCAAGAAAATATCGGATTTTTTTATTTTTTCAAAAATAGAAAAATTCAATTATTTTCTATATTTACCTAGAAGTGATCTGGAATTAATAACTCAGATTCAAAATATTTTTAGGTTTTTTTTTCCAGTAACAGACAAAGAAATATTTCAATTTTTCTTACAGCTACGAAAAGTCCGATCTAAAAAATATTGATCCGAATTATTTGTTTCAGTATTTCTAATAAATTAAACTATATATCATTCTATTCAATTTCAAATAAACATATAAAAAATTTATAATATTTTAATAAAAAAATAAAACAATAATCTTAATTTCAAAAAAAAAAACATAGATTTAATAACTTCTGACACATTTGCGGATATATATATATTTTTTTTTTGAAAATAGAAGGATCCAAATATTTTCTATATTTACTTAGAAGTGATTTTTGAACCGGGATCAATAACTCAGATTCAAAGTATTTTTATTTTTTTCAATGACACACAAATAAATATTTTAATTTTTCTTACAGTCGTGAAAAATCAAACATGAAAAATATTGATCCGGGTTATATGTTGCAGTCTTTCTAATAAATCAAATTATATATTAATACATCTATTTTTGAAGAAATATGTAAAAAATTTCTAATGTTTCAATAAAAAAATAACTTTTTCCAAGTAAAAAAATATTTAAGGACCGGCTAATTATTAGCTGGTTTGGGTAGATTTAATAAAACCTAACTTCAGTGAGTATATTTAGCAATTTCTATTTAATTGGATATGAATAAAAATGACGGCTTTCTGTTTTTTTTAGTGGAAGCCCGTAGGCACATTGTATTAAAACAAAACAGTATTGTACAGTATATTACAGAGGGTGAAAAACAAAAACTAAGAGCACAGAAAGCAAGAACCTCAGAAAACCAGCTAACTGCATTACAGAAAAACTAGCAACTATATAATAAAGTAAACAGAAAAGCATACAAGAATAAAAAAAACCATGTCACTACCCTTGAGATAACGGTGAACAACAGGTAGTAGAAAAGAACCACTATTGAGTATTGAGGTGCAAAGAGAGGAAAGGTAAACCCCTGATACGATTGAAAATGAATCCTGGCCCAGTTTGAAATAAGATTGGCCTCCTGATTGAAATCCCTGTGCACATAGCTGCATGTGAAACCAGAATACTGTAATAGTAGAGTCCATATCTGCATAATCTCAGAATAAACCTGCCACTGAACACATATCGGTACCTGATTGAATGACGGCTTTCTGTTTGACTATACTAGGGACAAAATACTAGTTAATTAAAGAAGCTTCTTCGTGATTGGTTCTTAAATGATGATGTGATATGGACAAAGTTTGGCTAGAATGCATATAAAAACATGCGGCGCATTATTTAACCAATTCAAAACCCAAGCCTTCAATAAACTTTTGGACTTATTCTAGCTACCAGTAGTTCAATGCCAGTTCAGATATCGAAGAAAATATCTTGAAAATTAGCTTGCACTTTGCAATTCCCCCCTCCCTATATATCTCTTTAATATTTCATAAAATTAAAGCAAAATGTTTAACGAGTTTTAGTTAGCAATAGCATTCTTTTGAAAAGCCAGTTGGCATTTATAGTATCAACTGACAATTGCTTAATAATGGTGCTTTGCATTTACCATATTAATGAGAGCAATCAATCCTCTATGCAGCTATGCTATGTCGTGCAGATGCATATAAAATTTATTCTATATATCATACATCCATTTTCCATGGTGCATTTACTTGTTAATTTTGTTTTTACATTCGCTCCATTTTTCACCAGTACTCAAACAAGATATGGATCCAATTTTGGTACAAAACATTGAAGTTAACCATCTTTTATGGTTGATAAAATAAATTTCAAATTAAAATAAAATTGAATCACACTTTATGAGTAATCTGCAATTCAAATATATTTTTTTTCTTTGAAACAATAGTGGAGGTCAAGTCATCTAACTATTTAATATTCACAAGAGATTCCTTCATCTGTATTTCGAACTTGAAACCTCCCACAAAGAGAACATTGTTTTTACCAATAAATTAAAAATTGATTCTCAAACATTTTTATTTATGCCATCCCTGATGATAAATATGAAAAATATGAACCATCGAATATATCACAAAATAAGTGTAAGCTAATATTATCTGAGTGATTGAAGTTCCAATGCTTTATGTGTTGGTATTAATTTGAGCTTTGGTTAATGGATTCTTCTTGTTTTTCAATCGGGATGGGAATTATTTCAATGTCCTACATTAAATATATACAGAAGAATAATATGCGGTGACAAATTAAAATATTAGTAAGAACTTGAAGATGAATCACTACTGTAAAAAACGCAAAGCATACACCACATATTATATACATTTGCTTAAAATTTCTATTAAATTTGTGTCCACAGAAAAAAATATTTTTTCCGAAAATGCGAGGAATAAGACGAGAGAGGCGATATCTTCACCGAAAAAATGATTTCCGACAAAGAAACTTCAAATAGACATATCTTGGAGCTCGAGTGTCCGATTTAAGTAAATGACCACTTTTCAGAAAGCTTGTGAGAAAAAAGATATCAATTTTGACCCCATAGTGGTTATCAGATTTTTAAGATTGCAAAAAAAAAAAACAAATGGAAGAAGCTCAAAACTTGAGTTCAAGTTTCCAATTATATTTTTCATTTTTAATTTTCGATTTTTTTTGTTCTTTATCGTACTTTTTCTTAAGCGTTGTTCATGTAAATGTATGAAGTCTCAGATCTACGATTTTTTTGTTGTGTTTTAATTTTTTTTAGTTAAAATATTATTCATGTAACTAATAATATGTGATGTAATTGTAATTATTGTTTATATATTGGTAACTGTAGTGTTGTAGTGTTTATATTTGACATTTAGTTTAATGTTTTTAGTATTTAGATCTAGGGTTTAATTTGAATTCATATCTAGAGTTTAATGTTTTCGGCATATAAATTATACACAGTTTTTAATATAAAAAAACTGTGTAAAATAGTGTTTTTATACATGGTTGAAAAACCATGCAAAATTTAGCGATTCTCTATTGTACACGATTTCCATAGATATAATCCAAAAATGTGTAGAAGCTCATTTTTTTTACTGTAGTTAGTAGCATTTTTCGTATTAGTGAATATCTCTAAAAATTCAGATTGAAAGTAATAGTTAGCAGTGCTCGATTAATGGAAGGATTTTTTTTTTTTTGGTTTCACACGCTTCTGGGCAGGAGAATTCACATCCTCTTAATTTCTTACTGCACATGGGAATCTTTTACAATTAGTGAATCCGGATCATTCATTTTAACTTGGCACAAATTTCAAAGTCTAACAATACTGCTCTCTATTTTTCTCCGAATTTCAAACTGACTGAAATTTAATCTCACGCTGTAAAGTGAAGCCTATCTCTCTATTACATAGGAAGTGACTTGCGCTCATATAGATTAACCACCTCAGAAACCAATTGCAATTGCATGGGTCAAAGGATAAGGACATATAGCGAAGTACACTACATATTTATTTTGACTAAGGTATATTAAATATATCAGCAAGATGGATTTGCAAAACTTCCAGTTAGTGGATTTGCCACTTGCTAGCAGTAGCATTATTTAATGCTAGCTGTTTCCTCCAATTCAAAGTGGGTGTAAACATCACCAGTCAAATTATAATCTGAGCCTAAAATAATTCATGATGTAGCAAATTTTGTAATTACATGTGATATTAAAATAAGACCACTTAATTAGTTAATGTATAACAAGAAACATTGTCATTAATTACAAGCAATACATATAAAACCAAATTTCTATTGTATAACAAGAAACATTTCATTTCTATGTTTTCAGACTTCAGAGGCACCAATATACAACACTAAATGCCAGTAAACAATGTTATTCTACATCCATTTGTTAAACTAAAACCATATAATTCCATGATATCTTCTATCAAAATTCGGGTGTGGTAGAACATACCGACTAAATCAGAACTCCTACATGACATGCCTAATTAGTGGCCCCACACATGACCACCCTGCCTGACACGCACTGATTCTTGTATGGTGCGATACCAATGCGGATCCATAATACATGGAGTCGTGTATGGGCACGTACCATGCGAATTTTACTCGAACCCTTTATTTTATTTTATTATTATTTTTTTTTGGGTCAGAGAACCCTTCATTATCAACAAAATGTAGTGCTAAAAATTTTACTTCACATTTTAGTGACTGGATAAAAGTCGGAAGCTACATTTGTATCCACCATAGCATATACTAGAAATTGCCCAATATTTGCATTGCAAGTGTTAGAGAAAATAAATATAAATTGTACTTCACAATGAATTATACATAACCCATCAACCAATGAGTCCGCTATAAGAAAATATGTACAAATGATAGGGGAAAAAAATTCCAGAAAACAATTTAAAAGGTAGACTTCGGATCATATTGCGTCGGGTCCCGTAGGTTTTCCTTCTTGAGAGGGGCAAGCCCGTTATCCCTTCATGACAGTACATATAATTAAGGGAATAAATTCTAAATCTGTAAATTCAGACATTAAGTACTGCATTACTATAGACTAGTAGTGGCCTAATAACACATAAGAGGGTATTGTGTAACATTGTGAATTTTATAAAATCAAATTCAAAATGTTAAACTAAATTATAGGGTTAAAATTTTAAATTTTTTGATGCTGAGAAGATTTTATATTTACTAATTGACTAAAGCATCAAATTAATTTTATTGGGTGAAATTAAAATAGGAAGAATGAAATTGGTAAAGTTATAAACTTAATTAATCTGAATCCCTGAAGCATGAAATTGCAAATTTATAAATTGTAAAATTGATAACTTAGGAAATTTAAGCTTTAATATAAAGTGTAGTATCTAGTCATCAAATAAAAATCCTTAATGTTAGAATTTTGTTTATATCCAAACTGGGCCGTAGGCCTTGGAGAAAAATATGTGAGCAGCAGCTTCAATTTGGATACATGGTCCGGTTTAACTTGTGATTATTAAACCCATCTCTATCTTCTTTCATATTTTATATTTTATTTCATTCACCGCATAACTCTGTCGCTCTCTCCAAAACCCTTGTTTCTTTTCTGATTTGCTTCGCTAGCTTCTCATATCGCTAGGGTTTAAGAATTCTCTCTGACTGAACCTTGCGATTAGAATTTCTCACTGGTGTATGTGCTTTCCTTGTTATTTTCTTTTAACTGGTGGTGCATGGCATAGTAAGTTTCTTGCTCCCTGAACTAATATTTTGATTTCTCATCTCAATTGATTAGAGTTTGCAAACCTTGTTAATAATAGAGTATAAATGTTGAGTTACAGTGAATCGAACTAGAAAAGCCTTGTTCTATGGTATATGCTATGGTTGAATTGGCTAATTTATTTATGTTGCTTAGGTTTCCCTTTTTACCCCTGGTGTATATCTAGTGATTACTTGCTCTCTGCACTGATTCTCTGATTTCTTCTTCAATCAACTAAAGTCTTAGAAACTATTTCATTTCATGTGCAGAATTGTTAAATTGCTGTTAAGAAACCTTGAGTAATTTTCTTATTAGTACCAATTTGGTAACGAATCTGATTTGGGACAGGTATGGTTTAAACCCTAGTTTAGTACCGATAACCTATAAGCTGATTTTTATTTCAAATAAAGATTGAAAGTACAATAGCTTGTTAAATTTCCATCTCTTGACACCGGTACCATTCCATACCAGTTTCTATTCTAGGTTATGTTATAATTTAAAGTTTAAGGATTGAACTTGTAAAACTTCCCTAGGTTATTAAATTTATCATATCAGAGGGGCTAAAGTGAAAATATGGAATTATGACCTGGAGCTTAGAAACTTAAATTGAATGGGATCTGAACCTTATAGTTGAACTTAAATTTGATTTAATTTGTCCAATTATTATATACCTTGACTTATAAATCCATGCCAGATTAGAAATATGAAAATTTGTAAGTCAAGTATAAATGGAGATATGAGACCTGACCATGAGATATATATACTGGAACTAGAATATATGCATATATTGCATATGTGACTTATATGCTAGAGTTTAGGGTTGGATAATTAATGAATATAAGTTGATTGGTACTAACTCACTTATGCTATGTTAACCTAGGCATAGACTCTAGCGGGCACGACTTAGCGGGATCGTCTGAGACTCTGATCTAGTGATAGCTGATCCTCTACGCACCTTACGTTATCAGGTGCGGGGGTTCACCGGATTTGTCTTGATATTTATTTCTAAGAACTAAATAACTATTTATATTAGCATGTTGAATTTCTGATTGATAGCATTATTGCATCATTTGCATGAAGTAAGTTAATAGCATAATTTATTTACTATACTGTGATGATTTATCATTTTGGTATTGTTTTATCGATTGTCTGTCCTCTCGTTTCTTATAATTGAATGGAACCACAGTATCGAATTGAGTTACTTCAATATTTACTGCAAAGTCTAGAGTCGACGCTAGACTTTGATTCAGGATCCCTATGCGCATACGGTGAATGACCTCAATTGAACCCAGTACCGGTTGGGTAGAGGATAATGTAAATTGTGATTGTAGGGATAGTAAAACTGTGGTATATCGATTGTTCTATTGGTCACTTTTCGGTAAGGAGTGACAACTTGTTTCATATTATGGAAGTAAGTTATTGTCCATTTGATTTTCTGAATTGATGAATGTCTTTTGATGACAAACCAGAATAAGTAGGAATAGTTAAGCCAAATGTGATAGATACCTTACATCTATCATCGATGACCTGACCTAAAAATCTGATCGATTAGTTCCAAATTTTCAGAATAACAGCTCTTTGATTATCTTTGATTATGATATATATTGAATCCCATTTTTATCAATCTGAAGCATGTGCATTTATTTTTATTGACTGATTAACTTGGTATTTTAATATCGTAATTATTTAGTTCTGGTAATGGATTTCTTACAAATCCAGTAGCCCTGGGGTAAATTCCACACTGAGAAACGGTTGACAAGTTTCTCACCCCCCTTTTTCCCGTGTGGGTTTTTATTTCAGGAAAGCAAGAATAGGGATCCAAGTGCATCGAGTGAGCAGTAAGCCAGTATAGGTATATATATGTCGCCATGAATACTAGGATAGATTTTTGTATGCTAGTTGAAGGATTGTAAATTGTTTTGCTGCACAGTTCCTTCAATTAGACCTCTTGTTATGAAAAATGTAAAATTCTGTTTGTCTATTTTGTTTGAATGTATAATATAAACAACTTCTACTTATGTTATTGTACTAGTATTTATGGCACTATAAGTAGGTGTTGTGGTAACAGCTTTTATAAAATGTTTGCTTAAAATTTTGCTATTATAAAGTATAAACAGATTGCACTATTTTGATTGAAATGGTGATTTTGGCAAAATGAAATACTTGTATAAATTTTATATCTATGTAATTGCCTTGTGAATACATAGGAAACTGTGTATTCACGATGTAACTGCACGGCCCCATGTTTCGGGGTGTGACATATTGTGTACCATGTCAATAGGTAGCCAGCATTAAGAAGTATTGGGTACCAACAAAATTGGCAATTATTTCGGTATTTTCAGATGCAAGCAATTAGTTTGGTAACATTAGCGGTGTAAACGGAGCGGATTCGGAGTGGATAATGCTAATACCATATCTGTATCCGTTTTTCAACAAGCGGATACGGATACGGATACGGATAGTAAACGGATATTAAAATTGAAAACCATATCCGTCTTAAACGGATACGGATACGGAACGGATAATTCACGGATTCGAATACGAATACGGAGCGGATAATTGTCAGATATTGAGTAATTTTACTAAATTTTATAGTTTTAAATTACCTAATTTAATTACCTAAATTGACAAAAATTTAAAAGACTTTTTAAGTTTGCACAATGATGATTATGCATGACTAATTGCTTATTGGTTCAGAAAACTAATCCATTATTTTAATAGATTATATGATTTTTCTACTAAGATTCTTGGACTTAAAAGAATATGTATGTTTTTTGAGAATTTCGCAAGAGTGAAATAAATTGAAAGCTACTGAAAGATTAAATTTCAGATCCGGATATATACGGATATCCACTCCGTTTATATCCTCACGGAATTATCCGTATCCGTATCCGCATTATTTTTTCACATACTAGAATTATCCATATCCGTATCCGTTTAATCCAGATACGGATAATAAACGGATTCGGAGCGGATTATCTGCGGATAATCCGTATCCGTTTACATCCCTGGGTCACATAAAATTGGTACCGCTTTGCAGTCTCAGGCATTAAACATCAGAACAAAGGCCTAGAACATCAACAAAAGAATATTACAAAATAGTTTCTAGTGTTTCAAATTTTAATGTAAGCACAAGTTAATGGGTATCAACCAAAACGGGTCCAGAACCATTAATTGGATCCACCACCTCTTGATTTTATTTGTTTTTCCTAACTCCAGTTTGTACGAGAGAGGCCCCTGTACCTTATACCTCTTAATAGACAAAAACATTTTGAATTCTTCAAACAGAAGATACTTTCAAACACTAAAATTTCAGCAAGTGAGCTACAGAACCCAGGTACACTTGGCAAAACATGGAATTTTACCTATTGTACCTTCTTCTTTGCCAACTTTTCTTCTTCTTCCCATATTTTCCAATTATAGTAGTAACGGCTAGCAATGCTGTTGTAGGAAAAAATACCAATTTTGCTTGTCAGCTCTTTTATTGTGCTCCGGAGGAGTATTTTATCTTCCTCAAGTTTTTGCTGTCAAAGTTTTTTTTTTTTTTTTTTTTTTGAAATGCCATGACAGAAGCTGCCAGGTGGTATTGCATTTAACGATATGCACAAACGCGCGCTTACAGTGTTCATCATACAAATCAGAGGGCATACACTGCTTTTCTTGGTCCTAGTTTACATCTAGTGAATTACAAACGGGCCGGGCAGGACGGGCCGGGTCACGGGCGGGCACGGGCACGGGCGGGCACGGGCACGGGCGGGCACGGGCACGGGCGTCACGGGCACACGGGCACCACGGGCCGGGCATCACGGGCAAAAAAAAAAAAAAAATCTGCCCTGCCCGTGTAATGCCCGTGCCCGTCACGGGCCCGGGCGGGACGGGCAGGGCATATTTTTTTTTTTTTTTTTTTACTGTTTATTTTTTTTCTGTTTTTTTTGTTTCTGTTTTTTTTGTTTCTGTTTTTTTTTCTGTTTTTTTTATAAATTCAAATTATAAATAATTATAAATCCAAATTCATACAAATTTAAATTCATTTGACATGATTGTAACTCAATAATTTTTGTTATAATAAAATATAAATTAAAAATTTCTTAAATCAATTAATTTAAATAATTAAGTTCTTATTTTAAAACAATAGATTAAAAAATAAACGACATTTTTTGGCACTAAACGACGTTTTTTGGCACTAAAAACCTTAAACTTAATTTTTGAGGCACTAAACGACGTTTTTTGGCGATTCTGATTCTCCGGCTACCCGGGGTTTACCCCGGGTGACGGTCGCCACCGTCTCCTCCTCCCCTTTCCGAATTGACATCATACGCGTCAATCCGACTTTCCTAGCAAAAGTTATGGCCGTTTAAAGTTTTAAAAAAATATATCTCATTTTTGAATTTAAAAAAAAAAAAAAAATAAAAAATGGGGAGGGGGTCCGGGCAGGGGCCAGGCAGGGGGGCCCGGGGGGAGGGGGTCCGGGGGTAAAATTTGAAATTCAAATTTCAAAAATTTCGGAAAAAAAAAAAAAAAAAAAACGGGCATAGGCACGGGCACACGGGCGCACGGGCACGGCGGGCCGGGCAGTCACGGGCAGGGAAAAAAAATTTCAAGTCCGGCCCGTTTAACGCCCGTGCCCGTGTGCCCGTGTGCCCGTGGGTGCCCGTGGCACGGGCACGGGCAGGGCACGGGCAGGGCACGCCCCCGGGGGCAAAATTCATACTCTATTTACATCAAATCAGTATAATTAAAAATGAAATGAAAGAACTTCTTAACAGAACTACAGCCAAAGATTACACTCATTTATAATTCTGTTCACCAGAATCTCAGGGGGACGACTGCCTCCTCTGAAACCTCTTTCGTTTCTCTGTTTCCAAATGGCCCAAGTTGTACATATGAACCAGGAAATCCAGCACTTCTCTTTAATCCCACCTCGACTTGAATTTCCATTTCGAAGCGCTGATACTGAAGATATCCCAATCTGTTGGATAGTTGCACCCTGTTGGATTAAATTAGTCCCTAGTTTTGCCGATAGCAGCCTCCAAATCTGTACTGCATAACAGAACTTGAACAAGAGGTGTAAAGCAGTCTCCAGTCTACCAGTAGTACACATAACACATCCAATTTGGCATGGGATATGTCGCCGCAATAGTACGTCTTGTGTAAGTATTCTTGTATGCAACAGTAAGAACATGAAGATCATTGATGGGGTAGGGCACTTGGCAGTAAAACGCCAAATTTTAACGAACCCAGCCTACAAAAATAAAAGTTAAATAAACAGGGAACCTATTTTGCAAGTCACGCAAATTTTGCATGACATAAAAATGCATGTATCAGAACAATTGGTGCTTGTATAACTTTTATCTAATCTCACTCTTATGACATTACTATTTAAACAAGTCATAAATGAAGGATACAATAATGAAAAAATAACCAGTTTCAAACCATAGAATGTATAATAGATTGTGGGTGAATCACAATCACAATGATATTAATTTATTATAGTCCCAATAAAGAGTGTGCTTCAATCACCTCTAATTCCTACATAATTAGAAAAATAATAAACACAAACTTTCTCAAAGGGCAATTTAAGTAAATACTAAGCAGATCAAACTTAAAAGAAATTAGAAAATAATACCTTGTTAACTAAGGTAGCAGAATCCACTGATTTTTTTTTCCCATATTCCAATTTGGGTGCTTCAGAGCATCTGCAACTTCCGACTTCTTTCAGCTTCTCCACCATGCAATCTCTAGGAATGCAAAAATTGGTATAAGAGGGCCTAATATGCAAAGTAGATAACAAGTCAGTATACTTTTGTAAGAGAGAGAGAGACCTAAAAGCTCCTGATGCTGTTAAAATTATTCTCCTGAGTGCTCCTTCTGGCAAGCCTTGTATGCACTATAAAGACGGAGCATGAGTGAGAGAGGGGGTGTGTAAAGTAAAAGGTTCCTAAAATTAAATAGTAAATTTATAAACTTAATGCTTTGCTAATTATTTACAAATAAACCCTAAATAACAGAATTAAGTTCAGAGGATGATTGGTACAGTATTACGGACCAACACCAAACTTTTGTTTTTTGACCAGATTAAGAGAGAACAATTACAGAGAGAGTGAGACCCAGCATTGTAAATTCCACGTCTCATTACAGCTTTTAACTCGTAAAACATAGATAAAAGTTGCTGCAAATGTTTTTCTTCTCTTAATTCAAAGCAAAAGTATTGCAAATCCAGGTCTTGTATCCTACCCAATTCTGGAAATTGCATATCGGGATAACGGCCCTTATGCCCTCTAAAGAGTGTTCTAGATAAAAAAAAAAAAAAAGGTAGTGGAATAACTAGGAGAACATCTGGAAAATAGAGAATGCTCAGAATTAGGGCTGTCAAAAAAGCTCGTAGCTCGTGGCTTGCTCGTGACTCACATCTGGCTCGATCGGTAACAGCTCGTTCGATAGTGGATCGAGCTGTTAACGAACTGGCTCGCTAATAGCTCGGGCCATTATTAACGAGTTTGAGCTGGAGCCTAACTCGGCTAGGCATCAATTTGTGAATTTGTATGAATTTGTGTGTATTTTATACTGTCAAAGCTTGGTCCAGTTCAGTTCAGCTCGGTCCAACTCAGTCCAAAAAGATTTGTAAAATTTATTTTCTTCTTAAAATAAGGTCCAACCAAACCCAGTGAGCCAGCTCGTTAGCTCGCGAGCTGGTTCAGTCTGGCTTGTCACGAGTTTGAGCTGAGATTTTAGCTCACGAGCTATTAACGAGCTGGCTCGCTAACAGCTCGGTCCAGAATTAACGAGTTGAGCTAAGGACCAGTTCGGCCCGAGCCAACTCATTTACAGCCCTACTTAGAATCATGCTTATCTGCAAGAGGCAACACAAATAATCTTCTTTCTAATGAGAGAGAGAAAGGAATGCTCTATTTTCTGTTCCTTTTAGTCAAGAATCCTCCTCTCCGGAACTGCTGCTTTACCTTTCACAATTGGCACTGCTGACTGCTCTATGTTTTACTGGCCAAGTGCAATGTCAGAAAATTTAAAAAGCCCCAGCAAGTATTGTTGCCTACAGCTTTTGCCATTTCTCACAGTTTGAATACTCGAGAACTGCAGTTGAAAGATTACTCAAAAACTCAGATAGATATTTGACCTTCCTTTCTTCCCCGTCCATGTAGAGACTTATAACAGAATATTTGCTCAAACAAAATAGAAATATATTGCTAAGCCTTTACCCATCAGACTTCACAAAACTCTTACAAATACCCCCTATTCAATAAACGAGAACGACACTGAAAGATTGTACCAGAAAGATGTCATAAATTGATCATTAAGATAAGATTGCAAGACTAAAGCACAATATTATACCATACCGGTAAAGTTACAAGAGCCTTCTGACCAACCATCAAGTAATGTCAAACCATCAAACACCCTACTATCATAACCAAAAAAGAAAAGAAAAGGAAACAACTACATGAAATATGGCACATAGACATGAAAGCAACAGACTGAATGACATAGCTTAATCAACTTCCTCTATCTTGGGGCCAGCACCACTAGGACCACTAGGACCGCCTGAGGCCGGATCATCCTCATCCATAGCAGTGCCAGGCGCACCGCCCTGATACATCTTAGCAATAATCGGATTGCAGATACTTTCGAGCTCTTTCATCTTGTCTTCGAACTCCTCTGCCTCGGCCAACTGGTTGCCATCGAGCCAGCTGATGGCCTGGTCAATTGCTTCTTCAATCTTCTTTTTATCATCAGCTGGTAGCTTTGAAGAGATTTTGTCATCTTTGATTGTGTTCCTCATGTTGTATGCATAATTTTCTAGAGCATTCTTCGCCTCGACCTTTTTCTTTACCTCTTCATCTTCTGCCTTGTACTTCTCAGCCTCTTGAACCATCTTCTCTATCTCCTCCTTACTGAGTCTCCCCTTATCATTGGTGATTGTGATCTTGTTCTTCTGGCCAGTAGTCTTATCCTCTGCCGATACATTCAAAATACCATTGGCATCGATATCAAAGCAAACATTGATTTGGGGCACGCCTCTCGGTGCCGGAGGTATACCAGACAGCTCGAATTTGCCAAGAAGGTTGTTGTCTTTGGTGCGGGCCCTTTCACCTTCATACACCTGGATCAGCACACCAGGCTGGTTGTCCGAGTAGGTAGAGAATACCTGCTCCTTTTTGGTGGGAATGGTGGTGTTCCGGGGAATCAAAACAGTCATGACACCACCAGCTGTCTCAAGACCAAGAGACAATGGGGTGACATCAAGAAGCAGCAAGTCCTGTACTTTCTGGTTACCTTCACCGCTCAAAATGGCAGCCTGAACAGCAGCACCATATGCCACAGCCTCATCAGGGTTGATGCTCTTGCATAGCTCCTTGCCGTTAAAGAAATCTTGAAGAAGCTGTTGCACTTTTGGGATCCTAGTGGACCCACCCACGAGTACCACATCATCAACACTGCTCTTATCCATCTTGGCATCTCTCAAGCACTTCTCAACCGGCTCCATGCACTTCCTGAAGAGATCCATGTTGAGTTCCTCAAATCGTGCTCGCGTGATTGTAGAATAGAAATCAACCCCCTCGTACAAAGAATCGATCTCAATGGTGGTCTGGGCAGTGGAAGAAAGGGTTCTCTTAGCTCGCTCACAAGCTGTTCTGAGACGCCTGAGAGCCCTGGGATTACCAGTAATATCCTTCTTGTGTTTGCGCTTGAACTCCTGTACAAAGTGGTTCACCATTCTGTTGTCGAAGTCTTCACCACCTAGGTGAGTATCACCAGCCGTTGCCTTCACCTCAAAAATTCCCTCCTCTATGGTGAGCAAGGACACATCAAAGGTTCCACCACCGAGGTCAAAAATCAGAACATGTTTCTCTCCTGAGCTGGCAGCTTTCTTGTCAAGGCCATATGCAATGGCAGCTGCAGTCGGCTCATTTATAATACGCATGACATTGAGGCCAGCAATTACACCTGCGTCTTTTGTAGCTTGGCGTTGAGAATCGTTGAAGTAGGCAGGAACCGTCACAACTGCATTTTTTATAGTGGAGCCAAGATAGGCCTCGGCAATCTCCTTCATTTTGATAAGGACCATAGAGGAGATCTCTTCAGCTGAAAACTGTTTCTCTTCACCTTTGTATTGGACAACGATCATGGGCTTATCCCCTGGACCGGGGATCACCCTGAATGGCCAGTGCCTCATGTCGCTCTGGACTGATGGGTCCGAGAACCGACGCCCTATCAAACGCTTAGCATCTGGCATGCAACAGAACAGCAGGTAAGTTAGAATGTACAAAACAAGTACCACAGCACACTCATTAGACTTCAGAAAATATTCTCGAGACTGCATGTTCAAATAAATCCTAAGTGTTTCTCAAATTTAAAATTACCATATTAATTTTGAATATGCCATAAATTCAGTATTGAAGAAAGTATCATACAAAATCAATTGGCTGTTTACTACACTAGATTTGATTCAAGAGTGCTTCTTTCACGTTCTGGGAACCAAGTGATTGGTATATAAAACCATAATTTCCCTAAAACAAGGAAGGTTTATCTCTAATTTAACATCTTTGCAGAAAGTAGGTAATTTCACCCATTAAAATCTACCAGGAAAACATTAATGCTACAATTTATTGAACTCTTAATTACGACAAACATGATTTTAGAAGAGAAACAAGATTTTGAAAATTGAACTTACCGAAAACAGTGTTGGTAGGGTTCATGGCGACCTGATTCTTGGCTGCATCTCCGATCAGCCTCTCCGTGTCTGTAAAGGCAACGTATGACGGAGTCGTACGGTTCCCTTGATCATTCGCGATGATTTCAACCCTATCATGTTGCCACACACCAACGCACGAATAAGTGGTACCGAGATCAATTCCGATAGCCGGACCTTCGCCCTTTCCCGCCATTATCGATCAAAACTAACAAAATATCGATGAAATTTCTTTAAGAGTAGTAACAACAATAGAGGTTTTGTAGAGCACTTGCGGAAGCTTTCTGAGAATGAGAAATGGGTATGGAGAGTTTTTATAAAGGGGTTATTTTTTAATTCGAGAAAGTTCGAAATAGCGAAATCTGAACCGTCCAATGGAGAGAATCGGCGGTACGAGATGGTTCGCGGGAGATCTAACAAGTTCTAGAACTACTGACGCGTGTCAGGTTCGAACAACCTCGAGAACCATCTACGGCGACACTTGGTGCAATTCGTATCATCTAAGGTAACAGAATATTTATGTTTGGATCTGGACCGTCCAATCAGAATCGGCACAATTATTAGAGCAATTCCGTGCGGCTATAATCGTAACAGAAATATTATGTTGCCTTAGAGGTATGAATCCAACCAGGGGTTGCCATGTCTGATTCTGATGGAAATTTTTTATTTATAGAATTATTATTAATAATAAATATAAATAGAAAAATTACCTTCATTTTTTTTATACTAGAAGATGAATCTGAAAATTTAAAACTTCAAAACCGAAATTTTTTTCTCATATTCAAAGTGTTTTATTATATTAAATAAAATATTTTAGTATTCTTTTTGTTTCAAAAAAAATTTCAACTACTATTTTTGTTTGAAAAAAAGTTCAGCTATTATTTGAGAACTAGTCTTTGGTCTAGTGGCTAAGGCACATGGTCTCTATGTGAGAGATCATGGGTTCGAAACCCAGATGGGAGAATCCTTTGCTATAATAACAAAGGTATTAAATAATTGGATGACTTGACCTCCAACTTTACTCAAAAAAAAAGAAAAAAGTTCAGCTATTATTTCAGAAAATATCTCAACACACTTTCGGTTTCAAAAAAACTGAGCTATCATTTCTTACTTTGAATTAAAAAAAAAAAAAAAAAATCGGTTCCAAAATTTAAATCCAGACTTCTTTTTTTGGATCCGTTTATAACATTCAAAAATGGAAGTTTTTTTTTGTTTCTATTTATTATTTACTAATAGATTATGTAAAAAAAAATAATCCCCGATTCTGACCGTCCATTATTTAATTCCATTTTAATTTTGTGCCCTGTTGTTTTTCCCCGATTTGTTGAAAACTTAAACATGTGGTTATATTTTTCTAAAATAGCAGATATAAAACTTATTATTAACCAATTGTCAATTGAAACATGTACGCCTTGAAAGAAATCATTTTGTTTAAAATAAAGACAAATTATGAACTAATATCTTTGACAAATATTACGAAATTTAATTACACTTTGCTGAATAGGTATCAAAAATAATAATTATATGTACATTGAAATCGATCTACCGGATTGGTTTTAAACGATAAATCTAAATCGTTAAAACCGGTCTACTTCACAATGTGTACATGTAAAATTTTCAAAATTTCAAATTCATTTAGTCAAAAGTCAAGCGGTAAAAAATTATGAAAAGTGAATTCATTAAAATAACTTGTAAAACTTCATTTTTCATTATATTTTTACCGCTTTACTTTGTACTAAACAAGTTTGAAAATTTCAAAAAAATTCATCTGCACGCATCACTTGTGGAATATGTCAGTTTGAATGGTTTTGATTCGTTGTTTGAAGTCAATTCGATAGATTTTTTAGTTATGCTCACAAATCCCTATGGTGAGCATAGAACACGCTAGCTTTGCTTCTGCTCTCCTATGAGTAAAGCTAGTGTGTGCTATACTCACCAAGAGAGTTTGGTGAGCATAAGTTTCAAAATCTATAGGATTAGTTTCGAATGCGATTCTATACCGTTGAAACAGATCTACTTTGTGAGTGGTGTGTACATGCAAAATTTTGAAATTTTAGAATTTATTTATTATAAAGTCAAGCGGTAAAAACTGATGAAAAATAAATTCATTAAAATAACTTATTAAACTTTATTTTTCATAAAAAAAAATTACAGCTTGAGTTTGTACTAAATAAGTTCAAAAAATTTAAAATTTTGCATCTACACGCATCACTCGTGAAATAATAAACTAATCCTTTGTTCTAAGTTTATTTCATTATGCATAAATAATAAACTTAAAAAGAAATTACAATTTGAGAGGACAAAAAGAAGTCCCTATTGACACTTAACATCTCCCTAGTCTTTTCTAGTCAATGCTAATAAATTTGATAGTTAAAGTCTTATATGCCTATTTCATAGCTTCAAAAACAAAGAGCATTCAGTACTTACCAAAAAGAATCCTCACAAATCATTGTTAAACTCCCTATGGAAAAAGAAAGTGTAAGCTCCTTTAGGCTTAGGGGTGTCAACGGTAGGGGTCAAGTGAGAGCATTTTCATATCCATATTCATTACAAATTGTTCTTACCCGTACCTGCTATAAATTATCTTACCCGTACCCTACCCTTACCCATTAAGGTTGTCGGATAACGAAACGGTAGCGGGTAAATAACGGATAATACTATTATAATAATTATTTTTATTATTTATTAAATAAAATATTAAAATATGTACATTCATTTGACACATGTACAAGGGTGCCATTGACACCTCTATTTAGGCTCTAGCTTCTCCATTAGACTTTTCTCAGTGAAGCAAACATGTCTCTAAATAGCATGTGCATTAATTGCTCTTTGTAACTGATTTGAATCAGGTTGTGTTAGAAATGTACTAACAGATCAAGGAGATAGGAGTAGGTCCGATGGGCATCAGACCTACTTTTAGGTTCAATTAGCTCTAGCACCGTACGATTATCATTGAGATTTGTGTGCACAGAAACTGAAAAATACTTGCACAGATTTTAATGAGTTCACACAAATCTTGATGCAGATTTGATGGCCATTTCACCCATCGAAAAAGGTAGGTCTGATGGGCATCGGACCTACTCTCAATTCCAAACCAAGATATTTTGGACCTAAATTAATGGTTAATTTAATGAAATTATAATATGGATTAACTCTTATTCGAGGCTCAAAATCTCTGTTCTGAATATGATTCAATGTATCTGGATAGAATTTATGAAGAGGCTCAATGAAATGGTGCAAATGAATAGGCTCAAAAGAACTATTATATATTGTTTATAAATATACATCAGCAGTTCATTTTTCAGTAAGTCTCTTTAATTATAATTCGTATCTATTCAGAAAAACGAGAGAGAGAGCGGAAAGGAGCTGTCAGTTCAGTACTAGCATACCGAAGTCAACTACAGTAGTTTATCAACTTGTTCATGTGGATATTAACAGAGACGCATTTGTTATTGCTAGCATACCGAAATCCAGTTATAATTTTTTATTTAGAGCATCTCCATCTATTTTCATTTCCAATTTCAAAATCCTCTGTTATCATTTTCAATTTTGCTTTGAAGAATGCAAACACAGTTGAAAATTTTGAAAGATTTCACCAAGTAAAAGTATTCATCTCCGCTTTCACTCTCAAAACAGCCAATCAAATTCATTGCGGTGGTATTAAAAGCAATTGTTAATCAATTGCATGGATTGTAAAATTAATTTCTCTTTAATCTTTTGACAACTGTTTGAAATTGCTAATCAGTTTCATAAAGAAATAATTGGGACAAAAAAAATACAGTTGCCAAATGTCATACCATGCCATGCACTTGATACATATTGTGTCATTCTAACTCGTACCGACGCAATCAAAACTCCTACATGACACACCTAATGGCACACGTTAATCCCTGTATGGAGCAGTACCAATGCTGGTCCATAATGCATGATGTGTCGTGTCTAGGCAACAAAATGTAGTGCTAAAAAATTTAGTCAGACCCTTTACATTTTAGTGACTGGATAAAAGTGGGAGGCTACATTTGTATCCACCATAGCAAACTAAAAATTGCCCAAAATTTGCATTGTAAGTGTTACAGGAATTAAATTGTGCTTTACAATGAATTATAGCCCTTCAACCAATGAGTCCGCTATAAGAAAATATGTACAGGTGATAGAAAAAAAAATCCAGAAAATAATTTAAAAGGTTGATCACCTCTCATTGATCCAGCTGGTTTGAAGTGGAGCAGATGGTTGTTTCAATTTTAATTACTCTTGTATTGTATGACCCACAAGAGCTGCATTTGTGGTACAACCAATGAAATCGGGATGTGCCCTTTTTACCACAGTCATTGCATAGTATATCCTAGAAGAATTAAACAAGTATATCAATAAATGACAGTACATATTTTATTAAGGGAATAAAGTTTCTAATATGGTGTAATTTCTCAAAAAAAAAGATTCTAATATGGTGCTGCTAGGTAGTATTCCAGACCAAAGTGCAACCAATAGTTCTCTGTCAGAAAATTAGCACCGATGCATAGTAGAGGTGGAAAAATCTGACTCGACCCAATTATTTCAAAAAGTAAAAATGGCCTGAACCCAACTCAAAACCAGACAATGATCCAAAGTCAAACTGACCTGAACTTGACCCAACCTGACCCCGACCTGTCTCGATATGACCCAATATCAGATGACCCGGAACCCAAAACTGAGACCCGACAATGGCCCATAGTCAAACTGATCTGAACCACACCCGAAACCAACCCAACCTGCCCGGCCCGATAGCCACCCTACTCAAAAGACCCACTTCATAGACCATGTTTGGTAGATGAACAAAAAAAGATTGAGCGGAACTCTCATCCCCACTCTCACATGGGATAAGATTAATTTCCTTTGTTGATACCTCCATTAATTGAGTGGTTTTATCTTATATCTTTCTTTTTTTCCTTTTATGCATTATTGTAAATTACAAAAATTTTAAATCAGAAATTCATTACTGCATTACTATAGATTAGTAGTGGCCTAATAGCACATGAGAGGGTAGTGTACCATGCCGATAGGTAACCAACAGTAGAAAGTATTGAGTACCAACTAAAATTGCAATATTTCGGTATTTTCTGATGCAAGCAACTTCTAAGGTTTAGATTTTAAGAACAAAAGGTTCAGATCCGTAACATAAGTGTGTATTAAATTAAAGTGCATTGTTAAGCTCTTCTACGGTAAATTAGAAAATTACCTGGCATCTATCCCTGTACTCCTCTGGAAGGACCTCTGTAGCCAGCAAGGCATCAAGCATGCCAAAATATACCTAAATGGAAACATACTTTCAGTTAATTTATTCCCTGATCTCTCTCTTTTAAATACCATGTTAAAAGGTGGGAAAAAACTGAAATATATTTATTTTAGAGAACCAAAATGGTGTTTCATATGTTGGATTCTAACTCTCGACCTATCACCAATAAGCTACCCATAGGTAGGTCATTTGATGCATGTATAAAGATCTCAAGTGCTAAGAGTGCAAGGCATAGACCGTAACAAACTTATAAATTACTGAAATATATACAGTCTATAGATAACTAAAGGTAACAAAATAAATAATAATTTACTCACCGCCATATCGCCCAAAGATTTGCTGCATATGGGGCAGGTATAATGGCTACAAGTATATGCCTAGAAAATAATAAATAAACACAAGTCAAAGAAAATTTCAAAAAATTCATATTGTTTTTTCTAAATGAAGAATGAGGCTGCGGTACTATGCATAGCACACATTGGTCCATACTATGGATCAATATATCTCCATTTTTAAAGTCCAAACAATCGATCTGAACCATTATGCATAATCTTCATATGAAAATGTACTTGAAAATCAAATTTTACATTTTTTAGGGTTTTTTTTAAAGATAGAAAATCACTTGATCTAAAAATTCTACACCATTCCAAAAGTAGTGGTTTTCTACCTATCTAAACAAAAAGTAAAAAATTTCTGAAAAATGTAAACTTGCAACTGCAAGTATATTTTTATGTGGAGATCATGTTGAACGGTTCAGATCGACTGTTTGGACTTTGAAAACGAAAATACTAATCCATAGTACATACCAATATGCTGCCATGCATAGTAACATAGCCTCACTCGTAATTGAACAATTTGAAATGGTAAGGCCTAAGGTGAGGTACCTGGAAGCAAGCAGAGTGCATGAAATGGCCACAAGGGAGGGCTCTGACAGCTGCACTGGAGGTGAAAAGAAAATCACAGCAAATGGGGCAGTTAGTCTCGAGGCCTTTCTCTCTGCACTTATGCTCCTTCAGTTTCATGCCCAAGCAACAATTGCATGTCATGCAATGAAAAAAGTCAACTCCCAATCCCCTCCCCAGCCGGCACAGGTTGCAAAACGGACAGTGGTATACCGTCCTGAAAATTAGCAGAACTAACAGTTAGAATTCAGTGGTATACCGTCCTGAAAATCGGTGGGAGTACACCCACGTTTATCAGAAGAAAAAAAAAAACAAAGACCAACAAATAAAACCCAGCCAATTTTATATCCAAAAATTATCTTCATAGAAGTACCAATACTGAGACATACATATCGGAATATAGTTTGAAAAAATGAAGTTTTTTCAAAACTTTGAACATAGAAAAATCTCAATATTGGGTATCCAGTACCTGTAACCTGAACGAAAACATACTATAGCACTCTTAAACAGATCAATTAGAAGCAGAAAATGATATACACAAACGAAATGAGAAAACTGTGTTGTGATCACTAATTGCGGAAGTGAGATTGACAGTTGTTTTAGCAATATAGGGTTCAACATATGTCAACAAAAAGGAAAGAAAATAAACAGAAATGAATGAAATATTGGTGCACTCCTAGGTCAAATTCAATCCATTACTAATTCTAGTCAAGCTTTTATTTGCTACAACTTTCTAAAATTCAATCCATTCTATTGTCCTTCACAATTCAATGTATGACATAAACAAGTCAGAATTAAACCCAGTTACTGTTTTGTACAGATTTCAGGAAAGTTCAGATTGGATAAGATTCATCAATTTATTTAATAATGATACAAACCTACACCTAAATTAACCTCAATGCAATCCCATATCTTTTTTCTATTGATCCTCTCAAACCTTGTAACATTTAACTTTTTCTAAATTTAGAACAACAACCAAGCCTTTAGTCCCAAACAAGTTGGGGTAGGCTTTTTTCTAAATTTAGAAGCTCACCCATTTATTGCAAAAATTGTGTCGTTCTTTATGAAAAAAAATATATTTTTTATGCAAAGAATGTTTGGGATACTTTTTGACTACTTTTGTCCATACATTTATTCACAATCAATTCAGAAAATTTTCATGGTACAAATGTACAATTGAGCATATCTCAATTCACGAACCTTTGTGTCATAGCTGGAGCTGTTTATTTCAAAAGTAATATTAAATGTTTAAATTTCCGTTCTTATTTTTATGATTGAGTTCATGAATTCAATCTGATATCATACATTCTTTTAGTTTCCAACAAAGCCCCCACTCCCCAAGAGTAAACTATAAATAAAGAACCAATCAAGATAACTACCCCCCTCGGTTGTGAAATAAATTAAGCCTCATACATCCCCAATTTGAAATTAATCATAGCTCAGAAGTCAAAACCAGCTTCCCAATATCATCTGGTTCAAATCAGTACTATGCCTCATAATTCAATCCCCAAATCCATCTGCAACTACATGTGAACACTTGACATGACACTTGTGCACAGTGGGGTTAAAAAGGAAACTATAATAAGAAAACCAACTTCCGTGTCACTAATGTTTGACGGAAACATATTTTTTCAATATTCCAAACAAAGTTTAAATCAAGTGCTCTGATTTTTACCTCTCATCATCAAAAAATTTGCATATGTTGCAGAAGTACTTCGCCATAGAGAACTCATTACAGGAAGGTGTTTTGCAGGTAGGCCCTACCGGTTGAACTCTCAAGCACTGCATGCACATCATCTCAACAGTTGCTTTCCTGAAATCATAACGACAACAGTGAGCTAAAAAGCAAAATAAGGTTGCTTGAAAGGACAACTATCTCCTGTTAGATCCTCAATAATAACAGAAAGAAGAATCAATGATTTATATTGTTTCTGTCAAAGGCAAAATAAAGGACAATAGCAGGAGTACATTGCAATTAAAATATAATAATGGTACATTCACATTTGACAAGCTGTTTCAGTAAACAGAAAAGTTCATTATCTTTATAAATCTTCCTGAATATAAATTTTATGCTTGCTATTATGTTGTTATATGACATTCTTTATCCAGATGTCAGGATTTACTCTCTATAAAGAAACACAGAAGTGATAACAACGCATAACTTCTAGCATCTAACACAGCATCATGGTGATGATTTACAAAAGTACCATTGGATTTAAACAACATGCGCACATAAGCTGCATTGACTGTTGGCACCCAAAATATGAAAACTGACATTTAGTATGGGCATGCATTTTGTCAAATTATTGTTAAAGTCATATAATTGGATTACACTTGAGTTGGAAAATAACGTCTTTTGACGTAGCTGTTTTTCACCTGTAAAAAGAATTGTAAGACCAACAAAGGACGAAAATACCTCATAGCATATATTAGATGGATGCCAAAATGTCACACATGCCAAACAAGTGATCTTAAACATGAAAGAAACAAACATTGTTTCAGACTCACACGTGCCAAACTTGGTTACAAAAATGTTAACCCTAATCCCCTTATATAATGCTTCATTTCCTTCTGTTCAACCCAACATCTGTAGGTAATAGTAACACATAAAACCTTGCGATTATCTCCTGTGATATTCTCATGAATTCGGGTTATTTAATTTTATTCACCAAACATTCCTAATAAAAGTCATGCTGAGGCATTATGATCGGCACCTAATTGTCATATTATAACTCTAATATCCTTGTACTATTCTGCTTATCTTGTTCTTGCTTTCTCAAATGCCAACAAAATAATTTGAACAGCTTACAATTACAATTTCTCAGTAATTTACAATTTCCTAACCATTTTAAACAACTTTAGGTATACCGATAAGCATTCATAATTTTTTTACATATGAACTTAATGCTATAGAATATCAAAAGCAACTAAAAAGAAAAAAGAAAATGATAACATTTAGCCTTAAAAGGGAAGAGAGAGAAAAAAAATACCTATCCATGGTATGGTCGCTGACTCTATCATGACAGAAACGACAAGTGAAGAGCTTGTTACAACAAGCAGCCAGGAGCTTACAGTTTCTTTTGTAGTGCTCACACCCAAACACTTGTTTCTCAGCATCTCGAAATGATGGAGAGCACCCAGGTACGCTGTCTCCACCTCCATCGCCCTCTTCAGTTTTTCTTTCAGGCATTTTTTGCTGAGCCGCTATCCATCGGCTGCATAAAAGAAAAATCACAATAATCTATAATTGTTATATAAAGTCTCCATTTATTACAATCTTCATCATAAAATGTTGGCCCGCCCACTAACTCAGAATAATATAATGTACAAATTAAAAAAATTATGCTATACCAACAAAGCTGCCAATGTTCAAAATAAAAAATAGATTTTGAAAAAGAAAAGACTTGGGAATCTACAGAACCTACTAAACAGGACCAAACTAGGATGGTACTGAAATCAAAGATGATTGTTCTTAATAGTGGAATAGATTAAATTATCACTTCAACAAGGAAAAAAGAAAACCTAGTCATAAGGCTTTGAATTAGATAAGCCTTCCGCCGAGGGTCAAGTGTAGGGTCACGAGAAACCTTTCGTATCTCCGATTCAAGCTCATTTTGGTTCATTCGAAAGATATCTTTCCACCCAGGTTTGAACATCTGGTCGCTCTGATCCATGCTTTCTTGATGCTCAGTTTCTAAGGAAAGAAATTAATACGACATTTTTACATATCAACAAGAAAAAAGAACTCACCGCGCTGACCATCAATTTGTGTCTATCTAGCACAGTAACATATTCATACTGCTTAAACAACATTTATTACCTTTTTACTTCTGTAATTCTTTCCTTGGTTCATTTGGCAATTTATTGTACAGGGCTAAAGTTCAACAGTTCTATCAAATCTTACGAAAGGTGCCTTTTGTTATTACTTATCAGGATAGACCAAAATACAACTCCAAATAGATACTTACCTTCTGTAACCCCAGAAGGCGATGTCACAGCAGAGGAACTATCCTTGGGCGAAATGGGGCTGTCCTTCCACCACTCATTCAACCACTCATTAAACATTGTGTTTTTTGTAGCCTGCCGCCATGTGTCCATTATCTCATTCTGCTCCTCTTGCGTGAGCACTGAGGTAACCCATGGCAGCATTGACTGCAGCACCTCTGCCCCGGTTGTACCAATTATCCTCCCCACGATTTTATCCTGCTCAGCCACTGAGAAGTGCCTGTCAAAAAGTGGCCACAGCTCCAGCTCCTCCCGCAAGACATGGTTATCTAAAGTTACTCTCAGAGATTTGCACATCCCCTGAAGCCTTGTTGCCAGCTCATTGTGCTTCTTTGCCGAGTACATCCCATCACTAGTGCATGAGTCATGTAGAACTGATATTTCTGACAATATTCCAGAAATATCATTGAAGAGTTTCTCTTCTTGCTTGTGGTCTAGTGTATATGAGTGGCTGACATTGTGTAGGGTTTCTCTAGATTCTAATGCAGGGAACACTATATCATCCTCAGCATTACTGTGGGCCCGATAAAGGCCCCACAAAAGGCGGAATCGCCCAATGAACTGCTGCAGAAAATCTTCGTCGCAGTCTATTAGTTTACCTGATTCCACATCTAGGTACTCCAGGTCCTTTCTGATTGCCTTGTGAAACTTGAATATGGTGTCGATTGGTCGCGCAGTTGCATCAGAGTCAGATGACATTATCTCAGAGTCCCAGTTAAAGAGGCTAGAGTACAAGTAAGGTGCAAAAGAGCGACAGGAATGTTTTGTGTCAACTCCTAAACCGGGAACTTGGCACGGTTTCTTTGCACATTCAGGGTTGGGTTCAAGCATCATAGACTCTGAGATATTGACTCTCTTAATAGGTCTCATATCGTTCCTCAATCTTGTGCCGGTAAAATTGTTATTTAAGCTGAGCGGACATGCACAAGCACATAAATTTTCGCAATCCTCTACCTCGGTTTCCGTGCCTTCCAAGGGGCATTTGGGAGAAAGGCATAGAAACTTTCCAGAACTAGCTGAGTCTTTGACGCGGCCTTTACAAGCCCAACCAGATAAGAGAGTCACCAGTGCAGTTTCCGATGCCGAGGCTATATTTTAGAACAAAATAGACTATAAGCACTTGAAAACAATATGTGTAGAAATCCACATATTTTGAAGGTTGCTTTGTGGGTGAAGTTTCTAGAACCATATAATGGTGCTAGTAAGTAAAAGAGGTTAAGGTAGAACCTGCTAGGTGCATATTTTGAAGGAAGGAGCGTGCCTCTTCATTACTTAGCTTGGAGACTAGCCATGGCAAAACCTGTTCCAGTAGCTTCAAAGGCATCACACAGAGACTCTTAAATAGAAGTTCCCTCTGTTTTTCCAAAGAGAAATGCATCCTGGCCAGCGGAAGAATCTAAAACATGAAATGAAGCTTATGTTACATAGAAAATCTAAAATTAAGCAAAATGAAGTGCCATCAAATATTGACCCTTCTCATGGTAGCTTTTCCCACATTCCCCCCCCCCCCTCAAAATGCATGTGAGGGATAGTCTTATGCTTTCATCAAAAATTTGGAAAGGGGCATAAAGAAAGTCTATGCATTTTAGAGGACAAAGTAAAATAAGCTCTTCAAGGATACATTAGAAGCTTCTTCAAGTAGGAAAATAAAATTAACCTTCATTTCTTCACTATCAAAGTGCTTTTGAATGGTCTCCATTATATTGTCAGCATGAGAACAAAGATCAGAATAGAACTCTTCCGAGGTAGAGTGGGCCCCAGTTCTCTGCCTCTGAATTTGTTCAATTAAGCCCCTGAATTTACGAAACTGAGACTCTTCTTCAGCATGCTCTTCCTCAAAAGACACTTCCCCATCCACGGCTGGAAATATCACTTTATCCTCAGCAATACTGCATAATTTGAATGAAATAGAATAAACCTTTTGTTTCTCCGGTAATAAGATGATAATAAAATTAGTAGTCCCCTGTATCAGTATGAGTGAGCATGTACTGACTCATGCAATAGTGCAATAGCCATACTAAATTGCTCAATTGGCCAATTTTGAGTCCCCATTTCGGTTTGTGTTGCTAATTAATGCCTTTGTATTACAATTGATTCAGTGTTGGTGTACCACAAGGCACGTATCAATACATACAAAGACAGTTAACACTTACCTATGGAATATGCACACATCAGCAATAAACTGAAGCCTGAGATTAAAAGCAGACAAATCTGAAAAATCAGCCAAGCTTTGAATTTTTCTCGCCTCGTCAGAAATATCAGCAAGCTCTTGACGTATAGCCCTGTGCCAACGCAAGATCTCATCTATAGGGTGAGTTTTGTTACAGTCTGACACACTACACTCCGAATCGTTATGCTTTCTCTTTCCTATCTTCATATAGTCGAACAAACACGTGTCGTGACAAGCATCGTTCTTTTCATTGCTTACACTGCATTTTCCTTCCATCCAAGTGAAAAATACCTGTATATTGTGTAAGAATTTTACATAAACTGTGGTAAAGATCAAATTAGATTTGGGCCTTTCTGTACATTGCACTGTATATTAAACCTCTTTGCAAGAGACACCCAGTGTTTCTCATCATCTGTGGCCAACACCCAATATAGTTTCAACTTTTCCCATTTAACATCCTACATATATTGATATAACAGTGAAGACATATCCCATTAAGAATTGACATATTTGGTGAGACCTATGAACCATTTTCTCTTTTAAGCTCAAGTTGAATTTTAATCGAGCAAAGGAGCTTTCCTTCTTTTAAAACGAAGGGTTTCACAATTTAGTTGAATAGATATGAGAATCAGAAGCAGCTCAGAATTTCTTTTCTTTCTTTTTTTGGGTAACTGAGGGTGGGGATAAGGTTTTGTTTTGAACTTTTTGCTATACATTAATTAGAAAATCAGGAAAATAAATTTTATACTATTTAAATTTGAGAAATGACTAGTACACCCGATAAAGCAACTCGTGAATTTAACTAAGTACTAACATCTTGCCATCGTCAACAAAAAAAAGGATAATAACATATACCTGCTGAAGGAGCTTTTCATCTGGAACAACCTTGCACAAGCACGTGAGTATATCCTGACGCTCGTCAGGAGAGATGCAGGATGAGAGCCAAGGAAAGAATTCGACAAGCATATTCACAGGGATGTTACATAGAAACTGCCACACCAGGTCTGCCTGTTCCTCGAACGAAAACTTGCCTGTCAGCAATGGAAAGACCTACCGGAAAAAAAAGGTTGCATAAAATGGATATCCGATTATGCCTAAAATATGACAAATAATTACCAGGGTTATTTAGTGTCAAGGCCTCAATCAGTACCTTATTTCTACATAATGCACCAAGTAAACACAATGAAATCAAGTAAACAACAAAAGACAGAAGAAGAAAAAAAAAGATAGAAGAACGGGAGCAGCAAATTGGTTCTCAAGCAAGAAATGGTCCAGAAATATCTGGTTCTTCCTCGCAAACTCACCTCAGATGGCCCTGTCAATCACTTGATTTGAAATTTCTGGACCATCCAAAATCAGTGATATTCTACCTATCTAAAAAATAGTAAAAAATTCAACAAAAATGTAAAATTTGGTCTACAAGTACATTTTCATATGGAGATCATGTTCAACAATTCGGATCGACTGTTGAACTTTGAAAATAGAGATATGGATCTATATCACAGGTCAATCTGTAATATGCATATTACCATAGCCTCACACATAAATAAATACCTGCTCCTCTTCTTTGGACATGTGTTGGCTGAGACAGGTCTGAATGGCGCCTGTGCAGGAGGCCAGCTGGCGCCTGAAGCTGTCATCGTCGTCATTGCGCATGTCAGAGTGGAGCAAGTCAAACAGCTGGTCAAAGAGGTCACTTTCCCCCTTGTGCTCGAGTGAGTATGTTCTCACAACATTCTTCACTCTATTGTCCAGAGCTGGAAATATCACCTACAGTCAACAACAAAAGATGTGAATAATTTGCTATGTTTTTACTCTGTCCTTTGTTGTGTTTGCACATTTTGATTGATCTCCACGTATATATAGACAAGAGCAGAGCAAGAGAGGGGCTCCTTTTTGCATATTTAATTTTTTTTTCCTTAGGGTACGTTTGGATTGAGAGTGAGGTTAGTGAGAATATGTGCTAACCCAACACTTTGTTGGGTTAGCAGAATAGCACACTAACCCGAGCTAACCCAAGTATTGAGAATAGCTATTTTTTCACCCAAACGTGGAATTAGGGGTGCAAACGGATCGGATAGTGGTAAAACCATATCCGTATCCGCTTATATTTTTCAGATACGGATACGGATCGGATATTAGACGGATACAGATCGGATGTTAAACGGATGTGGATGCGGATATCCAATTTTTATAATAGTGAATAACATAACTTTTTTTCATAATATATATTAAACAATATATATTATATATTTACTATTCGGATATGGATAATTAAAATTTAAACCATATCCGTATCCGCACAGATATTCGGATATCGGATATCCATATCTAATTTTTGGATACGGATTCGGATACCGTCGGATAATATCTGAGCTGTTTGCGCCCCTACGTTGAATAGTTGCTAACCCAACTAACCCGGCTATTCCTTGGCACCCAAATGCACCCTAAGAGGATATCTTCCGAAATGAATTTTGGAAAAATTCCCACAGATAAAGTGATAGTTGCTCTCTCAAAATTCCATTTTTCCTTCACTCCTAGTTATCTTCTTAGATAATAAAATTGAAAACAGTTATCAAAACAAAGCATGAACAAAAGAAGGTAACTGAAAGGGATCCCTACCGTATCTTCAGCATTACAGTGATGCTTATATATATCAAAGAGAAATCGACATCTCTCAGCCAAGGCAGACACGTCACCCCCGCCACCTGTCGCGAGTTCAACTGCCGATCGGTGAAGCAAGTCCAGCTCTAACCTGATCGCCTTCTGAAAATAGAGAAATATTAACACTGGAAACTCCTCTGCTGATCTCTTATTCCGATTTGTATCTTGGGTCCCGTTAGAAGATGAAGAAGAAGAGTCGATTGGATTGGCGACTTCTTGTGGCATCAACGCAAGTACTCCATCTCCCGCCATTGGGGAAGCCATGTTTGTAATTCTATGGCTAGGGTTTGTAGATGAGATTAGAATTGTCTGGAATTGAAATCACGCTCTCCGTTTCTCTGTCTTCCTCTGCAGCTCTCTCTTTCTGTATGGTCTTGGTTTGGGGATAGATTGTTTTGGATTAGTTCAACCTTCAACGGCGACGGAGAGGCAGACAAAGAAATGGAGAGATGTACGAGGTGTTTACTTTTCTCCGGTTCGGAAAAAAACGGAGACGTTCTTTTCAAATGTATCAACTATTACAGACCGAATCTGCCGTGGACCAGAATTTGCCCAGTATTATATCAACAATATATATATGTTTTTTTTTTTGAGAAAAATCAGTCCGTACTGAATTTTTATATTTTTAGAATATTTTTATTGTTTTTTAGATTGGTAGAAAATTACTATTTTATTCAAAATTCTTTCAGTTACAACTCTAAATTTTCAAAAATTCCAATATTTATTTGGAAATTCAGATCTTGACACGTGCGCAGACTCTATTTTTAAAGCGTGCGCAGACCAAATCTGTGCACTAATTTTTTTTTTGTCATGCATATAAAGAAAAATAACAAAAAATAAACAATTAAATTTTTATGCATAGTGAGTTTCTGAACACGTCAAAAATAATGTGCAAACTAAATTTGCGTATGTGTTAAGTTTTGATTTTTTTTTTAAAACAGTGATAAAGTCAGAATTTTGAAAGTTTAAAGTGATAACTATAAAAATTTCGGCTTATCAATGATACAGAATCTGTGTATAAACTTGGCCTATTGTTTGCATTTAGGTATCTAATCTCTTAGATTATTTGACAGTAAAATAAAATATAAAAGAACGGATAGTTCTTGTTATTACTTTGTATAAATTAAGAATTTTTTTATTATTTATTATTTTATTTTATCTTAAAAGATAGTCTCAAGAGCTTTGTTTTCCGAGTAAAAATTCATGGCAGAACAAAAAAATTTAGATTAAGAGACTGAAACATAAAATGCATATAACATATATTAGCTGAAATTTGAATTTAAGTTTCATCGAATACAAAAATTGAACTCTAATTAGTTTAGTGTGTGTATACGTTTAACATTTTATAAGGATTAAATTCTATAAAACTGTAAAAAATATTAATTAAATTTAAATTTATACAATGAAAAAATTTAAAATGACAGGAGTAGCTAATACTCTATGGTTTTGTCTAGGACTGTAAATGAGCTGGCTCGGGCCGAGCTGGGCTTTAGCTCAACTCGTTAATTCTGGACCGAGCTGTTAGCGAGCCAGCTCGCGAGCTAAAATCTCAACTCAAACTTGTGACGAGCCACCTCGCGAGCTAGCTCACGAGCCACGAGCTGGCTCACTGGGTTTGGTTGGACCTTGTTTTAAGAAGAAAATAAATTTTACAAACCTTTTTGGACCGAGCTGAACCGAGCTGGACCGAGTTTGGCAGTATAAAATACAAACAAATTCATACAAATTCACAAATTGATGTCTAGCCGAGCTAGCTCGTGAGCTGGCGAGCCAAGTAAGACCTTAGCTCAACTCGTTAATTTTGACCCGAGCTGTTATTGATCGAGCCAGATGTGAGTCACGAGCGAGCCATGAGCTACGAGCTATTTGGACAGCTCCAGTTTTGTCAAAGATTTCCCTTATATCATTATCATAATTATAAAGTAACTAGAAACATAATATTTTTTCTGGCCAGCGCTATAGAACTGATTACCGTATGGTTGAAATACGAAAAATTCACATTTTTTTCTGGCTAGCATGATAGCCATAGATATATGGAATCCAAATAGCAAGGAATTACATATTACCACCTCTATTCCCTTAGTTTGCCAAACACAATAATCACTTTCTAGGAAATTACAAAAGAAGGGACCTCTCAAAAGCATGAACCAAATGCCCTCTTATGATAGTATTTCAACTTATATGTTACAGATCCAACACCTATTGGATTAGTTTCAAACGACTAATACGAACCATTAAATCAATTTCCTCCAAGAGAGCTTTTGTTACATATAAAATTTTAAAAAATTCAGACAATAATGCATTAAAATGTACATAATTTTTTTTTTACCGCTTGATTTGATACTAAATTATTTCAAAAAAAAATTAAAATAAAATTATATGTAAATAAAACTCTCATAAAGAAGATGAGTTTCAACATATGAATTTGTCGTTTGAAACTGATATGTATATTTAAATAGAAAGTATATAGACTGAAACGCTACAAAAAAATATATATATATTATCTTAAAACATAAATTTGAATATTACGTGTACACCGATATTAACTTAGCTCCCTTTTTAGGTCCTAATTAATGTCCGACACACGCAGAAGTGCAGAACCCTCTCAAGGTCAAAATTTAATCATAAATAAATATAATTAAAACGAATGAAACATCTCAATTTGGAATTAATAATAAGAACTAATGGAAAGTACTCGTCATCTTTTGTGGTACCTAACAGCAATAGCCGTATTCTGATTATTTAAATCCACGAACAAACTGCTGCTAGTGCTAGATTTTAAATACTGGGTTGTGAAGTACGGACTATGGACCAAGTCCAGGTGAACATTTTAGCTTTTGACTCTTCTTTATCCTAAGTGATATTCATTAAACTAAAAAGTTAGCTGAATAATATATCCAAAATATTTGTTCTGGTGTTCTGGTCCTGCTGTTGAACTCTCGTTTGTCATTACCTTAAAAACAGTATTTCATTATATGCTTCCATTGACTATATTCCATTTTAATTTTTTGCAAGCTGAAGCCCCTAGCCAGACTATATATATTCCATTTATAAGTGTGGAAATCTAGCGCGGCGCAACTAACATAACAGTACGGAACAGACTGGAACAGCACGGAACGGAACACGTGTCGTGATTATTTTTGAAAAATTTGATATGACACGGCACGTCACGTTTGTTACGTATGATTAGAACGTATGATTAGAACCGTTAGATTTTGATCAAATGGTGAATATTGAATAAACTAACTTAAATTATGAAGAAAAAAATAGTTAAACGTAACAAACGTTTCCAGTCACGGCGTGACTCACGTGATATGACCAGTCCTATACTGTGACCACCCCTCGACATTGGTTACGGCACGGCACGTAAAAAATTGACTTGATCACAACACGACACGGGACCAAAGTCACAGGTGTTAGTCACGGTACAACACATATTTATCCACTCTACCATTGACTATTTCATTAGAGTGAGGCTATGGTACTATGGACAGTGCGGATTGGTTCGTACTATGAATTAATATTTTTGTTTTAAAAGTCTAAACGGTCGATCTAAACCATTCAACATGTTATTCATATAAAATGTGTTTGTGTATCACATTTTACAAAAAAATTTATATTTTTTACTGTTTTTTTAGATTGGTAGAGAATTGCTTGATTTAAAAAAATTTGACCATTCAAAAGTAGTGATTTTGTTCCTATCTAAAAGATAGTTAAATAATTTTAAAAACTGAAAATACTGATATACAAATATATTTTCATGAGGAGGGATTCAATTACACTATTTTATGGTGACACATCTTGACACCATATGTTTATAAATTATTTTGTCATTTCAAAATTCAAATAGTCGATATGAACTGGTCAACATGATCTATATATCAAAATATGCTTGAAGACCAAATATATATATATATATATTTTTAATTATTTTAGTATCTATTAAGATGTGTACAAAAAAATTTTTTGAGACAATTTTAGACCATTGAAAAACAACAATTTTCAAAAAATTAAAATAAATACTTAAAAAATTCAAGAAAATGTAAAATTGGTCTCCAAACACATTTTAATATGGATATCATGTTGAACAGTTCAAATCGACTGTTTAAATTTAAAATTGCAAAAATGACTTATCAATGTATGCTATTAAGACATGTCACCATAAAATGATGTAATTGGATCCCTCCTCTATTTTCATATAGAAATTATATTAAACAGTTCAGATCAAATATTTGAATTTTAAAAACAAAAATAATAATACATATTACGGTCCAATTCATACTATCCATAATACCATAGCCTCACTCATTTCACTATTAACACAATTTTTAACACAAGTTGGTACATGTTTTCCGGAGTCTGTCTCACATGGTGGCACACTACTGGCACTTGTTTAATCGTTATATTATTATTATTATTATTATTATTATTATTATTATTATTATTACGGGTTATTCTCTGCCTCTCTGATTGGCCGGCAATTATTTATTTAAAAACTTTAGTTTTAGTTTTTAAAGAAAGAAAATATATTAATTATGAAGAGGAAATAATTAAGATTTGATTCTTCATTTTCCGCGAAAGAAGAAACAACCAAGGGACAATTGATTCACACAATGAGACCTCTGTGTAGCACGTGTAAAGACATGGCCTGCTGTGGCCAGGCACGGAAACAAAGCGGCCAGGGATTCGTTGGCGATGATCCGATTACGAGCATGTGCCTTTGTATGTAGCGGAACATTTTTTATAAAACGTAATTAAAAATAAATAAATAGAAATCCAACTTTAATAATGAATATTGAGTATTGAACTGAGGGTATGGTATAGTGCTGTTATTCCTTCTAATTTCTAACCATTTAATTTTGTTGAGATTTATGTATGAAAAAAATTCGTTAATGAGATTCGCGTATGAAAATTTTTGAATGATTGAGATCAGAATAACAGAACATGTTATATCATTAGAATCACAACAGATTTATTTCCATGGTAAGGGGTCTTAAAACAGTTCAATTTGTTTGCTTTCAACCGAATTGAAAAAAAATGAATTGAATGGATTGTTTTTTTTTGTTTAAATATATCAGTTCAGTTTAGAATTTTAAAACTAATTAAATCTAATTGACAGAATTATAATGGTTCAAATATGGTTTATATTTTATTCGGTTCAATCATTACTTCTTTTCTTTCATTTTGGTTTGAATATTTTAAAACATCTACATATTTTGTTTGAAATTGAATAATGTGTGTTTATATTGATATTTATTTCTATTAAATTACTAATTTATTGGTGTATGTATTGAATTTTGATTTTTTTTATAATTTTAATCTTTCTTATTCGGTTCAACCAAACAAAATAAAATTTTAATTCGGTTTAAACAGTTTGGTGTTAGCCATTTTAAGTCGGTTGGTTCGGTTAGATTTTTGTAAAATTGAAAAAAAAAGAGAGAGAGTTTAATTTGCCTATTTTATTTCGTTTCAACCGAATCGATCGTTTGAACACCCCCTAGGTTTGGTATGTTGGTTGTATGCAATCTTCTAGTACTTTGTTGGACATAATTTGCAAAACATACATTAGTTGAATTTAACTATTTACATGATTGAGTGAGTTTGTAGGTTCAAGATTTTAATTGCAAGACTTATAATGAAGAACCAAAGATAGGTTCATGATCTTAATTGCAAGATATCTATGACTAAAAACCACAGTTCATGAAGAGCTTAATTTCAAGATTTATTGAAGAACCGAAGAAGTCAACAAGACTTTACGAAGCTATAGATTTGTAATAATCAAGTAGTTAAGTAAAGTATATTTGAGGATTGTTGATTTCTGGAGCATTCATTTTGAATGCATTAAATCGTATGGAACGGATTAAATCGTATGATGACAGAAAGTTCCAATTTGGTTCCATCTAGAACGGATGACATCCGTTCGAACGTTTATCAAGTTATGTGGGATAAATTGTACTAACCGTCTTGAACAGACATAAACGTTCAGAATGGTTAGTATCATTGGATGCGTTTGGATAAATCAAGAATAGTAGCAAGGATAGAGCTATCCTCAATTTTAGGATAGTAGCTATTCCAATATTTTGTAGGAATAGTAGAACAGTGAGCTATTCCATAAAAGACAATACAAAGAATAGTGATTATTCGCTAATCCAAACATATCCAAACGCCGGATAGTAGCTCGGAATAGTGCTAATCCGGAATAGTAGCTATTCTTCACCCATCCAAACGCACCCATTTTAATTAAATTGCGGAAACCCTATATTCCACATTCGTACAAACTATTGTGATGGATCACTTCTGTTAGAATGGATCTGGCAAATATAGAGACTCCCACTATAAAAGGAATTACCCCGCTTCAGATTTGAGCAAGCTAGCCGCCTCCCACATTCGAAAGGCATTTATTGTGCATTATTGGAAAGCTTCCATTGTTGAGTGAGGTTAAACTTCAATATTTTCTCAGCACACTCAAATTCACTCGTCTTGTCTTCTTGGAGATGGTTTAGTGTCTAGGATTTAGTTCTAGAGCTTTTCCATCCTAGCTAGTGCATCATGCTTGTAGGGCACGGAGAGTTTCACTAGTTCGAGCGTTTCTGCTTAAATATAAACATAGTTGTGTGAAAATTCCAATGGACTCTCCAGCTTGAGCTTTTAGGCTCACCTTATACATGAGTTAGGACGTGACTTCTCACCTTTGTTGGGCTCACGTGTCACGAGTTGTATTCTTTATTTTTGGATAATAGGAAAGGGGCGCCGATGAGGTTGCTCTACCCCAGATATATAGGTTTTTTTATGCCAAACTCTGTTATCATCTTGCGTGTCAAATTTCTCAAACTCTACTCTATTTACTTTACCTGTACACACTTGTTTGATAATTTTTTAACTTGTTAGTTTAGATGGTTTAACCGAAAACTAGAAATTTAGAACTGAAGCAAAACTAGAACTTTAGATTGAAGAGAGGGATTCAAATTTAAAATAAGCGGAGCTGAATCCAAGTCTCCACAATAATTTACAAGGACTAAATTATATAATAATTTAATTAAATTTTAATGTACATAATTAAAAAAATAATAATTATTGAGGTGATCGCTCCCCAAGATTACTTATAGATTCGGTCTTTGCCTACAAATTAGAGTTTGTAAGCTCTCAAATCTATAAATTATATTCCTTATGAATCCTTGACCGAACATATTCATAAATTTAAGATATCAAATATGCTTCTAGATTAAACAAAAAGTGGTGAGACATTTGAATCATTTTCATAATTTCATAATTATATGATCTAAAAGGTGGTGAGACATTTGATTCCTATTGTATTCTTATTTCTATTCAGTCAAGCTAATACGTCACGAATTTGACTTAATTGGATAATTTTGTTAATGAAAATAAAAATTTTAAGGGTCATAAAATAATAAAATACTTATAAATAATTGTTTTAAAAGCGTCTTATTCGGTACCATCCCAATTGGATGTATACTGCATGCCAAATCGTGTGGCAATCAACCATAATACATGTTCGAATTAATACGGTAATTCGCAAATTAAACAGTCAGTTCGTGAATTATTCGTGAATTTTAAGAATTATCCATATTATTCGTGTTTCGTTCGGAAATCGTCACTCTTGTCCAGAGGAGTCTCATGTCCATTATGGAGGCGATGCGTGGTTCTCACTTTTCATCTAAAATAGTCTCATGTCTGTTGTGGAGGCGATGTGTGGTTTCCACTTCTCACTTCCAGTCTAATGCACATGGTAGAGCCAAAGAAGGAGTCTCATGTCCGCTTAGAAGCGACACGTGATTTCCACTTAAAATTTTGATTTAAATTTTAAACTAAAGCGGTAAGAATTGAAATGGTTCTGATTTAAATTTTAAGTTTTGATCTAGACTCGAATGGCCTCAGAGCATCTTCACACGGCATCCCATGTTTGACACGAGTTTGGATTCCTAAAGTAACCCAATTTTGACCTAGCAGACATAATGTACAATTTCAAATTATTTCCAAATGATATCTGAATTACAAATTTTTAATCCTTTGTTTTTTTTTTTCTCAAATTATTAAGTTATCACTATCTTAATGATTATAAATTGCAAGTTTGGGTCACACTTCATGATTTATTTACGCTACTGAAATTGACTAGAACCTGACTCGTTTGATTAAACTCAACCACATCTATAAATTATTAGATTTAGAATGAGGAGGGATCAATTTACACTATTTTTTGGCGACACTAAATTACACACTATATTTTCAAATTTCAAACGGTTGATTCAAACCGTTCAATATGATGGATATATTAAAATGTGTTTGCAGATCAAATTTTACATTTTTTTGAATTTTTTTTACTATTTATTAAGATGGATACAAAAATTCAATAGCCTGAAAACAACGATTTTGTAAAATACTTAGCAAATAGTAAAAATAAAATAAAAAAACAAAAATTTTGGTCTCCAAGCACATTTTAATATGGAGATTATGTTGAACGGTTTGGATTGACTGTTTGGTCTTTCAAAATATATGGTGTAATTCGGTGTCACCAAAAAATGGTGTAAGTGGATCCCTCATCGATTTAGAATTACCTTGTCGACTTATCTACCTATCATGCTATCAACCCGCAATCTTTTTCGTTGTTGTGTATCTGCCACATGGAATTCATAGTGCGCTCAATAATCAAATCTAATTCGCTGAAATTTTTTATTAATATCCAAAAAAAAATCAAATTCTATATCTTGATTGACAAGATTTCGAAAAATGCCCAAATCGCAGTTTTATTTCACGATTTTGGATCAAATTTCTGATTTTTTTAATTAAACATTAAATATTATTTTATTTATTTTTTGTATTTAAATATTAAAAATATGTTATATATTTCTATGAAATACTATTTAATTTGAAATACTTATAAAGAATACGACAAATAATCCAAATTAATATTTTTTAGATTAGATTTTTTAAGTTTTAAAAAAAAAAAAATTTTTTTTTGTGTTATTCGAGAAAAAAAATGTGTGCAGTGGAGCGGAGTACGGAGGGCCTGAGGTTAGCATGGGGCCGCCATCTGTCTTACTTATCTTCTATAACCTATGAAGAATTTATTCCGTGTGAAGAGTCATCAAATGGAGCTTTTGTTGCTCTGCAGGAAACTGGCACATATAGATCAATAGAGTGGTGTGACAGGGAATCAGAAAGAAAGAAAAGAGCAAAGGACTCGGCGTGACGCCGTCTTTTAGCATGAAATGGGCGCACGCCCACAGCAGTGAGGCACGTGCCGGTGCAGGTCGACACGTGGCTGTCTGATTCCTTCCTCCTCTCTTTGACTCGAGAATAAATCATCGTCAACATAAACTCGCTAATTGGGTTAGGACTTAGGAACGAACAAGGATGTAGTAAGAGCACTATTTTTTAATGTTGTAAATACACTATTCAATCATAGTGCTTCTGATGTTTAAGAATGCAGAGTTGCAACTGCAACATTGTATAACTCAAGAAGTAGGGGTGCAAACGGACGGATTCGGAGCAGATAATGCTAATTCCATATCCGCATTCGTTTTTCAACAAGCGGATACGGATACGGATAGTAAACGGATATCAAAATTGAAAACCATATCCGTCTTAAACGGATACGGATACGGAACGGATTCGAATACGAATATGGAGCGGATAATTATCGGATATTGAGTAATTCTACTAAATTTCATAATTTTAAATACCTAATTTGATTACCTAAATTGACAAAAATTTAATAGACTTTTTAAGTTTGCACAGTAATGATCATGTATGACTAATTGCTTATTAGTCAACGTGAAGTTACAGACACCTAATCTATGATCGTATTACGTTTGTGTCAAAAGTAAATTCTAACCAAATTATGTTTATTTGGTCAAATATTTTTAATGGTATATTTTAAAATTTCAGCCTGCGTCGATATGTATTGTCAACAAGGTTCTAAAAAACGATAATAGCGCTGTACCTTTTAAGGAATGACAAAACGATAGCGCAGATATAGCGCAATCATAACTGGTTATTTAGAATCATTATAAAAAAACGGTTAATAACGTTATAGCTTTTGAGGTCCGAAAAAAGTATAAGAAAAATCATAAATATATGCGGATTGATTTGCCAACAGCTCAAATCTAAATTATTCACGAATAATTCACAAGTCTTGTTACTATGACAGAGGTAACTCTTTTTTAGTTTATAGTGTAACTACTGTAAACTTTGAGTTCATAAAAAAAATTTGTGGACTCAACTTTTGAAATTATGAGATTCACTTCAAACATTGCATTTTATTTGCAAATCTCAACTACATTTAAATTTAAATTTTTTCTTGTATGAGATTGCAACTAGGGTGTCAATGACATTCTTTTATCCGTTTACACGATTCGTATCATATTTAATAAGATGGATATAGGTAAGACTGTTTTTGGTCTCTAAGTATATTTTAATATGGAGATCATGTTGAACGGTTCGGATAAACTGTTTGAACTTTAAGAACAAAAAAAACAAAAATATAAAGTATGATTGAGACAGAAAACCAATAATATATTTTAACCCGAAAAATAAATTATGTTTATGTTTCTTTGCATTAATGTGAACTAGAAAATTTTGGGAGATCACACGTCTTGGACTACGTATCTGCTCGTGAACTTGCCATCAATTTCTCAATTAATATTCATTGTATATGCATGTGGTTGGTCCCACCAAAATTTGCTCGTTTCAAATCGATTGGGTTTCGATTGTTTTTTCTTCTTTTTTTGACAAAAGGATTGGGTTTAGATTGCTTGATCTCCATTTTCATAATTTAGTAAATTTTTGGAGCGATGTGCATAGCTACTAGCTAGGCTCGATAAGAGCTTTTACTTTGCATTTTTTATTTATTTAAGATTGTTGACTTTTTTCCCATTCATTTAACCTAAAACCATTCACAAATTGAACTTGATTACTGCACAAATGCTCCTGATTACATGTAACTTTGACTTATATGTAATCACTTGTACTTTTTAATAAAAAGAAAAATGGCAAACGCCGCTCTGCATTGTCAACATAATTTAAAATAATCCATAATTAAAAAAAAAAAAAAACACTATCTGCATTTTCTGGTTTGCAGATACCTGCTCCATTTATTCTTCTTTTTCTTTGAAAACAAAATGGATGAAGAAAATACCATTCATTAATTCTTCGTTTTCTAACTTGTTATGAAAAAAAAATTAGATGGAAATAATATTTCGAACATCTTTAAAAAATATATATAGAGCCGTAGAGTATTTAAAACCATGGGGCAAGTATAGAGAGGGGTGTTATACTTGTTTTTTTTTTTTTTTTTGTATTCTTTGTAATCACATTTTTCATCAATCTACTAGAAATATTATCTTTAGCTAGCACAGAGCTCGATATCTTAAAATTATTTTAAAAATTAATTTGTAATATGCTTTGGTGGGACCCACCATATGCATATACGATGAATATTTGATTGAATGAAATTGATGGTAAGCTTAAAGCTTATCCTCAACTCCAGTCTGCGCATGAGATTCAACTTATTATTTTTTCAATGATTTCTTTATTCATATTCTTAACTATGCTGTAATATCATCAAAAGTTTAATTAGTATTTATTATTCGGTCATAAGAAAACAATACTATGTCACTATTGTATCATTATAGTGTGCTATAGCACTGACAACACCATATTTTTTATGGTCCAAAAACATCATAACATCGTTATAATACTGCTATAGTATACTATTTAGAACCCTGAATATGATAGCTCATGTTTAAGAGCAACTAATAAAATTTAGTCACACAACTAATTTTACGAGCTGAATTTTAAAATTCTCTAATTGACTTTAAACATTAAATTAATGTACAATCTCATAATTTCAAAAGTTAGAGTTCACAAAAATTTTTTGATGAACTCAAGTTTATAGTAGTTGCACTATAAACTAAAAAAGAGTTACCTCTGTCATAGTAACAATTTTTTTGAATTATTTGTGAATAATTTGGATTTGAGCTGTTGGCGAATCAATCTGCATATTATTCGTTTTTTCTGATACTCTTCCAAATTTTATGAATTATTCACAAATTCTAGAGAAATTTAGTTTGGGTTACACAAAATCCATTAGTTTTTTCTAATATTCTTGACAGAAATTGTTAATGTTCGGTTGGAATTGTAATTATTAAACGGTGGAGGGGTGCTTTATGTCAATTCGATTTTGGTTTTGGGTTAGAAATCAACTCCTACTTGTGTGAGATTGCGGATGATGTTCTCAGCCTAATCTGTAAAATGGGAATTTTTTAAAACCCATAATTTTGGTAATTTAGTTGTTTATTATTGGTGTTGTAACTATAAAAAAATCAATCATTTCTTAGTTTGTATTAATTGATTTTCGATTATTGTTATTAGTTAATATTTTCTGTTGCATTATCATTTTTTCTATAATTTGTACTTTGTAATTAATTGTAATTATTTGTAATTGGTTGGAGATAATAAACCATATTAAATGACAAACAAAAAAATATAGGGGAGAGAAGGATATATAAGACTTTACTTTCTATAACATATATTTTATTCATAAAAAATATGTGTTTAATCCCATCATCTCACTGACCAAAGACTCTTTAGCATAGATTAAATTTTTAATACCCAACTTCTTAGAAGGTTGCTGAACATGGCTAAGTCATTTATAAGTCTTTTGAGATCACAGTTACAAATGAATAGTTTGGATTCAGTTTAGCGGGAAAGGAAAAGAAAATGGGTTGGACACCAATTTGAACTGATTTTTACTGTGTGCGTGGAACAAAAAACACATTGAACTAAATTTTTTTTTCCCACACGTACAGTAACAGAGCCGAACATGTCTTAATAGAATAAAATGAGATCAACATATGAATTATTATTTTAAAATATTCTTATAACAAAGCTGCTTTTTAGAGCCCCTAAAACTACAAGCCAAAACCCCGGACAGATAATTGATATAATTTCACGGTCCACAGAACCAAGTACTTGATTATTTGGAGATGACAAATCGGAGCAGACTTCGCTTTGTGATACATACAGGGATCTGATAGTGGTCCCGTTTGGGTTTTTTAAATCCAACAACAGAATCAGTGAATCTACTCCGCAGATTTGGAATTCGCATCCTCTGAGATATCTCAAACTTTGCGTGACTTTTTGGAATATCTCAATCGTTCAAATACGCTCTGCACGAATCTCAAAGCAAAAATAATACTGCCCCCTACACCCGCCCCGAATAGGCACCGGACACGTTGGTCACGCAAAAATTGAGATATCTCAGAGGATACGAACTCAGCAAAATCAGAGTCATATGAAATCTACTGTCTCAACAGAATACATTTCTGGAATTGTCAAATGAAAAATCCTTCCTTCCTTCTTTCTTATATATAATATATATATATATATATATATATATATTAGATGACCGAGGCAAGAAAATCTTTTAACGAGTCGACGATAGATACATGTATGGAACTTTTATATCATAATTCTTATTTTAATTTATTAATGTTTTGTTTTAAGTTAGTAATTTTAAATGACAATTAACAATTCTACTAATAAAAAAATGTATTTGATGAATTAAATAATTCTAATTTCTAAATTTACTTTTTATTCTCTCTAATTCTTTAAAAAACTGCTATAATTTTCTAATCATAAAATGTACACAACCAATATTTTTAAAATTTATACTAACAAAAGGAAAAAAAAAATGACGCTAGCGTGTGTTATGTTCTTCAAGTTCATCATCAAGAGAATTTGATGAGCCGAGCTTCAATTTTATAATCATGTTGATTTTAAATAACTAATTTAAATTGTTGAAATCGATTTGCTTCAAGAGTGATGCATGTAAATGCAAAATTTTCTAATTTTCTAATTCATGAAGTACAAAAGCAAGCGGTCAAAGAATGATACAAAAATGAATGAATTAAAATAACTTATAAATCTTCATTGTTTTTTGAAGTAAAGATTGAAAGTCAAGCTACCTAATTAGTTAATATCTTTGTTATTATAGTAAAAGATTCTCTCTCATCTGAGTTTCAAACCCATAACCTCTCCCTAGTGACCAAATGCTAGTGCCTTTGCTACTTAGACTAAATGCCAGTTCTTTATAAATCTTTATTTTTTTATACTTGACTTTATACAAAAAAATTAAATAAATTAAAATTTTGCATGTACACGCATCACTTGTGATTGACGAAGATCAATTTCAATAGTTTAAATTGATCGTTTGAAACTGATTTGATATATTTTTAAATTTTGCTCTCCAAACTAAATAAATGTTCAGTGATCCCATTAAATAAATCCCCCAACAATATATTAATTCGAAAAAAAAAGGTCTTACACAATTTACAAGAATATACAAGTCAAATAAAATGTACTGGATCTTTGAAATGGTTTATCTCTCTCTTTTGCATCCAATTCTTCATAAACCAATTAAATTTTAAATTCTATTCCTACACACCACTCGATTTTTTTTTTTGACCAGATTTGAAAACGACATGGTTAGATTAATTATAATGACACCACGAAGTGATAACGAATTATGATAATTTGCACTAGTCTATAAAAAATTAAAAGATGCCTTTCACTCTATAGGCAAGTGCTTCTTTTAGTAATGAACTTCCCCATGCATGCAACTAACGCTAGCTAGATAATCTTGATTAATCAAAGCAGTACAAAAGGAAACCTTGTCAGAATGGTTTAATTGAAGAAAACAAATATACACTACTAACAAAAAGCAATAATTCTTAGCTACAATTGGCTATCAATTACTTTTTTTTTTTGTATACGTAGGATCAAAATGTATCATTGGTTTTGTACTTGAATTATGCTCCACATTATTTTCTCTGATTTTAAAATTCGAATAGTTAATTTGAACCGCTCAATATAATCTTCATAACAAAATATGCCCGGAGAACAAATTTATATTTTTTTTGGAAATTATTATTATTATTTTTAAAACATGTACAAAATCGTTGTTTTTAGAAGATTATGGACCATCCAAAACAATGTTTTTTAAAAAATATGAAATTTGGTATCCAAGATTATGCTGAACGGTTCAGATCGACTAACTTTGAAAATAGAGATAAGTATGTGCAGCATGAACAGAACACAAAACCAATGATGCATTTTAACCCTACTTATGTTTAATTAAGCTTCAAATAATTTGTTTAAGTAATCTAGATTATATACCTATAATTAAGTTGACTAAAAGAAACTCAAATTCCAAACTCTACTCATGTTTAATTAAGCTTCAAATTATTTGTTAAAGCAATCTAGATTATATACCTAAAGAAACTCAAATTCCAAGCCCTTTTAATTAGTAGGGATAAACATCAATAGGTTTCCAACTTTCCATGAACAAACTATATATTTTCCCCTCAAGGGGCAGAAAGTGGGCTAGCTAGCTACTAATTAATTATGAGGATCAAAAGTGTTAGATGTTTGTGGATAATTATGAACTTACATTCATGTTAAACAATTATATATATAGTCCATGGGACTGCACGCACTTAATTAAAAATAGTGCTAGCTCTCTCTGTGAAAAGGTCACATATGGTGTACACTTATAATTAATTTGGGACTTCTAACATGTAGACTTTTGGATTAACTTTATGAAAAGTTTGTAATTATTCGGTACCATTAAGAGTAGTGGTGTGATAGTTTAATTCCATGAAGTCATGGTATGACAAAATATAACCATGAAACTTCTATTTGTGATATATATGTTGAAGAGAGAGAACAACAAATAATGGAGTGTTTGGATGCAAGGGTGGAATGTAGTTTATGCTGATTTTGAAAAATGTTTAACATATTCAACTTATTTTTCTTTTTTAATATGTACAGCGTCTTATATATATATATTTTTTTTGATAAAAGTGGATAACTCCACCTGTTTCATAATTGAAACAAATATTGTTTATACAATATAGCATTCATAATGCACAAAACAACATAAAGGTTACAATAGAGCATACAAAATCAAGGACACTAAATCTATCTAACAAACTATAGCCTAGATAGCTAGCAAATTTAAAAAAAAGCAAAACATATAACTAAGAAACTAAAGTCTAGTAGCACTAAGATCAGTAGCCAGAACAAGAGGAACAAGAACCCCTTGCACTAGAAGAAACACTAGGGGATGCAGAAGTAGGATCTGAGTCAGAAGACAACATGTGAACATCCAAATCCGCTGAATCAGCTCTGCGCATCAGATATGCAGACAGGTCCGAATCCTATGACCCAAGTCCTTGAGCGCCCTCTGAATCCAGCAGGAAGTGTCCCCCATTGAGGGTATCTGAGTCCGACAGTGCTATCAAACTGTCTTCCTGGTTTAAATGGAAAGTGTCCATAGGCAAAATTAAAGTTAGTTTAAAGAAAGTATCATCTTGTCTAATTTTATACCAATAAGATGTAAAAGAAATAATAGAGGTACTAATACTAGCAAGAGAATGAAAAGAACAATCAATAAAGCATAGTTTATTTCGTGCTAACCATACAACTCAAAGAGTTGCAGCTCTAAGCATTTCCACTAATAGGGTATCTTTTAAGGGAATACATGAGTCTAAGCACCATAAGTCTGCAAGAACAGTACAGTCATATTGAAATCCATTATGGTTAGCTATCCACGACCAAATAACATAAATAAATGAGCATGTAACAAAGAGATGATCAATAGTTTCAAATGCACCACAAAAAGGACAAGACAAATCACTTTGCTAACCTCATTTAGCTAAATTGGACTTGGTAAGAATTCTATTATTCCTAAGCAACCATAAAAAGGCTTTAATTTTGAGGAGTATTTTTGACTTCCAAATTGTAGTAAATTTGGTGTTGGAGAAACCACCATATTCTAACCATACATAGTACAGCCTACTATATAATTAAAATATTTTTAAGGGTTGAATGTAAAAGTTAGAAACTAAAATTGCGGACAATGATTCATTTCTAACTTTGTGCGCTTCGGTTTTCCGAGTCCGTGCTGTGAAAAAAAGAGGAAAAAACATTAATTTCCAATTTGAAAAGGTCAAACATAGAAGATTGTGCAAAAAGACAGTAAGTGTGCAACTAAACAAAAACACAAAGAAAAAAAAATCCAAGCAAAAGAAAAAAAATCCACCTTCTTTGAGTAAAATTCACCTCTCCAGACTGCGAAATTAACATCTAACCTTTTGAAATCTGTTTTTTTTTTTGAATTGAGGTTTCTGTTTTTTTTTTATAAATTATTATTTATTATAATTCTTAGATTAAAGTTAATTTCACTTTTATGTTATAAGTTATAACTCTTGGATACGGAAAACCAGTATATTTCAGTAGTGAACTAATTCTTTATTTTTTATATGCAACAACTGAAACATAGATAAATTAAGCACAATACGTACGTACGTACGTATATGTGTGTATTCTTATTTAGTAATGTAAAAAGAGAAAATAATGAAAAAAAAAAAAGTTCGTAACAGGAAGAATTAAGACTCTAATTAGGGCTGTATAAAAAGCTCGCGACTCGTGAGCCACTCAAACTCAACTCAGTAACGAACTCGCTAACAACTCGTTCATTTAAAACTCAAGTTAGCCTAACACGAGTTGAGTAACTCGTTTAACTCATGAGTTGAGTTCAAGTTGGGCTCAACTCGTTCGTTACAACTTGTGGACTCGTTTCGTTTGATTAATTATAATTCCGTGGACTCATTTTGTTTAATTTTTTGTTAAATTGTTGTAGATTTTTTGTTAAATTTGTTAGTTTGTTAAGTCGTTGTGGATTGTTTGTTAATTCAATATTTACTTCTCATATTATTACATAACAACAATCATTAGTTCAAGTGTTCAACATTTCAACACTTTAAACGAGTTGACTCACGAGTCACGAGCCAACTCGAGTTACTCGCGAGTTGAGTTCGAGTTAGCGAGCCAGCTCGGATCAATATTCTCAACTCGAGTCAACTCAACTCGCTATCTTTCGAGTTGAGTTCGAGTTGTTCATAACTCGAGCTAACTCGGCTCGTTAGCAGCCCTAACTCTAATTATTGTTTATCATCTTTTTGGTTAAACTTAATTTTGTTTATATATATATATTTTTCATTATTGCAATATTTTGCATTCAAGTTGTATATCTTATCCTTTTAACCAATAAATTGTCTATTGGATGAATGAAGAGGCAGGGAACATATAGTTTACCAAAGGCAATATAACTGATATCTTTCATCATCTTATTTGTCAAAATAATTTATGCAGTTGGAGATGGTTTGGATTGCACTACATTCTGCTAATGCTTAATCAATCCTTTATCCACCCATTTATTGGAATTTGACAATTTACCCATGATGGAAATTTTTCAAAAAGTTGAAATTATTGGCAGTAAGAAAAACATAAACAATAATCCTATCTTGATTGATTATGAATTTGTTTCTTTCTGGAATTGTTATGTCAGAATGAAATTAACCAAAGTTGGGTCTGAACTGATTGTAGTGCCAGTGGGCTCCACCACCACTAGCAAAATGTATTATCCTCAATTTACAGTTCCAGTAAAAGCTGTTCCAATTGAAATAATGTAAAAGTTTGAATAGACTATTATATGATATTGGTTTGTTGGAATTATATGGTTTGAACTTAGCAGGGAAGAATGTGCTCATATTTTTGTAAAAAATCTTTAGTCTTGTGACTTGTCTGATATTAGAATGGAAAATCTGGTCCAAAAAGTTTAACTTGAAAAGGAACCTACTGATGGGCTTTATTGGGCTAGAGATCCATTGATGGGCCTATTGGGCTAGAAATCCTTTGTTGGGCTTATTGCTAAAATGATTTATGCCCCTATTGTTCGTCTACGTTATTTTTGGTTAGGTTAGGTAGAACAAAACAAAAAGAAGAGGTTAGAAAGGAGTCTATATATCCTCTGAGGTAATATAATATTTATGTTTAAATCCGGACCGTCCATATCTCTCTCTCAGCTTACATCTTCTAATTAATGCAAACACAAAATAATGAACGGTTTGAATTCAAAATTGTCTAGAATTCATAAGGTCCTTTTAAAATTCGTGCCAACTAACAATGGACGGTTTGAATTTCAATTTATACTGCAGGGAGATGCCTCTAAACTCCAAAAATGAGGAGCGCAAGAAATTAGACAGGTCGAGTATAGTAACTTCTTGCTAGCTGGGTTTTACGTATTTATATATCTTAATTAGTTATTAGTTTTTTTTTTAATATCATGCATGCCTAATTATTAAGTTTGGTTAACATAATTAATTACTTAATTACCTGTTGATTTTTGCCAGTTGGGTTTTGAAGGGCTTCTCCAGTGACTCTGTTGACCAATTTAAAAAATAGTAAAACCATCTTGATCTTTTTCCTCGTTAAAGGAATTCATGTCCTTGATCCAGTGCCACATGTATTTTTAAAGAAAATTAAAGGAGTTAATTAATGAGCTCACATTAAAATGTTACATCAAGTAAAAGTGTAAAACAGTACCTGAATGCCGTTCTGGTTGTGGATGGTTTTCAGAGTTGACGAGTGCAACAAACGCTTAAAAGATTTAACCGAACGAAAAATTTTACTTATATTTTTCTTAAAAACTTCATGTACGTTATATTCTATTTCTATACAAAATTATTTTGAAATAGAATATAACGTACATGAAGTTAATAATGTTACAAGTTATATTGGTTTGTTGGAGCTTGGCAGGGAAGAATGTGCTCATATTTTTGTCATAAATCGTTAGAATGGAATGCACCGCTCTGTATTTAACAAAAAGCCCAATGGACCTGGTTATAGTGTTACAGAAATCCTATAATCTAGTGATGGGCTTTATTGGACTAGAGATTCATTGACGGACTTATTGGACTAGAAATCCATTGTTGGCGAGAAGGAAATTTAAAAAAACAGAACCCAAAAAAAAAAAAAAAAAAAAAAAAAAAAAAAAAAAAAAAAAAAAAAAAAAAAAAAAAAAAAAAAAAAAAAAAAAAAAAAAAAAAAAAAAAAAAAAAAAAAAAAAAAAAAAAAAAAAAAAAAAAAAAAAAAAAAAAAAAAAAAAAAGAGCCTATTGCTAACTGATTTACGCGCCTATTGTTTGTATAACACTTTTTTGGTTAGGCGCATTTAGGTATAACAAAACAAAAAGAAGAGGAGGTTAGACAGGATTCCATATACACTGAGGTATCAGAATATTTCTGTTTACATCTGTACCGTCCGATTATAATTCAGGTCAATTCCATCCGAGGTGAAATGCACAGGAATTGTTTTAATACTCGTGCAGATTCTGATTGAACTGTCCAGATCTAAACATAAATATTTTTATACCTTAGGTGATATGAATTCGTTAGAAAGAGCATGTGATTGTTTAGTTCTCGCTTTTTTTTTCCATTACAATATAATTTTTGAAAATAACAAAATATAACCAAATAACCTCCATTGACCTAAACCTCCTGTCAATATATCCCAATGAAATAAAATTAATTGGTCTAAAATTGGAGAAAATAATCTGTTGTAACTCTGAAATTTCCTGCAATCCAAATTTAGTCGTCGAATTTTTTTCGAGAACGTATCTCGAAACAATTGTTTTTTTCTTACATGCATCTTGAAATAGTTTGACGACTAGATTCAAATTGCAAGAATTTCAAAGTTACTATTCACTGGTTTTGGATTTTAGCAGAATGAGATCCAAAATCGGAATGGTCATATATAGGTGCTCATCTACTGCAGGCCAACAACCAAAAAAACCTTTGAGATAGGAGTAGGTGCGATGAGCATCGGACCTACTTTTAGGTTCAATTAGCTCTAATATTGTACAATTAGCATTAAAATTTGTGCGCATGGAAATTAAAATAGACTACCACGTATTTTAATGTAGTTCACACGAATCTTGATGTAATCGAATGGTCATTATACCATCAAACCAAAGTAGGTCCGATGGGCATCGGACCAACTCTGAATTCAAAACCTTTTGCTAGGCAGATCAATAACGACCGTCCGATCAATAACACTCGTCTTTGAGATAATTAACAAGGACTGTTTGAATCACGCGGCATTTAATGCATGATGATTCATGATTCATGAACCCGGATTTAAAATTAAATGCTAGATCCATCTTTATATCCGCAACAATATTTTGTTCCAATGAATCTAATAATCTATCTTTTGTATCCACTAAGTCATATCTACCTTTCCACCTATGTACCTCTATAACAAGTGTCGGTTTTCTTTTCAAAAGGCTTCGGATAAAGGCCTATCTAAAATCGGATCTAAATCGTCCGATTGGTGTTAAAATTTATGCAGATGATTTAGATTTACGAGACCGTTTCAAGTTCAAATTTCAACATAGATCAGATAGTTTGAATACGGTTTTGATTAAAAAAAAATTCAAAATCTTTTGAACAAAATTCAACAAGGCAACAGTAATATATATATCCTAAAATTCTCCGTGCAAGGGTCCACCATGGAAGTATATGATTCCCTTCCAAGCTTTCCAACCAAATAAAGAAGAACAGGCATAAGACGTATAAGGCACCACCAGATATATTATACAAATTAAAGCTATCTATCAAATTAATGGGTACCACCATAAACCTTCTCTTGCTGTTTCCTCCATGTTTTCTCCTCCTCTTCTCTACCTTCCTACAAGCTACATATTCACTGCCACCGAGATCACCGATACAGTGCAACAATGGCTCAAGCTGCATCCTTTCGAATGCGTACGGCATATGGAACGACCGCATCGACTGCCAGGTCCCATCTGTTGTGTACCCGATGAGCGAAGAAGAGATCATTAATGCAGTTGCGGAGGCAGTTAAGAATAATAAAAAAGTTAAGGTCGTGAGCGCATTTGCGCACAACATTCCGCCATTAGCGTGCCCTCCGTCGGTCGACTCTGTGCTTATTAGTACTTCAAGGTAATCAAAGAATTGAATTTTCTAATAATTTTGCTATTCTCTAACCATATCATGCATTAAAAATAAATATAATAGTGCATCTTTTCAAGATTTATTAAATGTTTTCTCCCTTAAATTGTATATATGTACATACTCATGATCTGGTAATAATTAGCATCAATTTAGTATATGCGTATTAAAATACATACTTATATATAAGGGCAGGTACAACACCGGGATACATATAGACCCAATAAACCACACTGTCACGGTCGATTCGGGTTTCGGGTTAAGAGACATGATCGAGAAGGTGGAGTCGGCTGGGTTGAGTCTAGTGGCAGCGCCATATTGGGAAGGAGTGAGCATAGGTGGTTTGTTGAGTACCGGGTCCCATGGAAGCTCGTGGTGGGGCCGTGGCGGGGCGGTACATGACCATGTGGTGGGGCTGAGCTTGGTGGTACCGGCCGGAGAAACGGAGCAATTTGCAAAGGTATTGAGGCTGTGGCGAGGGGATGGGCTGTTTAATGCTGCGCTGGTCTCAGTTGGCTTATTAGGAGTCATTTCAAAGGTTAGTGGAAATGATTAATTAATTAATTGGTAACGATTTATTACTTTTTAGAATGTTAATTATTTGAAGTCTTAGTCAGATGAAATAGATATATAGATTATTGGAACTTGAAATTATTTCATTGAATAATAAACTTGAGTTAAATTTCATAATTTTTTTATAAAAATATTATATAAATAATATAAATTATGAGTAATGTTATTATGCATTGCGAATTAAAGCGGGTGCTTTAATTCGCGCTCATATCGCGATTTCCAAAGTTTAAATAGCCGATCCGAACAGTTAGATATGTTCTCCATATTGAAATGTGCTTGGAGACCAAATTTTACATTTTTTGGAATTTTTTTACTATTTATTAAGTCACTTTGAAAATCGCTGATCCAACGGTGGCTCATATTGAACAATGAAACCGTTGGATCAGCGATTTTCAAAGTGGCTTAATAAATAGTAAAAAAATTCCAAAAAATGTAAAATTTGGTCTCCAAGCACATTTCA